>CM060394.1:137889732-139089732 GCA_030545235.1 Helianthus tuberosus
GTATCATGTGAATAAAGTTGCAGTCCACTACATAATTTGGTCCAATAACAGCATGAGAACATTAACAATTGTCTGCCATTGATGTTGGAATTGATAAAAGTAATGATGCTATGAGTCATTGGATAATGATTGATCCATGTGAGATCTTGACTTTTGAGGGATAATATAGTTAAACAATTCTTTGATATTGGCGGCATAACATAAACCGATGAATTAATCTGTGCATGTCGTGATGATTGTTTAGTTTTTGTGCATGATGAAACGGCCGATGTTAATTAGGGTTTCTGTATGTTTGCCAAATTGTTGATGCTGATGATGTACCAGACGAAAACACTTAAGTGTTTTCGCCAAACCATGAGTTTGACGAAAACCCTTGGGTTTTCGTCAAATGTGATTTCGCCAAAGGGTGTTTTCGCCATAAAGTGTTTTCGCCACAATTACGATTTCGTCACATTAAACCTGTTAAGTTGTTAACTCTGTTAAGTTACGTATATAACTCTGTTAAGTATGTAACCCTGTTAGTTTATTAACTTTATTAGTTTGTTAACTCTGTTAGTTAATTAACTCTGTTAGTTGATTAACTCTGTGAGTTTATTATTCATGTTAAGTCATTAACTCTGTTAAGGGGTTAACTCTGTTAAGTGGTAAACGATGTTAAGTTTATTAACTCCATTAAGTCTGTCAAGTATGTTAAACCAGTTAAATTGATAACCCAGGTTAGAATTGACTAAGAACTCAGTTGCATGAAGTATGTTTGTTTGAACATGAAATAACTATTATGTGTTACTGGATGATGATTGCTTAAGCACACTTTGTGACATTGACTTGCATGTGAACTCTTACGATCTTGAACTGATTGAGTATACGTGCATACTATAGGACTTGATTGATTACTTTTGAGCACATAGTTTAGCATACCGAGCAAACCAAGGTGAGTTCACACTCTTTCCAAGGCATGGGATTCCCAAGGGTTGGGAATGGGTTAATGAATTAAATGGTAACTACAACCTCGCGTATTCTCCTTGGGTAGGATACGTACGGCCATCCTCCGTGGGTAGGATGCCAAGATTTCACACTGGACTAAACCTCTATCATGAAGTCCCTCATTTATATCGACTTAATCGTCGAGGCCTATGGTGAGCGGGTCATTAGTTAATAGCGCTATTTGGTTTAACAAACCTCACACTGTGCCAGTCGGACGGGCGTGTACTAATGGACTATGGGCAAAGGGTCAATGCTGATAGACATTGACTTAGGGCACCACTTACATTTTCGTAGTAGTCGATACGCACGGTCTAGTAACACATGGGAAGCCCCCACTAATCTTCGCAACATGTCTGGGAGACCGCGATACGAATTAATACGTTACATGGTTTACAAAACGAACATATGATTTACGAAACGAATGCTATAACTAAACAACCAACTGTGAACTCGCTCAACTTTGTTGTTGACTCGTTGTTACATGCCTTGCAGGTCGTTAGGAACTCATGGAGCTTGCACAGGGAGGCGCGGTCGTTGTGGGACATGGCAGTGTGTGCCATGCTAAAAACATTACTTTATTTCGTACTTAATACTTACATTGGGTTTTACAATTATGCTTCCGCTAAACACTTAACTACGTTTTTTTACTTGAAACACCTTTCATATTGTGTGGTTGAATTTTACTTATTACTTGTTATGTTCAATATGATTGGTGGCTTGATCCTGGTCATGTCACGCCTCCAAGCGGTGATACTCCGCGTGTGGATTTTGGGGGTGTGACACTGGTTGTCCCAATCGGATGGATGCTCGATCGGACGGCTATCCAATCGGGTTGCCATTCGATCAGACTTCCAAGTTTTGATAGTTTACCAATTCTGTAAAAATTCTAAGTTTCTAGTTTAACGGTGACGGCACAACATGTATTGTGACAATAGTAAACTCGTTAGCACAAGGCCGTCCCGATCGGGTGGGAATCACCCCTGTCCAATCAGTCGTCTATCCTTAACGAACTTATGTCAGAATTCGTCTCATGCTTGTCTTCTCCGATAAAACTTAGATCCAAGCTGACTTTAGACTATGCATCAAGTCCACAGCCGATTTAGATCTGGTTTCTACCAGAATAAGGCAAAAGTGGAAGAAAAGATGAAGAATATCCTAAATATTATATGAAAAGCATAGATTTAGCTTAAATTTTATGTAAAAACGCATGAAATACCTTAGATCAGAGCTAAATCTTGCTTAGAATGACATCATATGGCAGTTTATACAAACCATCATGATGAGATCACCCTCAAGAACTCAGATCTGAGAGATTTCACGGTGAAAAGTGTGAATTCAAGTGAGAATCACGTAGAGAATGATGTGTAGATCAAGAAAGTACAAAGATCTAGCCTAAAACGTACCGAAATCGATGAGAGAATGAAGAAAAGGACGTGTGCGCGTGTCTTGGTCGAGCAGAGCTGTCACATCACTGAAAAGGTGATGTGACAGGTCTATTTATAGTGTGAAGGAGAAGAAGAGGGAAGGTGTGGTTTGGTTTGGTTCGGATGGCAGTCCGATCGGACGGCTGTCCGATCGGGTGGTCATCTGATAGGGTGACAATCCGATCGCATGGCACTCCGATCAGATGGCCACTCTGGCCAACCCAACCTTTCAGTATTCCAGTCTTTGATTGTTTTCGCGAGTTAGATTAAGCGTTGCGTATTGTTGAGTAATAGAATAACTAGATTATATCATACACATCAGGATTAATAGAATTCCACCAGTGACAAGGCTCCAGTCTCTCGTTCAACCAAGATTCAAGTTTTACGAGTCTAAGGAGTCAAGCACCAAATAGATTTAGGCATTCCAACATAGATTTAGACATTCCAATATGGGTTTTAGACGTTCCAGGCACATAGAGTTAGACGTTCCAAGTACATAGACATTCCAAACATTATGATTTAGACAATCCAAGTATATAGACATTTAGGCATTCCAATCATATAAAATTAGGCAATCCCACATATAGACATTCCTCATTTAGGCATTCTAACATTAGGCATTCCATAGACATTCAAGCATAGATTTAGACATTCAATCATATAGAATTAGGCATTTCCAACATAGATTTGGGGCTAGAGTATCAATAAGTTAAATCTCAGGGACTAATATTGACAAGGTCCTAAAGTTTAGGGACACTGGGCGTTACACTTTATGAGCTCACAAGCTAAGTTCATAGTTGTGGGTTAGTGTTGGAGTCGATTCCAACCAAAAAAATGAACAGTTCAACCAAGACAGAACTGATTTCAGCTCGAAACAGTGCCTGTCACCCGAAAGGAAGCTCTCCCACACGAAAGGTTAACCCTTTCGCGTGAGAGGAGGCTCTTGTCTCTCGAAAGGTTCTGGTTCAACCCGTTCCAAAAAATTCTAAGTGTTGTATGATTATTCAGTCCCTAATCTCGATATAGATGATTCTGTAATATTAGTGTGTGAACCGTGGGAGCCTTGGTTTCCATTCTAGTTCTACCACCTCACTTGAACTTGTAAAACGAACACCCAAACAATCTCTTAAACCTAGAACAAGTTAACCCCGTCCAGCCTCTAACACTTAGTTCATTCTTTCCGTGTTGAGTTGGCACACCTGGGTTGTTCTTGTTCGGTTGTTTACTTTTTAAAATTCTATTATTTCTGTTTCTGTTATTCATGACTAACCGATTAGTTAACTACGTTAACTAATTTGTGCTTTGGTGAACTTAAACGAGGTTATTACCTCCATGCATGAATTCTATGATACTCTAGACTATTATTATAATATACCTATAACACAACTAGACTCACAGACATAACTAATTAATAGTTAAAACATTCAAAGATGATGTTCGGTTCAAAAGAGACGCTGTCGCACGAAAGGGTGATCCCTTTCGCGCGAAAAGCTCCTGTCGTCCGAACTGTCCTTTCGTCCAAACAGTTGGTGTTTTGGTTTTCGTTTATTCTGTTCCCGCGTTCCTTGTTACTGATTCGTTCCGGCAAATCAGGACCCATAAAATCACAGAAACTCAATGTCGTGACAAGTGCCTGGACAAAATATACTTTCTGTTTATATCATACTTTTATACTAAATACTACAGACTTTAATTTCAAATCCAAATCTCCCGTACGACTCCAAAAACTCACGCCTTCGTTTACCCCCTGTAAGGTAATCTTGGTGTTCCTGTGCTCGTCAACTCAACTCAACTCTTCGCTCGCGGGATTAACTAACAAGACTTTTAGCAAAACCGTGAGTATACTCAAACACCCTTTTTTCCATTTTTACACTTTAGGTGCAATATGTTTACTTATTAACCTACACAGTTACACTTAGACTTTTATACAAATGCACAAACAATCCAATACATGCATGCTAATTCGTTATACTGGATTCATTTATCTGGATGATTTTGTTGTATGATAAACTTGTCATTAATTCGTACGAGCCTCCATTTAACATGTATAGCGTTATAGGAGTAACGCACCGCCCGTAGTCTTGTGGTCTTGTTAAATTTAATACTTACGACAATCAGAGGATTGACTTGAATATTCACATGCCAGTTTATACGTTAATCTCGATAACTTAGTTTACCATGTGGATTCGTTTAAATCAATTTATACTTATGCTATGTATTAAGCTTGTATACTCGCCAATACTTTTGTCTTGAACCATGTATTTTTAAACATATTGCAGGTTGATGATGTTGAGATGGTGAAACATAGTAGGGACTCCTTAGATACACACTTAGAATCATTAGACTATGTTGTTGTATCAATTTTGAATAATGTTGTATTTTGCTTATTGTCATGTTGTTGTATTTGAAACAATTGTTGTAATTTGATTTCGTTATATTGTAACTTACAATTTGGAATGAAATGAAATGAAATCAGTTTTGTTATTATTATTGTCGCGATTAGTGTTATGAAGTCTCGAGCAATCTCGTTCGTCTCACTCCGATCTTTCAACCATCGGTTGGGGTGTGACACCTTATGCTCTATTTATTTATTTCTTGGGGGGTTTCGGAAGCCGAGGGTCTCCCTGCAAGTAGCCTGTCTATCCCCATGGGTAGAGGCAAGGTGTACCTACATCCCACCTTGCCCCAAGCCCTAACAATAGCTTCGTTATTTGTGGGATTTTACTGGGCATGGTTGTTGTTGTTACTTAATGAATTATATTTTCAATAATAGAAACGGATAAAAGACGATTTCTAAAGATTTAAATTGGAGGAGGTGTTGTATGTGACATTAGTTTGAATCCTTTATTATAAGTTTGATTATATAAGTTTTTAGGAGGGTTATTACATATATCTTCCTATTTAAAACCTTAATTATATATTTACCCAACCTTAAAATTTAATTATATATTTCCCCTTCTTTAACAAATGGGCAAAAACACCCTTCTAAACTTAAAAAACTTTCTTGCATATGCAACTCCCCTGCCCTCCTCCTTGTGTACGACTCCCCTACTTTTTCATCCTCCCTGGCGGCGAAGATTGGTTTTAAAATCCTTCACCGCCACCAATCCTAACCGGTGAAGACTACTAACTTCTAAAACTTAAGAATTGTTTTGTAAATGGGACTATCTTGGTGTTTGTATAAGTATACTATTTAGAAAAAAATATAACATATATATATATATATATATAGGGAATGGTTAACATACAAAAAGCCTTATCGTACTTCATGTACTCGACACGCGTAACCATCGGATCAGGGCAAAAATCACGCATGGATCAGTTAATCACGCATGGGAGCCAGTTAATCACGCATGGGACCAGTTAATCACGCATGGGATCAGTTTTTTGGAGATAATCACGCATGGGATCATAATTACGCAAGTTAAGTTGATCAAAAAATGTGATAATCACGCATGGGATAATAATTACGCATGTTCTATTTGGTCGCGTACGTTAATGTACGTTAAGCCCTGAAGTACATTATACTTTCTATATATATATATATATATATATATATATATAGGAGAAGGATCCGTTAGGAACCACCCTTTATTGCGAGAACAGCGAGAACCAGTGTGAACACAAACAGTAATACCTAAAAAATCTAAAAAACACCAAAAGATTTTTTTTTACTATTTTTTTTTTGGAAAAATCGCTATATTTCATTTATAATAAAAAATAAAAAAATTTAAAAAAAATTTCGAGTCACAGTTATCCATGCACATGTGCATTTGTTGTGACACCTGTGCTTGTAATCATTGTAAACAATTCAGTTATCAATAATATAATGTTATTTGATCCCAATGTTTGTTTGTTTATGTTTGACATTTTTCATGTTTTATTTTCGTTCAATTTCAAACTATATATCGCTTTTTGGAGAGTTATACGCAAACTGGTGCGTAAACGTAATCAGTTTAATGTGACAAACACTCCGGAACATCAACATATTCTTAACATACCTTAAATAACTTTACATAACTTAGAAATAAGTTTTGAAGGCTTTGGTATGGCAAAATCAAGTTTATTCGCTTACAGGGACTAAATTCGACAAACTGCGAAAGTATGTCGATTCGTACTGTAACGGACAATCCGGAACATGAACATAAGTTAAACATACCCTAAATATCCTTTACATAGCTTAGAAATAGGCTTTGAGCGGTTCGGTGTGCTAAAATAAACTTTTTGGTCATTCAGGGACTAAAAGCGTCAAAAGTGCATAAGTTTGCATTTTCGCGCATATCTTACGTTCTGAATACATCCGGACATCCAAAAATTTATGTAATCGTTAAAATATTTTATCTTAGTGATTGGCATGATAAAATTCCATTCGTCGCGTAATTTGGATCGTTTTTCGCATTCGTTCGTGTTTCGTCGTAATTAACCGAACAACGCAACTGTACGACCAAACGAACCGACATCCGAGATATTTTTGAGCATGTTTCATGTTCCCTATACTTTAACTTTATTTTAGAACCTTGAAATGGGATTAACGGGGCTTAAACGTGTCAAAAATGCATCAAAAACCATGTTTTGCACATTCAGGGACCAAAATTGACAATCTGCCATAGTTATCTTAAGAAGGGACCAAAGTTGAAAATCTGATTTCCAGCTTATTCCAGCTGTTCCCCTCATTTTCACATGGTTTTAATGAAACTAGGGGCTTGTTTTGGGGTACCCATGGTATTCTAAAACCATGGGCACACATGTAAGGTCCAGATCGAAGCTCGGTTTTCGATGAACGATCCTAACGGTCTTGGTTTTCCTATAAATACCCCCACTCTCTTGCTTCAAAACTCACACTTTGATCTGATTTGGCTCTCTAAGTTGAAGTTATACACTTCATACCTGAGAGTAATCGGATCAAAACTTCCATTCTTGGACCCGTTGTAAGTCCTCTTTCGTTCTTTTTCGCGTTTTAAGCGTGAAAATCAAACTGTGTTTGACTTTCTGCTTTGACCAGTTTATGGTCAACATGAAGTTCGTTTGAACTTCATAATGTCAGCGTAATCACGATGGGTTTAGTCTCTTGTGACTATACCTACTGATTACCACGTTATCTAGGCATAGTGGCGAGTCGTAGTTTCGGCCAAAATGCGTATTCTTGCGTATTTTGTAACCAAACTACTTTTAGGTATCAAAACCATTTGTTTTGATACCAAACCTGTTTTCAAACCTCGTTAAGCATGATTTAACATGTTTAGCTCGTCACTTTAGGTTTAGTGCTTATGTAGGGTCGTAAGGTAAGCGGTCTAAACAACCGCTTATACTTTCGAACCCGACCCGTTTGGTCGATCTTAGGATCCGACCAAACACATTAGGTGACCATAGTTGTATAAGGAATAACCTTCCGAGGTTATTCCTTATGGTCACGTCGTTTAGTTAGTTGTATGATAGGTAGTTTATATGCCTTAGGTAAATTACCAAAATGCCCTTTTTACGCCAAAATTCATTTTAAGCATATGTAACATAAATTTTGATATCTAAACTGATTTGGCAACAATATTAGACATGATAAGGCATATTTTACTTTTCATAGGACTAGTTAGGTGGTCCAAATGCGTTTTACTCAAACGACGCGTTAAAGTAGCATAAGCTACCTAAACGGGTCGTAAGCACTTAGGATAGGTTCCATTTTAGAATGTAGGCTTTGTTAAACCATATTACATGAGTTCATACACTCATTTGGTTTACGAAACCATATTTTATCCGATCCTCCGATTTAGGTCCGTTTATTAACATAGATGCCTATATTAGGTGCTATTTGATTCCGTGATCTTTCTAGCATTGCTTGGTGGTTATCTAAGGACTATTAAGCAATCCCAAGTGAGTACATAGTTCCCCTCTTTTACTGTTTTTCAAACATTTTGGGGTGAAACACATGTGCCTACTTGTTACTTTCGTGCTTTCCATGTTTTCATATCATATGCTTGTTATGTTCATTAGTACACTTATAGTACATGATTTCATTATGTTTTCACTATGTATGTCCATTTAGTGCATACTTAGTGCATTGTTTTACATTAAATTTTATGCTATGTATGTTCATTGTTGCATACTTAGTACATTTGGTTTACATCACATGCTATGTATGTCCATTTGTTGCATACTTAGTACATTTGTTTTACATTATATCACATGCTATGTATGTCCATTTGTTGCATACTTAGTACATTTATTTTACATCACATGCTTACATTTTGGTATGACATTTGGTTTGTTTAAATGGGACAAAAATACGTTCATTAACATTGGCCATGCCGTTCGTTAGTAGGTAGTGGTACCATAGGAATTGACAATTCCCATTCCTGACATCCTAGGTATGTGTGGATGAAAGGAATTACCGAATTCGATACACATAACTCAGATAAACCTTTAATTTGTTTAAGGGTTTACCGCCACAGTCTCAAGGCTTGAATGTATGCATTTTCACAATACCGCATAGATGTTTGTATCAGTATAGCATGCATTTCCACAAAACATAACTTTGATTTAAACTGTGTTTTACTTCAATACCTTATTTTATGCATTTTACCTATGGTTTAGTTGATATATTTCACTTACCATACATGATATTTGTTTACACACTTCATGATTTACATTTGACATAAACATCTTGACATTGATATACACATTTGACATAAACATTTAATATTGGTTTAAATAAGACATTTGGTTGGTTTATTTGGGTTAGTGATTTAAGTAACGAGGCATGTGTAATATGATAAAAGCATGGTGGATACGCCGCTGGTACTTCCTATATATAAGTGCTTTTATGATATTACATATCGTAGCGTTATTTAAATCATTTCAAATTTAGACATATAACATTTTACATAAATAACATATTCTTCACAAGACATTGTTTTACAAAACAGTTTGTTTTATACAACTCATTTTACTTGGTTATTTAATTAACCATACACCTTTCTTTTATATAATCTGATTTCTTATCACATTTTTATGATTTATAAAAGAAAACACTTAACAAGATTCATGACAAATTTTTATTAAACATTTCTTTAAACTCAAGTCATGAATCCTATTTTCACAAAACCTATGTATCTCACAGGCATTTTTATGCTGATGTACCTATTTTCACATGTATTTCAGGAGCTGTTGCATAGGATGATCGTGACACAATTAGGCAGACCTGTGCCTTAGTGACTTAAAATGAAGATAGACTAGTTTAATCATGATATGTTCTCTTTGTTTCTTGTTTTAAGACAATGTATTCCACCTTTGTTTATAAATAAAACATAACTTTAAATACCATGGTTGTGAAACAATAATTCTGTTACAACACTCCCCGACGTTTCCGCCACGATTTGATGTTTTACGTGGTCGGGGTGTGACAGGAGAGTTGGTATCAGAGCCAATGGTTATAGGGAATTAGGTTATTAGTAATGCTTTGACCTAGACTATAACTTTTCTAGGACCCCAACACAAGTTATCTTGTGTTTAGATCTTAAAACATGCACTTCACCTATCCTTAGGTGATTGCCAAAACAAGAACCCAATTTTTCCAAAACGGTTTTCGAAAAGCAATCATCTGTTTTTAAATGATTTATTACAAGGTTTTGAACCCTTCAATTTTTCATAATGATTTTGAAAATTTAATCATCCGTTTTTAAAATATTCTGTTGGCCTTGTGCCTTCCAAGTTTTCAAAATCTCGTCAAAGTTTTGGGTTCTAAATAGTGTGAACATGTGCAAACTGGAAGGGTGAATGCTTGTACCCTGGGTTTTCTGTCTAAGGCTAGAGTGTTCGTACAAATCCACATAATCGGACCAATCACTCTTACCTGGGAACTCTTGGGGTGAGTGTTCACTTATAGGCGAGCATGTCTTCGCGATACATTATTTTTTACCCATTTACTTTGATTAGTCAATGTGTGTCGTTTGTTTGCTTTGTGGTAACAAACGAATGACCACCATCTTTGCCTTTGTCAATTTTGTTTCATCTCATTCTTTTCATCTAATCATCTCACTCGTTTCCTCTCATGTTTCCTCTTTTAGAATGCCTCCTCGACGCGAAAATCCGCTATCTAATGCCGAAATGGCAGATATCATGGCGCAGCATATGGCTGCTGTACTCCCAGACATTATTGCTCAAGTGAACCAAGCCAACAATAACCAGAATGCTCCATGCAATTTCAAGAGTTTCAATTCGGCTAAACCACTCAAGTTTAGTGGTTCTGAAGGAGCAACTGGGCTCCTATAGTGGTTCGTGAGCATTGAGAGCACGTTTCGTCACGTTCAGTGTCCTGAAAATCAGAAAGTCGAGTTTGCTTCCAGTGTGTTTCAGAAGAGGGCTCTTACATGGTGGAACGGGGTTATGAGAGACCGTGGTGCTGAGGTTGCGTTAGCACAAACTTGGGCTGAGCTTAGGGCTTAAATTGTGACAACTGGCACCAAACCAGTAATTTTCATACATTTTAATTATTATTTAATAACTTCAATTATGTGCTTAAATGTCAACAATGTCTGATTACATACTATACAAGTGAATTCATGCACGTTTTATACTACAAGAATTACTTTATGCATTAATGAACAGCGTTGCGTCGGAAATACTAGTAAACTCACCGGTAAGACACATTGTGTCAACAATTCTGCAGCAAGCAGTTAGACAATAAAATTGGAGCCTAGGTGTAGGTCCAACGACAAGAATACATTAAAACCCAAGAGAACATACAAGGGTAAGATATAGACGTTCCGGAAGCTAAAATACGCACTAAAAAGCACCCGAAATACACTTTAAAAGCTGAATTTTATTTAATTCAGCAAAATTCAGCAATATAACAAGATTGTACAATGCAAAAATATGACAAATTGATCCAGAATACTTTCCTAAGTGTCGGGAATTGAAAGTATCACAAAAGGATACTTAAAGGACACTAAACGGTGCAATTTAGCACTTTAACGAACCGGTATTTAACCGAACAACCGGACATTACCCGGAACACAAAAATATTACTAGAAGCATTGTTTATTTATTTTTGAGCTAGTTATGGTCCCCAAATACCATAACACTTGTTATAACATAACAACACATTAAGTTCCTAAACATTATACTTGAAACCTAACTTGATTTTACATTTGGTGATTTAAATTACACTTCCCCCCCCCCCATATGGTGGACGGTCACATGAGGGTGGCCCCACCAAATATTGCCTAAATATTGTTAAATCCCACATGATCTTTCTTGGATTCTAAATTATATTATAAGATTTCCTGTTAGGAAACTTTATTTGTAAGTATTGAAGAAAATCACAATCAACTGGATCTATGAAGAGATCACAGTCCTGAAGATCATGAAATAGAAAAAGAAAATCAGATGGGACAACTGGAATGCATAGCATCTACTTCAAAGAATCACAAGTTGATCAAGAGCTGAATTGGATTATCAGAAAAGGTCATTTCTGATGGATCTGATGATATTTCTGATGAAATATCATCAGTATCTGACAATTCTGATCATCAGGATTTTTCTGATGATTTGTTCATCAGAATTTCTGATGAAGTGGTTTATCAGAATTCTGATGAAATACCCCACTTGTCTGAAATTGGCTCTGTCCTGCCACACTTATCGAAGCAAGTTGACATTAATTGATATCATGATGAAAAAAGACAACTTGAACATTGGATTCAATGAATATGTCAATTGGCCACTTTTTGCAGGACTTATTGCATGAATAAACTATTATTTATTCATGTACCCAAGCCGTCTATAAATAGAAGGCTAAACCAGGAGAAGCAAAGTGAGTTTGAAGCTTATCATTCATACATACATCAAAACTCCATTGCCCTCCACACCCACAGAATTCAAGATTCATTTGTACTAGATAATAATCTTACAATCACCTTGTAAACCATTTTGTTTCCAAAATGATATAAACTTGATAATTCTGTAGGTCTTGTTTCTTGAAAGTCTGATTTCCATTTCCGCACATCTTTTTCACATCTACTGAAATCACTTGCCATATTACGTGAAAAGAAGTTGTTTTACGAGCTAACTGGGTCCAACAATTGGTATCAGAGCAGATTGAATAAACTATTTTCAAACGATCAATCGCTCATCTTCTTTTCTCTAAATATGGCCAGCTTTCAATCCTGGAATAATGCTTTTAATATTGGTTCTATGTCAAAACCTCCGACTCTGGTCAGAGAGGAATACCCCCAGTGGAAAATCAGGATGGTCAATTTCCTTAATGATCATGACCGAGCTCTGTTTCAATCCATTGAAAGGGGTCCACATATACCAATGACTGATATACCAGCAGTTCCAGCAACTGACCAAACACCAGCAATCCCTGCCTCCCGTGCTCCCAAAAGTGAAATAAACTGGAGCGCGGAAGACAAGGATCTGGTGGCTGGGGATGAAAGGGCAAAGTCACTTTTAATAATGGCCATCCCCAATGTAACACCTGTGTCATTTCAACCATCAAACAAATGCCAAACCAATGAAATATTGTATTTCATATTTGGGATTTGTAAAATTATGTGTATCGTTTACACATATCAACTCTTGTTCGATTTCAAGCTCTAAATCGCTTTCTGGAAGGTTATACGCGCACTGATGCGTAAATATAACCAGTTTAATCCAACGAACACTCCGGAATAGTGAAATAGGCTTAACATACCTTAAATAACCTTTACATAACTTATATATAAGTTTTTGGAAGGTTTGGTGTGGTGAAATCAAAGTTTAATCGCTTACAGGGACTAAAGTTGACAAACTGCGAAAGTATGCCAATTTGAACTGTAACAGACATTCCGGAACATGACCATAAGTTAAACATACCATAAATATCCTTTACATAGCTTAGAAATAGGCTTTGAGGTGTTCGGTATGCTAAAATAAACTTTTGTGTCATTCAGGGACTAAAAGCGTCAAAAAGTGCACAAGTTTGCATTTTCGCGCATAACTTACGTTCTGAATACATCCGGACATTCAAAAATTTATGTAAGCATGACTACATTATATTTTAGTGTTCGCCATAAGAAAAATCCATTCGTCGCGTCATTTGGATCGTTTTTCGCGCTTGTGCGCATTCCGTCGTAATTAAGCGAACATCGCGTTCGTACGACCAAACGAACCAACCTCCGGCATATTTTTGAGCATGTTTTGAGTTCCCTATACTTTAACTTCATTTTAGAGCCTTGAAATGAGGTTAACGGGGTTCAAACGCATCGAAAATCGCTCAAACGGGCTGCAGGGACCATTTCTGCCATTTTTTGAAAGTTTGCTGAAACAAGGAGGCAGTGGCGTAGCGCCACTGCATATGGCCTTACCAGTCGCGCTACGCGACTGCCTATTCTGGGCAGAAAACATGCAGAAACTCAGTTTTTCGCATTCGGGACCAGATTCAATGTTTTTAAACACAAGTTGCAGCTGATTGATCCTTCACCACATGTTCTAAGTTGCTTAGTCACTAAGATAAGGATCATATGTGGCTCCATAACCTTTCAACAAGTGTATGGATGGAATTTAAGCACCTAAGCACCATAACTTTCCGACACTTGTACGGATACGATTAAGGCACGATATTCGACAAGCGATCTTAACGGTTCGGGTATTCCTATAAATACCCCAACACCCCCATTGCTAAAATCACTAGAATTCTGAATTGAGAACCTCTAAGTTGAAACCATTGTTTCATACCTGAGATTCTTGACTCGGGATTAGCATTCGGGGACCCTTCGTATGTATTCTTTCGTTCTTTTATTGCTTTTCGAGTCTGAAAGTCAAACTTTGTTTGACTTTCTACATTGACCAGTTATGGTCAATGCGAAGTTCGTTTGAACTTCGCAACGTGAGTGTAATCACGTTGGTCATAGTCCCTTGGGACTATGCCCACTGATTACCACGTTGTCTAGGGTCGTAGGGTAGGCGATCTAATAAATCGCCTATACCTTCGAACCCGACCCAGTTTGGTCGATCATTAGGATCCGACCAAACACATTAGGTGACCATAGTAGGTAGGGAATAACCTTCCGAGGTTATACCTTATGGTCACATCGTTTGAGTAGTTGTATGATAGGTAGTTTATATGCCTTAGGTAAATTACCAGAATACCCTTTTCATGTAGAATTGGTAATTAAGCATATGTAACCTAAACTTTTGTCACATAACTGATTATGTAACATATTTAGGCATATAACACTTGTCATAGGACTAGTTAGACGGTCCGAACGCGTTTCACGCGCACGACGCGTTAAAGTAGCATAAGCTACCTAAACGGGTCGTGATGGGTCGTAAGCAATTTTGTTAGGTCTCATTTAGTATGTAGGCTTTGTTAAACCATATGACATGAGTCTCTACACTCGTTTGGTTTACAAACCCTCATTCTATCCGATCCTCCGATTTAGGTCCGGTTTATTAATGTAGTTACCTATATTAGGTGTCGTTTGATATTCCGAGATCTCTAGTATTACTTGGTGATTATCTTTAGACATCTGAGCAATCTCAGGCGAGTACATTATTCCCCTCTTTTACTGTTTTCTAAACTGTTTTGGGGTGAAGCATGTGTACCTATCTGTTATTTTCATGATTTCAAAGCATAATTGATTATACATGTTATTACTTATCATTTGACAAATTACATAACTATCTATGATTTAAACATTGATTTTCTCAAAGAACATAAAATAAATTGTTGAATTGTACTTATTTTATGTTCACCAGACCGATTGTTAGTATGATATAGCGCTATAGGACTTGACACCCCATTCCTGTTGGCATAGAATGTCTGAAACCAATTTGTTGCTCCATCCAAATAGGAATTGCCTTTGTGGTATTTCTATAGTCTCAAAGGTGTATCTTGATGCACTAGGTCTGATTGAATTCTTAAATCACACTATTAAAGTATATTTTGATATACTCTCATGTGTGGTATTGTACAAACCAACATATATTTTGTTAATCATCCAAAGCATATTTTGATATGTTATCTACTGAACAAAAACATAGTTTAATATGTTATTTATCACATCCAAAGCATATTTTGATATGTTATCTACTGAACAAAAACATAGTTTAATATGTTATTTATCACATCCAAAGCGTATTTTGATATGTTATCTACTGAACAAAAACATAGTTTAATATGTTATTTATCACATCCAAAGCGTATTTTGATATGTTATCTACTGAACAAAAACATAGTTTAATATGTTATTTGTCACATCCAAAGCGTATTTTGATATGTTATCTATAAATCCGAAGTATACTTGTACTATACTATCTAAATCTATTCTTTTGAACAACGAAGGTATATTTAATGTACTATCTATCTATCGATTTGGTTTAGTTTGATTAAGTGATTAAGTAACGATGCGTGTGTAATATGATACAAGCATGGTGGATACGCCGCTGGTACTTCCTATATATAAGTGCTTGTATGGTATTACATACTGTAACGTTATTTGAATCATTTCAGTTTGAGATATATAACATTTATACAAATAACATACTTTTCACAAGACATTGTTTTACAAACAACATATCTTATACAAACTCATTTTACATGGTTATTCATTTAATCATGCATTATTCTCTTATTTATACATATCATCAGAACTTATCATTTTTTTTCAAATAATTTACTAAAACAAATGTTTTTGGGTTAAGAGTCATGGCTACGAGGTTTTACAAATTATAACCCGCTTGATTTGAGTTGGTTAATTAAGTTGCAATATTATACTCTTTTCAAAACAAGGTTTTTAAATAAAGTATTGCAACGTCTAAACTAGCCATGATTTCGACACTCCTACAAAACCAATGTATTCGCCAGCATTTCTTTGCTGACCTCGTTTTTACACATGTTTCAGGTACTGCTTTGCAATGATTGTGATACATGCTACATTTAGGATGGACTCGTGCCTTAGCGACTTAAAACGAGAAAATAACTAGTTAACTTATGTTATGTACCCTTTGTTTCTTGTTTAAACAATGTAAACTCTCATAATTGATTATTAAAACGAAACTTTAATTGCCATGGATTTGAAACGATTAATTCTGTTACAACACTCCCCGACGTTTCCGCCACGTTTTGTATGTTCTACGTGGTCGGGGTGTGACAGAAAAGATGGTATCAGAGCCAATGGTTATAGGGAATTAGGTTATTAGTAATGCTTTGACCTAGTCTATAACCTTCTTAGGACCTTAACGCGAGTTTACTTGCGTTTAGTCATAAAACAATACCGTCACCTATCCTTAGGCGACGACCACAACAAGAACATAAATTTCAAAACCGCTTTGAAAACTAATCATCTGTTCTAGGATGATTGATTACTAGGTTTTGAACCCTCTGTTGTAAGGTTTTGAACCCTCTGTTATATGGTTTTGAACCCCTTTGAGTTTTCAAAATCCCTTCAAGGTTTGGGGTTTTAAATAATGTGAACACGTGCAAACTGGAAGGGTGAATGCCTGTATTCTGGGTTTTCTGTCTAGGCAAGCACTTCGTATATATCTCATCAGACGCGAGACCAGTTGTGCTTACCTGGGAATTCTTGGGATGAGTGTTCACTTATAGGCGAGCATGTCTTCGCGATACATTATATTGACCCGCTTACTTTGATTAGTCAATGTCTCATTTGTTTGCCTTTGGTAACAAACAAATGGTCGCAATCTTCATGCGTTTTCATTTTCTTTTGATTATCTTTCCCTTGTTTCCTCTCATGTCTTCCATTTTCTACATGGTGCCTCTACGTTGCAACAACAATGTCCGAACTAGGTGCTGCAATTGTCCCTCAATTAGGCGTCGTGCTACCAGAAGACCGTTGATTTAGCTATCACCGTGACTCGTTTCAGGGATGAAGCCGTATAAGGGAACTGCTCCTTGGTGCAACCAATGCCACTATCATCATCCAAATCAAATACCCTGTTTCAAATGTACCCACGGTGTTCGATGGAGACATTTGGTTAACATGTGCCGCTTTGCAATCCAAAGCAAAGCTGTTACAAATCCTGTTGCTGCTCAACCTTCAATCTCTGCTTCATATGTCGCCTTGACATATCTAGCGCCTCAACCTCATGGACTTTCTACCTTGTGTATCGAAGTAAGCACGCCTAGTGCAAGGTGTCGGAACACCTTTCGTTACACAAAATTCCAAATTTCAAAATAGGATCTTTCTATCCTCATAATTAAGATCCTTATGAATGATTATCAATCAAATCGGAGTCCTAAATTGAATTATTCGTATGCCTTAATACGTATATTACGATTCAATAAGGATAAATTCGAATTCCTACTAAGATCTTTCTATTTCCATAGTTAGATTCTTATAATTAAAGTGCCAAATGAAACCCACGGATTGGATTTCCTGGTGTACTTTAATTATCCATGCTCAAAGACAACAAATCAAAGAATCAAGTTAACTAATTTTGTGCTTATGTGTTTTCTTACATGTTTGTGGTTGTATGTGATACATCCAAATCCTCGTAAAATCTTTCATATCTCATACGAGAGATTCATAATAGGATATCCAAAGTTACTATCTTAAATCCTTAATGGACTTCTACGTTGTAGTCAAGTCCCTTGGATTTTAAAGTACTATTCTATAATTAGATCCCTTAAGTGGTCTATTTAAGGAGATTGTACGACGGTTTAGTTAATAAGATCATATGTTGATCTAGTTAAAAAGATCGTTCGTTGATCAAATTAAAAGGACCCTTTGGTGGTCTAGTCGAGTCATTTCATGTTTATTCAATTGATTTTTCCGCTACGCATTCTGAAATGAACTGTGCGGACTGTGCAAGGAATTAAGTAATTATGGAGGCCTACATAATTATGGAATTCAGTGCACAGAAACCACAAGAAGTTTTGTCATGTGTTAAGACCTAAAGTGACGAGAATAATGATACGGGAGAAGTCTTAGACTTTGACCGATGTCATTTATTCTTACACTCCCCAATACTGATTTCAATCACACACCAAGTTTCTTATGATAAGTCTTCATAAGAAACGTTCTTCTGTCCGTAGTTCAAAACTTCATGTTTTACTGCTTCAAGGAATTCACTTTGAGGGTCAACAAATTCGCTAAGAGTTCTAAAATGGCCCAAAGTTTTTACTTAAGGGTTCAATGGATCTATTAGAAGGCGAAATCGTCACAGCTGTCTTCACAAGTTTCTCCTAAAATTAAATTTCGGGACGAAATTTCCTAAAGTAGGGGAGACTGTAACACCTGTGTCATTTCAACCATCAAACAAATGCCAAACCAATGAAATATTGTATTTCATATTTGGGATTTGTAAAATTATGTGTATCGTTTACACATATCAACTCTTGTTCGATTTCAAGCTCTAAATCGCTTTCTGGAAGGTTATACGCGCACTGATGCGTAAATATAACCAGTTTAATCCAACGAACACTCCGGAATAGTGAAATAGGCTTAACATACCTTAAATAACCTTTACATAACTTATATATAAGTTTTTGGAAGGTTTGGTGTGGTGAAATCAAAGTTTAATCGCTTACAGGGACTAAAGTTGACAAACTGCGAAAGTATGCCAATTTGAACTGTAACAGACATTCCGGAACATGACCATAAGTTAAACATACCATAAATATCCTTTACATAGCTTAGAAATAGGCTTTGAGGTGTTCGGTATGCTAAAATAAACTTTTGTGTCATTCAGGGACTAAAAGCGTCAAAAAGTGCACAAGTTTGCATTTTCGCGCATAACTTACGTTCTGAATACATCCGGACATTCAAAAATTTATGTAAGCATGACTACATTATATTTTAGTGTTCGCCATAAGAAAAATCCATTCGTCGCGTCATTTGGATCGTTTTTCGCGCTTGTGCGCATTCCGTCGTAATTAAGCGAACATCGCGTTCGTACGACCAAACGAACCAACCTCCGGCATATTTTTGAGCATGTTTTGAGTTCCCTATACTTTAACTTCATTTTAGAGCCTTGAAATGAGGTTAACGGGGTTCAAACGCATCGAAAATCGCTCAAACGGGCTGCAGGGACCATTTCTGCCATTTTTTGAAAGTTTGCTGAAACAAGGAGGCAGTGGCGTAGCGCCACTGCATATGGCCTTACCAGTCGCGCTACGCGACTGCCTATTCTGGGCAGAAAACATGCAGAAACTCAGTTTTTCGCATTCGGGACCAGATTCAATGTTTTTAAACACAAGTTGCAGCTGATTGATCCTTCACCACATGTTCTAAGTTACTTAGTCACTAAGATAAGGATCATATGTGGCTCCATAACCTTTCAACAAGTGTATGGATGGAATTTAAGCACCTAAGCACCATAACTTTCCGACACTTGTACGGATACGATTAAGGCACGATATTCGACAAGCGATCTTAACGGTTCGGGTATTCCTATAAATACCCCAACACCCCCATTGCTAAAATCACTAGAATTCTGAATTGAGAACCTCTAAGTTGAAACCATTGTTTCATACCTGAGATTCTTGACTCGGGATTAGCATTCGGGGACCCTTCGTATGTATTCTTTCGTTCTTTTATTGCTTTTCGAGTCTGAAAGTCAAACTTTGTTTGACTTTCTACATTGACCAGTTATGGTCAATGCGAAGTTCGTTTGAACTTCGCAACGTGAGTGTAATCACGTTGGTCATAGTCCCTTGGGACTATGCCCACTGATTACCACGTTGTCTAGGGTCGTAGGGTAGGCGATCTAATAAATCGCCTATACCTTCGAACCCGACCCAGTTTGGTCGATCATTAGGATCCGACCAAACACATTAGGTGACCATAGTAGGTAGGGAATAACCTTCCGAGGTTATACCTTATGGTCACATCGTTTGAGTAGTTGTATGATAGGTAGTTTATATGCCTTAGGTAAATTACCAGAATACCCTTTTCATGTAGAATTGGTAATTAAGCATATGTAACCTAAACTTTTGTCACATAACTGATTATGTAACATATTTAGGCATATAACACTTGTCATAGGACTAGTTAGACGGTCCGAACGCGTTTCACGCGCACGACGCGTTAAAGTAGCATAAGCTACCTAAACGGGTCGTGATGGGTCGTAAGCAATTTTGTTAGGTCTCATTTAGTATGTAGGCTTTGTTAAACCATATGACACGAGTCTCTACACTCGTTTGGTTTACAAACCCTCATTCTATCCGATCCTCCGATTTAGGTCCGGTTTATTAATGTAGTTACCTATATTAGGTGCCGTTTGATATTCCGAGATCTCTAGTATTACTTGGTGATTATCTTTAGACATCTGAGCAATCTCAGGCGAGTACATTATTCCCCTCTTTTACTGTTTTCTAAACTGTTTTGGGGTGAAGCATGTGTACCTATCTGTTATTTTCATGATTTCAAAGCATAATTGATTATACATGTTATTACTTATCATTTGACAAATTACATAACTATCTATGATTTAAACATTGATTTTCTCAAAGAACATAAAATAAATTGTTGAATTGTACTTATTTTATGTTCACCAGACCGATTGTTAGTATGATATAGTGCTATAGGATTTGACACCCCATTCCTGTTGGCATGGAATGTCTGAAACCAATTTGTTGCTCCATCCAAATAGGAATTGCCTTTGTGGTATTTCTATAGTCTCAAAGGTGTATCTTGATGCACTAGGTCTGATTGAATTCTTAAATCACACTATTAAAGTATATTTTGATATACTCTCATGTGTGGTATTGTACAAACCAACATATATTTTGTTAATCATCCAAAGCATATTTTGATATGTTATCTACTGAACAAAAACATAGTTTAATATGTTATTTATCACATCCAAAGCATATTTTGATATGTTATCTACTGAACAAAAACATAGTTTAATATGTTATTTATCACATCCAAAGCGTATTTTGATATGTTATCTACTGAACAAAAACATAGTTTAATATGTTATTTATCACATCCAAAGCGTATTTTGATATGTTATCTACTGAACAAAAACATAGTTTAATATGTTATTTGTCACATCCAAAGCGTATTTTGATATGTTATCTATAAATCCGAAGTATACTTGTACTATACTATCTAAATCTATTCTTTTGAACAACGAAGGTATATTTAATGTACTATCTATCTATCGATTTGGTTTAGTTTGATTAAGTGATTAAGTAACGATGCGTGTGTAATATGATACAAGCATGGTGGATACGCCGCTGGTACTTCCTATATATAAGTGCTTGTATGGTATTACATACTGTAACGTTATTTGAATCATTTCAGTTTGAGATATATAACATTTATACAAATAACATACTTTTCACAAGACATTGTTTTACAAACAACATATCTTATACAAACTCATTTTACATGGTTATTCATTTAATCATGCATTATTCTCTTATTTATACATATCATCAGAACTTATCATTTTTTTTCAAATAATTTACTAAAACAAATGTTTTTGGGTTAAGAGTCATGGCTACGAGGTTTTACAAATTATAACCCGCTTGATTTGAGTTGGTTAATTAAGTTGCAATATTATACTCTTTTCAAAACAAGGTTTTTAAATAAAGTATTGCAACGTCTAAACTAGCCATGATTTCGACACTCCTACAAAACCAATGTATTCGCCAGCATTTCTTTGCTGACCTCGTTTTTACACATGTTTCAGGTACTGCTTTGCAATGATTGTGATACATGCTACATTTAGGATGGACTCGTGCCTTAGCGACTTAAAACGAGAAAATAACTAGTTAACTTATGTTATGTACCCTTTGTTTCTTGTTTAAACAATGTAAACTCTCATAATTGATTATTAAAACGAAACTTTAATTGCCATGGATTTGAAACGATTAATTCTGTTACAACACTCCCCGACGTTTCCGCCACGTTTTGTATGTTCTACGTGGTCGGGGTGTGACACCCAATGACATATTTTCACAAGTTGATGCATGTGCATCAGCCAAGGAAATATGGGATCAGTTGGAAAATCTTTGTGAAGGAGGAGAAAGGATGAGAAGAAACAAAAGAACAAACAATGTCTCATCTTATGAAAGATTTAAAAGTTTACCTAAGGAAAGGTTAAATGATACATATCAAAGGTTTACAAAACTTTTAAACGAGCTAAAGAAATTAGCTATAACAAAGTCAAATGATGAAAGAAACATCAAATTTCTTGATGCCCTTCCTAGAGAATGGAGAAGTCTAACCATGACTTTATCATCAACTTTAGAACTAGGAAATATGAGTCTTCATGACTTATACAGCATCTTGGTCCCTAGAGAGGAAGAAATATTTGAAGAAACCATTCAAAGAGGGGGATCTTTAGCTCTTATCTCCAACCCACAAAGACCAACACCATCCAATGATCCACAACCATCAAACAGCCAAAGTTATGAAAATTCTGATACCTCATCAGATTTTTCAGCTTTTACTGAAGCAATAGCACTGCTCACCAAAACATTTAAGCAGAGGTTGAGGGGAGGACGCCAGAGATACCAGAGGAGTGACAGAGGAAGGATGGAAGGGAGATCTAAAGAGGAATTTATATCCAAGGATAAAGAGAAAGCGGAAGTTGTGTGTTACAAATGCAAGCAGAGAGGTCATTATGCATCAGAATGCAAGACCAAAAAGCTGAAGGACGTTGCCTATAATGAAAAGAAGCTTGAAGAAGCAAAGAAGCAGCAACAAGTAAGCTTAATAGCTGGAACAGATACATGGTTATCTGATGATTCTTCTGATGATGAAGAAAAAGAATTGGCAAATTTCTACCTGATGGCACTCTCTGAAGGACTACCAGAAACTTCAGAACAAAAGGTACATTTAGACAATCTTGATCTTGAACACAAGATAAACAAGCTCATGTCAGATTTTCTAAATCTGCAAGAAAAACATCAATCAGATTTAAGAAAATCTGATGAGTTGCAAAGGACTTTGAATAAAATCATTCTTGAAAACCAACTTCTTATAGAGGATAGTTTAGATCTAAGAGCTAAAATTGAGTTCTATGAAAATGAAAGAAAAGATCTATACAAGAAAATCAATGAAAAAGAAATCAATGTAAGAGGTTTTCAACAAGCTAAAGAGTTCATAAATTTTATCGAGTCCACACCTAAGAACAAAGGAGAGGGTTTAGGTTATACAAGATCAAATGGAAGTAAACCCCCTGTCTTTGTAAAAGCAACTCATCAGATTCCTGATAAATTTGTATCTGAATCTGATTCTTGCAAAACAACAAGTTCTGAATACTCTTTTAATAAACCAAACTTCAAATCAAACATAAGTGAATGGAGTCAAGAATCTTTAAAGACCCCAGAAGCAGTTCACTCATCTTTTCAAAATTATCCCATCATTTCATCACAAGAAGAAATATCAGAAACTTCTGATAAATCTTGTATGTGCGTTGACATACTGAAGCTTGTTCAACATCATCTTCAAAAGAAAAATATAAAATCTGTTAATGGCTCAGCATATAACAGAGTTTCTGATGAAAAACCAAGAAGAAGAAGAAATAAAAATAAATTGATTGAAATTCCATCAGAAACAGTACCCAAGCATGCCTGGGTACAAAAAGCCCTCTAATCATTCCATTTCAGGACCATCATGTGCTGCAGATCTGGTACTGCGACTCTGGAAGCTCCAAGCACATGACTGGGGATAGGAGCTTACTCAGCAACTTTGTTTCAAAGCTGGGTAAAATTGTAAACTTTGGGAATGGGGTGAAAGGGAGGATCATGGGATACGGATGTATCAGGTATGGATGCTTGACCATTGAAAGAGTAGCCTATGTTGAAGGCTTAAAGTATAATTTGCTGAGTTGTGGTCAATTTTGTGACAAGGGTTTTCAGGTAACCTTTTTACCAGAAAAATGCTTGCTAATAGGTATGGATGATAACAAAATCTATTTAAGTGGCAAACGAATAAGAAAATCAATTTACTATTTTGACTTCAAAGAAGAAAATGAACATCCAAAATTATGTTTATTTTCTAAAATCAACAAAGGAAGTAGTTGGTTGTGGCATAAAAGGTTGGCTTACTTAAATTTCAAAAATCTAAGCAAACTAGCAAGCAAGGGTCTGGTAAAAGGATTACCTTTTATATCCTCTAAAAAGGATAAAATTTGTGAGGCTTGTGAGATGGGAAAATCAAAAAGAAGTTCTCATAAGTCAATTTCTGAATCATCTATCACACAAAATTTGGAACTTTTACACATGGATTTGTGTGGACCAATAAGCACAGAGAGTTTTTCTGGAAAGAAATATATACTAGTAATAATTGATGATTTTTCCAGATATACATGGGTCGAATTTTTGAGAAAGAAAAGTGAAACTCCTGATCTGATCATTAATTTTGTCAAGAAAATTGAAAATCTGTTAAAACTAACAGTAAGAAGGATCAGATCAGACAATGGAACAGAGATTAAGAATGCAAAAATTGAGAATTTCCTTGTAAGTAAAGGAATTTCTCATGACTTTTCTGCTCCAAGAACACCCCAACAGAATGGGGTGGTTGAAAGAAGGAATAGGACCTTGGTAGAAGCTGCCAGAACCATGCTTGCTTATGCTAAGTTGCCCACTCACTTTTGGGCAGAAGCTATAGCAAATGCATGTTTTACCCAAAACAGAACCATTATCAACAAAAGGCACAACAAAACACCTTACAACATCATAAATGGAAGAATTCCAAGTATAAAATTTTTACATACATTTGGTTGTAGATGTTTTGTTTTTAATGATTTTGAAAGCCTTGAAAAATTTGACAGAAAAGTGGAAAAGGTATTTTTCTTGGTTACTCTTTGCCATCAAAAGCATATAGAGTTTTTATTCTCAACACAAGAACAATCAGAGAAAGTTTGTATGTTTCATTTGATGACTCATCAGAAACAGAAGTTTCTGATGAGTATATGAAAGAAGTAAATTTTTCTAACAAACAAGAAAAGTATGAACATCTGTTTGAAATGATTAATGAAGATTTCCTAGAACATGATAATTCTCTCAATATCAAATCACAAGATACTTCATGTACTAACCCTGCAGAACCAACAACTGAGCCAGAAAATCAAAATTCTGGTACACTACCCACAACTGAGCCATCTGTTCAGGGGGAAACTTCAAATCCATCAGAACCAACAACTGTTTATAACAGGTTTAGGTGGATCAAAGGACATGTTTATTCTGATATCATTGGCAATCCAGCTGATGGTGTGAGAACAAGATCTGCAACTGCACATGAATGTGCATATGCTGGGTTCTTGAGCAAAATAGAACCCAAGTCTGTCAAAGAAGCTCTAAATGACCCAGACTGGATTCTAGCTATGCAAGAAGAGCTGGATCAGTTTGAGAAGAGCAAGGTATGGGATCTGGTACCCAAGCCTAAAGATAAATCTGTCATAGGCTCAAAATGGGTATACAGGAATAAATCTGATGAGAATGGCATAATCACCAAGAACAAAGCAAGGTTAGTGGTCAAAGGTTACTGTCAACAAGAATGTATTGATTATGATGAAACTTTTGCACCAGTAGCTTGATTAGAAGCTGTAAGAATTTTTCAT
Source organism: Helianthus tuberosus (assembly GCA_030545235.1). Lineage (NCBI taxonomy): Eukaryota > Viridiplantae > Streptophyta > Magnoliopsida > Asterales > Asteraceae > Helianthus > Helianthus tuberosus. The sequence continues at coordinate 137,915,655 of CM060394.1, forward strand.
GCTTATGTTGCATCCAAGGATTTTAAAGTTTATCAAATGGATGTAAAATCAGCTTTCCTGAATGGTAAAATTGAAGAAGAAGTTTATGTGCATCAACCAGAAGGCTTTGTTGATCCAAAATTTCAAAATCATGTTTACAGATTAAACAAAGCCTTGTATGGGTTGAAGCAAGCTCCTAGAGCCTGGTATGAAACCTTATCAAACTTCTTACTCAATTCTGGGTTTACCAAAGGTACCATTGACACCACTCTTTTTCTCAAAACACACAAAGGTCATACTTTGCTGGTCCAGATATATGTTGATGACATTATATTTGGATCAACAAATGAAAAATTTTGTGACAAATTTCAAAAATTGATGACTAGCCACTTTGAAATGAGTATGATGGGTGAGTTAACCTTTTTCTTAGGGTTACAAGTTAAACAAAGAGTTGATGGAATATTTTTGAGTCAATCAAAATATGTGAAAACAATTCTTCAAAAATACTTACTTGAAAACTGCTCTGTTTCAAATACTCCCATGGCAACAGGGAACAAGTTAGATTCTGACAAAGAGGGAATTAGTGTAGATATTAAAACCTATAGAGGGATGATAGGATCACTGCTATATTTAACTGCAAGCAGACCAGACATCATGTTTGCAACATGCTTTCTGGCCAGATATCAATGTGATCCCAAAGAATCCCATCTAAAAGCAGTAAAAAGGGTTTTCAAATATCTTAAAGGCACTTCTGAACTTGGACTCTGGTATCCAAAGGATACAAACCTTGAATTAATTGCATACACAGATGCAGATTATGCAGGGTGTAAAATTGACAGGAAAAGCACATCGGGTGCCTGTTAACTCTTGGGAGAAAAATTGGTTTGTTGGGCAAGCAAGAAACAAAACTGTGTTGCCACATCAACAGCAGAATCAGAATATGTAGCAGCAGCAAGTTGCTGTTCACAAGTGATGTGGATGCAAACTCAACTGAAAGATTATGGAGTATCTCTGACAAGAATACCTATTCTATGTGACTCAAAGAGTGCTATTGCAATAACAGAAAATCCAGTTCATCACTCAAGAACCAAACACATAGATGTCAGATATCACTTCATAAAGGATCATGTGGAGAAAGGTACCATTGAAATGTATTTTGTACTAACTGAAAACCAAATTGCTGATATCTTTACAAAGCCTCTCGATGAAAAGAGACATAATTTTTTTATCAGCAAACTTGGCATGGTTAATCTAAATGATGAAAATTTTTCAGAAAAGACAAAGGCACAAATTGAAAACCAGATTGATGATAATCAAAGTTATGATAATCAAAGAATAAATCAACTGGTTTCTGACAAAGAAATCCATCAATCTGATGGAACATCAGAAAATCTGATGGATCATCAATAAATGATGATTTATCAGAAAATCTGAAGAAATATAAGAAAATCTGGTGAGACACCAGAAATTCTGATATAAAATCAGAAACCAGGTTGAAACATCAGAATAATTTGTAATCATTGTAATCATCCATCTTCATAATTTGCTTATCCCACACATAAATTGTTTATATTTTTGTTTCTGTATTTTTTTTCTCTCTTTCTTATCTTAAAAAAAAACAAAAACAAAATGGGGGAAAAGTAACATGCATACCGATAAAATTCCATAAACAACTGAGAAAACCAACCGTCTCAATTTTTTTTTCAGAATATTGGATTTTATTTTTACTGCCATTGCATGCAACGTCATTTTTTCATAAGAAACTTAAGTGACACGTAGGCACTAGAATCATTAGGAGCTATGAAAGTAGCCGCCTAGTCATTAAATGCTTACTCACAAAAAGGGCTTTGTAGACTGTCACATATACTGTTCATTCGCTGTTACATTCACCGCAACAGATATCGTCTTAATTGAAGAGATGGAATTTTTTTTTGCTGTTAATATCATTCATAAAGAACTATCACTTTCATCTATAAATATTAACAACCTGAAAAGGACTTTCTTCACATCAAAATCATCTCTTCAAAAGCTCTTTGACAGAACTTTTCTTATTTTAAAAATGGGTCGCCCAAAATTGATGAAAGCTACTCAATTTCCTCTCCCATTTCATCGTATTCACAATCTTAGATTAAGATCCAGCTGGGAAGGACCTGCATGGGAGGACTGCAGGTTTGTGTACAATATGATCATGAGAAGTCCTTTGGGCTTTGCTGTATCACACATGTCACTGTGTATCCAAAACTTCTCCAAGAGTTCTGGTGGAACTCTGTAATCATTTTTAGTGGTACTTCCATGTGGATTGAGAGTGAAGTTATGGGGGTAAAAATTACCCTAAACGAGGAAACAATCAGAAATGTCCTCAAACTGGGTAATGATCATGAAATCCAATATCTGGATAAGGTAGATGTGCAACAGACCTTGGCTGAAATGGGCTATCATACAAACAACTCGTCAAGGGTTGTTAGTAAATCTGGGTTTATACCACCTTTCCAGTTTTTGGTGACACAGCTGAGTATCTGCTTCTCCAAGAAGATTGGACACTTCAACGAGCTGTCTCATAAAATGATGGAAGTGGTTCATGCTGTTGTACAGGAAAAACCTTACAACTATGCTAAGTTTCTCATGAGAGACTTAGAAGCAAACATCCACGACCGTCAACCTTTTCTGATCTACCCTCGATTCGTGACCAAGGTAATCACTAGTCAGCTGGACTTTGGAGGAGTGAGAAGCTGCTATCCAAGGGCTGAGCTGGTACTTCAAGAAAACATTAGTGAAGCCACCCTGACGCCGTCTACAAATCACACCGGTTGAATAACCAGTCTTTGGTTATATGTGAAGTGCATGTACAATGTGTTGGAGGAGGAGGAGGAGTAGTTGGTTTTTTTTCTTTTTGCTGAGTGTTTTATTTTCTTTGCTTTATTTATATCAGGTTTGCTTTAAACTTCTATTAAAAAAATAATAAGTTGAGTCAATAGATCTAGGGGGAACCTACACTACATGTCTGATAAAAATAAGGAAAATCTGGTAAAATTCAAATGAGATCTGACAGGATTAAGTGGTACTCAGAAAAAATTCTGATAATCAATCAGGAAATCTGTTATTTATTCAGAAAACTCATCAGATCCATGTGAATCTGATCATTTACCAGAAAATTTTCAAGCTAATTAGAAAATCTGACAATGAATCAGAAAATCAATTTTTTATCAAAAAAAAAATTGTTTGAAAAACAGGAAGTTTAACATATCATCAGGAAAACAATGATTTTAGTCAGATTTGAAGAAACTTATGAACAACTAAATTTTTTTTAAATAAGTTTCTGTCAAAAAAAATTTCTGAGGACTGGAACAAGCTGTATGAAAAATACTTTCTGTATTTCTGAACAAAGGTGTGGAGTTCAGAACCGCAAGATTGCATTGTAAGTAAAAATCTCAGAACTCTACTTGTTCCCTCTCATCTCAAAAAAAAAAATCTGATGATTCATCCTTGATAAATGAATCAATTGCATTCTGATGATATATGAAGAAAATACAACTCTCAAAAGTTTTATTCAAAATTTTCTGATATATATCATTATGAGAAATATCTGGGAAGATACACAAGGGGTTTCTATTGGACCTTTTTGAAACAAAAGGGGTCCCACATTATAAATACCTCATTCAAAACAGAGTCTCCCATCTTCAACCTTCAAAACCCTAAAACCCTCTTTCAAAGCAAAACCAAATTCATCAATGGCTGCTACCAACATCATGACACCTCCAATTGAACACGCTGTTCCTTTAATCACTGAAGCTGAATATCTTCCATTAAAGAGCAACAATGAAGCAATGAATGTTAACATTGTAGAGTATGACATGAAGTGTCAAATTCTCATTGAATTTCTGACAAGATGCCCGATAGCTCATGCTCTCACAAAGACCAGAGAAGTACCAGAAAGACTACTACAACAGGTTGTGAAAACTCTCAAAGACACAGATCAAATGGAACTAACAGCACATGTATGGGAAGATATCTTCATCACAATCTCACCAGAGAAAATAAGGGAATGTTTATAACTACCCTTGAACCAAGGCTTTGAAGAAGCACCAGCAAAAGAGGATATGTTCGCACAACTTGAAGCTGTAATGGGCTACAAAACAAAGATTTCAAAGATAAATGAATTCAAGAGATACAAGCTACCTGCCTTCTGGCAAGTGTTAATGGAGATCCTGAGCAAGTGTTTATCATCAAAGATTGGAGGTACAGATCAGATAAATATGAATGTTCTGACAATCATGTTCAGTCTCATAACTTGGTTGAATATTGATTTTGGAACAGAAATATTTAATCTGATCAGAAGATCAATTCTGAACAAAACTGGAAGGATAGATTCACATCTACCCTTTCCCAGATTTATGTCAATCATAATTTCTGATGCATTCTCTGAAAAGAACCTACAAATTCCAAAATCAAAAAATATGTGGAAGACAGAAATTATGAGACCTTGGAGCGCTGCAGGGTCATGGAAGTCAGATTTTGATGTGCCTGTTCTACCAGAAAGAATGATGAATGTGATACCAGAAGAGTCATCATATAGAGCAGAATATCTGAAGATGTTGAGCAGAAAGGCAGAAAACAAAGAAGGTTTTAAAAATGTGTCAGCCATGGAGCATGATGCACAAGAGTCAAGCACACCAAGAATAGAACAGCAGGGTGAATCTGATCCTCACTCAGCTGATGAAGATATGAATATGAGTCATGTGGCTGAAGAACATCATGCTGAAATCTCACATATGGGAGAAACAGGTACACAACACTCCAAACTGAACATATTTCATTTTTCTGAGAGTGATTCTAATGAATCTATTCAAGGAAAATATGAAATTTTACAAAGAGGTACTGTCTCAACAAAACAAAATGTGAGTAAAACCAAAGACCAATTTTCTGAATCAGATTCTGAGGAGGAAAATGTGGTGGCAACAGGTGGAGATCAGTCAGCTGATCAAGGAAACCTGGATGAGAAAACTAAGAGTTTCTCAACAACTAATGGAGAACCTGAAAAGGTTCAAGGATATGAGGAAATCCAGAACTTGAATGAATTTCAACTTTCTGGTGAGAATATAGAAAATTTGGATTCTTCCAATCCTCTTAATCTCAGAACAGCAGAGAATGTGTTTTCTGCTGGTGATAAAAGGGGAACATCTGTTGTTACTCCTATTTCCCAAGGACATCAATCTATGTCCCCTAAACAACTTCACAAAGAACTTGAAGACACAACTGCTACTGAGAAAACAGCTACAGAAAGAAAGCTTGATCTGATACTGGAAGAAATCAGAAATCAAAAATCAGAGATCAAGGTTTTATCAGAAAATGTCAAAGCTGTGCAGAAGCAAACAGAAGACAATACTGCAACTATCAACAAACTACAAAAGTCATCAGAAAACAGAGAGAGCTCATCAGAAATCGAGAAAGCTCTCAATGAACTGCGTGATATCAAGAAAAAGATGGTTGAGGTTGCAACTACAGGAGAAAGCTCAAGTTCAGGGAAGATTCTTGAAGAAATACAGTTCCTCAGAGCCAACAACAGCAGCATGGCTGAGGCTTTTGAGAAACTGTTGATGGAACTGAATGCACAAGGAAATCAAGATAGCCAGGAGTTTCAGAAAATGAAGAAACAAGGAGAAATAAATACTCAACTTCTCACTAATGTTCATCTGTTAGTTGAAAGATTGCAGTATAATGTTGCTAGATTAGCAAAAGTCGATTTTCATGAATTAAAGGCTCCAATTCCACAAGAAAAACAATCAAGGAGATCAGAAACTCCTCAAAAACAACCAGAAACCATTCAACAAGTTCAAACCAAACCAACAGAAACTTCAACAGATCAAAAACAGAAGCAACCCATGGGTCCACCTCAAGATAAACAAAAGCAACCCATGGATCCTCCACCAAACATCCCAAAGCCAGACACTTCAAGGATCCAACAAAAAGAACATGTTCCAGCTCAACCATCTTCTATAGCCATCACAGGTGAAACAGAATTAAGCATAAGGATGGATACAAAAGAGAAGAGAAGAATGGAACAGGAAGTGACCTCCTCAAAAAGGCCAAGGAAAATAATGAGAGAAGATTCAGAAGGAAACATCAAAGAATCAATGATGCTGGAAGGTGATTTACACACAATCATGTACCCTGAAGAACATCTGAAGCACTACTACTAGAAAGGTCCAGAAGACAACCCAACAAGGCCACTCTCACCAATGAGTAGAGGCATAATTGAAGAAAGAAAAAATGGTAGTTGGGTAATATTGCACAAACACTTGACCAATCCAATAGTATCCATTGAAAGAATTGATACTTTGACCACTGGAGGAGGCACATTAGGAAATGAAGGGCAAAACAAGTATACACTGATCAGAAAAGATAAAAATATACAAAAGGTTACTGATGCAGATCTGGCTGATGATATTCATCCAATGGATATAGTCAAAATGAAGAATATCATTGATAAAGAAAAAGGGAATTCAGTTTTGATCAGAAGAGCCCTTGATAGTCTCAAAAGTGCAGGAGCAAAGTTATACTACAGGGCTGCACTGGCAGATTTTGATCTTTGTATCAATTTTGAGTATAGCAACAAAGTACAAATACCTCCTCCCAACACCACAATTCCAGCTGATATTCCCTCTAAACAAGTAAGAAATGGAGCAATCTTTGACAAACCAGAAATGGGGGTGATCTTCAAAGATGCTAATGAAGAGAAGGCTCTATTCAGAATAAGTGAAATATGCAGGTACTCCAATCAAACTCTGACATATATAAGGAACTGCATGAATGAAAAACAAGAGCAGCTCAAGAAGAAGGGAAAGAACAATGAACAGCTGAGGAAAACAATTGAAAAATGCATTGAAAATTGGATGGAAGCAAGAGGATGGTACAAAGAAATGTACAAGGAAACTCAAAAGACAATAGATCACAAGAAGAGGTTGAAACCAGGGGACAGATACAATAGTGGAGTGAAGATCAATTAATGAATTGATGAGATTAAATTCCTGTTTTTGAACTATATTTTACTTTTATCTGATTTATGGTTGGTTTGACTATGTTCTATGTTTCTGAACTTAGTTGTTTTAACTTTTTCTCATTCAAGAAAGTTGTTTATGTTAGATATAGAGATAGTTCATTTTCTTACAATACTTAGGGGAAACTGTTAGGAAACTTTATTTGTAAGTATTGAAGAAAATCACAATCAACTGGATCTATGAAGAGATCACAGTCCTAAAGATCACGAAATAGAAAAAGAAGATCAGATGGGACAACTGGAATGCACAGCATCTACTTTAAAGAATCACAAGTTGATCAAGAGCTGAATTGGATTATCAGAAAAGGTCATTTCTGATGGATCTGATGATATTTCTGATGAAATATCATCAGTATCTGACAATTCTGATCATCAGGATTTTTCTGATGATTTGTTCATCAGAATTTCTGATGAAGTGGTTTATCAGAATTTTGATGAAATACCCCACTTGTCTGAAATTGGCTCTGTCCTGCCACACTTATCGAAGCAAGTTGACATTAATTGATATCATGATGAAAAAAGACAACTTGAACATTGGATTCAATGAATATGTCAATTGGCCACTTTTTGCAGGACTTATTGCATGAATAGACTATTGTTTATTCATGTACCCAAGCCGTCTATAAATAGAAGGCTAAACCAGGAGAAGCAAAGTGAGTTTGAAGCTTATCATTCATACATACATCAAAACTCCATTGCCCTCCACACCCATAGAATTCAAGATTCATTTGTACTAGATAATAATCTTACAATCACCTTGTAAACCATTTTGTTTCCAAAGTGATATAAACTTGATAATTCTGTAGGTCTTGTTTCTTGAAAGTCTGATTTCCATTTCCGCCCATCTTTTTCACATCTACTGAAATCACTTGCGATATTACGTGAAAAGAAGTTGTTTTAAGGGCTAACTGGGTCCAACATTTCCATAGATATTATAAGATCTTGTGGTAGATTTACTAGAGATCTTGTCCCATAAGTACACCACCATCAACATCTTACTTCACTCCATCTCCCTCACTCTCTCCCTCTTCCTCTCGGCCAAGGTAGTGCCGCCACCACCACCACCACCACCATACAACCACCATCTATCCATTCCACACTCATCTAAAGGTAAGATCACTAATGAAGCTCGGTGCTCACGGATCTTGAAGGACCTCTTCCGTGTGCTTTAATCCACTCGATTTTCTTCATTGTTTCTTCCCTAGCTTGAAGCTAGTAGTAAGTATCTTGTAACTCTTGTTACTTCATATTTTTAGTGGATAAAAGATATATTATGTTGAAATAACAAGAACACTAAAGAACATATACATGAATCTTGAAACGTAAAGCTAACATATGATGAAAAATGGATGGAATGATATTGTTTAGTATATGAATGATATTTGTTTGTTGATTACTAGAGATGTTGATGATGATAATCATCACATGAAGCTTACTAGATGGTGATTAAACACATAATCTAGCAAGTAGGAGGATGATTATGTAACAACCTAGAATGATCATCTTCTTGATTAAACATGAACTTGGAGGTAAAATGATTTTAAACAAAGTAAACTAGTGAACTTGTAGATCCAAGATTTATAAATAATTTTCCAAGAAAACCAAGCTTAAAATATAATTTTTAGAAGATCTTGGTTTTTACTTAAACCTACACTATTTTTATAGGAAAAACAAGTGTATAAACACTTATGAAACAAGAAAAATACAAAAGAAGTATTTTTAGGAAAATCATCTTACAAGTTGTAAATGACTAAATCTTTCAAGAAGGTGATTTACAAACAAATAACCATGTTTTTAAGGGTAACTAAACCTACTAAATAACATGGTGAGTTACTACAAGTTTTTACAAAAACTTCAAGTTCATGAGGTAGTGAAATTTACTTGATTTTGACACTCGGAAAGTGTTGAATAAGTTGTTGATTGTTGTGATGATTTTAAAAGAAAATAAACACATGTTTTGAAAACATGGGAAACCACCATTTTTAGGGGAAACTATGTCGAAATTTTTATAAATTTTGACCCTTAGAAAAATATAAGTTTTTGAGAAACTTATTCCCTAAAAATGTATCTAAAAACATTTACCAAGGTTTCCCTAATTTTTGTGTTAAGAAATGATGATTTCTTCAAGATTAAAATTGATATTAAGTATGTATATTTTTGGAGAAAAAATATATATTTATTGATCACCAAATTTTGTGCTAAGTGTATGTAGCATGTATTATACGTGATAGTGTATTAGGACTTGAAAATACACTAAATACTCCTAAGAAGTAAAAAGACGAAAATACACATACAACATGCTTAGAAAAATACAAGAAAATATATTTATGAAAATATATTACTTGATAGAATAAATAACTTGGACAAGTTATGAACATGAAATGAAGTTTTGGACAAAATACATAATTCGGGTGAAAAATACAAGATACTTATATTTATTTTTGAGAAAATAATATAAGTAAGACACATAGTTAAAAATATAAATTATTTTTAACACAAGAACAAATACATAAAAGATAGTGACTTGTACTTGTGCGACACAAGTCTAGTGACGAACGTTAATAAAACATGTTTAGGTCACGACGCTAGATAAGCAAATCCGGTGAAGTTTACGACGCAGGAACGCAAAGTTGTGAGTTCATGCTCCCCCTTTTCTTTTAACTATTTTCAGTTTTATAACTTCGGGGGTGAGATACATGTTACAAATGTTACAGTATTTACAAATGGTATGATGGATACAAAAACAAGAAGCACTCTTGGTGATAACTAGTACCAAGTATGATGCGTTTTAAGGAATGATACGAGAAATCGTGTCACGAATAGGGTACCATAAGCACCATTAATCGTGTACATACTAAGACCGCAGAACAAAAGGTTAGATCTAATGGGTTTTCGGGCAGCCACACTCTTGGTGAAAACTAGTACCGAGTAGTGCTTTTGTGTCTCCATCGTGAATCGACAACTAGAAAAATGCCTATGGTTTGGTTGCTTCCTATGTCGTGTCACATGTTAATGGCCTTGTAACCCATTAACAACCTAGATACATACAGAAATAGTTGACTTATACAAGAATACTTGATTTATACAAGAATACTTGATTTATACAAGAATACTTGATTTATACAAGAATACTTGATTTATACATGAATACTTGATTTATACAAGAATACTTGATTTATACAAGATACATACCATGTTTTCGTACAAAGTATACAAACGTTCAATACAAGAACTGCATGAATTCACACCGACATTATGTTGACGTTTTTTCCAAAACTCACATATATTTCAGGTAACTAAAAGTGGATGTGCGCACGGTCTTACTCATGCTCTTGGATGCCGTTTATGTTTATCGTTGAATAAAGTTGTAAACTTCCAGACAATATGTTGCCTCGTGATGTAAACACTTAAACTATGTTTTCCGTTATGTAATGTTAATGGTGTTTGAAGTTATTTTACGAGCATGTAGTATGTTTACCTTTTGTATGCAATGAGAACCTTTCATGATCACACCTCGTGCTTCCGCCTTAGAAAGGGGTGTGACAGATTGGTATCAGAGCTGCGATTGTAGTGAACCATGATTCCTTCTTGAGTCTAGACTACAATCTCTAGGATCCTTTCACGAAAACAATTTTTCCAAAAGTTTTCATTGCATAAAACTTTCCGCGACATCCACTACCTGAAACTATTTACAAGAGTCAAGAAAAGACACTACGAGACTTAGGGTGCACTGGAGTAGCACTTGTCTATGATTAAGAATTACTTGCAATTATGTGTGATAATTGATATATACATACACTAGAAGTAGAATGTCACAGGTATACGTGACTTTACCTGAAAACAATGGCCTATCTGAAGGAAGTGATACGAGGATGAAACGAACTGTGCGGACTGTGCAAGGAGTTACGTAATTATGGATGCATACATAATTATGGAATTCAGTGCACAGAAACCACAGCAAGTCTTGTCACGTATAGATTCCCTCAGTGCAAGAAAAGGTCAAACGTGAACACCCCTCCCCCAGCCTATTAAGTACTCTGCTGGAGTAAAAATTGTTTAATGTTACTGATGTGGGTATATGTCGGTACATATATACTACTACTATCTCGTAAGACGATATCAAACAAATGTCTAACCCTATTGTGTTGTGTTCTGTCAGAACATGGCACCCAGAAGAGCTGTGAACGCTCGTGATCAACCTCCTCCTCCCCCACTGCCAAGGACTGCTAAAGAGCTAAACGCTCTACTGGAAGAAAGGATCTCTGCAGCTATCGCCCAGTACGAGGCGAACCGTACTGAAGACAGTGGAGGACCAAGCAATGTAAGAAGTAATGGGAATGGAGATTCATCTGGAGGAAACGCAGCTCAGGGATGCACTTTCAAGCAGTTTCTCGACTGCAAACCGCTGAACTACGATGGCACTGGAGGTGTAGTGGTGTTTGTACGCTGGATGGAAAAGACTGATGCCACTATCCGCATGAGCAAGTGTACCGCGGATCAGCAAGTCACTTTTGCTACTGGGTTGTTTGTTGATGAAGCTTTGACTTGGTGGAATTTTTAAGTCCAGACTCTGGGTGATGATGGCGCGTACGGCATGACATGGGATGAGCTAAAGGAGAAAATGAGAGAAAAGTATTGCTCTCGTGCTGAACTCCAAAGGTTGGAGACTGAGTTTTGGCATCTGACCATGGAAGGTGCTGACATTACTAGGTATACTCGAAGGTTCCACGATCTATCGAGGGTGATCCCCTATATGGTGACTCCTGAATTTAAGCGCATCGAACGCTACATCTGGGGATTGGCCTCGGAATTTCGCAGCTTGGTAACTTCGGCCAAACCCGCAACAATCACTGAGGCTGTAACTCTGGCTATCAGCCTTACTGAAGATGCTGTTCGAATGAAGAAGTTATCGTTGAACCCAACAGAAAAGACCGAGACGCATGCTGAGTCGTCCGGTGACAAGAAAAGGAAACATGCAAACCTGAATCAAGCAACCCGCAACAACAAAGGTTCAAACAACAAGAAGCGTGACACTAACCAGCCTCAGGAGGCAAAAACTCTTGCAACTATGAATGACGCTCCTGCCAAAAGGTACCTGGGCACTTTGCCCACTTGCAACAATTGCAAGCGTCATCACGAAGGGGTTTGTCGCATTCCAAAATGCGAAAAGTGTGAAAAGCTGGGTCACCACACTGAGGATTGTTGGGGAAAGGGAAAGAACGGAAATGGAAACCTCAACGGTGCTGGTAATAGGAACAATGGTGGAAATGGCAATGGTAACGGAAAGGGGCAGAACCAAGGATGCTTCAGTTGTGGAAGCAAGGATCATTTCATGAAAGACTGCCCAAAGGGAAACAATGCTCAGGCTCGAGCATTTGTGATTGGAGCAAGGAACGCACGTGAGGACCCTAATGTGGTCATCGATATGTTTCTCGTTAACAATCACTTTGCATCCATACTATTTGACACCGGTGCCGATTTTAGCTTCATGTCTGTGGAATTTAAACGTATTCTTGGAATAGAATCTAGTAGATTAGATATTCCTTATTCAATAGAACTAGCCAATGTAAACTTGTTGAATCAGGCGAAGTTGTTAGAGGCTGCACACTAGAACTTGGTGAACGGAGATTTAGCATCGACCTCTTACCTATTCAATTGGGTAGCATCGATGTAGTGGTCGGAATGGACTGGTTGTCCAAGAACAAAGCTGAAGTTATTTGTCATGAGAAAATCATTCGCATCCCTTTGACGAATGATGAAACTCTCATCGTACATGGAGAAAAACGAGACGCGCCTCTGTGAATCATCAGTTGTATGAAGGCACAGAAGTGCTTAAGGAAAGGATGTGTTGCTTTCCTAGCGCACGTTGTAGATAAGAAGGCTGAGGAGCCGAAACTCGAAGACATTCCCGTGGTGAAGGAATTCCATGATGTTTTTCCCGAAGATCTGCCAGGACTACCTCCGCAACGACAAGTCGAATTCCGTATAGACTTGGTTCCAGGAGCCACTCCTGTAGCCAAGGCACCCTATCGGCTTGCACCATCCGAGATGCAAGAATTATCTACACAACTCCAGGAGTTGTTGGATAAAGGATTCATAAGGCCAAGCTTCTCGCCCTGGGGAGCTCCAGTATTGTTCGTGAAGAAAAAGGATGGAACTCTGCGGATGTGTATCGATTACAGAGAACTGAACAAGCTCACAATCAAGAATCGGTACCCGCTACCGAGGATTGATGACTTATTTGATCAGTTGCAAGGATTAAGCTACTATTCCAAGATCGATCTTCGATCTGGATACCATCAGTTAAGGATACAAGAGGAAAGCGTACCAAAGACTGCATTCAGAACACGCTATGGGCATTACGAGTTTCTTGTGATGCCATTCGGACTGACGAACGCACCAGCGGTCTTTATGGATCTGATGAACCGCGTATGCAAACCATATCTCGATAAATTCGTGATTGTATTTATCGATGATATCCTGATTTACTCGCGAATGAAAGAAGAACACGAGCAACACCTCAGAACAATTTTGGAACTACTAAAGAAAGAGAAATTTTATGCCAAGTTTTCAAAGTGCGAATTCTGGATTCGGGAAGTACAGTTTCTTGGTCACGTTGTGAATGAGAAGGACATTCATGTAGACCCATCCAAGATAGAAGCAATAAAGAATTGGGAAACCCCCAAAACCCCAACTGAAGTTCGACAATTTTTGGGCTTAGTGGGCTATTACCGTCGGTTTATTGAGAATTTCTCGAAGATAGCTCAACCGCTAACTACCCTTACGTAGAAAGACAAGAAGTACGACTGGGGTAACAAGCAGGAAGAAGCCTTCCAACTACTCAAAAATAAGCTATGCGATGCACCGATACTATCCTTACCCGAAGGCACTGAAGACTTCGTGGTGTACTGCAACGCTTCACGACAAGGTTTGGGTTGCGTGCTTATGCAACGCCAAAAAGTCATCGCTTACGCTTCAAGACAATTGAAGGTGCATGAAAGAAATTATACCACTCACGACCTGGAGCTAGGCGCAGTGGTATTGGCCTTGAAGATCTGGCGACATTATTTATATGGTAGTCGATGTACAATCTTCATAGATCACAAAAGCCTACAACACATATTTGATCAGAAGGAATTAAACATGCGCCAGCGGTGATGGGTCGAGCTGCTAAATGATTACGACTGTGAGTTTAAGTACCATCCTGGAAAGGCAAACGTTGTAGCGGACGCTTTAAGCCAAAAAGAAAGGGTTAAGACCCTAAGGGTTCGAGCATTGAAACTGACTATTCAAACGAACCTCACAGCACGCATTTGGGACGTGCAACAAGAATCCCTTAAGATGGAAAACCGTAAAGCTGAATACCTACGGGGTATGTTGAAATACATGGTGCCAAATGAAGAGGGAACCTTATACTTTAAGAAGCGTATTTGGGTTCCGCTCTATGGCGGTATTCGAGAAGTCATACTTGATGAAGCGCATAAATCGAGATACTCGATCCATCCAGGATCGGACAAGATGTATCAAGACTTAAAGGATTACTATTGGTGGCCGAGACTCAAGGGCGATGTTGCTGTTTATGTGGGAAAATGCCTGACCTGTGCTAAGGTTAAGGCTGAATATCAGAAACCGTCCGGCCTACTACAACAACCAGAGATACCCATGTGGAAGTGGGAGCAAATCTCGATGGACTTCGTAACAAAATTACCCAGGACCCCTAGAGGGCACGATATGATATGGGTGATAGTTGATCGATTGACGAAATCTGCGCATTTCCTACCGATCTGAGAGAAGGATAGCACTGGAAAGCTCGTAGAGATATACTTAAAAGAGATCGTGGCACGTCATGGAGTGCCTATCTCAATTATTTCAGATAGATATGGACGCTTTGTCTCAAGAATCTGGCAATCCTTTCAGGAAGCCTTTGGATCTCAGCTTGACCTAAGCACGGCCTTCCATCCGTAAACAAACGGCCAGAGCGAACAGACTATACAAACGTTAGAAGATATGCTTCGCGCATGTGTTATGGACCTAGGCGGCAGCTGGGATACTCACCTACCTTTTACTTGAGTTCTCCTACAATAACAGTTATCATACAAGTGTAAAAGCCGCACCGTTCGAAGCTTTGTATGGCCACAAGTGCCGATCGCCCTATGTTGGGCAGACGCTGGAGACAAACGTATGGTTGGTCCTGAACTTGTGCAAGAGATAACCGACAAGATTATGCAGATCCGAGAGTGCATTAAGGTAGCTCGAGATTGACAAAAGAGCTACGTTGATCGAAGACGAAAACCATTAGAATTCGAGGTGGGAGACAAAGTTTTGTTGAAGGTCTCACCTTGGAAGGGGGTAGTAAGATTTGGAAAGCGTGGAAAGCTGAATCCACGATACATCGGACCATTCAAAATCTTGGAAAGAATTGGTACCGTGGCATACAAGTTGGAATTACCGGAAGAACTTAATGGAGTACATGATACGTTCCATGTATCCAACCTCAAGAAGAGTCCAACACAAGAAAACGTGATCATCCCGGCGGATGAAGTGCATATTGATGACGCCCTCCGATTTATAGAACAACCCGTTGAGGTTATCGACTGGAAAGTCAACAAGACCAGGAGGAGCACTGTCAAGCTTGTCAAAGTACGTTGGAACTCTAAGCACAGACCCGAGTACACGTGGGAACGTGAAGACCAGTTTAAAGAAAAGTACCCCCACCTGTTCAAGAAGACTCCTGCGAGAGTTAGTTCAGCCTGAATTTCGGGACGACATTCTTTTAACGGGGGGAGACTGTGACAACTGGCACCAAATCGGTAATTTCCGTACACTTTAATTATTATTTAATGACTGCAATTATGTGCTTAAATGTCAACAATGTCTGATTACATCCTATACAAGTGAATTTATGCACGTTTTATACTACAAGAATTACTTTATGCATTAATGAACAGCGTTGCGTCAGAAATACTAGTAAACTCACCGGTAAGACACATTGTGTCAACAATTCTGCAGAAAGCAGTTAGACAATAGAATTGGAGCCTAGGTGTAGGTCCAATGACAAGAATACATTAAAACCCAAGAGAACATACAAGGGTTAACATATAGACGTTCCGGAAGCTAAAATACGCACTAAAAAGCACCCGAAATACACTTTAAAAGCTGAATTTTATATAATTCAGCAAAATTCAGCAATATAACAAGATTGTACAATGCAAAAATATGACAAATTGATCCAGAATACTTTCCTAAGTGTCGGGAATTGAAAGTATCACAAAAGGATACTTAAAGGACACTAAACGGTGCAATTTAGCACTTTAACGAACCGGTATTTAACCAAACAACCGGACATTACCCGGAACACAAAAATATTACTAGAAGCATTGTTTATTTATTTTTGAGCTAGTTATGGTCCCCAAACACCATAACACCTCTTATAACATAAAAACACATTAAGTCCCTAAACATTATACTTGAAACCTAACTAGATTTTACATTTGGTGATTTAAATAACACTTTGCCCCCCCCCCCCCCCCCAATATATGGTGGACGGTCACATGAGGGTGGCCCCACCAAATATTACCTAAATCTTGTTAAATCCCACATGATCTTTCTTGGATTCTAAATGATATTATAAGATTTCCATAGATATTATAAGATCTTGTGGAAGATTCACCAGAGATCTTGTCCCATAAGTACACCACATTAAGTCCCTAAACATTATACTTGAAACCTAACTGGATTTTACATTTGGTGATTTAAATAACACTTTGCCCCCCCCCCCCATATGGTGGACGGTCACATGAGGGTGGCCCCACCAAATATTACCTAAATCTTGTTAAATCCCACATGATCTTTCTTGGATTCTAAATGATATTATAAGATTTCCATAGATATTATAAGATCTTGTGGAAGATTCACTAGAGATCTTGTCCCATAAGTACACCACCATCAACATCTTACTTCACTCCATCTCCCTCACTCTCTCCCTCTTCCTCTCGGCCTATGTAGTGCCGCCACCACCACCACCATACAACCACCATCCATCCATTCCACACTCATCACGGATCTTGAAGGACCTCTTCCGTGTGCTTTTATCCACTCGATTTTCTTCTTTGTTTCTTCCCTAGCTTGAAGCTAGTAGTAAGCATCTTGTAACTCTTGTTACTTCATATTTTTAGTGGATAAAAGATATATTATGTTGAAATAACAAGAACACTAAAGAACATACACATGAATCTTGAAACGTAAAGCTAACATATGATGAAAAAAGGATGGAATGATATGGTTTAGTATATGAATGATATTTGTTTGTTGATTACTAGAGATGATGATGATAATCATCACATGAAGCTTGCTAGATGGTGATTAAACACATAATCTAGCAAGTAGGAGGATGATTATGTAACAACCTAGAATGATCATCTTCTTGATTAAACATGAACTTGGAGGTAAAATGATTTTAAACAAAGTAAACTAGTGAACTTGTAGATCCAAGTTTATAAATAATTTTCCAAGAAAACCAATCTTAAAATATAATTTTTAGAAGATATTGGTTTTTACTTAAACCTACACTATTTTTATAGGAAAAACAAGTGTATAAACACTTATGAAACAAGAAAAATACAAAAGAAGTATTTTTAGGAAAATCATCTTACAAGTTGTAAATGACTAAATCTTTCAAGAAGGTGATGTACAAACAAATAACCATGTTTTTAAGGGTAACTAAACCTACTAAATAACATGGTGAGTTACTACAAGTTTTTACAAAAACTTCAAGTTCATGAGGTAGTGAAATTTACTTGATTTTGACACTCGGAAAGTGCTGAATATGTTGTTGATTGTTGTGATGATTTTAAAAGAAAATAAACACATGTTTTGAAAACATGGGAAACCTCCATTTTTAGGGGAAACTATGTCAAAATTTTTATAAATTTTGACACTTAGAAAAATATAAGTTTTTGAGAAACTTATTCCCTAAAAATGTATCTAAAAACATTTACCAAGGTTTCCCTAATTTTTGTGTTAAGAAATGATGATTTCTTCAAGATTAAAATTGATATTAAGTATGTATATTTTTGGCGAAAATATATATATTTATTGATCACCAAATTTTGTGCTAAGTGTATGTAGCATGTATTATACATGATAGTGTATTAGGAATTGAAAATACACTAAATACTCCTAAGAAGTAAAAAGACGAAAATACACATACTACATGCTTAGACAAACACAAGAAAATATATTTATGAAAATATATTACTTGATAGAATAAATAACTTGGACAAGTTATGAACATGAAATGAAGTTTTGGACAAAATACATAATTCGGGTGAAAAATACAAGATACTTATATTTATTTTTGAGAAAATAATATAAGTAAGACACATAGTTAAAAATATAAATTATTTTTAACACAAGAACAAATACATAAAAGATAGTGACTTGTACTTGTGCGATACAAGTCTAGTGACTAACGTTAATAAAACACGTTTAGGTCACAACGCTAAATAAGCAAATCCGGTGAAGTTTACGATGCAGGAACGCAAAGTTGTGAGTTCATGCTCCCCCTTTTCTTTTAACTGTTTTCAGTTTTATAACTTCGGGGGTGAAATACATGTTATAAATGTTACAATGTTTACAAATGGTATGATGGATACAAAAACAAGAAGCACTCTTGGTGATAACTAGTACCAAGTATGATGCGTTTTAAGGAATTATACGAGAAATCGTGTCAAGAATAGGGTACCATAAGCACCATTAATCGTGTACATACTAAGACCGTAGAACAAAAGGTTAGATCTAATGGGTTTTCGGGCAGCCACACTCTTGGTGAAAACTAGTACCGAGTAGTGCTTTTGTGTCTCCGTCGTGAATCGACAACTAGAAAAATGCCTATGGTTTGGTTGCTTCCTATGTCGTGTCACATGTTAATGGCTTTGAAACCCATTAACAACCTAGATACATACAGAAATACTTGATTTATACAAGAATACTTGATTTATACAAGAATACTTGATTTATACAAGAATACTTGATTTTTATAAGAATACTTGATTTATACATGAATACTTGATTTATACAAGAATACTTGATTTATACAAGATACATACCATGTTTTCATACAAAGTATACAAACGTTCAATACAAGAACTGCATGAATTCACACCAACATTATGTTGACGTTTTTCCAAAAACTCACATGTATTTCAGGTAACTAAAAGTGGATATGCGCACGGTCTTACTCATGCTCTTGGATGTCGTTTATGTTTATCGTTGAATAAAGTTGTAAACTTCCAGACAATATGTTGCCTCGTGATGTAAACACTTAAACTATGTTTTCCATTATGTAATGTTAATGGTGTTTGAAGTTATTTTACGAGCATGTAGTATGTTTACCTTTCGTATGCAATGAGAACCTTTCATGATCACACCTCGTGCTTCCGCCTTAGAAAGGGGTGTGACACTCATGATGAGGGAATTCTGTCCTCGTCATGAATTAAGGGCTTTAGAAAGGGAATTTGATGATTTGAAGCAGGATAGTGGTGAGCATCGGGCATACACTGACAGGTATGAAGAGTTGAGCTTACTTTGCCCTACAATAGTTACCCCACTCGAGAAAGCTATCGAGAGGTATATTGATGGCTTACCTGACTCCGTACAAGACATCGTCACTAGTAGTAAACCTACCATAGTTCGTCAAGCAATTGAGTTAGCTGCGACATTGACTAAGCCACAAGTCCGAAAAGGAAAGTTACACAGGAAGGGTGACAAGGGTAAGAAACAGTTGTCTGACAAGGTTGCGAGCAAGAAGGGTAAGAGCTGGAAGGATAAGGAAACTGGTTCCTCGAAGGGGTCTAGGAAGCATAAGGCTTCCCAAAATTTTGATGTCACTGCCCAAGTTAATCAGGCAGCTCCCAATCAGCCTACACAACCGCCAGCGAAGAAACGGTATGCGGGGAATGCGCCGTTGTGCAATAGATGCAATAGCCACCATCAACCGCATGTTCCGTGCCGTTTCTGTACCAACTGTGGGAAGTCAGGTCATCTTTCTGATGTTTGTCGCATCGCTCCCAATCAAGCAGCTCGTAATCCAGCTCAACAGGCTGCTCAACCACCTGCTCAACAGCAAGCACAAGCTGCACGACCTCATTTCCCTCCTGGTTCGTGCTATAACTGTGGGGATCTGATCCACTACCGTAATCAGTGTCCAAGGTTGGTGAATACAAACCAAGCTCAGGCTCGTGGACGAGTCTTTAACATGAATGCTCAGGAGGCGCAAGCAGACAACGAGGTGGTCAACGGTACGTTCCTTGTTAACAATCAGTCTTCTTCTATTCTTTTTTATTCGGGTGCCAATAAGAGTTTTGTGTCATTGTCTTTTGAGCCATTACTTCGCATGTCTAGAACGAAACTAGGAAAGCCTTTGACAGTAGAAGTTGCTAGTGGTGATCCCATTCTGTTCTTCGTAACTGCCAGTTGAACCTTAACAACCATCTCTTTCCCATCGACCTCACGCCAATGCAACTTGGGAGTTTCGACGTTATAGTGGGTATGGATTGGTTAGCCAAGCATCACGCAGAAGTAGTTTGTTTTGAAAAGATTGTTTGTGTGCCGCTCTCGACAGGTGAGATCCTACATGTTCGTGGCGAGAAACCTGCTAGTAGTCTCAAGCTCATGTCTTGTACTCAGGCTCAGAAGTATCTGTGAAAGAATTATGTGGCCTTCTTGGCACATGTCGTAGCAGATAACGGCAAAGGTAAGTATATTCAAGATATCCCCGTTGTTCGGGATTATCCAGAAGTGTTTCCTGAAGAGTTACCTGGTTTACCCCCAGCATTCCAAGTCGAGTTCCGTATTGATCTTGTACCTGGTGCAAATCCTATTGGCAGATCTCCATATCGTCTTGCACCGTCAGAGATGCAAGAGTTGTCTAAGCAGCTTCAAGAGCTTTCTGACAAGGGTTTTATTCACCCTAGCTTTTCACCTTGGGGTGCTCCCGTTCTTTTTGTCAAGAAGAAGGATGGATCTTTCAGAATGTGCATCGATTACCGTGAGCTTAACAAGCTTACCATCAAGAATCGATATCTCCTACCTCGCATTGATGATCTCTTTGATCAGTTACAGGGTGCTACTTGTTTTTCGAAGATTGATCTACGTTCTGGGTATCATTAGCTTCGTGTGCATGAAGAAGATATTCCCAAGACAGCTTTCCGCACTCGTTATGGGCATTATGAGTTCACAGTTATGCCATTCGGTTTGACTAATGCTCTTGTTGTTTTCATGGACTTGATGAATAGGGTCTGCAAGCCTTATTTAGATAAGTTCATCATCGTTTTCATTGATGACATTTTGATATATTCTAAGACGCAAGCTGATCATGAGCAACATCTTCGTCTTACTTTGGAACTCGTGAAGAAAGAGCAACTTTTCGCCAAATTCTCCAAGTGCGAATTTTGGCTTAAAGAAGTTCAATTTTTGGGACATATTGTCAACGAACAAGGTATTCATGTAGATCCCTCCAAGATCAGTGCGATTAAGGATTGGGATACGCCTACTACTCCTACTGAAGTTCGTTCATTTCTTGGTCTCGTGGGTTATTACCGCCGCTTCATCGAAAATTTCTCGAAGATTGCAGTTCCCCTAACTGCTCTAACTCAGAAGAATAAACCCTTTGATTGGGGAACCAAACAAGAAGAAGTGTTTCAGACCTTGAAACAAAAGCTTTGTGATGCGCCTATTCTATCTTTGCCTGAGGGCAATGATGATTTCGTCATGTATTGTGATGCATCAAACTTGGGTCTTGGCTATGTTCTCATGCAAAGGAACAAAGTCATAGCATATGCATCGAGGCAGTTGAAGATACACGAGAAGAACTACACCACTCATGATCTTGAGTTGGGTGCAGTTGTCTTCGCTATCAAAATCTGGAGACACTATTTGTATGGTACAAAATGTGTGGTTTTCACTGACCACAAAAGTCTTCAGCACATCTTTAATCAGAAAGAACTCAGCATGAGACAACGACATTGGGTTGAACTTCTAAACGACTATGACTGCGAAATTCGCTACCATCCTGGTAAGGCGAATGTCGTGGCTGACGCTTTGAGTTGTAAAGAACGTGTCAAGCTTCATTGTGTCCGTGTTCAATCTGATATTCAAGCTCGATCTGATATCCAAAGCCGCATTTCTCAGGCTCAACATGCTTGTGTTTCACAAGGTTTGATGGGTAAGGAATTACCCTATCACATTAAGCCTGATCTTGAATTAAAGGACAATGGATCATATTATTTCATGGACCGTTTGTGGGTCCCAAGCCAAGATAATCTTCGCACCTTGCTTATGGATGAAGCTCATAAGTCTCGTTACTCTATTCATCCTGGCTCAGACAAGATGTATAAGGATCTTCGTACTCAGTATTGGTGGCCTGGTATGAAAAAAGGCATTGCCTTGTACGTGTCCAAATGCCTTACTTGTCTTAAGGTTAAGGCTGAACATCAACATCCTTCTGGTTTACTGGAGCAACCAGAGATTCCAGTTTAGAAATGGGAAAACATCGCTATGGATCTTATTACCAAACTTCCGCGCACAAAAAGAGGTCATGACGCCATCTGGGTAGTTGTTGATCGTCTTATATAGTCAGCGCATTTCTTTCCGATCCGTGAGGATCTATCTGCTGACAAGCTTGCTAAAATCTATGTGGATGAAATTGTATCTCGACATGGTGTTCCTTTGAACATTATTTCTGACAAAGATGCTCGATTCTCATCTCGTTTTTGGAGAACCATGCAATCTGCTATGGGGACCCAACTTAATTTGAGCACAGCTTATCATCCGCAATCAGATGGCCAAACTGAAAGAACAATCCAGACTTTGGAGGATATGCTTAGAGCATGTGTGATCGATTTTGGTGGTAGTTGGGATTCGTATCTTCCATTGATTGAATTCTCCTACAAAAATAGTTATCACTCCAGCATCAACATGGCTCCTTTCGAGGCTCTCTATGGTCGAAAATGTCGTTCACCAGTCTGCTGGAATGAGATCAGTGAGGCTTAGCTTACTGGACCTGAGCTCATTCTAGAGACTACAGATAAGGTTAAGAAAGTTCGCGATAACCTTCAGACAGCTAGAAGCCGTCAAAAGAGTTACGCGGACCGACGATGCAAGCCCTTGGAATTTCAAGTCGGTGATCGTGTATTACTTAAGTTCTCACCTTGGAAAGGTGTGATCAGATTTGGAAAGACAGGAAAACTTGCACCTAGATATGTTTGACCATTCAAGATCGTCGAAAGAATCGGTAAGGTAGCCTACAGACTTGAGTTACCTCCTGAACTTGGAAACATTCATCCAACCTTTCACGTATCCAATCTCAAGAAGTGTTTAGCTGATGAGAACCTCCACATACCACTTGACGAAATTCGTGTTGATAACACGATGCATTTTGTTGAGAAGCCTGTGGAAATCATGGATCGTGAAGTTAAGTGGCTTAAACACAAGCGCATTCCATTGGTCAAAGTTCGCTGGGAATCTAAATATGGACCAGAATTTACTTGGGAACATGAAGATCAAATGAAGGCGAAGTAACCACATCTTTTCTCACGAGTTTCCTCTAAATAAATTTCGGGACGAAATTTCCACAAGTAGGGGAGACTGTGACAC
The DNA here is from genome assembly GCA_030545235.1 of Helianthus tuberosus. Lineage (NCBI taxonomy): Eukaryota > Viridiplantae > Streptophyta > Magnoliopsida > Asterales > Asteraceae > Helianthus > Helianthus tuberosus. The sequence continues at coordinate 137,939,341 of CM060394.1, forward strand.
CTGTGTTTGTAATCATTGTAAAAAATTCTGTTATCAATAAAATAATGTTATTTGATCCCAATGTTTGTTTATTTATGTTTGACATTTTTCATGTTTTGATTTTCGTTCAATTTCAAACTCTATATCGCTTTCTGGAGAGTAATACGCAAACTGGTGCGTAAACATAATCAGTTTAATGTGACAAACACTCTGGAACATCAAAATATTCTTAACATACCTTAAATAACCTTTACATAACTTAAAAATAAGTTTTGAAAGCTTTGGTATGGCAAAATCAAGTTTATTCGCTTACAGGGACTAAATTCGACAAACTGGGAAAGTGTGTCAATTCGTACTGTAACGGAAAATCCGAAACATGACCATAAGTTAAACATACCCTAAATATCCTTTACATAGCTTAGAAATAGGCTTTGAGGGGTTCGGTGTGCTAAAATAAACTTTTTGGTCATTCAGGGACTAAAAGCGTCAAAAGTGCATAAGTTTGCATTTTCGCGCATATCTTACGTTCTGTAATCATTAAAATATTTTATTTTAGTGATTGGCATGATAAAATTCAATTCGTCACGTAATTTGGATCGTTTTTCGCATTCGTTCGTGTTTCGTCGTAATTAACCGAACAACGCAACCGTACGACCAAACGAACCGACATCCGAGATATTTTTGAGCATGTTTCATGTTCCCTATACTTTAACTTCATTTTAGAACCTTGAAAAGGGATTAACGGGGCTTAAACGTGTAAAAAATGCATTAAAAACCATGTTTTGCACATTCAGGGACCAAAATTGACAATCTGCCATAGTTATCTTAGGAAGGGACCAAAGTTGAAAATCTGATTTCCAGCTTGTTCCAGATGTTCCCCTCATTTTCACATGGTTTTAATGAAACTAGGGGCTTGTTTTGGGGTACCCATGGTATTCTAAAACCATGGGCACACATGTAAGGTCCAGATCGAAGCTCGGTTTTCGATGAACAATCCTAACGGTCTTGGTTTTCCTATAAATACCCCCACCCTCTTGCTTCAAAACTCACACTTTGATCTGATTTGGCTCTCTAAGTTGAAGTTATACACTTCATACCTGAGAGTAATTGGATCAATACTTTCATTCTTGGACCCGTTGTAAGTCCTCTTTCGTTATTTTTCACGTTTTAAGCGTGAAAGTTAAACTGTGTTTGACTTTCTGCTTTGACCAGTTTATGGTCAACATGAAGTTCGTTTGAACTTCATAATGTGGGCGTAATCACGATGGGTTTAGTCTCTTGTGACTATACCTACTGATTACCACGTTATCTAGGCATACTGGCGAGTCGTAGTTTCGGCCAAAATGCGTATTCTTGCGTATTTTGTAAGCAAACTACTTTTAGGTATCAAAACCGTTTGTTTTGATACCAAACCTGTTTTCAAACCTCATTAAGCATGATTTAACATGTTTAGCTCGTCACTTTAGGTTTAGTGCTTATGTAGGGTCGTAAGGTAAGCGGTCTAAACAACCGCTTATACTTTCGAACCCGACCCGTTTGGTCGATCTTTAGGATCCGACCAAACACATTAGGTGACCATAGTTGTATAGGGAATAACCTTCCGAGGTTATACCTTATGGTCACGTCGTTTAGTTAGTTGTATGATAGGTAGTTTATATGCCTTAGGTAAATTACCAAAATGCCCTTTTTACGCCAAAATTCATTTTAAGCATATGTAACATAAATTTTGATATCTAAACTAATTTGGCAACAATATTAGACATGATAAGGCATATTTTACTTGTCATAGGACTAGTTAGGCAGTCCGAACGCGTTTTATGCGAACGACGCGTTAAAGTAGCATAAGCTACCTAAACGGGTCGTAATGGGTCGTAAGCACTTAGGATAGGTTCCATTTTAGAATGTAGGATTTGTTAAACCATATTACATGAGTTCATACACTCATTTGGTTTATGAAACCACATTTTATCCGATCCTCCGATTTAGGTCCGTTTATTAACATAGATACCTATATTAGGTGCCGTTTGATTCCGTGATCTTTCTAGCATTGTTTGGTGGTTATATAAGGACTATTAAGTAATCCCAAGTGAGTACATAGTTCCCCTCTTTTACTGTTTTCAAACATTTTGGGGTGAAACACATGTGCCTACTTGTTACTTTCGTGCTTTCCATGTTTTCATATCATATGCTTGTTATGTTCATTAGTACACTTATAGTACATGATTTCATTATGTTTTCGCTATGTATGTCCATTTAGTGCATACTTAGTGCATTGTTTTACATTACATTTTATGCTATGTATGTTCATTGTTGCATACTTAGTACATTTGTTTTACATCACATGCTATGTATGTCCATTTGTTGCATACTTAGTACATTTGTTTTACATTATATCACATGCTATGTATGTCCATTTGTTGCATACTTAGTACATTTGTTTTACATCACATGCTTATATTTTGGTATGACATTTGGTTTGTTTAAATGGGACAAAAATACGTTCATTAACATTGGCCATGCCGTTCGTTAGTAGGTAGTGGTATCATAGGAATTGACAACTCCCATTCCTAACATCCTAGGTATGTTTGGATGAAAGGAATGACCGAATTCGATACACATAACTCAGATAAACCTTTAATTTGTTTAAGGTTTTATCGCCACAATCTCAAGGCTTGAATGTATGCATTTTCACAATACCACATAGATGTTTGTATCAGTATAGCATGCATTTCCACAAAACATAACTTTGATTTAAACTGTGTTTTACTTCAATACCTTGTTTTGTGCATTTTACCTATGGTTTAGTTGATATATTTCACTTACCATACATGATATTTTGTTTACACACTTCATGATTTACATTTGACATAAACATCTTGACATTGATATACACATTTGACATAAACATTTAATATTGGTTTAAACAAGACATTTGGTTGGTTTGTTTGGGTAAGTGATTTAAGTAACGAGGCGTGTGTAATATGATAAAAACATGGTGGATACGCCGCTGGTACTTCCTATATATAAGTGCTTTTATGATATTACATATAGTAGCGTTATTTAAATCATTTCAAATTTAGACATATAACATTTTACATAAATAACATATTCTTCACAAGACATTGTTTTACAAAACAGTTTGTTTTATACAACCCATTTTACTTGCTTATTTAATTAACCATACACCTTTCTTTTATATAATCTGATTTCTTATCACATTTTTATGATTTATAAAAGAAAACACTTAACAAGATTCATGACAAATTTTTTTTAAACATTTCTTTAAACTCAAGTCATGAATCCTATTTTCACAAAACCTATGTATCTCACAGGCATTTTTATGCTGACGTACCTATTTTCACAAGTGTTTCAGGAGCTGTTGCATAGGATGATCGTGACACACTTAGGCGGACCTGTGCCTTAGTGACTTAAAATGAAGATAGACTAGTTTAATCATGATATGTTCTCTTTGTTTCTTGTTTTAAGAAAATGTATTCCACCTTTGTTTATAAATAAAACATAACTTTAAATACCATGGTTGTGAAACAATAATTCTGTTACAACACTCCCCGATGTTTCCGCCACGATTTGATGTTTTACGTGGTTGGGGTGTGACATTTGTATCATTTCTTTGACAAATTTCGTAATTCATTACAAATATTAGACAATTGCACTTTCATTTACACTACCACGTGTAATGAACTACTTTTTACGTTAACAAAATAAGAAATGCACATGTGCATCTATATGTATCAACATGAAATAAGGTGTGTTGGTACACTACTTTCTCTTTCATCTACATTCCATCCATAATACACAAACATGCACATGTGCATTTTTGTCATTTGTTTGACAAATTTCGTAATTCATTACATATATTAGACAATTGCACTTTCAGTTACACTACCATGTGTAACACAATACTTTTTTACATTACCAATATTAGAAATGCACATGTGCATCTATATGTATCAACATGAAATAAGGTGTTTTGGTACACTACTTTGAATACACTTTCCCTTTCATCTATCATACCATCCATAATACACTACCATTACCTCCTACCATCCATAATACAATACCATTACCTGATACCATCCATAATACAATACCATTACCAATATTTTCACTTTATTACATGTATGTAAACACCATTTATACCATCCAATCAACATATTACATCATAAATTGACAGCTATAACCAAACCATCAACCACTAGATATAACTAACCAAAATACATGTATATGGGCCTACTTCTCCATTCAAAATCACAAACTTTTTGTACCAAAACACGTTATATCATGGTTATACCTAGGGGTGCAAACGAGCTGAGCCGAGCCCGAGCTCGGCCAGGCTCGAGCTAGAGCTCGATTAACTTATGAGAGCTCGGGCTCGAGCTCGGCTTGTTTGTATTTTACCAAGCTCGAGCTCGGCTCGTTTATTATTTATTAATTAGTATATTAAATAAAAATAATATAAATAATAGACTTTTTAGGCTTGCGAGCTCGATAAGTAAAGCTCGGGCTCGTTTACTAAATAAGCTTATTTTTAGGTTCGAGGTCGGCTTGTAAACAAGTTTAAATAAGCTCGACTCGGCTCGTTTACACTAAGGCTCGATAAAGCTCAACGAGCCTAACGAGCTTCACATGTGAGGCTCGAGCTCGGGCTCGATAAACAAACGAGCTTTGTTTTGAGGCTCAAGCTCGGCTCGAGCTCGATAAGGCTTGGCTCGTTTCGAGCTTTTTCTCGAGCCGATCTCGAGTAGCTCGTTTGCACCCCTAGTTATACCTAATGATGCACATGTGCATTTTGAATATTGGTAATGTAAAAAGTAGTGTATTACAAATGGTATTGTAAATTAAAGTACAATTGTCTATTCCTAATAACGTATTACCGAATTTGTCGAAGTAATGATACATATGCACATGTGCATGGATAACTGTTACTCAAAAAAAAGTTTTTTTTTGTAACGAAATATAGCGATTTTAAAAAAAATATATATAAAAAAAAATTTTGAGTGCTTTTTTTTATTTTTTTTAGATTTTATTTTGTGTTCATATTGGTTCTCGCGGTTCTCACAATAAGGGTGGTTCTCGCATGAACCTTACCCTATATATATATATATATATATATATATATATATATATATAGTGGAAGGTTCAAATGAGAAGAAATTTTTTGTAAAAAGAAAAAAAAATAAGTTTCAACCAATAAGAATGTTTCATTTTACTTCATTTAATATTTGCATTTAATTTTAATGTAAGGGGTATATTTGTAAACTTACATAGATCATTAATTTCTAGTCTTCCTTTTTAATAGCTAACTAAATTAAGTTTGTAACTTATTTTCAAAATATATATTTTTTCAAAAAAAAAAAAAAAAAAAAACTAATTTAGAGTGTAGGACAAATTACTAAGTGTGTAGGATATATTATGAGTTGTGTAGGATAAATTTACGTATGGGTAGGATAATTTTCGAAATGTGTAGCATAACTTTTTATTTGTGTAGGCAATGAAAATTAGTGTAGAGAATAATATTCTTTATGAGTAATTAATTACTTAAAGATTGTAATAAATGAGATGAAAGAATAACTACTTAATATTTGACAATTGTACCATTTGTTCTTTTTCTTCTTAATTAAATTTTATTCTCAAATGAACATCCCCTATATATATATATATGGGTGAGAGTTGGCTACAAAGTCCATTTTTCCTACAAAGTGTAAAAAGTCATATTATACCATAATGCCAACCATAAAACACACTCAAAACCCACAAATAACATAGTGGAGATTACTAAAATACCATATTTATGGGTTTTGTGTTGTGTTTTGGATGTTAAGGCTTTGATTATCGAATGACTAATATTGGTGTGTTTTATGTTGATTATCATATTGTGTTTTATATTCATAGTTGTACGATGGTGTGTTTGAAGTTTTTAAGGACTATTAGGGTTTGGATATTGTGTTTTAGTGATCTTCACTATGTTATTTGTGGGTTTTGAGTGTGTTTTATAACTTAAATTGTGGTGTTTTATGACTTTGTATACTTTGTAGGAAAAATGGACTTTGTAGCCGAACCCCACCCATATATGTATATACTAGTGGGTTAACCCGCGAATCAGTTTTACAAATGGCTGCAATCTTATGTTCATTGCTCGCGAGACATGGTTCCGTCGTATTTTTTGTAATCTGTCACTAATATCGAGATATATCAGAAGAGTTTTAGACTTTTAATCTTCATCTTTGATGGATGATTGTTCAAAAGACTTGTATTGAACCTGAGCTCCACTGCCCCTCCCCTGCAATGGATCACATGCTTAGTGACTTTTGACCTTTTTTAGTCAAATCTAGTATTCCTTCAATGCTAAAATTACATAATTTTCTTGTAGAATTAAAATCATCATTTTTTGTGTGAAGTAAACGCCTTCAAGTTGCACAGGCTCAAAATATTTACATATAGATTTTTCAAACAAATAGAAAATCGGCCGTAATTTTGTGATAAAGAGAAAGAAAATTGGCCTTAATCACAGACTACCTACTGCTTTCTATAATAACTCATTTGCATATATCCAACACATAGCTAGAATGAAACTTGGATGTGATGGAAGTCGCCTGAAAACTTTAATATAAAAGATTAATAGTGCCTTAACAATATAAGGTTTTAGTTGTTTATCCAGCTCAAGTAAAACCAGACAAAAGACATATACCCATAAATCTTTTGAAACTTGTTTAGAATAAATTATAAATTTTTAGAGTTAAAAGTTCTGAAATGAAATAAAACAACAGCTCATTAACAGATCAGGTATCTTGTGTAATTTACAAATTAATCGTTTACATCAACAAATTAAGTTTTGTTTACCATCAACTTAGGTGTATACATATATACAGGAATAACAGAGCCAATAAGATGACATAATAAGGGGAAGAACATTACCTTCAAAAGTAGGAGACAAAACCCTAAGGTAAGGGTCTCAAAGTTTACTAAATCAATTTTTATCATTAAAATTTATTTAGCAATAATGGGCTTTGCAATATCCTTTGTAGTCTGTCACATTGCCTGCACATACAGAAGGTTAATAAAGAAACCTAAAATGAACTTAATTAAAGTTATTGAATATGAAATAAAACCACATGTATCCGATGAACTTGTTAAGCCAATCAACCTACATATATCCATGAAAACATCATGCTAGATAGAAAAAAAAAAAAGAATTACAGCCATTATTTAGAATGTAGGATAGTTTCAGTGGTGAAATACATACCTGGGCAACTCAACAACCATTGATTGTATTCTAAGCATTTGATTAGCATAAGAACTATATAATTTTTATACATAGAAACAAGTGTAAAGGAAAGCTACCCATCTCTCTCTTATCCGCTACCCATCTCTCTATTAACAACACTTAGTTTCTTTCTTGAAATACCATCACTGTACTTCACAAATTTGACTTTGAAGGTCTCTATTATTTAAATCCAGAACATGGTAAAACTTTTAAAGTGACCCAAGGAATAACATGCAACAAATTTTAAGCACAAACATTAAAATCCAACCCTATACTAAGCATAACCCCCAAAAAATTACCAAAGAAGTCGAAACATAAGAATGAAAAGAAGAGCAAATCAAACTATTCAAGAAGACATTTACCTACGACAGCCATAGCTTCTTCCTTTAGATGTAAATAAGGCCAGAGACAGACGTCGATTTGTGGCTCCGATTATAAATTCCATACATGATTCGCAGATTAGAGAGAAACGTAGTTGAAATAGTAGGGGGTGTTTGGCTTAGCTTATTTGTGACTTATAATAAGTCCTTTTCACTGTTCAATAAGCTAGAATTTCTTGTTTATTGACTTATTGCCTCACATACACACATTTCCCAAACACTTCAATAAGCCCTTTTCACCCATTTTCACTGTTCAATAAATCAATAAGTTGAAATAGAAGCTAAGTCAAACACCCACTAGAAGACATTCACAATTCGTTACAAGAGCACTTCAATTGTCGCCAATTACTGGACGAAAGTTGAAAGGTGTTGTGGGTTTAATGGAAGGAATTAATGGACGAAAGTTGAAAGGGCTTCTCAGGGTTCTTGGTGTTTATTTGTATTTAGGTTACAATGGTCTATATTTATTTTATCAATTTAATTGCATTAAGAACACTTCTATTAGGGAGGGGCTCATACGAGAACTCCATTTATTGCGAGAACCGCGAGAACCAATGTGAACACAACCTAAAATAGCTAAAAAAACCTAACCCCCCACCCCCCCCCCCCCCCCCCAAAAAAAAACACCTAACCCCCCAAGCTAAATGCTAAAAACTAAAACCCCAAAAAACCTAACAAAAAAACCTAACCCCCCCCCCCCCCAAGCTAAAATGCTAAAAACTAAACCCCCAAAAAACCTAAAAAAATCTAAATTTTTTTTAATATTTTTTATGCTCAAATCGCTACTTTTAGTGGCCAAAAAAAATATTTTTTTTTTTTTAATTTTTTTTTTTGGCTTTGAAAAGTAGCGATTTTTATATAAAAAATATTAAAAAAAAAAATTTGTGTGATTGTTAGCTATTTTTAGGCATTTTTTGTTATGTTCACATTGGTTCTCGCGGTTCTCGCAATAAGAGGTGGTTATCGCATGATCTTCTCCCCACTTCTATTATTAATTTATGTTTATCAATTTTTGTAAAACAGAAGTGAAGGGTAAAATGGGCGGCTCTCGGGGATGAGAATACTTCATTTTTTCATAATATGGTAAATGGTAGAAAGGCGAGAAACGCTATCCCGGGATTGGAAGTGAATGGCGTGTGGGTTTCTAAACCTTCTTTGGTTAAAAATGAGGTATTACGTTTCTTCCGGGCTCACTTCCGTGAGGTGTATGCGGAGAGGCCTCCTTTAATTTGCAGGGGTATTAAAAGGTTGAATGAAGCTGATAGCAATTATTTGATTACTGAGTTTTCTAGACAAGAAATTAAAGACGTGGTGTTTGACTGTGGGTCTAATAAGGCTCCCGGTCCTGATGGTTTCAACTTCCGTTTTGTGAAGCGTTTTTGGAGTTTTCTTGAAGAGGATTTTTCTAAAATCTTGAATGAGTTTCACGAGTCAGGTACTATTAATAACGGTTGTGGGTCGTCTTTTATAACTTTAATTCCTAAGGTTAAAACACCTATAGGTCTTAAAGATTATAGGCCGATTACGCTCATTGGGATGATTAGTAAGACTATTTCTAAAATTCTTGCTAATCGTCTCGAAAAGGTGTTGGGTAGTGTCATTTCGGAGCATCAATCGGCTTTTTTGAAGGATCGATTCATTTTGGATGGGCCTTTAGTGGTCAATGAGTTAACTGAATGGCTTAAGAAAAGACAGAAGAAGGCGTTTTTATTAAAAATCGATTTCGAAAAAGCATATGACAACGTAAATTGGAATTTTTTGGTCTCTATTATGTTACAAATGGGCTTTCCTATTCGGTGGTGCAATTGGGTCTGAGGTATTCTGATATCAGCTCGCTCAGCGGTGCTTGTAAACGGCTCGCATACTTTTGAATTTAAGTGCGGGAAAGGACTCCGTCAAGGGGATCCTATATCCCCATTTTTATTCTTGATAGTTATGGAATCGCTGTCTTGGGTATTGAAAAAAGCTAAAGAAGTTGGTGAATTCTCGGGTATTAATTTTAATGACAGTGAAGTTGATATTACGCATTTGTTTTATGCGGACGATGCCCTCATTTTGGGGAACTGGTCGCGCGAAAATCTGGAAAGTACAGCTAGAATTCTTCGGGTGTTTTATCTATGTTCGGGCCTTCGCATTAACCTTCATAAGTCTAGTCTTATTGGGGTTGGTACAGAAGATGTGCAAGTCAACAAAATGTTACAAATTATGGGATGTAAAAAAGGTTCTTTCCCTTTTGACTATCTCGGGATTAAAGTCGGAGCTAATATGAATAGGGTGAAAAACTGGTCAACAGTTATTGATCTGGTAAAGTCTAGACTAGAATCATGGAAGGCGAAGACTTTATCTATAGGGGGTCGGTTGGTGCTCATTAAATCGGTACTTGAAAATCTACCGATATATTATTTTTCTTTCTATAAGGCTCCGAAGAAGGTGATAGTTTGTATGGAGATGATTATGAGAAGATTTTTATGGGCTGGCTCTTCCGAGGAAAAAAAGATTGCTTGGGTCGCTTGGGATGTTATTACGAGACCTAAAAAGGAGGGTGGTCTAGGGGTGTCTAAGTTGCAAGGTGTTAATGAGGCGCTTCTCCTTAAATGGGTGTGGCGTTTTAAAAAAGATAGAAACTGTTTGTGGAAAAGGTTGTAGTCGGATGCCACGGGTCGAGTAGAGCATGGAATATTTTTCCTTGTACACCCTCGGCTAGTGGGTGTCGGAGGCAAATTGTTAAAGTTGGAGATAAAAAGATTCAAAATAGCCGAATTCTGAGCAGTTTTTTCTTGGGTATTGTAGGCGATGGGGCGAATATAAATTTTTTGGGAGATAGGTGGTTGGGAATAGATCCGTTGCGTGTATTTACCCTCATATTTTCAGGTTGGAAAAAAATAAATGGGTGACTATAGCTGAACGTGTGCAGATCCAGCAAGGTGAAAAAGTGTTGAAATGGGATTGGCGAGTGACTCCGAGTAGCTATGAAGAAGTCACGGAACTGTTTAATCTTTTAGCAGATATTCATGACTATCAATGGGGAGGTGGAGTCGATTTATGGAAATGGGAAGGGGACAAGAACGGTATATTTTCGGTTCGCAACGCCAAAAAAATACTTCATGATTGTTCGCAGAGTACTAACAGTATGAAAATATGGTGGCATGGCTGGATTCCAATGAAATGTAAGGTATTTGTATGGAGAGCTGGGCTCGACAGATTGCCTACAAAGGATAATTTGCTTAGGCGAGGGGTCATGCTAGATAATACTTTGTGTCCATTGTGTGATGTGGAGCAAGAGTCCTCGATGCATCTTCTCACAGGGTGTTTGTATGCGACAGAAGTGTGGCAAAGTTTGGAATCTTGGTGCAGATTAAGCCCTGTGTATGTCTTTGGCATTGCAGATTTAATTCAGCTGCAAGTTTCCCATTCGAAGACCAAAACAGAAGCCAAAATTTTACAAGGTATTGTGTATACGGCTATGTGGTCGATATGGAACGAGAGGAATGATAGAATTTTCAATAATAAGTCACAGAGAGCGGTGGAGTTGATGGAGCATATTAAAATAGTGACGTTTTTTTTTTTGATCAAGCATAGATCTAGATTTAAAGGTTTAGATTGGAACAAATGGTGTAAATATCCGTTGGATTTGTTGTAACCTCGTTTGTGCTCAAGGGTCCTTGATTTGAGGACGCTTGTGGCTTTGGTTGGTTGAATGAAATTTATCTTTCAATAAAAAGGTTACAATGGTCTATATTTATTTTATCAATTTAATTGCATTAAGAACACTTCTATTATTAATTTATATTTATCAATTCATTTAACTCCTGTAAAAGGACCATTTTGTCCATTTACTAACCCCATTAAAGTTGTTGTACTATAAGCATAAAATATTGTAATTACTTAAATTTTACCGGTATCCTTCTGAAATGCTTTATGATATAGTATAGATATATATATATCGATTTTTTAAAAAAACGATGTGCCCCTCAGAATCATGGGCCTTGGCCGGTGATACTCCCCGCCCACCCACATCGCGGCCCCTAGCAAAGAGAACCGGTGATGAGAAGCTAATGCGACCAACCATTGTTCTCGAAACCCTAACCGCCTACAACCAATAATTGTCGATGGTGAACATGTAACAATACTTATCCATAAGACCTGTTCTTAGCACGGGTAAACTTATCCACGGTCACGATAAACGAGTGACCATAATTTTGTGATTCCGGAAGCCACGGAGCTGGTATATATAGTTGGACTCATGCGGCAACCTAATCGCCTAATTCTGTTGCCAGAATTTAGATTCTAGAGGCCATGGCGGTGGATGGCGGCGCAGTTTGTTGCTCGTCTACCTGCTATCCTTATGTAATTTGCCCTAATGATTGGAATGAAAATATGAAATTCCGATCGAGAAAAAAAAATCTTCTCATTTGAGTAAAAAATCAAAGGGGAATCCAGATGACTTGATCTTTGACTATTTCCTATCAATTAATTTGTAAAAAAGCTTTGTGAGGGCTTTTCGCAATACAATTTTTTTTATCTTGACCCCTCAAATTTCGTTTTTTACACTTCATACCTCTCAAAAATTACAAGAAGACCCTCTCACTTTCATTAAGCTTATTATGTAAACCTTAAACTTTTTTATTTTTACCTTTTTAGTTTCTTTTTTATGTTGGTTATTTATGGTTTCGATTTAGTTATTCTTTTCTACGATAATTTTTACGTTTCGGTCAAAATTTCACACGCTACGTGCGTGGTTCAACGTTTTTACGTCTATTTTTGAGCTTTAACGATTTTGTCGCAACGTGCCAGTTGTGAGGATCGTTTGTGACGACGTTTATGCTCCTGGTGATATCTAAACCTAAGTATAATGCACGAAATTCATTGTTTTTAGGCGAGAACACAAGTTTTAGTTAATTTTCAATATTTTCGTTCAATATAATTAGTTTTACATCCAAGTTTTCAATCTGAGAGAGCTTCGCCGCTGGAATGCAAAAGTTACAAATAACCAAGTCCCACCTCCTATTTATAGACACTTGTGAGGAGAATGGGACGGACTAGCTTGTCCGTGTAGATGAGTCTCATCCGTGCGGATGAACTCATCCGTACGGACTAACATAAAAACATAATCTAACATATAAAAGCACTATTACAAACGACACGATGACGTAGACAGCAGACATTATGCACTAACACCGGTCCTAAATCGACTTAGTTATTATGTTCTATGTTCAACTTTTAGGTCTATTTTTGCGAGTTATTCCTTTTGCACGCTACGCGCGTGTGTGGTTCAACGTTGTTATGTTTACTTTTTGTTCGGTTTAATGGTCTCGCCGCAACCCGTGGGTCCAAAATACTAGTTATTTCTCATTTGTTATATTAAAACTATAAACTGTGCAAATGAAAACAAAATAAAAAAGATAACGAGGTTAGAAAACCATGATGATAAAAGGAAGATGGAGAAAAAAATGTTGCAGACTTACTTATGCCAATTATATTCTTGTTTGGTTTTATTAAAATTATTATTTTAAATGTTTGCTAAAAAAGAAAAGAGGAGTAAAATAGTCATTTTCTAATGTATCTTTAACATAAAATGGGTATATTTGATATCTCTAGGTTTTAGAAAGAGGATATATGTAAATAAAATTTTAAGTTGGATATTTATATAGTTTATAGGGAGATATATGTTATTACCCATTTTTAGGGTGATAAAAGAATCAGAAAAAAAGAAACAAAATAAAAATTCAAAAGTGTGGTTTCGTGTGGGTCTGTTGTTCACGCAACAAAAGAAAATATTGGATTTATTTGGGGTTGTGGTTTGGGATGTCAAAATAAAAAGAGTGGTTTTGTAGATAGTTGATCTTCGTGGTTTTAAGATTACTCAATTGCTCCTGATAGTTGGAAAAATGTTTAAGAGTGGTCCCCAACGATTGAATTTTTATAATATTGACAGTCCTTATTTAGCCAAAATCGTTTCCTTTTCTAGTCGAGTCCACGTATAAAATGACTATTATACCCTAGTGTTAAAACAATGAATAACCTCGTAATTAAATACTAGCAGGATACCCGCGTGATGCGGCAGGAACGACACATTGTATTGCGATACTCGTTTTTGTTAGTTTACTTATTCATATAATATTTATGCTAACACTATTGGGATAGACATACATCAAAAGCGAAGTAATCGGGTAATCTATTTCATTGTGTTGTGCATGGTTCGGTCGGTTCGGTTATTATCCTCAACCAAAGATGAAACCAAAGTCATCGGTTAGTCTATTTTATTAACCAATAGGTTTCGGTTAATCACTTCGGTTTATTTGGTTGGATTCACGGTTTTCTGTTTGGTTCATTTAATTTCAGTTAATAGCAAAGACCAAACTTTGGCTAAAACTTTTGCTTAGAAATATACGAAACTGAGGTATAAATACATGAAAGAGTAAAGTGCTAAAACCGTCCCTGAGGTTTGTCTCAAAATGCTAGATCAGTCCAAAATCAATTTTTTTTGCTAAAACAGTCACTGAGCCCAAGTTCTGTTGCTAGATCAGTCCAATAAATTAACACCGTTTAAATTCTAGGTTTGACAGGAGGGCAAAGTTGTCATTTTCCCTTTTAATTATTTTTCCCATTTATTTAATTGTCACACCACCACTTTAAATCCAGGAGGGCTAAATTCGTCCCTGAGGTTTCCCAACCTCCACTTTAACTCCACCACCATCAGCCACCACCACCTCCGCTACCACCTCCACCAGCACCGCCGCCAACTCAACTCCACCACCACCATCAGCAGATTAAAAACCCAATTAACGAAATCCAGACTAAAAAAACAAACCCACGAAATCCAGATTAACGAAATCAAACCACCACCACCATCTATCTCCACCCCCAAACTCCCCTTCACCCTGATTTCAGAACTGAACCATCAAAATTAACAACAATCAAGCCCACAATTAAACCTATACAAACACAAAACCCTAACAATTATATCTTCAATTCAGAACAATTACACAAAACCCTAAAAATTCGAACAGAACACAAGAAAACCTGTTGTCTTCTCTCCTCCGGCAGCCTCCGCTGCCTCCGCCGCCGTTGGTGACGATGATGACACGATGTTGATGATGATGATCTTGACGGTGGTGCCAGTAGCGGTGGTGGATCTAAAGCAAACCCAGTTCAGATTGTCAAGATAACAAACCACAATTCATCGATTTCAAAATTTGATGCTGATTTGAAGTCGGATTTCAAGAAAGAGAAGAGAGAGAGACATGTGGCGGTGGTGAGATTGAGGGAAGAGAGAGAGACGGTGGTGTTGATGATGATGACTTGACGGTGGCGGCGATGTTGATGATGATGATGATCTTGGCGGCAGATGGATGGTGGTGTTGGGGTTTCAGTGGGGGTGGTGGTGGTGTGGTGCTGGTAGTTGAGAACGGTGGAGGAGGTGGTGGTGGTAGGTACGGTGGTGGTGGTGATGATGATACGGTGGTGGTGGTGGTGATACGGTGGTGGGGGTGATGATACGGTGGTGGGGGTGATGATACGGTGGTGGCGGTAGTGGTGGTGTGGTGGTGGCGGTAGTAGAGAGAGAGCAGAGAAAGATGAGAGAGAGAGAGAGTGTGTGTTGTTATGTCTGTATGTGTGGGGTGTATGTATAAATAAATGGGAAAAATAATTAAAAGGGAAAATGACAACTTTGCCCTCCTCTCAAACCCAGAATTTGAACAGAGTTAAATAATTGGACTGATCTAGCAACATAACTTGGGCTCAGTGACTGTTTTAGCAAAAAAAGTTGATTTTGGACTGATTTAGCATTTTGAGACAAACCTCAGGGATGGTTTTAGCACTTTACTCTACATGAAATGAAAATATAAATATATGAAATGGTGATATAAAATATGAAACATATGAATCGGAGGTATAAAAGTTAAAAATATATGAAAATGTGAATTATTCGGTTTGGTTCAGCTAATTTTGGTTAAACGAGAGTACAAAAAAATGATAACCGTTTCTTGGTTAATTCGGTTTTCAGTTTTCAGTTAATTTAATTTTTGGTTGATTTCGGTTCGGTTTCATCTATTTTCGGTTTGGTTTAGGTTAACGATTTAGTTATTGCTCACCGATGACTGGTTTCGGTTAATAACCGATAAGTGTGTGCGCAATGCGGCGGGAAACACGGAATTGGCACGGTGTGCATTGTTCTGTTGGTTAGATTATTATCCTCAACCGAAATCGTGGTCCTCGATTAGTCTATTTTATTAACCAATCCGTTTTCAGTTAATCGGTTTGGTGTATTCAGTTAAATTGACGGTTTTTGGTTTGATTCATTTAATTTCGGTTAATAGCCTAAACCAAACTTGGGCTAAAACTTTTGATTACAAATTCATAAATTTAATTTCATGTATAGGTACATGAAATGTAGGCATAAATACAAAAAAATAGGGGTATAAATATGAAATAAATGAACTGAAGGTATAAAAGCTAGAAATATATGAAAATATGAATGGTTCGGTTCAGTTAATTTTTTTAAATGAGGGTACAAAATATCAATTACCGTTTTTGGTTAATTCGGGTTTCGGTTAATCAGTTCTCAATTAACTAACGATTCAGTTATTACTCACCCTTAGACATTGTTAATCACGTAACATATCGTTTTTTTTAGTGAAAAAAATATAGCAATACTATACTCAAATTAAAGAGAATAAAAACACTCGTTTATATGGTGTATTTTAAAACAAAAATATTAACTTACCAAAAAGTTATGACTGTTTAAAAATCGTGGGGTAGTGGGAGTTAGTTTTTTATAAGGGGATAAAGTGTAACTACTAACTATTATCTATAATTTTGTTAAAGATGAAGGTTATCACTTGACATTCTGTAGCTATTAAACATTTTGAGATAATGACTAAGTGCGTGTTGGGGCTTTAATCACTTGTACACTAAAGCATTGTCTACTTGTACCTTTTAATCCACTTGTCAATAATGACTAAGACAACTATCGAACCTTCGAAAAAAATGAGTAGGTCGTCACTGTACTTTTGGATTTTTTTTTAAATTATAATTTATAAGATATGCAAGAATAAGTAAAAGAATTATGAGTTTGTTTTGGAGGGAAAAAAGTGTAACTAATTACTAATAAGAGTAAACTGCCATTTTGGTCCCTAAGGTTTGGTCACTTTTGACACTTTAGTCCAAAACTCAAACCTTTAAAATCTGAGTCCCTTTGGTTTCAGTTTTATTGCCATTTTGGTCCAAAAGTGAAATCAGGCCATATTTGTCTAATAAAAATCATGTTATTTTGTCCTTTTCCTCAGGGGCAAAATGGTCAATATAATTTTTATTATAACACATTATTAATTAAAATAATAAAATTAGATAACTCTTTGACCTCATAAAAGCACAGAGATTATCATCTTTCCAAAAAATCATCTTCTTCAAACCCTCCCAAACCCTACGATCACTTTTACATACTTATTCATAACACAGTTACACTACATTAAAACACATCAATAAATGCAAACAAAATAGCATATTAAAACATAGCAACACATACATTCATATAAATTTAACTTTCAACACAAATAAATTATAATTATGAAAATATGATAACAAAACCCTAACCTGAGCAGCCTTATACGCATTATGCGTACTCTCAGCAACCTCTTTCTGATCAGCACCAGTTTTAAACTCAGCCATATACCGATGATAATCTCCCTTCACCTTCAAATAAAACACCTTCGAATCACCAGATCCAGTAGACGGAACAAGTTTCAAGTCCAAGAGCTTCAAAATCCTGTCGTAAATGTCCGATAACTCCTTCTCAGTTTTTAGATATGTACTCCTTGATCACCGTTACATGCTCCTGGTTGCCGCGAGCGCCGATGACGTTCTTGTACGTGATGGAGAGCAGGTTGTGTTCCTCCACGGTGAGTTCTACGGTGTCAGAGAGTAAGTTGGCGACTTTTTCCATGAATTCTACCATCTCTTCGTAGCGCTTGGCTTGTTCGGAGAGTTTTGCCATGTATAAGTGCTCTTCACGTGCCGTCATGGCCATGGTTAACTACAGGGGTGAGAGGCATTGGGGTTTGGAATTGGTTTTTTTTTTTTTTTGAGAGAGAGAAAGTTTGGGAGTGGAGAGGTGGAGAGAAGATGATCGCAGGGTTTGGGAGGGTTTGAAGAAGATAATTTCTGGGGAAGATGATAATCTCTATGCTTTTATAGGGTCAAAGGGTTATTTAATTTTATTATTTTAACTAAGAGTTAAATGCCCGGATAGTCCCTGTGGTTTGCCCTTTTTCACCTTTAGTCCCTAACTTTCTAAAATTACAGTTATAGTCTCCGACTTTTCAATTTTCATTCCCGAATAGTCCCTAGGCCTAACATCAGTTAGTTTTCTAAGTTAAGAGGGTTTGAAATGACAAAAATACACTTTCCTTAAAACCTTAAAAGAAATATATTATTTATTTATTTAATCAAGTAGGGCCACCATCCTTAGACCACCCGTAGTCGTCTTGGATGTGGGCGTTTTTTGCCCGAAAACTCCAAACAACGCCCAATACTCGGCCCCCGTGGGCGTTTTATTTTTTATTTTTTTGAAAGGCGTTTTAAAAACAACGCTTGTGCCCCGGCTCGAAATTCAAAAGTTTACCATTGAGAAACGGTAACAACATTTAAAATTTATTTTTTTAGTTCAACATTTAATCGTATATAAATCCCACTTTTCATTCATTTTTTATAAACCTTTCACCTATACTCTCCATTTTTTAAAAACTTCTCCACTTTTCATCCACAATCAGGAATCCCTTCCGACCTCCATTCAGTGTGCCTTCGAGACCCGGTAACCCCAACGCATATCGGCCGAACGCCACGCAACCCCAACCGAGCTTCAACCTACAAGAGATGGATCCTAACGTATTCGCGTATTCTCAGATATTAGCATCGGCCGGTTCCCAACTATTCTTTCAAGTTCCTCAAACCTTTCAAAACATGGGCGTTTCGCAACCGTTTCCGTAGATAGAAATGGTACCAGAGACACAACCCGAACCCGAACCCGAACCCGTTGTCGAGGGATCCAAACGTGGGAAAAGGTCTCACAAAAGTTTGTCGCGATACAAGAATCGAGACAAATGGAGAAAGATATCGAATTTTTGTCTAAACCCATCAACCATCTCACAGGAGACGCGTAGATCCTAGCCCAAATGCGTCGGGAACAAATCCGTCAAAAATACGGACTCTAGCTTAGAAGTATTTTATTTATTTGTTTCGGTTTTTTATTTTTTTAGGATATTTTTTCTTATTTCCATTTTTATAAGAATGTAACGTTTTTTATTTAATAAATTTTATTAGTTTTAATTAAAAAATTAATAATTGTGTAATGACTGACGGAGCATTATTGGGCATTATCACCACTACGCCCCTTTGTGAAAATGCCCCTTTGATGACTAGGATTACATGTGGCGGACAACGCCCATGGGTGGGGCATTATTTGTTGTTACCACTACACATGGTCTTATCTTCATCAACCCAACCCACCCCACCCACTTCATCTTCCCCAGTCCTCACCGTCACCGTCACCACCACCATCCACCTTTAACCACCATACCACCACCACTTGATTAAATAAATAAATAATATATTTACAATTACTAGATCCAACACTTCTCTTGGGCTGAAGTTGTTGGGCCAAATGGGCCAGCTTCTTTCCAGGGATGGAGTCAAAGGCCTTAGTATGTTCAGATCTAGGTGGGTTGAGAACATCAATCTCATGATGGGTATTATTATTATTATTATTATTAGTGTTGTTGTTGCGTTTGAAGGACTGAGCACGGCGAGTCATCGAACCAGAGAATCTGGGGCTGTTGACTCGCTGTGAAAGTCCATCGGCGGCGGAAGTGGTGGAGGAGGTGGTGGAATTCTGGTAGTGATTTTTATTAGCCATGTATGTATAGGTGGAGGGAGATTGATATGTGATGATGTAGTTATGAATATAGGGACCCAAAATGGGTGCAGGCAGTTGTTATATTAAGGGGGAAAGATAGATCACCATTAATGGAGGAATCAGAGTGAAAAAGAGAGTGTGTAAAATATAAAGCCTGTAACACTCATCATGTCTTTCTTTCTTTATCTTGTGTGTGAGGAAGTTTTTGGATTCTCTCAATTCGATATTATTATAGAATTCCATTTTCCATTATAGGCAAATTGTATATTGACTAATTGGTCTTTGTAAGTAACCAGGATGATAGTTAGTAACAAGTGATGAAAGGTGGAGATGGTGACGGTGAGGAGTGGGGAAGACGAAGTGGGTGGGGTGGGGTGGGTTGGGTTGGGTTGATAAAGATAAGGATGGTGGGCCCCACTTGATTAAAAATAAATAAATAATATATTTCTTTTAATGTTTTATGGAAATGGTATTTTTGTCATTTCACACCCTCTTAACTGAGAAAACTAACTGATGTTAGGCACAAGGACTATCCGGGAACGAAAATTTATAAGTTTGGGACTATAGCTTTATTTTTAAAAAGTTAGGGACTAAAGGTGAAAAAGGGGCAAACCACAGAGACTATCCGGGCATTTAACTCTTTAATTAATAATGTGTTATAATAAAATTATATTGACCATTTTGCCCCTAAGAAAAAAGGACAAAATAACAGGATTTTATTAGAAAAATATGACCTGATTTCACTTTTGGACCAATGTTTCCCCTGATGTAGTCTTTCTTGGTTGTGTCTGTGGGGAAACAATGTTTAAATCAGCAATAATAGTATGTGTGGCTTCTTACCTTCTCAGTATATCTTCTCTTGGCACAGGTGGTGGGGGACCCATTGATGTATGTCCTGATTGGCTTGAAGGTGTGGCAGTTTGTTATTGTTGTCTGATGATCTTGGAAACCTCCATTTGTGAAGCTTCTTTGGGAATGGGGGCTCTGAGCTCATGAATGTCTACCTTTGCCAGTCTGGCAAAATTGTAGTGCATTCTTTTCATGAGTGATTGAACATCACTCATGAGCTGAGCATTCTTCATCTCTTGCTCATGCACTTTGGCAAATTCAGCTCTATTCTGCTTCTTCTGTGCAGCCCATTCTTTCACCAACTTCGCAAGGATATCTGTTAAACTGTTGTTTTTGGCCCTTAGGAAGCTGATTTCCTCCAGAATTCTACCAGAGCTTGATGTTACTCTTGTTTCCACATCATCTTTCAACTGAGACTTTATTTTCTCCATTTCTACAATCATCTTTAGAAAGTCTGCTGAAAGACTGCTGCTTTCTTGTTGCTATTGTAGATTCTTCAGAGATTCAGTATTTCTTTCTTTTTGTCTTCTGATGGATTCCACCGCTTCTGATAGAATCTTCATGTCAGATATTTGACTTTTTATCTCCTCCAATAGCGCATCCAGCTTTGCTTCAATTGGGGTTTTTGTTTCCTTTGTTGTATCTGCATAAACTTTAATAACACCGTCCAGCACTTGGTGAAGTTGTTCAGATGATATTATTTGTATTTCTGGTAAATTTGGAACAACAAATGTTCCTTCTAACCCACTAGCAGTAGACACATCTGCTGCTGTTGTAAAAGGTTCTGGTGGATCCATGGATCTACCAGAAGTTCCCTCACCAGGTATGTGAAACACATTCTCATCCTGAATTTCCTTATTTCCTTGAATCATTTCAGTAAATGATTCTCCATAAGTTTTTTGGAAAAACAGATTTTCCTTTACTAGATTTCCTTGGTCAGTATCCTGACCTCCAGCTGTTGATGTCTCAACCTCCTCCTCGCCATCTGATTTAGAGTCAAGACGAATGGAACTAGTGATCTCTTCATTAGCAGCAGGATTTCTAAAAGACACTCTATAACTTACTTCAATAGATTTTTCAGAATTGGAATCTGTTGAATTTTTAGCAAAAAGTAAAGAGGTGTTTTCTGGTGAACCTGTTCCTGCTACATGAGATTCTGCTTCATTATGAATCTCTGTCTTCTGATTCTGGTGAAGTGAACATCTACCTCCATAGCTTCTGGTGCGTTTCTGATGTATAGGTGTTGGTCTTCCTCTGCTTCATCAGATTCTAGTGAGTTTGACCTTTGATCTTCCTCATCTGGTGAAGAAGTACTGTTAAATACTTCTACATTCACTGAAGCTTCATGTACCTTTGTTCTGTTTAGAATTTCCTGATACAGTCTCCTGTAAGGTGAGTCTGATGCAATTAAACTCAGCATGCTCTCAGGAAAAATTGGCACATATGTGTTGGAAGTCTACCACTGAGTTGCACACCAGGGATTCAATGTAGGTGATCTCAATATGATTTCTAATGCTGGCAGTTCCATATTTCTTTCTTCAAACGTCTCAGCAATAAAGATTGACAGAAATATGGGGTATGATAGATGAGAAGAAATTCTACCAGTTCTGGTGAGAGCAGATCTCTTTATCAGATTGAAAATCTCAGTCCCAAAGTCAATGTTCAACCCATTGATGAGTCCATACATTATGGTAAGAACTGACTGCCTGATCTGATTAGCTGCCCCAATCTTTGAAGTAAGGCACTTGTTCAGTGTCTCCATCATGACTTGCCCGAAAGCTGGCAACTCATTCCTTTTGAATTCACCAATCTTCGTGATTCTCCTTTTGTATCCCAGCTCTAAGAAAAGGTTTATCAGATCCTCCTTCTTAGGAGCTTCATTGTAAGCATCAAGAATAGGGAGTTCCAACCATTCCCTGATTCTTGCTGGAGTGATTATCATAGAGATATTCCCCCATAAATGGGCACTAACTTGGTTTATTCTGATATCATTGAATATTTTGACACATTGTTGCAGAATATTCTCTGGCACCTCTCTGGTTTTAGTCATTTCTTGAGATTGGACATCTCAACAGAAATTCAACTAAAATTTGACACTTTTCATTGTACTCAGAGTGGTCAATGTTCATCAGCAGGTTGTTCTCTTTCATTGGTAAGAATTCGTTGTCTTGAATGAAGGCAACATCATGTTCGATGATTGGGATGTTCAAGTCGAGTTCAGCCATGGTGAATTTGGGAGAGAATTTTTTCTTTTCGAAAACGAAAGGTTTTTAGGGTTTAAGGTTGTGAGGTTGAAGGTTGACGGGTGGTCCGTAGGACAACCCTTAAACGATCTAAATATACGTACATTCCATACTTTTTACGGTCAATTATTGGAACTTGTGATCTACTAGTTGTTCGGACTTGCAGGTGCTAAAGTGCAAAAGGAGTGGATTTTATGAAGCTTGGATGGGAGCTGAGATTAGAGGAAATGAAATAGAGTAGTGAAGAAATGGCAAAAGAAACAAAGAACAAAAGCTCGGCTATTGCCGTAGGCTACGGCACCCACTTATGCAAGAATCCACTGCCGTAAGGCAGTATTGTTGTGTCGTAATGCAATGCTGGGTGCCATAAGCTACGGTACCTGGCGTAGCTTACGACACCATTGTTGACCTGATGACCGCCGTAAGCTACAGCGGGCGCCGTAGCTTACGGTGCCGACTGTCCCAAAATGTAACTTAAGCATTAAATTCACTTTTGATG
The DNA here is from genome assembly GCA_030545235.1 of Helianthus tuberosus. Classification (NCBI taxonomy): domain Eukaryota; kingdom Viridiplantae; phylum Streptophyta; class Magnoliopsida; order Asterales; family Asteraceae; genus Helianthus; species Helianthus tuberosus. The sequence continues at coordinate 137,962,490 of CM060394.1, forward strand.
ATGGTTTTTATAGGTCTTATCATGTGTTTTCGGTTACACACTACTTGTGAATGAATGGGGGAGCATTTTTAGAGACTACTTGGAGCTTGAAACATTCTGGAATCATTTGGTTTATGTTTTGAATTGTTATGAACATTGAACCTTGTATGAAGATGTTGATTCAAGCCATGAGTGGCTAAATACTTTGTGACTATCTTTGGTGGAAGGTTTGCATGAGACTTATGTTTATTTCCGTATTTCTAGAATAACATTCTTATCTTTATTGAATTGTTTGTTATGGTGTGTGATTGATTGTTAGTAAATTATTGATTCTTATGCTAAACTAATTAGAAACCATACGTTCTTGGTGCCGTTGGCAATCGAGATATCATGGGTATAGTTAGGCTTGGGTAAGGGTTGATTGATCATCGGGTAACAACCTCACATTCTAGGAATCTGAGTACTTAGTTCCCTTTCATCACTGCAATTGATCACATATGAACTATGTCTATGTAGTTCTTTCTAGTGGAATGTTAGCATAAGTGTCAAAGCAAACCGGAAACTAAAGATGGTTACTTGTCTCTAAATCATTTACAACCAACACTTTCATTTTGCAATCATAATAGTAATTTTAGTTTTAAAACCAAATCAACTCTTGAAATTTACTTTAGTTTAATTTTAGTTAACTTAGATAAACCTTGAAATAACACATATTCCACAAACTCCCTGTGTTCGATACCCACTTGCCACTATCTATTTAGTAGTAATTGGATTAAATTTGATTGTGACCACGACATCACGTCAAGTTTTGGCGCCGTTGCCGAGGAGTAGTGCGCAATGTGTGTTATTTTTGATCTTTTTTAGGTTTGTTATTTTTCTGGTTTACGCTGGGTGTGTTAGTGTGAAGGTATTTACAGGTGCATGCGTACTAGAAGCTCTCACAAGCTATCACCATTGGCATTTGATCCGGAAATTGAGCGAACTTTAAGAGGAAACAGAATCTTGTTAAGAGAAAACAGAATCAGCGGTTCACCAACAACACCAACTACACCAATCACACCACTTCGATACAGGGATCCACCACCACCCACTACGGGTGAACTTATACCACCTTTCATACCATCATCCACTCAACCTTCACCAAATACTACCATGCCAAACACCACTACCGACCCTACTCCACCTCACGATTTTACACCAACCAACACTACACAACCCATTGCCACCCAAGATGAACCTACACTCACTTTTAACCCTTTTACTACCATTCCACCATTTTCTCATTTTTTCCCAGGTGCGGGTCAATCATCTTCAACCTATTCAATAGCACCAAACTCAACCATTGTCCATGCTACTTCTACATTTAGACCATCGAACCAGTCGGGTTTCCAATATTCAACTCTTCCATTTGGGCAATCTTCGGGTATAGGAGGAGATGGATATGATGAAGGGTATGAAGATTTTGAGGGTTATGATGAAGACGGTTATGCATATGGGGGTGATGGAGATCAAGGGGAATTTGCTTATATACAAGGCCAAACTCAAGGAATAACAAGTGTTGGTGGAATTCCACAACAACAACTTATACCACAACATATTCGGTCAAGGCCACAAGGGCCACAAGTGCAACGTCCTATACCATTGCAACAAGTTCGTCCGCAAAATGCACAACCACAATTCCAAAGGCCAATTCAACACCCACCGATGCCACAACATCAATTTCAACCATATGTACCTCAAGGGCCTATACAAAGACCAATGGTTCCTATTCGTCCAAGGGGTCGGTTGGGTGTGCCAAGAAGACATCTTAGAGAACATGCGAGGGGCATTGAGGTGCATTTTAGGCTGGTAATCACTCACAATCCTTCACCGGTAGTTATTCCTCATAATAATCAAGGGATGACATTTGAGGTGAGAACCAATTCATTGCAAAGCTTACCAAAGTATAAGGGTTTAGCAACGGAGGAGCCTTATTTTCACTTAGAAGCGTATGACTTGATTTGCAACACTCTTGGGAGTCAAGGTTTTTTGGCCGATGATGTCAAGTTGGTATTATTTCAATTTTCTCTAGAAGACAAGGCAAAGAAGTGGTTTTACACTCTACCTTCGGCATCTATCTACACTTGGGCGGAGATGCAACAAATATTTTTAGATGAATTTTACACCGCTCAAAAGACCAATGATGCTAGGAAAGGGTTGAGGAGTTTTCAACAACAACAAGGTGAAATGTTTCATGAGGCCTTTGAGCGTTTCAACATGATGATCAAGAATTGTCCTCACCATGGGATTGAACTTTGGGAATTGATGAATGCTTTCCACGAGGGGTTGAGTGCCGAAGATGCTCGCGATTTAATATCCATCACAAACGGTACTTTTGGTACAAACTACGAGCATGACGATTGGGAGTTTTTGGAGCAAATGGAAATTACATCAAAAAAGAAAAGCTCAATCGTCAAGGAGAGCACGACCGGCCGTTACCCGAACTCAAGTGCATGCGGTTGATGATGGTAATGTTCAAACCTCTAACCAAATTTATGATGTTTGTGCTATTTGCAATGAGATAGGACATGCGGCTGAAAATTTCCAAGGAGGTGAAGGGCAATACGAAGAAGTTCATGTGGTGCAAGGTCAAGGAGGGGGTGGTAGAAATTACAATATGAATTCTAACACTTACCACCCCGGTTTAAGAAACCACCCGAATTTTCGGTATGGGAACCCCTCAAATCAAGCAAACCCGAATTTTCAAGGAAGTCAAGGTAACTTTGGTTCGCGCCAACCTTACAAGAATCAAAGTGGATATCGAGGTGGGAACAATTAAGGGTACCAAAGGCAATATCAAACGGGTCAAGAACAAGGGGGGTCTTCGGGTGGAAACGAGATGATGGATATGTTAAAGAGCATGCAAGCGGAGATGCAAAAGAGAAATCAAATGGATGATGCACGCATACAAAAGGATGAAGCCCGTGACAAAGCAATTCAAACTTTGACCACCCAAATGGGTTAACTCGCAACCGAAGTAGCGGACTTGAAGAAAGGTAAAGGTAAAGGTCAATTACCAAGCGACACTAAGGTAAACCCATCTCATAATTCTTCTAGAGGTAACAATGTTAATATTCATCATGTAAGTGTTTTGAGAAGTGGGAAAGAGTACAAAACCAATCCTTCACCAGATTTGGTTGATGGGGTGGTTGAGGACATAACGGGTCAAGAAAGTGAGGAAGAAAATGAAACACCCATTATTTCTTCTAAAAAACCCACTTTTGAAAAACCAGAAATTAATAAAGAAAAGAAAATAAAAATGAGGATGGGGGATCTAGTCAAGTACCATTTCCCTCGGCTTTATTAGATCCGGGTAGGAAAAATTTTATTTCAAAACAGGGTCCTCAAAAGGAAGAAATGTGGGAGGTGTTTAAACAAGTCAAAATTAATCTTCCTCTACTTGAAGCAATAAAACAAGTAGAGGAAGCGAAAATTGTCAAAAAATTTTGTGAAGCCAAGCGAAAATTGTCAAAATTTGAAAGCTTGATATTGTTCCATTTGACACACCGGCATCCATGTCCAGTCCTTTCTTGGTGAGAGTTTGAGCTACATATGATAATTATAGAATATTTCTTTGTTGTGAGTGGTGTTGTGTGCCTTGTGTTAATAGAACTTGTGTACGAATTCTTGTTAAATCCTAGAGTTAGCATGCTTTTGAAAATGATAGGGGACTTTTAGGTAGCCTCGTCTAGAAGTGTGAGAGTGTGGGATTGGTGGGTTGGACCTCATACTTTACATATATGAGCTTGGTATTGTGAGGGGTGGGGGTTTGGTCTTTAGAAAGCCATGTTTGAGCCTTATACCATTCGGTTGTGACCCAAACCTACTTCCTACAAAACTTTACCTATTGAGACAACCCGGTTTAGTTTGTAGTGTTGATGTTCTTGTATATATTGTTGAGTTTTATGTCTTATGTGAAAAAAAAAAAAAGAAAACAAAAGATAAAAATATGAGAAAAATACAAAAAGAAGGATGTAGTTGCGTTAGTAGATGGGAAAGTTGATGAAGTTGTGTATATAGTTGATGTTTGCTTTGTTTAGTAGTAAAAATAAAAACCGGGTCGAATCATTGAGCTACTTTCACAATCCCACTATTTCCTACCTTTACACATAGCCCCGTTACAACCCGTAAGTCCTTTTGATTCATAAGCATGCTAAAATATTTGATAGGAGGAAACTTGATTTTTATACAAGCTTATTGTCACACAATCACACATATGCATTGAGTGTTTTAGCATAATGTGCTAATATTACTTGTCACCGAGAGTTTTTGTTAGGGGTGTGTCTTGTGGTATGATTGAAGGTTAGTAGAAGGACGGTATACTTAGCTTGGTTTGCATGATGATCGCTTTTGGTTATGAAATGGTTTTTGAATGAGTTGCTTGGGACAAGAAACGGGTAAGTGTGGGGATGTGACGGGTGGTCCATAGGACAACCCTTAAACGATCTAAATATACATACATTCCATACTTTTTATGGTCAATAATTGGAACTTGTGATCTACTAGTTGTTCGGACTTGAAGGTGCTAAAGTGCAAAAGGAGTGGATTTTATGAAGCTTGGATGGGAGCTGAGATTAGAGGAAACGAATTAGAGTAGTGAAGAAATGGCAAAAGAAACAAAGAACAAAAGCTCGGCTATTGCCGTAGGCTACGGCACCCACTTATGCAAGAATCCACTGCCGTAAGGCAGTATGGTTGTGCCGTAATGGAATGTTGGGTGCCGTAAACTACGGTACCTGGCGTAGCTTACGGCACCATTGTTGACCCCCGTTGACCTGATGACCGCCGTAAGCTACGGCGGGCGCCGTAGCTTACGGCGCCGACTATCCCAAAATGTAACTTAAGCATTAAATTCACTTTTGATGATGGTTTTTATAGGTCTTATCATGTGTTTTCGGTTACACACTACTTGTGAACGAATGGGGGAGCATTTTTAGAGACTACTTGGAGCTTGAAACATTCTGGAATCATTTGGTTTATGTTTTGAATTGTTATGAACATTGGACCTTGTATGAAGATGTTGATTCAAGCCATGAGTGGCTAAATACTTTGTGACTATCTTTGGTGGAAGGTTTGCATGAGACTTATGTTTATTTCCGTATTTCTAGAATAACATTCTTATCTTTATTGAATTGTTTGTTATGGTGTGTGATTGATTGTTAGTAAATTATTGATTCTTATGCTAAACTAATTAGAAACCATACGTTCTTGGTGCCGTTGGCAATCGAGATATCATGGGTATAGTTAGGCTTGGGTAAGGGTTGATTGATCATCGGGTAACAACCTCACATTCTAGGAATCTGAGTACTTAGTTCCCTTTCATCACTGCAATTGATCACATATGAACTATGTCTATGTAGTTCTTTCTAGTGGAATGTTAGCATAAGTGTCATAGCAAACCGGAAACTAAAGATGGTTACTTGTCTCTAAATCGTTTACAACCAACACTTTCATTTTGCAATCATAATAGTAATTTTAGTTTTAAAACCAATCCAACCAAATCAACTCTGGAAATTTACTTTAGTTTAATTTTAGTTAACTTAGATAAACGTTGAAATAACATATATTTTACAAACTCCCTGTGTTCGATACCCACTTGCCACTATCTATTTAGTAGTAATTGGATTAAATTTGATTGTGACCATGACATCACGTCAAAGGTGAAGTCTCTGTTTGCTAAAATTGGGTATTTATAGGTGTAGTTTGAGCAGAGATCATGGGGTAGTTAGCGTGTATGGGAGTTGAGGGGACATAGATCGTGGGATGGTATGACAAGTTAATGGTCATTAGTTATCTTTTTAGCCGTTAGATCGTGGGATTTGGGAGTGGTTCAGATATAACCGTTGGACCGTGGGTTTCAAGGTAGATTAATGGAGATTATCCTTGCATAAAACGTTTTTAATAGGTCTTCTCAAGTATACTTTAACTCTCAAACATTCTTTAGAAGAATGAATTTGATTGGACGATACTAACGGCCATGTGATACCTTTTGCCTCTCGTTGGAACCATTTTCAGCAAATGGTCCAGTAGTATACCTTTTCGAAGCTGACATTCTTCCCCCTTTTGGAAAGTCAAAAATTCTTTCAGATGACGTCACCAGAAAATATGTCCAATTTTCTAATGGATTGAAACATGATTTTCATATTTTATCTTCATTGGAAAATCATCAGAATTGATTGTTCCCCCTTGATAGACTATTTTTTTTATGAGAGGTAATGAGTAGAGATTCAGAGATATTACTTACACATGCTTTTCTGGTGGAAGTCCAAGTCCTTTTTTTCAAAAATTCACACTGTTTTTATCTCATTTCATCATTATCATTCCTTTTTTAAGATTAACTGACTAGATTTTGTCTGATTTTTCAAAAAAAATTGAGAAAAGTAATTGAGGAGTTATTTCATCAGATTTTATCAGAAACTTTGTTTTTTATGTTTAAAATGTTTTTTTTCTGATAAACATAAGTTCCTTTGTTTTTAACCCCCTTTTTAGTTACCATGTGTTTATACCCTTTTTCCTTCCCCCTAAAAGAACAACAAAATGCATATATAAAGATATAATATATATTACTAAGTTAACAAAACAAAACAAAACAAACAAATAAAACCAAAAGAAATTAATCTACTCCAAAGATTAACTCAGCAAACAACCAAAGGTGTGTCACAAGTCCCGTGTTATTTCATCAGATTTTATCTGAAACTTTGTTTTTTATGTTTAAAATGTTTTTTTCTGATAAACATAAGTTCCTTTGTTTTTAACCCCCTTTTTTGTTACCATGTGTTTATACCCTTTTTCCTTCCCCCTAAAAGAACAACAAAATGCATATATAAAGATATAATATATATTACTAAGTTAACAAAACAAAACAAACAAATAAAACCAAAAGAAATTAATCAACTCTAAAGATTAACTCTGCAAACAAACAAAGGTGTGTCACAAGTCCCGTGTTGTTGGCAGTTGGCACAAGAAGAGAGTTTCGAAAACTTTCTTGTAGCACCATCTCGGCTCTGGGATACCATGTTGGAATACCTCCAAAGCCTAAATGTTTAGTGATTACCCTCATCATAAAACGAGGGTATACTAAGAATGGTTTGCTAGACCACAGGTTGCTTGTAAGGTCTTTCATTAAATAATGAGAGAAATTACATGGAACCTCTTGCACAATAGCATGCACGGGTTCCATCAACCTGCAAGAGATCTCATGGTAGTTTACATTTTTCTTTGAGAAACATATCCCAAGTTGAGTTACCAGAAACTGCCATGGTTTGATCAAGCCAGACTTGGAGATTGGTCTGTTGGGATCCACCACATTGTACCCCATCTGGGTTAGTGTGACACCTGGGTCGCTGCGACCATCAAAAAAATACCAAACCAATGAAATATTGTATTTCATACTTGGGATTTTTATAAATATGTGTATCATTTGCACATATCGATTCCTGTTCGATTTCAAACTCTAAATCGCTCTCTGGAAGGTTATACGCGCACTAATGCGTAAATATAACTAGTTTAATGCAACGAACACTCTGGAATAGTGACATTGGCTTAACATACCTTAAATAACCTTTACATAACTTAGAAATAAGTTTTGAAGGCTTTGGTATGGCAAAAACAAGTTAATTCGTCTACAGGGACTAAATTTGACAAACTGTGAAAGTATGCCAATTTAAACTGTAACAGACATTCCGGAACATGACCATAAGTTAAACATACCATAAATATCCTTAACATAGCTTAGAAATAGGCTTTGAGGTGTTCGGTATGCTAAAATAAACTTTTGGGTCATTCAGGGACTAAAAGCGTCAAAAAGTGCACAAGTTTGCACTTTCGCGCATATCTTACGTTCTGAATACATCCGGACATCCAAAAATTTATGTAAGTACTAAAATATTTTATTTTAGTGTTTGGCATAAGAAAAATCCATTCGTCGCGTCATTTGGATCGTTTTTCGTGCTTATGCGCATTCCGTCGTAATTAGCCGAACAACGCAACCGTACGGCTAAACGAACCGACATCCGAGATATTTTTGAGAAAATTTTAAGTTCCCTTTACTATAATTTCATTTTAGAGCTTTGAAATGGGGTTAACGGGCCTTAAACGCGTCGGAAAAGGCCATATTACACTACAGGGACCAAATCTGCCATTTTTGAAACTTTTTGTGTAGAAACATTGAATCTGGCCTATACCACCTTTGCACATGGTTTTGGGCAATACTAGGGGCTGGTTTGATGTGCACATGGTATTACAATACCATGGGTGCTAGTGTATGGCCAAGATTGAAGCACTTTTTCCAAGAAACGATCCTAACGGTTCGGGAAATCCTATAAATACCCCATGCCTTCTTTTGCAAAACCCACAAGAATTTTGATTTGAGAAACTCTAAGTTGAAACCATTGTTTCATACCTGAGTTACTTGGATCGAGATTAGCATTCGGGGACCCTTCGTAAGTATTCTTTCGTTCTTTTCTTTCTTTTATTGCTTTTCGAGTCTGAAAGTCAAAATTTGTTTGACTTTCTGCGTTGACCAGTTTATGGTCAATGCGAAGTTCGTTTGAACTTCGCAACGTGATTGTAATCACGATGGTTATAGTCCCTTGGGACTATGCCTACTGATTACCACGTTGTCTAGGGTCGTAAGGGTAAGCGATCTGATAAATCGCTTATACCTTCGAACCCGACCCATTTGGTCGATCATTAGGATCCGACCAAATACATTAGGTGACCATAGTATATAGGGAATAACCTTCCGAGGTTATACCTTATGGTCCCTTCGTTAAGTAGTTGTATGATAGGTAGTATATATGCCTTAGGTAAATTACCAGAATACCCTTTTCATGTATAATTGGTAATTAAGCTTATGTAACCTAAACTTTTGTACATAACTGATTATACAACATGATAAAACATGTATAGGCATATAATACTTGTCATAGGGCTAGTTAGACATCTCGAGTGCGCTTTTGCGCGCACGACGCGTTAAAGTGGCATAAGCTACCTTAATGGGTCGCGATGGGTCGAAAGCAATTATGTTAGGTTTCATTTAGTATGTAGGCTTTGTTAAACCATATGACACGAGTCTCTATACTCGTTTGGTTTACGAACCCTCATCCTATCCGATCCTCCGATTTAGGTCCGGTTTATTAACGTAGTTACCTATATTAGGTACCGATTGATTCCGTGCTCCCTCTAGCTTTGCTTGGTTGTTGTTCAAGACCTCTAAGCATTCTCAGGCGAGTACATTGTTCCCCTATTTTACTGCTTTCAATTGTTTTGGGGTGATTCATATGTGCTAAATGTTTTCAAGGTTTAAACGATGGTTTCACAAACGATTTTCGATGTTAAAACGATGGTTTCACAAACGATTTTCGATGTCAAAACGATGGTTTCACAAACGATTTTCGATGTTAAAACGATGGTTCCACAAATGATTTTCGATGTTAAAACGATGGTTTCATAAACGATTTTCGATGTTAAAACGATGGTTTCACAAACGATTTTCGATGTTAAAACGATGGTTTCACAAACGATTTCAATAAAGTGAACAAACTTGTTGGTTGTGTTTACATAACAAATGACATTCATTAGCAATGATCAAGCCAACCAGTATTAGGTTATGGTACCATAGGATCTGACAAATCCCGTTATCTTACTGCACCCGTGGTTATGTGTGGGGGTGGTGGGTAGCGACTGAATCTGTAAATTGTTAATTTACCCTTTGGTAAGGGTTTATTAATGCGAGTTGTTAATCTATCCTTTGGTAAGGGTTTATTAATGCGAAAGCGAGTCACGAAGGTTTGAATGTTATTAGCGAAACGACCATATAAGTAGTTTCACGACCTAAAACGAATTAAGTGATTTGGGTAAACGGTTGGTTTTCACGCGATGTTTTAACGATTTGGGTAAACGATTGGTTTTCATGCTATGTATTAACGAGTTAAACGATTTGGTTAAACGATTGGCTTCAAAGCGATATACGATTGGTTTTTGGTTAAGTGTTTAGATAACGGGACGGGTGAAATGTGATGAAAGCATGGTGGATACACCGCTGGTACTTCCTATATATAAGTGATTTCATCATATTACATACCGTGGTGTTATTTAGTTCACTTGGGTAAATGATTTTCAAACGATGTCACACAAACGAGGTTTTCGATATGATATAAACTATACGAGTTTTTAACGAGATTTATTAACGAGTTTTATTATCGATTTATTTCGAGATGTTTCACAATTTGCTTTACTAAAACAAATGTTTTTGGGTTAAGAGTCATGGCTACGAGGTTTTATAAACTATAACCCACTTGATTTGAGTTGGTTAATTAAGTTGCAATATTATACTCTTTTCAAAACAAGGTTTTTAATAAAGTATTGCAACATCTAAATTAGTCATGATTTCGACACTCCTACAAAACCTATGTACTCGCCAGCATTTCTTTGCTGACCTCGTTTTCACATATGTTTCAGGTATTGTTGAATGATATCGATTGATAGGATGCATGCTCACATATGTGACAACTCGAGTTTTCGACTTTCACTTTCGCATTAAATGCACGTTGACTTTGACTGTTAGTTGTTTGACTTATTTGACTTGTAACTGTACATGTTATGATATGATAAAACGCATTGTGTTTGCATGAAATTGTGCTTGGTTGTATATCATGAGACTGTTTAGAAAACTTAAACTGTTAACACATAGGTGAACCCGACGAAACAGAAGTTGATTCGCCGAAAACACCCCGACGAAACAGGATCCATTTCGTCAACCTAATCTCGACGAAACAGGCTGTTTCGCCGGCCCATTGATTCGCCGAGGCCCACTACGGGCCCAGTAAGTAAATCTGTATTTTAAAACGTGAACCGACTTCTGTCTTCACACTTTTGGCGAATAAGAAACCCTAGAACTCTCTTCTGCGCGATACGGCCACAACCATCGTTCACCATCATCCCTAGCTCTCAAATCCTTGTTCCTTCATCTCGAATCGGTTAGTGTGTGTTTGTTAGTCGATTCTATGTTTCTGTATTGTATAGATTCTTGCTGGTGCATATGATTGATGTGTGTTACTGCTGTGATGAGTGTATGATGGTGATGATATAGATTTCGATGTGTATGATATGATGTAGTAGGATATATAAATGATATGCGAAACTTGATACAATCGAATGCTCGGTTCTGAATGATTGTTTATATGGCCTGATTCTGATTACATTAGTATCTTGATAGGGAATTGATGTGATGATGTTGTATGTTATTTGATATGCTATACACATAAACTAGGGTTTATGCTAGACAATGATTCTTGGATGGTTGATTTATGATGATTCGATATGCACATTGACCTTCGTATGATTTCTGTTATTGATGACGGCTGCTAGAAGGATTAGGGTTTATGTGTTATTCGCATCTGCTGTAACTGATGTCTGCGAAACAGACATCCGACGAAACAGGACTCTCGGCGAAACAGAATGTGTTTCGCCAAGAGTCATCGACGAATTAGAATCCTGTTTCGCCAAACAAGGCCACGACGAAACTGAATGTGTTTCGCCAACTATTGTGTTTCGCCAACTGTTATGTTTCGCCATTATGTGTGTTTCGCCGAACAGTTAATCTGCACAGTAACTTGAGTTAATTCTGTTTAGAAGTTAACCGGGTTAGTTAACTGCTGTTAAGCATAACCATCCTGTGTATGATCTTAAATACGTGCCATGTGCTACTTGCTTATCGACTTTGTGCTTATACGTGAACACAAACTGATTATTGTATACGTGCGTACCTTAGGACGTGATTGATTTACTTGAGCACATACCTAGCATACCGAGCAAAACAAGGTGAGTTCACACTCTTTCTAAGGCATGGGATTCCCGGTGGTTTGGGAATGGGTTAAGAAACTAAAATGGAACCTACATATTCTCCTTGGGTAGGATATGTACCGCCATCCTCCATGGGTAGGATGCCAATATAAATCCTGTGTATTCTCCTTGGGTAGAATACATACGTTCGTCCTCCTTGGGTAGGACAACAACCTTAACGTACGTTCGTCCTCCTTGGGTAGGACAACAACCTTAACATACGTTCGTCCTCCTTGGGTAGGACAACAACCTTAACATACGTTCGTCCTCCTTGGGTAGGACAATCACACTCGCTACGGTCCTTGGATCAAGAAGGGCACGTACAAATACGACTAGTCAACACTATTCATCGCACGCATGCCTGGATTGGCAGCAAGGACTAACGCGATACAATTTCTAAACTTCGCAAACATGCCTGGAATGGCCGCGAACTATACTTTAATCTTCGCAAACATGCCTAGAGGGCCGCGATGTTATTACATACGATTTACGATACGAACGTTATAACTAAATAATCAACTGTGAACTCGCTCAACTAGTTGTTGACTCTCTGTTACATGCCTTGCAGGACCATAGGTACTTACGGAGCTTGCACGGGAGGCACGGTCGTTGTGGACATGGATCGTGAATGTGTTGTTAAACATTATATCATTTTGTACTTAAACTTATGTTGGGTTTTACATTAATGCTTCCGCTACACACTTGTATATATTGGGTTTTGTAAACACCTATCGTATTGATGAATGACTTTTGATATATATGTACTTATGTTCAATATGATTGGTGGCTCGATCCTGGTCATGTCACGCCTCCAAGCGGTGGTACTCCGCGTGTGGATTTTGGGGGTGTGACAACATAGGACTGGACGAGGCCTTAGTGACTTAATAACAATGATAGACTATGTTTAAATTTTGTATTTAGATTTCCAGACGATGTAAATATTCAATGTTTAATAAAACGAAACACTTTTTGTATCCATGGTTATGAAATAATGATTCTGTTGCAACGCGCCCCGATGTTTCCGCCGCGCTTTATTGTTTTACGCGGTCGGGGTGTGACAGAAAAGTTGGTATCAGAGCCAATGGTTATAGGGAATTAGGTTATTAGTAATTCTTTGACCTAGACTATAACTTCTAGGACCTAACACAAGTTATCTTGTGTTTAGATCTTAAAACATGCATATCACCTATCCTTAGGTAATGACCACAACGAGAACTCAATTTCGAATCTGCTTCAAAAATTAATCATCCATTCTAGGATGATTGATTACTAGGTTTTGAACCTTTTTTTATAAGGTTTTGAACCCTCTAAGTTTTCAACAAAAAAAAATCTCGTCAAAGTTTGGGTCTAAATAATGTGAACACGTGCAAACTGGAAGGGTGAATGCCTGTATTCTGGGTTTTCTGTCTAGGCAAGCACTTCGTATATATCTCATCAGACGCGAGACCAGTTGTGCTTACCTGGGAATTCTTGGGATGAGTGTTCACTTATAGGCGAGCATGTCTTCGCGATGCATTATTTTGATTCATTTACTTTGATCAGTCACTGCGTGTCATTTGCTTGTTCGAGGAAACGAACAAATGTTCGCATCTCTTTTGTTTCGTCGATACCTCTTTTGCTTTCCAACCTCACTCGTTTCTCTTGTTTCCTTGTTAGACAATGCCTCCTCGACGCGATGCTCAAACTTTTACTGCTGAGGAGATCGCAGCCCTTGTCTCTCAGCAAATGGCTGCTGTACTCCCTGGTGTTGTGACCCAAATCCACGAGTTATACAACAACGGCAATAACAACAACAACAATAACGCACACTGTAATTTCAAAAATTTCAATTCTGCAAAGCCGCTTAAGTTTTCTGGGTCACAAGGAGCAACTGCGCTCCTACGGTGGTTTGAGAGTATCGAGAGCACATTCATAAATGTGCAGTGTCAGAATGCGCGTAGGGTTGAATTTGCTTCAAGTGTGTTTGAGAAGCGAGCGCTTACCTGGTGGAATGGTATTAAGCGCGATAGGGGTGCCGAAGTGGCGTTGGCACAAACATGGGAAGAGCTTCGGGCTCTCATGATGAAGGAGTTTTGTCCCCGTCACGAAATTCGAGTTTTGGAACGAGAGTTTGACGACTTAAAGCAAGATGGGGCTGAACACCATGCGTACACGGATCGTTTTGAAGAACTCAGTCTATTGTGTCCCACCATGGTTACCCCTCCGGAGAAGGCGATCGAGAGGTATATCGATGGGCTACCCGATTATATTCTGGAGATTTTGACCGGTGTTAATCCTACTACCCTTCGCCAAGCTATCGAGTTGTCTGCTACCCTCACTGAGACTCAAGTCAGGAAGGGTAAACTCACCCGCAAGGGTGATGAAAAGAAGGCGACTGATTCTGAGAAGAACAAGATTAAGGGTAAGGGTAAGGAAGGTGAAGCATCGAAGAAATCAAGGAAGCGAAAGGGTGCCCAAAATTTTGCTGTTACAGCCCAGACTGCTCAGAACCCGCATAACCCACCGGCACAGCCACCTGCAAAGTAAGCATACACTGGTACCGCACCTCACTGTGTTCGTTGCAACGGTCATCATGTTGCACAACAAGCTTGCAGGCAATGCACGACGTGCGGTAGACTTGGGCATATGGCCAATGTTTGTCGTTTTGGACAAAATCAGGTTGCTCAGGTTCCAACTCAGGGTCAAGGGAATGCTGCGAAATTCCCACCGGGTTCATGTTTTAATTGTGGGGAGTATGGTCACTTCCGCAACAACTGTCCGAGGCTGGCGAATGCAAATGCAAATACTAACGCAAACCCGAATTCGAACGTCAACGTCAATGTGAATCCAGCACGTGGACGAGTGTATAACATCAAGGAGGCAATCAACGATGCAGCGATGAACGATTAGTATTTTGTATTTCCTCTGGTTGTTATCTTGAAACATTTAAAGACAATGCGGTTGTTATATAAATAAAAATTTGTGGTTTTTATTTTCTTTAACTAATGCAATTGTATGAATGTTTGATCCAGCCTTATGAGGTCAACACAAAGACAAACTACTCGTGTGGTTCTGTCATTTTTATGATCACTTGTGACCTCCTCGAGAACCTTAAACGTTTGTTTCTTTTAAATCAAAAGCCCAAAGTTATTTACGAAAAGGATATGTTGCTTCTCTAGCACATGTCACCGAGGAGAAAGGCAAGAGCAAGAGTATTCAGGATATTCCGATTGTTCGGGATTATCCAGAGGTGTTTCCTGATGAACTGCCTGGTTTGCCTCCAGTTCGTCAAGTCAAATTTCATTTTGACCTTGTACCCAATGCCAACCCAATTGCGAAAGCACCTTATCGTCTTGCATTGCTCGAGATGCAAGAATTATCAAAACAGCTTCAAGAGTTGTCTGATAAAGGATTCATTCGTCCGAACTTTTCACCTTGGGGAACTCCTGTCCTCTTTGTGAAAAAGAAAGATGGATCTTTTCGAATGAGTATCGATTATCGTAAGCTTGATAAGCTTACCATCAAGAATCGATATCCACTACCATAAATCAATGATCTCTCCGATCAACTGCAGGGTGCTTCATGCTTTTTCAAGATCGATTTGCGTTCTGGGTATCATCAACTTCGTATTCTCGAAGAAGATGTTCCCAAAACGGCTTTCTGCATGAAGTATGGCCATTACGAGTTTACAGTCATGCCTTTAGGGTTGACAAATGCTCCAGCCATCTTCAAGGACTTAATAAATAGAGTCTGCAAGCCTTATTTGGATCAGTTCGTCATTGTTTGTAATGATGACATCTTGAACTATTCAAAGTCCCGAGCCGACCACGATCAACACCTTCGTTGACATCGGAGCCCTGATTGAATTCCTTGTACACCTTAAAATGTACATTACAACTCAATTAGGACAAACCGAATTCCTTTTAAGATCTTCCTATCTTCATAGTTAGATTCTTGAAAATATTTAAAGTGCCAAATGAAATCCACGGATTGGATTTCCTAAAATGCTTTAAATACCCGTGTCCAAAGATAACAGATTAAATGATTATACGATTAAACGATTATGCGAGTATGCGATTATGCGAGTATGCGATTATGTGATATGTGTTTGTGTGTTCTCCTCTATGTTTTTGTGTGATCCGATTTTCAAATCCTCATTGAATCTTTCATATCTTCATATGAGGGATTCATAGTAGGATATTCAAAAGGTACTACCTTAAATCCTTATGGGCTTCTACGTGGTAGTTAAGACCCTTGGGTTATATAGTACCATTCCTTGATTCGAAGAGAGACCCTTGAAAGGTCTAGTTAAAGATTGATTCAAGATCTGGTTAAGAATGGCATGTGATGATACAGCTGAAAGGACTCTATGGTGGTCCAGTCACGCTCATCACAGGTTCATTCATATGGTTTTCCTCTACACATTATTGAATACACTGTGTCAACTATGCAAAGAATTGCGTAATTATGGACGCGTACATAATTATAAAAATTCATTGTACGGAAACCACAGTAAGATTTATCATGTGTAAGAACCGATAGTGACGACAAATAACGAAACGTGAACAATGTAATGGAGGTACGGTGGACGCACCAATGGCGCTTCATATACTTGTATATAAGTGTCCCTCTTGCATTGAAAGCATAATGTTATTTAAAGTTACTAGAAGTTCAGAACCCTAACCAGTGTTGTTTTGTCTTTTCAACTTCATGTTTTCAAACTCTCACAAGTTTCCTCTGATTAAATTTCGGGACGAAATTTCCTAAAGTAGGGGAGACTGTGACACCTGGGTCGCTGCGACCATCAAACAAATACCAAACCAATTAAATATTGTATTTTATACTTGGGATTTGTATAAATATGTGTATCATTTGCACATATCGATTCTTGTTCGATTTCAAACTCTAAATCGCTCTCTGGAAGGTTATACGCGCACTAATGCGTAAATATAACCAGTTTAATGCAACGAACACTCTGGAATAGTGACATTGGCTTAACATACCTTAAATAACCTTTACATAACTTAGAAATAAGTTTTGAAGGCTTTGGTATGGCAAAAACAAGTTAATTCGTCTACAGGGACTAAATTTGACAAACTGCGAAAGTATGCCAATTTGAACTGTAACAGACATTCCGGAACATGACCATAAGTTAAACATACCATAAATATCCTTAACATAGCTTAGAAATAGGCTTTGAGGTGTTCGGTATGCTAAAATAAACTTTTGGGTCATTCAGGGACTAAAAGCGTCAAAAAGTGCACAAGTTTGCACTTTCGCGCATATCTTACGTTCTGAATACATCCGGACATCCAAAAATTTATGTAAGCACTAAAATATTTTATTTTAGTGTTTGGCATAAGAAAAATCCATTCGTCGCGTCATTTGGATCGTTTTTCGCGCTTATGCGCATTCCGTCGTAATTAGCCGAACAACGCAACCGTACGGCTAAACGAACCGACATCCGAGATATTTTTGAGAACATTTTAAGTTTCCTTTACTTTAATTTCATTTTAGAGCTTTGAAATGGGGTTAACGGGCCTTAAACGCGTCGGAAAAGGCCTTATTACACTACAGGGACCAAATCTGCCATTTTTGAAACTTTTTGTGTAGAAACATTGAATCTGGCCTATACCACCTTTGCACATGGTTTTGGGCAATACTAGGGGCTGGTTTGATGTGCACATGGTATTACAATACCATGGGTGCTAGTGTATGGCCAAGATTGAAGCACTTTTTCCAAGAAACGATCCTAACGGTTCGGGAAATCCTATAAATACCCCATGCCTTCTTTTGCAAAACCCACAAGAATTTTGATTTGAGAAACTCTAAGTTGAAACCATTGTTTCATACCTGAGTTACTTGGATCGAGATTAGCATTCGGGGACCCTTCGTAAGTATTCTTTCGTTCTTTTCTTTCTTTTATTGCTTTTCGAGTCTGAAAGTCAAACTTTGTTTGACTTTCTGCGTTGACCAGTTTATGGTCAATGCGAAGTTCGTTTGAACTTCGCAATGTGATTGTAATCATGATGGTTATAGTCCCTTGGGACTATGCCTACTGATTACCACGTCGTCTAGGGTCGTAAGGGTAAGCGATCTGATAAATCGCTTATACCTTCGAACCCGACCCATTTGGTCGATCATTAGGATCTGACCAAATACATTAGGTGACCATAGTATATAGGGAATAACCTTCCGAGGTTATACCTTATGGTCCCTTCGTTAAGTAGTTGTATGATAGGTAGTATATATGCCTTAGGTAAATTACCAGAATACCCTTTTCATGTATAATTGGTAATTAAGCTTATGTAACCTAAACTTTTGTACATAACTGATTATACAACATGATAAAACATGTATAGGAATATAATACTTGTCATAGGGCTAGTTAGACATCTCGAGTGCGCTTTTGCGCGCACGACGCGTTAAAGTGGCATAAGCTACCTTAATGGGTCGCGATGGGTCGAAAGCAATTATGTTAGGTTTCATTTAGTATGTAGGCTTTGTTAAACCATATGACACGAGTCTCTATACTCGTTTGGTTTACGAACCCTCATCCTATCCGATCCTCCGATTTAGGTCCGGTTTATTAACGTAGTTACCTATATTAGGTACCGATTGATTCCGTGCTCCCTCTAGCTTTGCTTGGTTGTTGTTCAAGACCTCTAAGCATTCTCAGGCGAGTACATTTTTCCCCTATTTTACTGCTTTCAATTGTTTTGGGGTGATTCATATGTGCTAAATGTTTTTAAGGTTTAAACGATGGTTTCACAAACGATTTTCGATGTTAAAACGATGGTTTCACAAACGATTTTCGATGTTCAAACGATGGTTTCACAAACGATTTTCGATGTTAAAACGATGGTTCCACAAACGATTTTCGATGTTAAAACGATGGTTTCATAAACGATTTTCGATGTTAAAACGATGGTTTCACAAACGATTTTCGATGTTAAAACGATGGTTTCACAAACGATTTCAATAAAGTGAACAAACTTGTTGGTTGTGTTTACATAACAAATGACATTCATTAGCAATGATCAAGCCGACCAGTATTAGGTTATGGTACCATAGGATCTGACAAATCCCGTTATCTTACTGCACCCGTGGTTATGTGTGGGGGTGGTGGGTAGCGACTGAATCTCTAAATTGTTAATTTACCCTTTGGTAAGGGTTTATTAATGCGAGTTGTTAATCTATCCTTTGGTAAGGGTTTATTAATGCGAAAGCGAGTCACGAAGGTTTGAATGTTATTAACGAAACGACCATATAAGTAGTTTCACGACCTAAAACGAATTAAGTGATTTGGGTAAACGATTGGTTTTCACGCGATGTTTTAACGATTTGGGTAAACGATTGGTTTTCATGCGATGTATTAACGAGTTAAACGATTTGGTTAAACGATTGGCTTCAAAGCGATATACGATTGGTTTTTGGTTAAGTGTTTAGATAACGGGACGGGTGAAATGTGATGAAAGCATGGTGGATACGCCGCTGGTACTTCCTATATATAAGTGATTTCATCATATTACATACCGTGGTGTTATTTAGTTCACTTGGGTAAACGATTTTCAAACGATGTCACACAAACGAGGTTTTCGATATGATATAAACTATACGAGTTTTTAACGAGATTTATTAACGAGTTTTATTATCGATTTATTTCGAGATGTTTCACAATTTGCTTTACTAAAACAAATATTTTTGGGTTAAGAGTCATGGCTACGAGGTTTTATAAACTATAACCCGCTTGATTTGAGTTGGTTAATTAAGTTGCAATATTATACTCTTTTCAAAACAAGGTTTTTAATAAAGTATTGCAACATCTAAACTAGCCATGATTTCGACACTCCTACAAAACCTATGTACTCGCCAGCATTTCTTTGCTGACCTCGTTTTCACATATGTTTCAGGTATTGTTGAATGATATCGATTGATAGGATGCATGCTCACATAGGACTGGACGAGGCCTTAGTGACTTAATAACAATGATAGACTATGTTTAAATTTTGTATTTAGATTTCCAGACGATGTAAATATTCAATGTTTAATAAAACGAAACACTTTTTGTATCCATGGTTATGAAACAATGATTCTGTTGCAACCCGCCCTGATGTTTCCGCCGCGCTTTGTTGTTTTACACGGTCGGGGTGTGACAGTTAGGGTGTTGTCGGTCTGTTATCTGCTGAAAGAGAGGACTGTGACACTCTAGGTTTTCCCGAGCAAACACCTTGTAATCACTTAGCGTATATGTATATTATTATTAAATGAAAGTTATTATCCCTCTGTGCTATGTGTCGATAACGTGTATGTAATATATATATATGTGTGTGTGTAAGGATACTTGTGAACCGAAACCATGACTCGAGACCATCCGGTCTCGAGTAAACGGTGTAACAATGGGCCGGTTGGGCCGTAACCTTAGCCCACCCGAAACCTCCCACTCGAAACCACCCTAAAACCCACTTTCGGTGCATTACCTCCTATTTAAACCCAAAACCCTCACACACACTCCCCTTTTTACACTATCTCACTTCATCCTCACTCACTCTCTCTAGAAAACCCTAACAAATCAAGCTCACCTCCTCTCCCACTCTCTCGGATCCAACCGACTACGACAAGGAGGATCGGTCAAGCTCATCATCACCACTCGGACGCTTCTTTTCCTCACCTTCTTCCTTAAATCGGTACCCTTCCACAACCGGTTAGTACCTTAGATAATCACTATGTGTTTATATGCATATTATTGCTATTTGCCTTGAAGGATTGAAATGATGAATGAAATATGTGAACATAAGACATTTGAATGATAAATGATGGTTAGTATAGGGTGTTCGGTGTTTAGAATAAATGTTAGTATAGCATGATATGCATTACCATTAAACCGATGATTGTATGTTATGTTGAAAATATGTTTAGGTGAATGATAAAGAATGAATATTAGTTATGTTGATGATGATTATGTGCTAAAGCTAGGGCCGAAGATGATGTCTAAATTATGTTTCGACTTAGGGTTGTGTTATGCTACAAAGGATGAATATATGATGAATGTGTGATGAATGTGCTTGATGAACTATTTGAAGATCAATGAAAATATTTGAAAATGTGATGTTTGATCTGATTTAGTTGGAATTTAGACAATAAAACATGTTTATGCATTTTTATTGGCTAGTACATATTATCATGAAAACAAAATTCCATTGGATAGTACTTCTGGAACAGGTTCTAGAAGGATTCTTGTGCACGTATCCGAGGTTGCGACTCGGGACTACGTGATTGCGACTCGAGACCGCCCGGTTGCGACTCGCAACCAAAACATGACAACTCGAGACCGCCCGGTTGCGACTCGCAACCAAAGCATGACAACTCGAGACTACGGCGGTTGCGACTCGCAACCAAAACATGACAAGTCGAAACCCCGGTTGCGACTCGAAACTGTGTGTTCTCGAGTCGAGACCTCCTGGTCTCGACTGGGCTGCTTGTCTCCGTTATTGGGCCAAGGACGTGTGGGCTGTGCATACCGTTCTATTTGGTGTCTGTGATGCTGTTAACTGTTAATGTGATCTGATAGGCCCAATAACACTTATGATTTGTATGATAGTTGTGATGTTCACTGTTTAACTGCTTCATATCAGAATAGGCCCGATAACTTGCTGGATGATCATGTGTTGTGTATGCTATGTGTTAGTCATGTGTAGATTACACGTGAATACTTGTACCCCAACTTGACCTGTATTGGTGACCATGCTAGGACGTGGTGACCAACGTGATTGACCAAGTAAATAATCTACCGAGCAACCCAAGGTGAGTTCACACACTAAAAGCATGCGTCCCAGGGAGGGACACGAACCAACAAAATAATGTTTTCAAACTAGTAATTTCCGGGGGAATATGCAAACGGTACTCTTGTACTACTACATCCGGGGGAAATACGTTTGGGTAATATTTATAAATCACAACTAGCAACACTAAACGAATCTCTATCACATTAAGTCCCTGCTTATAGTACCGATTAATCGCCGGGGGCGAACGGGTTATTAGTTGATAGCGCTATTAGGTTTGACAACCTCACACCGTGACCGGGGGAGATCGGGCGTGAACTATAGACCTTGCATCTCGGTCAATGACGATAGACATTGACCTGGGGTACCAAATCTTCTCGTCAACAGTTTCGGTAATTCAAGTTTAGTAGCTTTCATATGGGGTAGCTCCCCATGACGTGATTATAAATGATTTACCTAAACAACCTACATTTTCTTTTGAAAAGCTAAAACTGGACATCTCGTGAACTCGCCAACATTTCTGTTGACACCCTACTGCATGCTTTGCAGGTAACCAGTGAACCAGGAGCTTGCAGCTTGGGGATATGTAGTGGTCGTCTTAACCCGTGTGTTGGGTTTCAAATAATCTTGAACAATGAACTTTGTTTTGAAACTGTTTGGTTTATGCTTCCGCTGTTTGTTTGAACTTAAACTTTTAGAATTTTAAAATATGATGTTTACTAACTACTGCGGTTGGTGAATACTTTTACTACAAATCAATGCTCAGTATAATTGGTGGCTGGATCCTGGTCAGTCACGCCTCCAAGCGGTAGTACTCCGCAAGTGGATTTTGGGGGTGTGACAGATTGGTATCAGAGCCATTGGTTATAGTGAACTTGGTTTTAAAAAGAAGAGACTTTTTGAGAAAAACCAGACTATAACCCGTGACTCGTGACGACACTACACTCCAAGGGCAAGACTCGGCATACTAGACCTCGTAGCTCGGACTTGTGTTTACTTGCTTGTTTATCTTATATTGACTGCTCTACTATACATACTAGTGTGCCTAATTAGATAGATACCCATTTCTCTTCTACCTCATTCTCGCTACGTTACAATATTACACTCATACTGTATTTTCTGGTTATGAAGACAATGAGTGGACGCGGAAGAGGAAGCGTTAACATGACTCAGGCTCAATTCGCTAACTTGCTCAACACGGTGGCTGCAGCTTTCGCAGCTCACCCTGGAGGTAAACTCGTTGCTATAGGATGTTTAGGTCCTACCCCCACATCGTCTTTTCACCTCTAAACCTATTCGCCCCATTTCTCACAACAGGTCAGCCTGCGCCTGCGCAACCACGTGTTTGTACTTTCAAAACCTTCATGGATGGCAAGCCTCTCCCTTTCAACGGCACTGAGGGTGCCATAGGCCTCCTGCACTGGATTGAAAAGGCCGAAGCTGTCTTCGCTGTCTGCGAGTGTCCCCCTGCTAATTGGGTTAAGTACGCAACTGGTACGCTTGAAGGAAACGCGCTTTCATGGTGGAAGGCACAGATTCAGATGCTTGGTCTGGAAACTGCTAATGCTACTGCATGGGAAGATTTCAAGAACATGATCAAAGAGGAGTACTGTCACAGGGATGACATCCACAAACTCGAGAACGAGTACTATGTGCTCAAGATGGTCGGATCAGAGATTGAGACCTACACCAAGCAGTCCAACGACTATGCTGCACTTTGCCCAAACATGTCCCAACCTATGTATCGAAGGATCGAATTGTACGTCAAAGGCTTGGTCCCAGAAATCCGGAGCCATGTGACCTCGGCCAACCTCAATACCATACAGCCCGTGGTTCGTCTTGCTCACAAACTCACCAATCAGGCTGTGGAAGAGGGCAAGCTGCCCAAGAGGATCGGTACTACTGCTGGAACTTCTAGCGATAACAAACGAAAGTGGGATGGAAACCAGGGTAAGGATGCTAACTCTACTCAGGCCCCGGCCCAGCAAAGGAAGACTGAAAATAACAAGGGCCCTCAGCAGCAGGGTGGCTATCAGGGCCATCTCCCCAAATTTAACAAGTGCAATCGGCATCACAATGGGCCCTGTGCGAAGAACAAGTGCCAGCGGTGCAACAAGATGGGACATGAGGCCAAGGATTGTAGGAGCCCTCATCCCGCAAGGCAGAATCAACCACAGCAGCAGCAACATCATGGGAACATCAAGGGTTGTTTCCAGTGCGGAGCTGAGGGGCACATTAAGAAGAATTGTCCTCAGTTAAACCAGAACAACAACCATCAGGGTGCTGGGAACAATAACAACAATGCTGGGAACGGTGCAAGAGGAAGGGTTTTTGTGATTGGAGCCGGAGAAGCAAGGAACGACCCCAATGTTGTGGCGGGTAAGTTCCTACTTAATGATCGTTATGTTTCCATGTTATTTGATTCCGGAGCAGATGCTAGTTATGTATCCCTACGTATTAGTAAGAAACTTAAGCTCACTCTTACGCCGCTAAGCTCTAAGCACACCGTTGAAATAGCTAATGGTAGAAACCTCGAGGCCTCACACATAATTCGTAACTGCAAATTAGAGTTGTCTGGTCAGACCTTCTGTATCGATCTTTTCCCCATCGTTCTTGGAAGCTTCGACGTCATTATTGGTATGGATTGGTTATCCAAACATCGAGCTAAAATCCTCTGCCAGAAGAAAGCTATTCGTATTCCCCGTCCCCCTGGCAAACCCCTTATAGTTCAAGGCGACAAGAGCGGAGAAGTCACAGGCATCATTTCATTCTTAAAGGCCCAGAAGTGTCTACGAAAAGGGCACACCGCTATCTTAGCACTCATTACCGACACACAGAAAATGGAAAACAGGATTGAAGATTTTCCAGTTGTACGCGACTATCCTGAGGTATTCCCGGAGGAACTACCTGGACTCCCTCCTCACCGTCAGGTCGAATTTCAAATCGAGCTAGCTCCCGGAGCAGCGCCTATAGCTCGTGCACCTTATCGATTAGCCCTCGCGGAGCTCAAGGAGCTTTCTACTCAACTACAAGAACTTTTGGACAAAGGTTTTATCCGTCCTAGTTCATCGCCCTGGGGAGCCCCAGTGCTCTTCGTCAAAAAGAAAGATGGCTCGTACCGAATGTGCATTGACTACCGCGAACTTAACAAGGTTACTATCAAGAATCGTTATCCGCTTCCCCGTATCGACGACCTGTTCGACCAGCTGCAAGGGTCGAGCTATTATTCCAAGATCGATCTGCGATCGGGTTATCACCAGCTGAGAGTCCGCGATGAGGACATCTCTAAGACTGCTTTCAGAACCCGCTATGGTCACTACGAATTCCTTGTTATGCCTTTCGGAATGACCAACGCCCCTGCAATCTTCATGGATCTCATGAACCGAGTATGCAAACCCTACCTCGATAAGTTCGTAATCGTATTCATCGACGACATCCTAATCTACTCGAAGAGCCAAGAGGAACATGAACAACACCTACGTCTTATTCTCGAACTTCTTCGCAATGAGCAACTGTACGCCAAATTCTCGAAATGTGATTTCTGGCTTAGAGAAGTCCATTTCCTTGGACACATCGTCAATCAGGAAGGGATTCATGTTGACCCTGCTAAGATTGAGTCCATTAAGAATTGGCCTGTGCCTAAGACTCCGACCGAAGTTCGCCAATTCCTGGGATTGGCGGGATACTATCGAAGATTTATCAAGGGATTCTCTAAGATCGCTCAACCACTTACGACACTCACTCAGAAGGGTGTTGCTTACAAATGGAGTGATGCTCAGGAATCTGCCTTCCAGGAACTAAAGAAGAACCTTTGTAGTGCTCCTATCCTCTCCTTACCCGAAGGTACCGACGACTTCGTCGTTTACTGCGACGCTTCTATTCAAGGACTTGGCTGCGTATTGATGCAACGCGAGAAAGTTATTGCTTACGCCTCGCGACAACTCAAGGTCCACGAACGGAACTATACGACGCATGACTTAGAATTTGGAGCTGTGGTCTTCGCGCTCAAGCTTTGGAGACACTACTTGTACGGCACCAAGTGCACGATTTACACTGATCACAAGAGTCTCCAGCACATAATGGGACAAAAGGAGTTGAATATGCGGCAACGCCGATGGGTCGAACTCCTAAATGACTACGAGTGTGCAATCAAATATCACCCAGGCAAAGCTAATGTGGTAGCCGATGCCCTCAGCAGAAAGGAGACCAAACCCAAGCGTGTTCGTGCCTTACAGCTCACTATCCACTCGAACCTCCCTAATCAAATTCGGAATGCTCAGGTTGAAGCATTGAAAGACGAGAACATCAGGGCTGAGTCCCTGCGAGGATCGAGACAACGATTGGAACAAAAAGAAGACGGTGCTTACTACGTAGCCGGACGCATATGGGTTCCGCTTTATGGAAATTTACGTGACCTTGTGATGGATGAAGCTCATAAGTCCCGTTACTCAGTGCATCCAGGTTCAGATAAGATGTACCACGACTTGAGGGCTACCTATTGGTGGCCTGGCATGAAAGCCCACATAGCAACCTACGTCAGAAAATGTTTAACTTGTGCAAGAGTCAAGGCCGAGTATCAGAAACCATCAGGCCTGCTCCAACAGCCAGAAATCCCGCAATGGAAATGGGAGCAGATTTCCATGGATTTTGTTACTAGCCTGCCTAGGTCTCAACGCGGAAATGACACCATTTGGGTAATAGTGGATCGCTTAACTAAGTCTGCACACTTCCTGGCTATTAAAGAAACAGACAAATTCTCTACCCTAGCAGAGGTATACTTAAAAGAAGTGGTCTCGAAGCACGGAGTGCCTACCTCTATTATTTCTGATCGAGATGCACGTTTTACTTCTGAGTTGTGGCAAGCTATGCACAAATCTTTTGGCTCACGTTTAGACATGAGCACCGCTTACCACCCACAAACGGATGGGCAATCTGAACGCACCATCCAAACCCTCGAAGACATGCTTAGGGCATGTGTGATCGATTTTGGCAAGAATTGGGAGAAGCACCTACCGTTGGTGGAATTCTCCTACAACAACAGCTACCACACCAGCATTCAGGCAGCACCCTTTGAGGCATTGTACGGCCGTAAATGTCGATCGCCTCTCTGCTGGGCTGAGGTTGGTGACAGCCAGATCACAGGCCCGGAACATGTAGTCGACACCACAGAAAAGATTGCCCAGATTAGGCAACGCATGGCGGCAGCTCGTGACCGTCAAAAGTACTACGCTGACAAAGATAGGAAACCGCAAGAGTTCCAGGTCGGTGAACGGGCTCTACTTAAGGTCTCACCCTGGAAGGGTGTGGTTCGTTTTGGAAAACGGGGCAAGCTTAATCCAAGATATGTCGGACCCTTCGAAGTTACCGAAAAGATCGGTACGGCCGCTTACAGGCTGAATCTGCCTAAAGAACTGAGTGCTGTGCACAATGTCTTCCACGTGTCTAATCTGAAGAAGTGCCTGTCAGATGAAACACACGTCATTCCTTACAAGGAACTTACTATTGACGAACAGCTACACTTTACTGAGGAACCGGTTGAGATCACGGATCGTGAGATCAAAACCCTCAAACGCAGCCAGATACCCCTCATGCGAGTTCGTTGGAACTCACGCCGTGGCCCAGAGTTTACCTGGGAGCGGGAAGACCAGATGAAGCGCAAGTATCCCCAGCTGTTCCCAAATGAAACCCCCAGCACTGAAGCTACAACTGAATTTCGGGACGAAATTCCAAACTAACGGGGGGATGATGTGACACCCCGTTGAAACGCTCTCACTTTTTACTAGCTTGTCAGTGGCTGCTTTAACTTTCGGGACGAAAGTTCTTAAAACTTGGGGATAATGTGACACTCTAGGTTTTCCCGAGCAAACACCTTGTAATCACTTAGCGTATATGTATATTATTATTAAATGAAAGTTATTATCCCTCTGTGCTATGTGTCGATAACGTGTATGTAATATATATATATGTGTGTGTGTAAGGATACTTGTGAACCGAAACCATGACTCGAGACCATCCGGTCTCGAGTAAACGGTGTAACAATGGGCCGGTTGGGCCGTAACCTTAGCCCACCCGAAACCTCCCACTCGAAACCACCCTAAAACCCACTTTCGGTGCATTACCTCCTATTTAAACCCAAAACCCTCACACACACTCCCCTTTTTACACTATCTCACTTCATCCTCACTCACTCTCTCTAGAAAACCCTAACAAATCAAGCTCACCTCCTCTCCCACTCTCTCGGATCCAACCGACTACGACAAGGAGGATCGGTCAAGCTCATCATCACCACTCGGACGCTTCTTTTCCTCACCTTCTTCCTTAAATCGGTACCCTTCCACAACCGGTTAGTACCTTAGATAATCACTATGTGTTTATATGCATATTATTGCTATTTGCCTTGAAGGATTGAAATGATGAATGAAATATGTGAACATAAGACATTTGAATGATAAATGATGGTTAGTATAGGGTGTTCGGTGTTTAGAATAAATGTTAGTATAGCATGATATGCATTACCATTAAACCGATGATTGTATGTTATGTTGAAAATATGTTTAGGTGAATGATAAAGAATGAATATTAGTTATGTTGATGATGATTATGTGCTAAAGCTAGGGCCGAAGATGATGTCTAAATTGTGTTTCGACTTAGGGTTGTGTTATGCTACAAAGGATGAATATATGATGAATGTGTGATGAATGTGCTTGATGAACTATTTGAAGATCAATGAAAATATTTGAAAATGTGATGTTTGATCTGATTTAGTTGGAATTTAGACAATAAAACATGTTTATGCATTTTTATTGGCTAGTACATATTATCATGAAAACAAAATTCCATTGGATAGTACTTCTGGAACAGGTTCTAGAAGGATTCTTGTGCACGTATCCGAGGTTGCGACTCGGGACTACGTGATTGCGACTCGAGACCGCCCGGTTGCGACTCGCAACCAAAACATGACAACTCGAGACCGCCCGGTTGCGACTCGCAACCAAAGCATGACAACTCGAGACTACGGCGGTTGCGACTCGCAACCAAAACATGACAAGTCGAAACCCCGGTTGCGACTCGAAACTGTGTGTTCTCGAGTCGAGACCTCCTGGTCTCGACTGGGCTGCTTGTCTCCGTTATTGGGCCAAGGACGTGTGGGCTGTGCATACCGTTCTATTTGGTGTCTGTGATGCTGTTAACTGTTAATGTGATCTGATAGGCCCAATAACACTTATGATTTGTATGATAGTTGTGATGTTCACTGTTTAACTGCTTCGTATCAGAATAGGCCCGATAACTTGCTGGATGATCATGTGTTGTGTATGCTATGTGTTAGTCATGTGTAGATTATACGTGAATACTTGTACCCCAACTTGACCTGTATTGGTGACCATGCTAGGACGTGGTGACCAACGTGATTGACCAAGTAAATAATCTACCGAGCAACCCAAGGTGAGTTCACACACTAAAAGCATGCGTCCCAGGGAGGGACACGAACCAACAAAATAATGTTTTCAAACTAGTAATTTCCGGGGGAATATGCAAACGGTACTCTTGTACTACTACATCCGGGGGAAATACGTTTGGGTAATATTTATAAATCACAACTAGCAACACTAAACGAATCTCTATCACATTAAGTCCCTGCTTATAGTACCGATTAATCGCCGGGGGCGAACGGGTTATTAGTTGATAGCGCTATTAGGTTTGACAACCTCACACCGTGACCGGGGGAGATCGGGCGTGAACTATAGACCTTGCATCTCGGTCAATGACGATAGACATTGACCTGGGGCACCAAATCTTCTCGTCAACAGTTTCGGTAATTCAAGTTTAGTAGCTTTCATATGGGGTAGCTCCCCATGACGTGATTATAAATGCTTTACCTAAACAACCTACATTTTCTTTTGAAAAGCTAAAACTGGACATCTCGTGAACTCGCCAACATTTCTGTTGACACCCTACTGCATGCTTTGCAGGTAACCAGTGAACCAGGAGCTTGCAGCTTGGGGATATGTAGTGGTCGTCTTAACCCGTGTGTTGGGTTTCAAATAATCTTGAACAATGAACTTTGTTTTGAAACTGTTTGGTTTATGCTTCCGCTGTTTGTTTGAACTTAAACTTTTAGAATTTTAAAATATGATGTTTACTAACTACTGCGGTTGGTGAATACTTTTACTACAAATCAATGCTCAGTATAATTGGTGGCTGGATCCTGGTCAGTCACGCCTCCAAGCGGTAGTACTCCGCAAGTGGATTTTGGGGGTGTGACAAGGACATTGTTGTCATCATTGAGGTTTAACACCTCTCTAATGACATCCTTTGTGTGGATTATCGGCAACCCTATCACCCAACTTCCTACAGACGTCAGCCTTCTGTTGTGGAGGAGGAGCCTTGCATGCCTCCAGAACACATGTAGAATGTCTGGGTAGACCATGATATGAGCAGATAGGGCATGGGCTAGTGGGCTCTACATGAGCATGGCAAGGATGACACTGTATCCTTCCCAAGCTGGTCCATTTAGGCCCATGCGGACCCTCAAGTTATGAGTGGGATTAAGTGGAAGTGGGAAAAGGTCAGCACTTATTCTTTCCATTGTTGTAAATATGGAAGATGAAGAGCTTTTAGGGTTTTCTAATTTTTGAAAGTGACTGGTGAAGAAGATCTCTGTCACACCCTGTCTTTTGTGAAAGCGTATGTGTGCCACTTGATCAGTTTTCATTGCATTAGATCATAACAAACAACTACATGCATTAAATAAAACGACGTTCATCCATACATAGTTTAAAACATTACAAACATAAGTATTAAGTTAACATTACAACCCAACATAAGTTAAAAAGTTCCATCAAAGGACTTGTTTGAACAAAAGATAAGCTTCACGAGGCTTTGTGTTCTATATCTCATCAAAGATGGGATATACAAACCAAACCCTCCAAAACATTGATGACATCTAGACTTGAAACTCAAAAACTTGTAGACATTGATGCACCAAGATCTGTTTATCTTCCTGAAGTACATGTAAGTTGAAAAAAATCAACACAAGTTGAGCGAGTTCATGCGTATTATGTGTATGCGCATCAAATGAGTCTCAAAACATTTGAAAGTTTAGTTGTTAGTAGGTATGTAAAGTGTCTATGAACATGTTGATCATTAATGTTTTGCAAGGACATTAATATATGTGATGACATAGGAAGTACTCAACCCGAGTAGATGATTATTAGTGTCGAATCACCTTGACTGGGAGACAACAGCACTCTAAGTGGTCAACCATGGACCGTGAGTGGGGCTCGCCCGTACCCATTAGATCAAACTTTTGTTCCGTAGTCCTTAAAAGGATTAATGGCACTTTAGTTTTAGCCTATGCTCACATGATCTAATAGTTCATTCCTTAGCTAAACCATACCCAAGATGACATGTATTTCACCCCTGAAAGTTATAAATCCGAAAACAGTTAAGAGAAAAGGGGGACATGAACTCACTGATTTGCGTCCGAAGTCTCGTGCACTCAAAGTTGTTTTCCGCGAATCGTATCACTACCTACACACATGCTATGTTTTATTAGACACTTAGGTCGTGTAACGATTTTTAGCCTTAGTTATTTATTAAGACTTATTTTGGAATTTCGGTATACTTTGAGTTACACCCTCGGTGTATGTTGTGTATGTAATTATATAATTCCAAATTTAATTTATATTAGTTAAAATAATGATATTTTAACTTAATTTATTTTCAAGAAATTATTCGGGGGGTTTTGTTAAAAATAATATATTTTTAACTTGCTTTGTCATACGGTTCTCTTATACGTATTTTCAAGTATAGGTGTACTTGTGTATGTTATTTTGTATTTTCATATTTGTGCATAATACTAGTATATGGGTATTTTACCAAGTGTTGGTAGTGTATGTCGGTATGTATTTATACGTATAAGAATACGTATTTTCTTGTATTTATTGAGTATTTCATACTTAATTTTATGTATAATTTTCTGAAATATTGTTTTTGCATAATTAAAAATCACTAACTTTATATATATATATATATATATATATATTAAGAATATTTTACAGAAAAATATCTATAATTTGATTTGGTAAAATATGCATATATTCACATATATCTTAGAAATAATATATTTTCAAGATCAAAGT
Organism: Helianthus tuberosus; assembly: GCA_030545235.1. Classification (NCBI taxonomy): domain Eukaryota; kingdom Viridiplantae; phylum Streptophyta; class Magnoliopsida; order Asterales; family Asteraceae; genus Helianthus; species Helianthus tuberosus. Next base: position 137,994,255 of record CM060394.1, read on the forward strand.
TAGAAAAATATTTATTTTTAGTTTCCACCAAAATAATATATTTTTGAGTTGTTTACGAAAATATATATTTCTTCCACTCCAAAAATAATATATTTTCAAATTTGAGAAAATATGATATATTCTCATAATAATTGTAGAAATTCATACTTTGTCGTTTGTTCGGTTTCGAGAATACCGTTTACCAAATTTGTCAAGATACGATTAAATTTCCGGAATATTTATATATATAGTCCAAGGCGTCCATTGTCCGAATCATCCAATATTTGTGTGTAAGTTATATATTTATTTTCTGGTGATTTTTGTAATTTCTTCCAAATTACAACTTTAAGTATTTTGGTGTGGTATATTATTTTTCAAGTTCTTAGTTTTTAGTATAACTAATACAAGTAATATACATGTAGCACATAATTTGTGTGACTTCTAAATATATATTTTCCTAAATATATACTTAGTCATTTTTATTCCTGAAAATCAACCTCCAATACTTGTAATTTTTATAACAAAAATTATGGCAAATTTTTATATTTAAAACAATGATCCAAAATCACTTGTAAACACTTGTTTAAACATATTTTTCTAAGTGTTGAATTTCTACAAAAAAAAATTGCCATAGTTTCCTTTGAAAAATGGAGGTATCCATGCTTAAAGCATATCATTTTCTTTTTAAAAAATTCACCAACAATCATCAACAATCATACTACAACTTACCATAAGCCCTAAAATACATTTCTCTTAAAATCATGAACTTGAATTTTTATAGAATCATGTAGTATTTTAACACAATGTTTAACATGGTTTACTAACACTAAAAACATGATCTTCATTTCATAAAAATCATTTTTACAAAATTTACATCTTCACAACTTGTAACTCATTTTTACAAAAAATTATCTTCTTGAATTTTTCATGTCTTATATACATTAATTAATAGTTCCATTTTCACACATAAAGTAAGTTTATTTCCTTTCAAAACTCAAAACCATGTTCTTTATAAGTAAACTTTTGTTTTCTTGAAACTTTCATGTTTGAAATCTCATACTTTTATAATCTACAACTTGTAGGACCATCATTCTTCACAAAATCATGTTTATTTTCAAGTTCATGCTTAACATAAAGGATGATTAACATGGATCTTTCAAGTTCCATCCTCATACTTGCTAGATCATGTGTTTATGTTGGTGCATATATTCGTACGTCTACCACTGTGCGAATAGTTAGATAGAGCGTGTGTTGAATATTGTATAGAATAGGATTAGTTGGACACTGTTTTGATAATGTAAAGGTCCATCAGGACGGATGACCATCCGGTCGGATGACAATCCGGACGGATGGGCATAGTGTTAGTGATTGTCTATAAATAGGGACCTGGGGTTCCCTTTTGGACAAAATTTTAGTTCCCAGAGGAGACATGCTGTCCAACTGGTCTCGTGGTCCTGTAAACGTTGAATAATCAATAGAGACCAGATTATAAGTGACTGATCGGTGTCGTATCTATCTTCTACTGATTTCTTAGTCGTAATAAACGCACCGAACACGTCATTTCGGGTCCGAAGCTCCGTCAAACCCACCGGATCCTCGAATCAGCAATGGTATCAGAGCTACAATACCGATTTAATCGATCTAACAGTCAGTTAAATCACCCAAAGCTCATCAATTTTGGTTTAAACGGGATTTTTGACATTAAACAGAGAAAATCATCAAAATAAAGGTCAATTCACAGATGGATTTTGGAATTGAAGACATCAATCTGTTCGGAATTGATTCGCGCACAATCCTGTGAAGTTTCATCTTGAAATTCACTAAAATAAAGATTTTGGATCAAAAAAATGTGATTTGGAGTGTTCTTGAGCTGTTAGAAGATATCTGATCGGATGGCAATATGATCGGATGACCATCCGATCCATGTCACTATGGGTTGTTTGAATGATCAGTTGGTTTTTACTCGAATGACCATCCGATCAGATGACCATCCGATCCACAAACACAAGTTTTGTTCACTTTTTCATTCGATCGGATGACCATCCGATCCACAAACACAAGTTTGTCCCTTATGCCATTCAATCGAACGACCATCCGATCGGATGACCATCCGATCCACAAACACAAGTTTGTCCCTTATGCCATTCAATCGAACGATCATCCGATCCATACCATTCGTCCAGATGATCAAATGCCTAAAAAAGGCATTTTTTGATCGCAACGACAAGGAGAGTCTCCAAAAAAATTTTGGTGATTGACGATTTTTTCGGGTTTTTAACGACCAAGCTGGGTTGTTCGGGGACACCGTCTGGGGCTTCAGTGTACAGATTTTATGATGCGATCACGGATTATGAAAATAGTGGGGTAGTCATGATACTGGTGCAGAATGTTTATCATTCAGGGTATCTGACTATTTATGGGCCAAAACGTAAAATCCGCAAAGACGAAAAACTGTCAATTGTGGCGAATATTGTGATATTCTAGTTTGGTCAAGTTTTTTCGGAGAAGAGAATTGATAACTGAATTTAGTTTGAGGGGGAATTCAGTGATAGAGACGTCAGAATTTGAAAAAATGAGGGGGAATAAAAATTTTTAAATGTCCTATGTTGAAATTCCGGCATTTTTGAAATTCGTGACACTGCAACTGTATTCGGGTAGTTTCGACTTCAGATTCTCAGGGGGGATGTGAATCTGATCGTGGGTGTAAGCTTTCGAGATCAAGATGATCCGAGGTGATGATATCTGATCATGGATGAAAGCATCAGAGATCTGAGAGTGATCATGGATGATAGCTTCTGAGATCTAGATTATCCGAGGAGATGAATCTGATTATGGACGAATGCTTCAGAGATGCTCTGATACCACTTGTGAATGCAACGCAGGAACGGTTCTAGTAGAAGAACGTGGTAGAATCGATCAATGACGAGATGCGGAATCCCTCGGCATCGTCTGAGAGTAATCAACAATGATATCACTGATAAACATGTCCAATCTCATTAGCTAATATGAAAAGTACAAAGATCCAAATGACAATTGGATAGAGCTTCGCTTCACAAGACTCGCAAAAGGTTCTAGACAAATGAATCCTACTCTACTATTTATAGGCAAACCTGGGAGAGGTGGTGTCATCTGATCGGATGGTCATCCGGTCGGATGGCCATCCGTCCGGATGACTCATGCCATCCAGTCGGATCACATGTGATAGTTATCGTATCGTCTCTCGTTTTGTCTAGATACAAAATACATACGTATGCAACTGTACACCGACACAAACAGAACAAAAATACATAGACTCGATACAGACGGAAGCTACATACATAATGCACTAACATTTTAAATCATCATCTAGCAAGCTTTTATGCGGTGATCTACACTACACACTCAAGAAATCAACAAACAAGTTCATTACACATCTTAAACAACTTAGATCCTTATGATTTTGAGCTTTATTCTTATGTTCGTCTTCTTGTTTTGGTGTGATCTTTAGATTTTTAGTTACATTTCTACTTTAACCACTAATATAAGATGTAAAAACATGATCAAGAAGACTTACTACTAGCACAAAGGCTAGGGATGAACAAGATGAAAGCTGAAGAAGAAATGTGGTGGTTAATAGCTCCTCAAGTTGGTCCTTCAAGTCCTTTTGCTTGCTACCTTCTTAACTATGCTTGATTCACCTTAGAACACCCTTGGATAATGTTGGAGGATGAAGAAAAAATGGAGATGGATTGGGGGTGCTTGGGCCGTAGCTAGAGAGGAAGGAGGAGAAGGTTTTTGTTTGAAAATGATAAGCTGCTTTCATCCTTTGGTCTTTTTAACAAGTCTTCCAACATAATTTTTATCCTTAGGTTAATATGTCCCATATCAATCATACATGGCTAATATTTTATATAAAAGTGGGGTGGGGCCCAAATAACTGGCCTCATGGGGGGGGGGTTGTTTAGTTGGTTTCAAATGATAGTTAGTTAGTTTGGTTAGAATCTAAGTGTTTAGGGGTTAGTTGGTTTCAAATGTTAGTTTTTAGTTTGGTTAGGGGTTAAATGTGTTTAGGGGTTTTTGATGTGTGATATGTGTAAAATGCAACATATAAATTACATCAATTGAGGCATAAAACTAACCCTTTTTTAGTACTAATGTTGGAAAAAGTGTGCTTTTGTCTTCCTTTTGTATTTTCATGATTAAATGAGCTCAAATGAACAAAAGAAGCAAAAATGCAGCCAAATCTAACAATAATACAAGAAAAGGAATAAACGTGGCATGCCCGACCCCTCGACAACATCTTCCCAAGCAAAAACAAGAAAACAGGAGGCTGAACACGCCCCGTGCTCAATGAGCACGGGGGCGTGCCCAAGTGTCTCAAGAAAAGACAAAGTTGTAGAACCTTCTATCACCCAACACGGGGGCGTGTCCACTGGACACAGGGCCGTGGTCAACGCAAAGATTCGTAGAATCCAAGCAAATCTTGATAGTACAGATACGATTCTGCACAAGGGGCCGTGCCCAGCGGACACGGGGGCGTGGTCAACTAATGCGGACAAACTGCATTTAATGAAGAAAGAGAAGATGGATGGACACGGGGCCGTGCCCAATGGACACGGGGCCGTGTCCGGGCTTCTGTGCAGGCTATAAATAGGGGTGCGTGGCTCACTTGCAAATCATCCGTTGGCAAACTACCTCTCTCCCACTTCACCCACACTCCACCACCACCACAACACCATCATCCACCACCATCATCCATCATCCATCATAGAGTGTGTGTAGTAGTCTCAGGATCCAAGATTGATAGTAAGAGTTCTTGACAATCAAAGGCCATGTTTGCCTAAGTCTCTTACATCACTTGGTGAAGACAAGCATTTAGTGTAATACTTTTTATTTTTAATCCTTTCGCACTTTTTATTTGGTTATGTATTAATGACTTTAATAACTAGTTTCTTATGTTGAAGGTGAAACTTCCTTATCATTTGTTCGTGGTGTCTTGGCGTTATTTTACTGTCTATATAAAATAAAAGATTTACACCATTCATATATCCACGGTCTATATGGAGATATGTTGGCTACCTGGTCGGGGGTTAAGGGAATGGTTTTGTAAGCGTCTTGCCTTGTTCAAGGTATAGATCCTGCAAGGACCTGGGTCAAGCTTAGTAGGATCTCCTTCAATACCCACTGGTATTGGATGGCGGGGGTCCGAATTTCTTGATCCCCTCATATGTAAACTACTATTAATATATTAACCCGGCTACTTAGGATTGTATCCCTGCTGACTCAAACTACTTAGCCGAGGGTAACGTCACCTTCAAAAGTGGGGCCTACCACATTATGCATTAAGAACTTAATTAATTATCTTTCAATAATCCAACCCTTTAGGATTGTATCCTTGCTGACTCAAACTACTGGGTTAAGGGTAACGTCACCTTCAAAAGAGGGGCCCTACTACAATAACTAAGATAATCTCTTAAAAAGTGCAAAAGTGCGGAAATAATCAAAGGTTACACTAAAGGTGAGTCGGATCCAAGTGATTCATCTTGTCTATCTGTTTTAATTTTATTTTCAGCATTTTTTTAGTTTTTATTTTCATGTTTAAACCTTTTTCTAAACTTTTGATTTGATTAAACGTTGAGGATAAACCGGTATTAAAAGCTCTTGTGTCCTTGGACGACCTCGGTATCTTACCAACGCAATACTACGCTCACGATGGGTGCACTTGCCCATATGTGTGTTGAGTGTTAGTAGAATATCGTGTTTTATAAATTTAAAACTTGACTAAAGTGTTAAAAAGGGCTAAAAATATAGTTAAAATTATATACACGACAACACGCATCAAGTTTTTGGCGCCGTTTCCGGGGACACAAGGATTTTAAGAAAGTTAGGAATCAACGGCCTAATCATTTTTTTCTTATTTTTCTATTTTTTTAGGATTTTTCTTAATTTTTCACTTCTGCAGAGCTCAGCACGGGTCGTGCCCGCTGAACACGCCCCGTGCCCAATCTTTGGTACTGGCAATCTTGTTTTAAGTCAGACAGTAAGCTGAACAGGAGGCCGTGCCCAACGAACACGCCCTGTGCCCAAGTTTCAGCTACTGAAAATAGAACCGTAAGATCCCGACGGTTGGTAATTTCTGACATAACCATGAGCGATACTGATTTTTTTACTACCGCTCCTCTTATGGTACGTGGTGTCAATTATGTGGTGGAACTCATGAAGATTTAAAATGTTATTTTTTAAACTACACTCCCCACTATATAGACCCATTGTTTTCCTGTAGCCTTAAGAAGGGCAAGAGTAAAAATAATCTCTATTTCTCCCTCGAATGCTCACAATCGTCCCTTCTAGATGAAATGCTTCTTGAAGAATTATTTCAAATGGAAGAACTAATTCTTAATTGGATAAGAGAACTTGAGATAGACATAACTAATCCATCTCAAGACAATACCCAAGAAGAATTATTGAGATCACATTCGGATAGAGACAACATCGTCGATCCCGAAATCACCTCTAACTCTTGCGAAGACTTGAGCGATAGTCGTCCATGTGTCAATTGTGCCGTGAAGGACCCCCCATCGACTTCCGTCGATGCATACATAGACCTGAGCGATTCGACATACACCTTCTTTAATGAGAGCCCGGGAAAGGGTTGGACTTGTCCACCTACATATAGTATAGGAGTCACCCTCGCCGATAACCTCTTGCGTTTTCGTCTAAATCTAGAGCAATTAAGGTATCTCAGGCACTTCGGTGTTGTTCTGTCCAGTAAGGAACCACCCGATCCGAATAAATTCCTTAAAATAGACAAAAGTCCATAAACAGCTTCTAGACACGGGGCCGTGTCCAGGTCAGCACGCCCCCGTGTCCTACAAAAGATTCCCGTCTGACTTTCGGTCAGAATACGGACAAAATGTGTCAGAATCTTGTCTGCACATGGGGCCGTGTCCGGCGTGCTGTCATTTTCTATAAATGCAGCAAGATTCCTGCACACTTAGACCACTCCAAAGATAGAGATTTGGTGGGATCTTCACACATACCATACTAGGTATATTCTAAAGAAGGTTCCCAACAACCATCTTATCTTTTCCACTCTTATCTATTACCTTCTACTTCATTTTCTCCTCAATACCTCCATTAGAGCTTGAAATCACCATAGATTCAAGCTTTATTGTAATATTTGTTAGATTTTTATTCAAGGAATCTTGTTGAAAATAAGTTTATAACACTATTTTAGATTATTTCTGCTTAAAAATGTTTCAAAAGTCAGAAAAATAGTTTAAAACCCCAAGATTCCTTGATTTAAAAATCTGCAGAGAATTGAACACGGGGCGTGTCCGAGGTACAGTTTCTTTAAAATGATTTCTTTTCGGTGGAACATCATCATCACACTCCAGAAACAACCGACAAGGAAGAAGGTCATCGGTAGAAGACAACCTCGTAAACTATGTCTATGCCTTGAGAGAGGCCATAGATAATCTTTGGTCGACCGTATCAATCATTTATCGGTGGGGCTAGAAGGATCTCTCAGAGAAGTCAACCTTTTGCACCAAAGGTTGAATATTCTCGCCTCTCCTCCTTGGTGCCAATCATCACCTAAAGGGCATGGAATGTGGTACCGGAAGTTATCATACCGGCCGAGTGGTACGCCATACATGCGGAACCCCCCTCAAGACATACTACATGGGGTCCCGGTTGCCACCGCTCCTCCTCCTCCTCCTCCATAAGATGTTGCGAAAAACGAGCCCGCCTTCTTCCTCCCGAAGGAAATAGAGGAGTGGCTCAACGACATCTAGAGGACACTTCTCGGTTCCGATTTCTATAATGAAACACTGGGAAGCTATTTCTGGACTTTTGTTATTCCTAAAATAAGGATAGAACTCGTTAGGGTAATTTCATGTACCACTTGACCTAACTATCGTAGGAACTATCTAGCTTTTCTTTCTTTATTTCCCTAGGACTTAATGTAATTCTCTCTATTTTAATGAATGATGGTTTTTCAAAATTATTTGGTGTTTGGATGATGTTGAAATGGTAAACACACTCGGGATGGTGATGGATACTAAGGGAAGCTTGAACCAACACCCCATGCACAAAAACAGAGCCACCCGACAATTTTTCTTCATTACAGCAAGTTCAGCACGGGGTCGTGCCTAGCCAACACGCCCCGTGCTCAACCATCTGCAGAAAAATGCCCAGTTCAGGTAACTGGACACGGGGCGTGCTCACTGAACACGCCCCCGTGCCCAGCCTTCTGTTACTTTCTGTTGTTTTCTGTTACTGGCAATCTGAACACGGGGCCGTGCCTGGACACAACAGGGCCGTGTCCAGACGCCCAGTAACATAAATTTTTGTTTTTAACACACCTTTTACACATTCAATCAACCTAAAAACTTATTTTTGGGACACATTGAGGACAATGTGTAATTTAAGTGTGGGGGGGGGGATGCTAAAACCTTTAATTTTGCAAGTCCTAATTACAAGCCTTACACAAAACTCTATTGGAACCGCTAAACACCCCAAAATTTTTCAAAAACTTTTCGTTTTTTTACTTGTCTTGGTTTAAATTGGGAATAACAAGTTCTAAAAAGGTTTTATCTTTATAAATTTATAACCGATAGCGTCGTGATAAAAAGAACCAGCATAAGAAAATTATAAAACGGCATAACAAATCTAGTTAAAATTTGATTATATATACTTGATCACATAAAAACCCATTCCCACAAAAAGTGAGTTTTGAGCCTTTATTGAGCATACAAATATACATCTTTAAACTAAATGCTCATTTTTCATTTCTTGTGTGAATAGCCGCTTGGTTTCTTACGACTCTAGAACTTGCCATGACGATACATTCCCGGTCCTTACCAACTTAAACCCAAGTAAGTAAATGATGGAGGCATTAGGACTAACCCTTTTTCTTTCAACACCATTATTTTTCCTTTTTTACCACCTACCCAAAAATCCCCCTAGTTAACCCCTTTGAGCCTAAACCTTTTCATTTCTAAACCCACAAAACAAACACCCTTTGCCCACCAAAACCTTTTTATTTTTAACCCTTTATTTTAGTAACAAGCTCGGTTCTCTTGTGACATTTCTTATAAAAAAATGTTATGAAGCCTAGCAATAAACAAACAAGTTCATCAAAAAGAAACTTTGTTTGAAAATGCTTCATTTAAAATAAAAAGTCACAAAAACAAAAAGTTTTACGAAAACTGATGCTTTTTACGCTTTTCGCCCTTTTCTACTAACCACTAACCCAAAACCACCTAACTTTAACCCAAGCCTAACCCTTCCCTAAAAGTCCTCTTGATATCTGCAAAGGTTTATAGTTAAAAAGGAGGAGGATTGATTGCTTGGTAAGCATATGGTAGAAGTAAGTTCCATGCCGCTCTCGAGTGTTTCACAAAAATACATCTTTGGCCGAGTGTTGAGTGATCTCCCGTGAGGTATGTGAACTTGTATATAAATGGAATTTTAAAGAGGCATGTTATGCCCAAATAAATAATTTCTCTTATGTAATTGTTCTAAATAAATCATAACGAATAGGATTGTAAATAACATAAAAATAAAGCCTAATATAGATCTTGGAATCCCGACACTCAAGACAAGCCCAAAACCTTCTCTTCTACCCATTCCATTTGGCAGTGTAAGCCACATTGTAAAGAGTTTTGCTTGAGGACAAGCAAATATTCAAGTGTGGGGGTATTTGATGTGTGTAAAATGCAACATATAAATTACATCAATTGAAGCATAAAACTAACCATTTTTTAGTACTAATGTTGGAAAAGGTGTGCTTTTGTCTTCCTTTTGTATTTCCGGGATTAAATTACCTCAAATGAACAAAAGAAGCAAAAATGCAGCCAAATCTAACAATAATACAATAAAAGGAATAAACGTGGCATGCCTGACCCCTTGACAGCATCTTCCCAAGCAAAAACAAGAAAACAGAAGGCTGAACACGCCTCGTGCTCAATGAGCACGGGGGCGTGCCCAAGTGTCTGCAGAAAAGACAAAGTTGTAGAAGCTTCTATCACCCAACACGGGGGCGTGTCCACTGGACACGGGGCCGTGGTCAAGGCAAAGATTCGCATAATCCAAGCAAATCTTGATAGTACATATACGCTTCTGCACACGGGGCCATGCCCAATGGACACGGGGGCGTGGTCAACTAATGCGGACAAACTGCATTTAATGAAGAAAGAGAAGATGGATGGACACGGGGCCGTGCCCAATGGACACGGCGCCGTGTCCAATGGACACGGCGCCGTGTCCGGGCTTCTGTGCAGGCTATAAATAGGGGTGCTTGGCTCACTTGCAAATCATACCTTGGCAAACTACCTCTCTCCCACTTCACCCACACTCCACCACCACCACAACACCATCATCCACCACCATCATCCATCATCCATCATAGAGTGTGTGTAGTAGTCTCGGGATCCAAGATTGATAGTAAGAGTTCTTGACAATCAAAGACCATGTTTGCCTAAGTCTCTTACATCACTTGGTGAACACAATCATTTAGTGTAATACTTTTTATTTTTAATCTTTTCGCACTTTTTATTTGGTTATGTATTAATGACTTTAATAACTAGTTTCTTATGTTGAAGGTGAAACTTCCTTATCATTTGTCCGTGGTGTCTTGGCATTATTTTACTGTCTATATAAAATAAAAGATTTACACCATTCATATCTCCACGGTCTATATGGAGATACGTTGGCTACCTGGTCGGGGGTTAAGGGAATGGTTTGGTAAGCGTCTTGCATTGTTCAGTGTATAGATCCTGCAAGGACCTGGGTCAAGCTTAGTATGATCTCCTTCAATACCCACTGGTATTGGATGGCGGGGGTCCGAATTTCTTGATCCCCTCATATGTAAATTACTATTAATATATTAACCCGGCTACTTAGGATTGTATCCCTGCTGACTCAAACTACTTAGCCGAGGGTAACGTCACCTTCAAAAGAGTGGCCTACCACATTATGCATTAATAACTTAATTAATTATCTTTCTATAATCCAACCCTTTAGGATTGTATCCTTGCTGACTCAAACTACTGGGTTGAGGGTAACGTCACCTTCAAAAGAGGGGCCTACTACAATAACTAAGATAATCTCTTAAAAAGTGCAAAAGTGCGGAAATAATCAAAGGTTACACTAAAGGCAAGTCGGATCCAAGTGATTCGTCTTGTCTATCTGTTTTAATTTTATTTTCAGCATTTTTTTTAGTTTTTATTTTCATGTTTAAACCTTTTTCTAAACTTTTGATTTGATTAGACGTTGAGGATAAAACCGGTATTAAAAGCTCTTGTGTCCTTGGACGACCTCGGTATCTTACCAACGCTATACTACGCTCACGATGGGTGCACTTTCCCATATGTGTGTTGAGTGTTAGTAGAATATCGTGTTTTATAAATTTAAAACTTGACTAAAGTGTTAAAAAGGGCTAAAAATATAGTTAAAATTATATATACGACAACACGCATCAATGTGCAATAAGGTGTTTAATGATAACAACTAGTCTTATGACATTAAAACAATGTTCCTAGTTTATTTTTGGTGTTTCGGGTAGTTTCCGGTTATTCGTTCGGTTATCGGTTCGTTAAGGTGCTAAATTGCGCAGTTTTGTGAGTTATGAAGTGCTTTTAATGACAGTTTGCATTCTCAACACTTTACAAGTTATTATGGACATCTAAACCTTATTTCTGCACAATATTTTGTTGTTCATTTGCTGATTTTTGCTGAATTCAGCAGGATTCTGCATTTATAGTGTGTTTCAGGTATTTTTCAGTGTTTATTCGTCACTCGGAAGGCAGTTTCATAACCCTTACTTTCCTACATAGAGTTCTAGTATGAATTTTGGTTCTAAGCCTCAATCTGTGTCCTAACATGATGTTTGTCTGAGTACTAAACTCCTGTCAGTACTACTAGTTTATCTGATAAGTGTGCTAGTTTCGTCTGTGCCCTAATTGAACTGTTTCCAGTTACATTTAACAATAATAAGTAGCATGCTTCATGTAATGTATTTGTGAGTCTTTTGAAAGTAAACATGAAATCATTCAACCAATGTTGGTGATGGTAAGAATATGATGGTATGGTTCGATAAATGGGATGATGTATGTCCTCTTTATTCTATGGTAACTCCTAGATTAATTGCTAATGCGGGATTCAACATGGAGACCAAGCTATCTGATGTATTCGTCTAGGGTAGATGGCATTGGCCTACATTTTGGACAAGTCGGTTCTCGGCTTTGATGCTCCTGCGTGATTTTGAATTGGATGTGGTGAAGCAAGATAAGCTGGTGTGGAAGAATAGGATGGGGATTATGATTGACTTTGGCACTTCCTCGGTGTGGGATGATATTCGTGCTACTCAAGATGCGGTTCATTGGTCTAATCTGGTGTGGTTCTCGCAAGCTATTCCAAGACACTCGTTTATATTGTGGCTTATTGTCAACAAGAAGTTGAAGACTCAAGACGTTATGAGTAGATGGAACACCTCGGGTAATGCTAATTTTAATCTTATGTGCTGCTCGTTGTGTACTTCAGGTCCAGACTCTCATGAGCATCTTTTTTTTAGTGTGGTTATGCCTCCCTAGGTTGGAACGGTGTCAAACACAGAGCGGACATGGGAGCCATTCCTAATAGATGGAGCACTATTTTTTATCACTTGTTGGGAATAACGAGTTCGAAGCAGGCGAGGCATGTTATTGCTAAACTTGTGGTGAGCGCTTCGGCATACTTTGTTTGAAATGAACGAAATAGGAGATTAATTTCGGTTAAACGATGGAATCATGAGTAGCTGGTTAATGTTATATTATCTACAGTTCGGTTGAAGCTTTAGTCGATGAAATTCAAGTATTCCGTACATACGGATAGAGTTTTGCAAGAATGGGCGCTGCCGCGGGGTCTTATAGTCGCTGATGATGATTGTGGCTAGTTATATTCTTTTTGGTTTACTGTGTCTGTATACGTAGTTGATTGGTGTGTTTCTGTTTGCGTTTGTTTGCGCTTGTCTACACTCGTTTGGCATGTCTTTCGAGAGAACTGAGGTGTGTTTTTGCTCCTCACTTGTTTGATTTGTTTTGGTTGGTATAATATTCACCGGGTAACCCTTTACCCAAAAAAAACATGATATCATACATATCATAAGTTTAACATGCACAACCATATTTTACAAATTACTATTCACATCGTGCGGAATTACATGAAAAATGCTAGTTGTCACATTCTCCCCCCGTTAGAAGAATTTCGTCCCGAAATTCAAGTTGCGTTATCGGTTGCAGGGGAGTTGTGAAACAAATGCGGATACTTAGACTTGATTTGGTCTTCACGTTCCCATGTAAACTCTGGGCCATGGCGTGAATTCCAACGGACTTTGAAGAATTTAATACGACTTCTCCGTGTTTTGTGGACCTTCCAATCCGTAACCTCAACAGGTTCTTCAGTAAATTGGAGTTTGTCGTTGATGTGAATCTCGTCTGCTGGGATGACTATTGTTTCTTGCGTAGGACTCTTCTTGAGATTAGACACGTGAAATATGTCGTGGACACTACAAAGTTCTTCTGGAAGCTTCAGCTTGTATGCAACGGTTCTGATCCTTTCCAGAATCTCGAAAGGCCCAATGTAACGCGGGTTCAACTTTCCACGTTTTCTAAGCCGCACTACGCCTTTCCAAGGCGAGACTTTCAACATGACCATATCTCCAAACTCAAATTCCAATGGTTTTCGTCGCTGGTCGGCGTAGCTCTTCTATCTATCACGAGCTGACTTTATACGATCACGTATCTGGGCAATCTTGTCTGTAGTTTCCTAAACCAATTCTGGACTGATAAGCTGTTTATCTCCGGTCTCCACCCAACACAATGGGGACCGACACTTTCGTTCATATAAAGCTTCAAATGGGGCGGCCTGAATGTTGGTGTGATAGCTATTATTGTAGGTAAACTCCACTAAAGGCAAGTGAGTATCCCAACTCCCACCAAAGTCCATCACATAAGCTCGTAGCATGTCTTCCAGAGTCTGTATCGTTCACTCACTTTGGCCATCCGTCTGAGGGTGAAAGGTAGTGTTAAGATTCAATTGTGATCCAAAAGCCTTCTGAAATGTTTGCCAAATCCTCAACACAAAACGACCATATCATTCGGATATGATGGAAACAGGCACTCCATGACGTGCCATGATCTCCTTGAGATATATTTCTGCCAATTTCTTGGTGCTATCTTTCTCACTGATCGGTAGGAAATGTGCGGAATTTGTGAGTCGATCAACAATTACCCAAATAATATCATGACATCTTTGCGTTCTCGGTAGCTTGGTAATGAAATCCATCGATATCTGTTCCCACTTCCATACCGGAATCTCAGGTTGCTGCAACAGCCCCGATGGTTTCTGGTATTCTGCCTTAACTTTGGCACAAGTAAGACAGTTACCCACATATGTAGCAATATCAGCTTTCATCTTAGGCCACCAATATAAGTCCTTCAAGTCTTGGTACATCTTGTCAGATCCGGGATGTATCGAGTACCTTAACTTGTGAGCTTCATCAAGAATAAGTGTTCGTAGATCGCCGAAGAATGGAACCCAAATTTGCTCCATGAAGTACAACATTCCATCTTCTCTTGGAAACAATTGCTCTTCCATTCCAAGCAATGATTCAGCTCGTAGGTTCTCTGGTTTAAGCGCTTCTTAGGGGTGTTCATCGGTTCGGTTTATGGTTTATTTGGTTTATTCGGTTCGGTTTATTCGGTTTTCAAAATTTTGTACCCCAAACCAAAAAACAAACCAAACCAAATAAGGAATATGCAAACCGATCCAAACCAAACTAAATTCAATTCGGTTTGGTTTCGGTTAGAAACCAAATAAACCAAATCTAACCAAATTGTACCTAAGTACTTTTTTTCCTAATTTATTCATGTTTGGGTTCCAACTTCCGAACATCACAACTAATTTACACCTAACAATATATGAATACAAGAAAGTTTCATTGCGAAATAAAACAAACACATCCATAAAGTAGTCGTAGACACGACCACAAAGTTAAAGCTTCAAAACATAGGTCACAGATACTATAAATAGTTAATAAGTCTAATGGCACAAAATATAAATAATCTTCAAACACGAGTCTTTCTCCAACTCGAGTGAGCCTGCATACATAACCCTTTCCCCCAATCACGCATAACCCTTTATGTTTACAAGAAACAAGAAAACCAATAGATGTTTGAGTTGGGCTTTTATATTTATATTTGATAATTTGGGCTAATAAATTGTATATGATTTATAAAATATTATTATTTTTATTTAATAATTAATTAAGTTAAATGGTTTATTCGGTTATCCAAATAAACCGAATAAACCAAATAAAATAAAATGTGGATCCATAAACCGATCCAAAAACCATATTCACAATTCGGTTTCGGTTAGAAACCAAACCAAAAACCGAATTTGTTATTCAGATCGGTTTATCTGGTTATGGTTACAGTTCGGTTTACGATTTTTATTTGGTTACGGTTTTTTCTGAACACCCCTAGCGCTTCTTGCTGAGCTTCACGAATCCGAATGGTGAGATCAGTTTGTATGGTCATCTCCAAGGCTCGCACCCTTAGAGGTTTTGCACGCTCCTTGCGGCTCAAGGCATCCGCTACAACGTTCGCCTTGCTCGGGTGATACTTTATCTCACAGTCGTAATCATTCAACAGCTCGACCCATCTTTACTTCCTCATGTTTAAGTCTTTCTGATCGAAAATGTGATGCAAACTCTTATGGTCTGTAAAGATCGTGCAACGAGTACCATACAAGTAATGGCGCCAAGTCTTCAACACGAATATCACAGCACCCATCTCAAGGTCGTGCGTGGTATAGTTCTTTTCATGCACCTTCAACTGTCGGGATGCGTACGAAATTACTTTGTCCCGTTGCATTAACACGCAACCAAGGCCTTGTCAAGACGCATCACAGTAAACCACGAAACCGCTAGTACCGTTAGGTAAAGACAAGATAGGTGCGTCATAGAGTTTATCCTTCAACGTTTGAAAAGTTGTTTCCTGTTCTTCTACCCAATCAAATCTCTTATCCTTCTGGGTTAAGGTTGTTAACGGTTGAGCAATCTTCGAAAAGTTCTCTATGAATCTCCTGTAGTAACCCGCTAACCACATAAATTGTCGCCTTTCGGTTGGTGTCTCTGGGGCTTCCCAGTTTTTGATCAATTCAATCTTGGTAGGGTTGACATGAATTCCATTCTCGTTCACCACGTGACCTAGGAATTGCACCTCGCGAATCCAAAATTCGCACTTCGACAGCTTTGCATACAACTTTTCCTTGTTTAAAAGTTCCAAGATAGCTCGTAGATGTTGCTCGTGTTCCTCCTTGGTTCTCGAGTATATAAGGATGTCATCAATAAATACAATCACAAACTTATCTAGATATGGCTTACACGTCCGATTAATAAGATCCATGAATACTGCGGGTGCATTGGTTAAGCCAAACAGCATGATACGGAACTCGTAATGTCCATAACGAGTCCTAAAGGCCGTTTTAGGGATGCTTTCTTCTTGTATCCTCAATTGATGATATCCCGATCTCAAGTCGATCTTGGAGTAGTAGCTAGAACCTTGCAATTGGCCAAACAAGTCATCAATCCTCGGCAAGCGATACCGATTCTTGATGGTTAGCTTATTCAACTCCCTGTAGTCAATGCACATACGAAGACTGCCGTCCTTCTTCTTAACAAACAATACTGGAGCTCCCCAAGGTGAGAAGCTTGGCCTGATAAATCCCTTGTCTAGCAGCTCTTGCAGTTGTGTCGAAAGCTCTTGCATCTCTGATGGAGCTAATCGGTATGGCGCCTTTGCCACTGGTGCCGCTCCTGGCACTAGGTCTATCCGAAACTCCACTTGTCGCTGCGGAGGTAGCCCAGGCAAGTCTTCGAGAAAGACTTCTGGGAATTCCTTCACAACGGGAATGTCTGCTAACTTTGGCTCCTGGGTCTCCTTGTCAATGACATGTGTGAGGAAAGCTAAGCAGCCTTTTCAGAGACACTTCTGCGCCTTCATATAATTAATGACTCGTAGGTGCATCTCACGTTTCTCCCCATGGACTACAAGTGTTTCTCCATTCGGCAATGGGATGCGAATGGCCTTCTCATGACACACTACTTCCGCTCAGTTGTCGGATAACCAATCCATTCCGATAAGCACATCAAATCTGCCTAAACCAACTGGCAGAAGATTGATAGAAAATTCCTGCTCTCCAAGTTCAAGTGCGCAACCCTTAATAACTTCATTTACTTCGACTAATTTCCCATTTGTCAACACTATAGAATAGGGAGTGTCTAGCTTACTTGCTTCTAGACCAAGTAGGTTCTTAAATTCTATGGATATAAAGCTAAAGTCGGCGCCAGTATCAATCAAAATGGATGCATAGTGTTGGTTAATAGGGAAGTACCCGTCACAACATTCAGGTCCTAGCGCACTTCATGAGCTCCAATCGTGAAGACTCTTCCTCGTGCTTGATTCTCCTTAGGACAATCCTTTCTAAAGTGACCCATGTCACCACAGTTGAAGCAACCTTGGCCTCGACCATTACCGTTTCCGCCTTGGTTGTTGTTGTTATTCCCTCCCTGATTGTTGTTGTGTTTTCCACCCTGATTGTTGTTACCACCTTGGCGGTAGTTACCATTCCCTCCTCGGTTGGGATATCTTGCCCAACAGGTATCCTTGTTGTGTCCCTCTTTTCCACATCTGTCACACTTAGGTCTCGGGCATCGACCTTCGTGGTGGAACTTGCATCGATCACACTTTGGCTTAGTCCCCAAATAACCCTTACCCCTGGCCTCATTGGTGGCTCCATAAGCTTTCGTGCCATGAGGCAGGTTTACTTCCTTTCGTTTGTATGCATATGAGTTGTCATGACTTGCTTGGGTCCCTTTCTTCAAGTTTGAAAACTTTCATTTGTTGTCGCCCGAAGAATCCACGTGAGTCTCTTTCTTGTTTGTCTCAGATTTCGAAAATTTTCCCAGGCGAAGAGCTTCTTCAGTAAGTGCAACGCTCAAATTGATAGCCTCTGCGATGGTTGGAGGCTTTGAGGTAGTAACCATGCTTAGGATCTGAGGTGCAAGGCCCCAAATGAGTCTTTCGATCCTCTTAAATTCAGGCTCGACCAAGTAGGGAACAACCCTAGATAGGTCATGAAAGCGTTGGATGTACTCAGCAATCTTCGGCCCATCCATTTTCAAATTCCAGAACTCAGTTTCCAGCTTCTGGATTTCGGCCCTGGAGCAGTATTTCTTTCGCATCAATTCTTTGAGCTCGTCCCAGCTTAGTGTAAGCAGCTTCACTAAGGGTTTGAACCTGAAGGTTCCACCAAGAGAGTGCACCATCCATGAACAATCCTGAAATGTAGCTAACTCTCTGCTCGGGCGAACATTTACTCATTCTCAGAACTGAGTCGGTCTTTTCAACCCATCGTACGAAAGCAATGGCACCTCCTGTGCCATCAAAATTCAAGGGCTTATAGTCTAGGAACTGTTTATAGGTGCAGTCTGAAACACATGCAACAATGATTTGCGAGTGAGCATTGACAAAGCACAATTTGGAAATATCCAAAAGATTTGTAATGTGTCTTGGGTGACTTAACATTACCAGTGGGATGATTGTTTTCTGAAGTGCCACCGCTGTGTTCAGAGCGGAGGGCTTCATGCTGCCCTATAGCCTGGGATATGTGCTTGTTGAGTTCAGCCTCAGTTCTCGGTAACGTATTGGTGTTTGTGTTACGTCAGGGCAGAATTTTCTTCTAGCAAGAAGTATGGGGTAAGTTAGACAACATTCACCAAATAATGTCTATGAGGTATATATATAGATATACATATAACGTAATCAATCATAACATCATCCAACCAAACAATCACATATGTAACATATGCACACATAAGCAGCAATGTATAATAAAGAAAAACAATCACTGAGCTTTCATATATGTTCGACAACTTAATACATTTTTTTGTGTAGAAGAAAAACAAAATGGACTCGAGGTTACATCGCCTCGGTCATACAAGTTCCATAATACAAAAGTAGTAACCATTTTCTTCTACACTTTTCTTCTTAGATCTTCAGTTGTCTTTAGCTCGATCCTTGTCCTCATATACACATGCTAGTGGGTGTCGGGAGTCACAAACCCACTTCAAAAGGTACCTGCAAAACAAAAGGCCTAGAGTGCTGGAGGTGGTGGAGGAGTAGGGAAGATCAAGCTGCGAAGATGTGCAAGCTCATCCTCGAGCTCGTGAACGTGTCGAATCAAGAAACTGACCTGCTGCTCTACAGTCAGAAATCGAGCAGCGTGACCCTCAACGGGAACATGAGCAGATGATGGAGCCACTGGTGGTGGGGATGATGGTGGTGGTGGAATGATTGGTGGTGGATACGTAGGTGGTGGAGGTCGTCTGGCATCCGCCTCACTCTCTAACTCATATACCTTACGACAAAGAATCTCAATCTGAAGCTGGAGTGGTAGAAGGAGATCATTTGTAGTGTATCCAGCATGATGGGAAGGATGGTATGGATCGGATAACGGCATAGAGTATGGACAGAACAATCTGGGGGACTGAAGATATGGATTTGTCTCAAATGGAGAGAAGTGAGGTATATAGATGAAATCAACCGGTGCTAGGGGTCAAAGCTGCGAGGCTGTCTGGACGTACCCTCCCCAGGACGAGGAGCGGGTATCTCATGTGGAAAGATAGTGGGTAGGTCAATCCGGTGTGTATCAGTAGTGAGTGGTGGAAGTGAACACCCTGAGACAGGAGTGACAAGAGTAGTAGGTGGAGTCTGTGTGTTGTGTGGTGCAACTGGAAGTGAATCGACGGGGACTGAAACAGGAGCGAGTATGTGATCAGGTGTATGAGGAGGTGTAGGAACGTGAACAGGAGAGGATGGTGCAACGGACATAGCGGCATCTTCATCGTCGGTGGGATAAGCCCCAAGTCCAGCAACTAGAAGGGCTGAAGAGGTCACGGACTCAAAAGAGTCGGAAACAGAATCAGGGTCCGAATCGGAAGAAATGTCAATGACAGATACAACAGGTGATGCTACGTCTAAGATGGCGATGTCGTATACCTCACCATCACCCAGGTCGTCATCAATGTGATCTACCTCAATCATAGGAACATCGATATCATCGTCCAAGTCGACAACAAAAGGCCAATCCTCAGCGGGAATGGCAGCGAGGGGAATAGCGGGGATCGGAATAGGCTCGACAATATGCTCGCCATCAGGATGTCCAATGACGAGCTGATCATGAATAGGTAGAGGAAAAGCTAGAATGTCATCGACGAAGGGAATGTCATCACCAAAGTCGGGTAAAGCAAAAGGCTGAAAATCATTTGGGTCGTCGTCATCGGACATGAGCTCGGGATCGGTCACCGAGTCGGAAGTGAATATTTCCGGGGCTGGGGCAACCT
Source organism: Helianthus tuberosus (assembly GCA_030545235.1). NCBI lineage: Eukaryota > Viridiplantae > Streptophyta > Magnoliopsida > Asterales > Asteraceae > Helianthus > Helianthus tuberosus. The sequence goes on from CM060394.1 coordinate 138,014,662, forward strand.
CATTGTCAGAAACAATGGCAATGGGATCATGCTCGTCTGACAGACTGCTACTCTCGGAAGATGACATGGTATCCTGTCAAAACAATTTGGACACATATATGCATATATATCAATGAATGATAATATTACTTAGTATATACAGGCAAATAAAGGCAACATATCACATGTATTCATGTTGTTCCTACGTGGGTCATTTCTAGTTCGGCAAGTCTACCCCATATAGACTATACCATCAACTAATGTCCTTGCTTGTTTTTCTTTCCTTTCCTTTGAAAAATGTTTGTTCCATGGATCTTGGTGTTTTAGTAAATGCAATGAAAAATATTTTGTTGGTTATTGCTGATTCCAGGATCCGGTGAGTTTGACGGAGCTTCGGTCCTGAAACGACGTGTTCGGTCCCGAAACGACGTGTTCGGTGTGTTTATTACGACTAAGAAAGGAGTAGAAGATAGATACGACACCGATCAGTCACTTATAATCTGCTCTCTATTGGTTATTCAACGTTTACAGCACCACGAGACCAGTTGGACAGCATGTCCCCTCTGGGAACCAAAAGCTTGTCCAAATGGGAACCCCAAGTCCCTATTTATAGACAATCACTAACACTATGTCCATCCGTCCGAATTGTCATCCGACCGGATGGTCATCCGTCCGGATGGACCTTGACATTATCAAAACCGTGTCCAACTAATCCTATTCTATACAATATTCAACACACACTCTATCTAACTATTCGCACAGTGGCAGACGTACGAAATATGCACCAACAGTTGTAAAAATGTTTTCGTGAGAGAATCCTATTGATTGTAATCTAGACTCGAGAAGGAATCCTAGTTCACTACAACCGAAGCTCTGATACCAACCTGTCACACCCTGTCTTTTGCAGAAGCGTATGTGTGTGACTTGATCAGTTTTCATGGCATTCGATCATAACAAACGACTACATGCATTAAATAAAACGACGTTCATCCATACATAGTTTAAAACATTACAAACATAAGTATTAAATTAACATTACAACCCAACATAAGTTAAAAAGTTCCATCAAAGGACTTGCTTGAACAAAAGATAACCTTCACGAGACTTTGTGTTCTATATCTCATCAAAGATAGGATATACAAACCAAACCCTCCAAAACATGGATGACATTTAGACTTGAAACTCAAAAACTTGTAGACATTGCTGCACCAAAATCCGTTTATCTTCCTGAAATACATGTAAGTTGAAAAAAATCAACAAAAGTTGAGCGAGTTTATGCGCTTTATGTGTATGCGCGTCAAATGAGTCTCAAAACATTTGAAAGTTTAGTTGTAAGTAGGTATGTAAAGCATCTATGAACATGTTGATCATTAATGTTTTGCAAGGACGTGAATATATGTGACGACATAGGAAGTACTAAACCCGAGTAGACGATTTTTAGTGTCGTATCACTACCGACACACGTGCTATGTTTTATTAGATACTTAGGTCGTGTAACAATTTTTAGCCTTAGTTATTTATTAAGACTTATTTTGGAATTTTGGTATATTTTGAGTTACACCCTCGGTGTATGTTGTGTAAGTAATTATATAATTCCAAATTTAATTTATATTAGTTAAAATAATGATATTTTAACTTAATTTATTTTCAAGCAATTATTCGGGGGTTTTGTTAAAAATAATATATTTTTAACTTGCTTTGTCATACGGTTCTCTTATACGTATTTTCAAGTATAGATATACTTGTGTATGTTATTTTGTATTTTCATATTTGTGCATAATACTTGTATATGGGTATTTTACCAAGTGTTGGTAGTGTATGTCGGTATGTATTTATACGTATAGGTAGGGCTGGCATATCGTGTATACCCGTACACGATAAGACACGAAACGATAAGACACGATACACGAAACGCCATACACGAACACGACACGATATACACGAAAATTACCTGTTAGTACCTGTTAACGAAGACTAGAATAATCACATATTTAGAACCTGTTTAGTGAAACAAAACTCGCCAAAAGTTCACAAACAGCTTAAATAATCCATAAACACCGAATACTTAACAAGTTTAAAACAAAAATCCATAAACGACAAATCACAAAAGACTTGATAATTCAAAACATCCATTAAAACAAATTTCAAATTTCCCATGGTTCTCTTCTTAGATCTTTAATTCCAACAATTCAAACCTGCACATAATTGTACTCATATTTAGCATTGACAATTGGACATAAAGCGAGTAATTTTAATTTATCAAACATTACTTGAAACATTTGGAGTAAGTACCTTATGATTGTTCATTGTTTTTTAGCAACACTACTCAAAGCATTTGGAGTGGTTACCTTAGAATTGTTCATTGAGTTTGAAGCATTTGATTCTCCACTAATATCAAATGACATTATATCTTTAGTGAGCTCATCTAAATTAACTTCGTTAGAACCTACAAATATAAACAAACATATACTATTAGTGAGATATTATGTTATAAAAACCTTACAAAACTCAAGGGAAAAGGGACATTACAATAATCTCCATATAACCAATCCTTTGTGCATATTAGAGCCTCAACGGTATCTTTACCAAGTGAGCTTCGATGTTCATTAAGAACTCTTCCACTTGCACTAAATGTGGACTCCGATGCGACGGTAGAAACCGGAATTGTCAAAAAGTCTCTTGCCATCCTTGCAAGCGTGGGATATCTAAACTCATTGGCTTTCCAAAAAGTCAAAACATCTAAGTTCGAGTTCCTATCAACTCTTGACTCATCCAAATACAATTGCAATTCTGATTTTTTGTTAGCTAGAAAATCTTTACTTTGAAACTGATCAAAATCCTAAAAAAGAATTATAAATAATTAGTAAATGAATACATAAAAGATTAAAAGACAACAAGTTAAAAAAATATACATTAACAAATAAATTACCTTAAGTCTAGCTCTAACTCCAAAGACACTTGTTGAGTCATCATCTGTCGTATCCTCAACCCCTTTGCTAGCTTCTGAAGTACTTGCGACATTTGAAGTTGTAGAAGAACCACCATCCATATTTAACTCAACATATTCATGAAAAGTAGAGTGCAAAACCTCATCAACATATTCATATTCCTTGCTATCACGTCCATAAACTTGTGAATAACTCCACTCGATAAAGTGCAATTTGTATCTAGGATCCAACACCACAGCTATGGCTAAAGTAAGACTAAAATCATACCAATATTTCTGAAACTTTGTCATCATCAAGTCAGCCATTTTTCTCATATACTCGTCTTCTGAACCCATACCCTCTTTCAAAGTCAAGTAAGCCATAAAAACATGTGGATAATACAAGTTTGCAGTTGGGTATTTGCTACCCGAAAAAACATTTATGATATCATAAAACACTCTAAGAAAAGAACACGTCTTTCCAATCTTTTCCCACTCCAATGCATTCGGACAATGCTTATAATTAGAATCACTCAATTCTAAATGGCAAAAGGCGCGTCGATAAAAATGGGCACCATCAAGCATTAAAAAGGTAGAATTCCACCTAGTAACAACATCTTGCCTTAACCCCTTTTTCCTTTTCAAAGAAAGCAACTGAACACACTCTATAAACTTTTCCTTCCTTTGTTGCGACCCTTTCACATACTTTATACTCTCTCTCACTTTATAAATACACTCATCAATTTGCTTTAACCCATCTTGCACAATCAAGTTCAAAATATGTGCACAACATCTCAAGTGAAAAAAATTACCCCTAGAAACAAGTGGTAATTTTTTTATTTAGTTTTTCTCTTAAAAGCTCAATAAAAGTGTCATTAGAAGAAGCATTATCTAATGTCATAGAAAATATTTTATTTTCTATGCCCCACTCCACTAGAATAGAAAACACTTTTTCAACAAAGCAACACCGGTATGAGGTGGTGGCATGAAAGAAAATGATAACACTCTTTTTTGCAAAACCCATTGTTTATCCATAAAGTGAACTGTAATTGATAAATACCCATCAGTAGCAATAGACGTCCACAAATCTGAAGTTAGGCATAACCTCCCAGGTGATTCCATAAGCATTTCTTTGACCTTTTCCTTTTCTCTCTTATACATTTTCAGTAAAACAGATTTCACAGTATTTCTAGAGTTGATATTGACATCGGGTTGCAGATACTTAAATAAATCTCTAAATCCCTTATAATTTACAAATGACAAAGGTAACTCATGCATAATGATAGCAGCTACAAGCATCTCGCGGAACGTACTTTGAGAAAACGGAGATGATTTTAATTTCATGTCACTGTTTAAAATCATTTGACCAACATCTTTGAAACTAGAACCATAGCAAGATTTTATGTGTTTCGAAATATTCCCCGTACCTTGCTTGCTATCATATATGATAATATGATTACATTTGTTGCACTTGCTTGGAATTTTTCCACCGACTGCTTTCTTTTTAAGTTTAGTGAAGTATTGCCACACAATAGATCTTTCCTTTCGTTGTCTCTTTATTCCTGATTTGTTATCATCACTATCGTTTGTATCATCTACCTCCACAGAATGAACTTCATCATCTTCCACATCCATATTCATTGAGCTATCATTTTCTAGATCAACTTTGATAGAATCTGACTCCGGCTACAATAGAGAAAACAAATAAAGTTACACAAAAAATAATACCAAACTTGAACCAAAAGCCATAAAAATTAGATAAACATACATAGGACTTCTTATCCTTCTTCTTTCCCACCTTCTTTTGAGAATCACTCATATTGAATTTCTTAATCTGTTAGAAAGCATACAATCTGTTAAAAAGCATACAAGAAACTATAATCAAGGGGCTGCATCAAATTCATAACATAAACTATAAACAAAAAAGTACCAAAGTTATCTACAAAAAAAAAAAAAAAAAAATCAAACTGTGATTAACAAGAGGTTTTCATGTGTACAATAAAATTAGGCAGATTTGTTCTTATGTAAAGCCATATATAGTTTGAGTAATTAACAACAGAAGCATGAGTAATTAACAACAGATTGACAGAAGCATATGTAGTTCGAATCTGTTTACTTTGAGTAAAGCCAATATATAGTTCGAATCTGCTTACTTTGAGTAAAGCATGAGTAATTAACAATAGTTTGAGTAAAGCCATATATAGTTCGAATCTGCTTACTTTGAACTGTCGGCGGATAGGGGAGGCCGGCGAAGACAGGGGATTGCTGGATTCCGGTGCAGTGGAGCGGTGGATGCCGGTGCAGTGGAGCTTGTCGATGTCGGCTGTAACTTGAGAGAGTTGAGACTTGAGAGAGATCTAGGGTTTTCTATTTTTTGAACTAAAGAAGATTCTGACCGTATGGCATATATCATATATATTTTATTTAATTAAAAATTTAAAATTAAAACCTTATCATGTCTTAACAGGTAAACAGGTATCTGACCTGTTTAGACACGAAAATTAACAGGTAGTTTTGTGTCTACCTGTTTAGTACACGATACCTGTTAAGGTCATACACGATACCTGTTAAGGTCGTGTAGGTTCATGTCGTATATTCGTGTACGTGTCTAAAATTGCTAGCCCTACGTATAGGAATACGTATTTTCTTGTATTTATTGAGTATTTCATACTTAATTTTATGTATAATTTTCCGGAATATTGTTTTTGCACAATTAAAAATCACCAACTTTATATTCTTAAAATATATATATTTTAAGAAAATTTTATAGAAAAATATCTATAATTTGATTGGGTAAAATATGCATATATTCACATATATCTTAGAAATAATATATTTTTAAGATCAAAGTTAGAAAAATATTTATTTTTAGTTTCCACCAAAATAATAGGTTTTTGAGTTGTTTATGAAAATATATATTTCTTCCACTCAAAAAATAATATGTTTTCAAATTTGACAAAATATGATATATTCTCATAATATTTATAGAAATTCATACTTTGTCGTTTGTTCGGTTTCGAGAATACCGTTTACCAAATTTGTCAAGATACAAATAAAATTTCCGAAATATTTATATATATGGTCTAAAATGTCCATTGTCCAAATCGTCCAATATTTGTGTGTAAGTTATATATTTATTTTCTTGTGATTTTTGTAATTCTTCAAATTACAACTTTTAGTATTTTGGTGTGGTATATTTTTTTTCAAGTTCCTAATTTTTAGTATAACTAATTAGGGATGAGCTCGGTACCGTCCGGTACCGAAAGAACCGGTACCGAAAATCCTCGAAAGTGGGTACCGGTACCGGTACCGAATATACCCGGTTCGGTACGGTTCGGTACCGGTATTTGAGGGTAAAAACCGGTAAATACCGGTACCAACCCGGTACCGTACCGGACCGGTACCGAAAATGTCAAAAGTCGGTACCGAATCGGTACCGAAAAGGTACCCGGTTCGGTAAATTCGGTACCGGTTCGGTACCGGTACCGGGTCCATTTTGCTCATCCCTATAACTAATACTAGTAATATACATGTAGCACATAATTTTTGTGACTTCTAAATATATATTTTCCTAAATATACACTTAGTCATTTTTATTCTTGAAAATCAACCTCCAATAGTTGTAATTTTTATAACAAAAATTATGGCAAATTTTTATATAAAACCATGATCCAAAATCACTTGTAAACACTTGTTTAAACATATTTTTCTAAGTGTTGAATTTCTACAAAAAGTTTGCCATAGTTTCCTTTGAAAAATGGAGGTTTCCATGCTTAAAACATATCTTTTTCTTTTTCAAAAATTCACCAACAATCATCAACAATCAAACTACAACTTACCATAAGCCCTAAAAATACATTTCTCATAAAGTCATGAACTTGAATTCTTATAGAATCTTGTAGTATTTTAACATAGTGTTTAACATGGTTTACTAACACTAAAAGCATGATCTTCATTTCATAAAAATCATTTTTACAAAATTTTCATCTTCACAACTTGTTACTCATTTTTACAAAAATTCATCTTCTTGAATTTTTCATGTCTTCTATTCATTAATAGTTCCATTTTCACACATGATAGTTAGTTAGTTTGGGGGGGGGGTGTTTAGTTGGTTTCAAGTGATAGTTAGTTAGTTTGGTTAGAATCTAAGTGTTTAGGGGTTAGTTGGTTTCAAATGTTAGTTAGTTAGTTTGGTTAGGGGTTAAATGTGTTTAGGGGTTTTTGATGTGCAATAAGGTGTTTAATGATAACAACTAGTCTTATGACATTATAACAATGTTCCTTGTTTATTTTTGGTGTTTCGGGTAGTGTCTAGTTATTCGTTCAGTTATCGGTTCGTTAAGGTGCTAAATTGCGCAGTTTTGTTAGTTATAAAGTGCTTTTTATGAAAGTTTGCATTCTCGACACTTTACAAGTTTTTCTGGACATCAAAACCATATTTCTGCACAATATTTTGATGTTCATTTGCTGATTTTTGCTGAATTATGCAGAATTCTGCATTTAGAGTGTGTTTCAGGTACTTTTTAGTGTTTATTCGTCACTCGGAAGGCAGTTTCATAACCCTTACTTTCCTACATAGAGTTCTAGTATGAATTTTGGTTCTAAGCGTCAATCTGTGTCCTAACATGATGTCTGTCTGAGTACTGAAATCATTCATATCGTAAGTTCAACATGCACAACCATATTTTACAAATTACTGTTCACATCATACGGAATTACATGAAAAATGCCAGTTGTCACAATCTCCAAGTGGTAGTTATTTATAGTGAAAAATGATGCTTAGCCATAAATGGTATCTACCTACTCAGATTTTGTTATGTCAATTTTCTTTGGATTTAAGCTTATATGTCAGAAGACTAAAAGAATTTTTAGAGATAAAATCTCCTGCATTAATGATCTAGGCGGCCGAGTTCTGATAATTCTCATCATGAACTGCCAAGATGTCATTTCTTTCTCTCTTAATATTGATGAGTATGCAATGAATGTTGGAGAGAAAGCTAACATGCATTAATGTTTTCCCAAAAATTTTCCTTTTGTGATGTAAACTACCCTAAGCTAAAGAGATAATCTTTGAATTTTGTTTAAAGAAAATAAAAGAACGGGGATATGAACAAAAAGAAATCTACAAAAATGTTAGAAAATGATAACTATGTATGGAATATATTCATGTACATGAGAGGAGAAAAAAAAATGAGATTTCAAGTTTCATCAGAATTTTTGTTGACTTGGTCAATTTCTGATGATTTATCAGATTTTCTAGTAAGTTTTTGAGTTTTCTAATGGATTTTCAGAAATTTTACCAGAAATCTGATCAGATGTTTGTATATCAGAATTTGCTTCCTTTTGTGACAAAATAATTTCTTTTGTGTCTTCAATTTTCATGTTGACCATCCCCAATTTTCAAATTAAAAAATTATGTCTATTTTCATCTAAAGGTTTAGTGAAAATATCAGCAAATTGATTTTCTATTGGAACAAAATACATTTCAATATTACCTTTCTCCACGTGATCCTTTATGAAGTGATGTCTGACATCAATATGCTTTGTTCTTGAGTGATGCACTAGATTGGATGTTATTGTAACACCCCGTGTTACGAAAGTCAAAGTCAAGATTAAAGTCAAAGGAAGAAAAGATTGCTAATTGCGATCTGTCACTCCTTGCTTAATTACTAATTTGACTTCTTTGACTTGTAATCGAATCTTTTTATTTAATCGCTTTAGTTGTATTATGTGGAGTATCTATTAATAATCGAGATTTAATCGATGTTTATCGCATGTTTTATTACTTTATCGCTAATCGCATCGCAATCGCGCTCGCACTTTGATTGGTAGATTCTGAATATTGTTTTACGTGTGTGTGTTATTACTTAAGTGTTACTTGTGCATGTTTACTTACTGTTTGTGGTGATTAATCGAAACACAATCGCAACTCTATCGCAACGCAACTTAATCGCAAATACTAAACACAAGTTATTCATAGTGATTGTATGTTAGATATAGTATTTGTGTGTTAATTATTAATCTATCGCATCGCATAATCGAAACTCGCTTAAACGCATCGCAACGCTCAACACGCAAAACGAAACGCCGAAAACCAACTCGTCGGAGCCACTCGATCGAGTGACCACTCGATTGAATGGACATCTGATCGGATTGCCATCCGATCGGTTCCATCCTATTCGACACTTGTGCACCTTTCTCTTTTTGGAAACCTATAAATACCCTCCTGTCACATCATTTGTGATGTGACAGCTCTCTCACTCGACCAACTCGCTCAAGGCATTCTTTCTCTCGATTTCTCGCGATTCTTGTAAGTTTTCAACCTAGATCTTGTACATCTGTGATAAACACACACTTATTCATCATTTTCACCTTTGAATCTTAACTTTTAACCATGAAATCAGCAGATTTGAGGTGTTCTGGGGTGATGTCATCATGAGGTTCTTATGAACTTCAAGTTTTGACCTCATTCCACCAAGAATAACTCGGATCTGAAGGATTTCCACATGATTTCACAACGATTTTGCATAGATCTAAATATTTCAAAGATAAAAGGATTGAAAAAGCTTTTCCAACTTTCTTTCAACTCTTTTACACTCAATGCACTTAGAACCGATAGAATCGGAGCTCGTTCTGGTCTTCTACTCATTTCTTAGTGAAGCATCGGTCTGAGATCTGGTTCTATCAAAGAGATAACCGATTATGGATTAAACATGAACAACTGTCAAGGAACAGTTAACTGGTCGGATTAGGGTGATTCCTATTCAATCGAACAACTTGGGACTTGACGAGGTTCCGTTGTTTAGTACGTTATCATACTGTCTCGATCAAACTATAAAAATTTCAAAAATAATCAAGTTCAAGACGATCAGATTCGTTGGGACGGATTGCCGTCCGATCGGATAGCCATCCGATCGAACGGCTTTCCGATCAGATTGCACTTGGTTCCACACTTAAACATTTTCTTCCAACTTGCAAAGCTCTAAACGTCGAACGGAGTGTCGCCCGATCGGATAGCCATCCGATCGAACGACCATCCAATTATCTGACATTTGGAACTTCAACACTTAAACATTTTCACAATTTTCAAAGTTCATTAGTAACTAACGGATTGCTATCCGGTCGAGTGACAATCCCGCTGTGAACCTGTTCTCAACTGAAAGGTCTCGCTGTCGGATCGCTATTCGATCGAACGACCATTCGATCGATGACATGAAGGGTAGAGATACTTCTCTGTTTTCAAAATTCTACAACAAAAACTTCAAAGCCAACATACACAAACACATCCCTACCAAACGAATGTCAATCCAATTAAATGGCCATCCGATCGGATGACCATCCGATCGGATGACCATCCGAACGGATTGACATCCGATCGAATGGCCAACCGATCGGATAGCCATCAGATTACCATCCGACACTTAGCCACTCTTCACCGTTTAACGTGTCGTTCATCGCTTATGCTATCGTTAACTATTCAGGCTAATCCCTCAGGGCTCCCTTCAATCCAAAACAGTGTTTATTATCTTAGACGCTATCTGTGAGTATACTCGAACCCTTTTTGCTTTACGCAATTTAGGGTGTTACATACGTTACATATTCAAATCACAATCGACACACAACGCAAACACTATTTATACGCTGACCGATATTGCATGCTACGTGTTATTCGATGAATGCTTGTATGTTATGTTAACACAGTGATTGTTGCCTGACACCTTAGCAACGATAGTACTATAGTTTGGACTCAGCACCTGTCGTGGACAGGGGTTGTTAAGGGCTTTACTTCACGTGTCCCAGTGGGGATATGTGTTGTGCATTCTACAACTCGCAGTCACGTCTGTGCATATTTCTCTGTCGATAACCTACTTGCCTTCACTTTGTACATGTTACATGCTGGTTATGCGTAAACGATTTCAAACTCTATTACTATTTTCAAACTTGTATGCTCACCTTTACACTATATGTATTGACTTTATTTTAACGTATGTGACAGGTGCTTAAGATGCTAGGATTGCTGTGCTTTGGTGAATCAAGCTAGGGGTCTAGTTATGTCACGCTTAAATCTGAGTTGTCAGAACAGTGTTTGTTTTTAAGACAATTATTTGTAATGACCGTTTTATTTGGAAATGTTGTGGTATGGGACATGACGTTTTAATATCTGGTAATTAATAGTTGTTATGGTTACTCATGGACAATCTGTTTCGCTCAGTGCCATGCCCCGATGTTTCCGCCATCGGTTGGGGTGTGACAGATTGGTATCAGATCCATAACTATAGGGAATTTGTCACACCCGACCGCGTTAAAACAACAAACCGCGGCGGAAACGTCGGGGAGTGTCGTAACAGAATCATTGTTTCACAACACATGGATAAAAGTTCTGTTTTATTGAATTAAATGTATTACATTGTATTGAAATTAGAACAAAACATGAACAAATTAACTTTCATTACTATTAAGTCACTAAGGCCTCATCCATTCCTATGTGATCATGCATCAATATCATCATCAAACATCATCAACTATGGTACCTGAAACATATGGGAAAATAGGTCAGCATAAAAATACCGGCGAGTACATAGGTTTTATGTGAGTGTCAGATTCATGGCTCGTTTTACCTTTTCAAATAACTCAAACAACTTTGTTATTCGATATTAGAAAACTTAGTTTTTGTAAAATGTTTATATTGTGAATTGAAATAACCAAGTTAAAACAAATTAGTTATAATTTATAAAACCTCGATGCCATGAATCTTAACTCCAAAACATTTGTTTATGTAGACCCAGATTGAAAATCATTTTTGTAATAAAACTCGAATGGTTTATATTGTTATAAAAACCTTGTAATATAATTTTGTTTTGATAACATTTGCCCAAGTGATCTAGATAACGCAACGATATATAATGTGTTAAAAGCACTTATATATAGGAAGTACCAGTGGCCTATCCACCATGCTTTTAACACATTACACCCGCCCCGTTACCTAATCACTTCCCTAACCCAACGGTTCAAACAGTTCCAAACGGTTCACATCAATCAATCAGTTCCAAACGGTTCACATAAATCAAACAGTTCCAAACGGTTCACAAGGATCAAACAGTTCCAAACGGTTCACATAAATCAAACAGTTCCAAACAGTTCACAAGGATCAAACAGTTCCAAACGGTTCCAACAGTTCAAATAATTCACATAGATCAAACAGCTCCAAACGGTTCACATAAATAAAAATGTAAAACAATGTGTCTATATGCTGGATGAACATATGCAACCAAATGTAATATTTGAAAATCAATGTGCTAGCATGCTAAGTGAACATACATAGCAAAACATAATGAAATCATGTACTATATGCGTACTAATGAACATAGCAAGTATATGATATAAAAGCATGAAAAGTACGAAAGTAACAAGTAGGCACATGTGTTTCACCCCAAAAACAGTTGAAAACAATAAAAGAGGGGACTATGTACTCACTTGAGGACGCATAGAGGTCTTGAATAACAACCAAGCAAAGCTAGAGGGATCACGGAATCAAACGGCACCTAATATAGGTAACTATGTAAATAAAGCGGACCTAAATCAGAAGATCGGATAGGATGAGGTTTCGTAAACCAAATGAGTATTGGAACTCATATGATAAGGTTTAACAAAGTCTACATACTAAATCGAAACCTAACCTAAGTGCTTACGACCCATTACGACCCGTTTAGGTAGCTTACGCTACTTTAACGCGTCATCCGCGTAAAACGCGTTCGAGACGCCTAACTAGTCCTATGACAAGTATTATATGCCTAAACATGTTTAAATATGTTGAATAATCAGTTAAGTGACAAAAGATTAAGTTACATATGCTTAAAAACCAATTATGCACGAAAAGGGCATTTTGGTCATTTTACCTAAGGCATATAAACAACCTATCATACAACTAATTAAACTAAGTGACCATAAGGTATAACCCCGGAAGGTTATTCCCTATACATTTATGGTCACTAAACATGCTTGGTCAGATCCTAATGATCGACCAAACGGGTCGGGTTCGAAAGCCTAAGCGGTTATTTAGACCGCTTATCTTACGACCCGATATAAGCACTAAACTAAAAGTGACGAGTTAAACATGTTAAAACATGTTTAAGGAAGCTAGAAAACAAGTTTGATATCAAAACAATGGGTTTTGATACCCAAAAATAGTTTGGTTGCAAAATATGCATAAACGCGCATTTTGACCGAAACTATGACTCGTCACTATGCCTAATCAACGTGGTAATCAGTAGGTATAGTCACAAGGGACTATAACCATCGTGATTACGCTCACGTTGCGAAGTTCAAACGAACTTCGTGTTGACCAAAGATTGGTCAAAGCAGAAAGTCAAACTCGGTTTGACTTTCATGCTTAAAAACGCATAAAAGAGCGAAAGAAACTTACAACAGGTCCAAGCAATGAAGATATTGAACTAAATGTTCTCAGGTATGAAGTTTTTAGAACCTCAACTTAGATAAAATTCAGATCAATTGCGAGGAACAAGTGAATTGGGGTTGGGTATTTATAAGAAATCCACAACCGTTAGGATCGTTCCTCGATAAACGAGCTTCAATCTGGATCGTACAAGTATGCCCATTGTTTTGTAATACCATGGGTGCCCCAAAACAAGCCCATAGACTGATAAAAACCATTTGCAAACAAGGGAAACAGTTGGAAATAGCTGGAAACAAATTCTGGCTGGTATGATGGGCTCTCGCGCCCCGCGTATGAGCTAAGCTCATCTTACGCGGCCCGCAACCGCCGGGATATCAGCAACAATTTTTAAAAATTGCATTTTTGGTCCCTAGACATGTTAAATGCCATTTTTGATGCTTCTAAGGCCCGTTAAGCCATTTTCAAGGTTCTACAATGATGCCTAAGCATAGGGGACATGAAACATGCTTGAAAATATGTCGGATGCCTAAGCATAGGGGACATGAAACATGCTTGAAAATATAGGGACGAAAGTCGTAACGGACCCAAAAACGATCTAAATTGCGCGATGAATGGTATTTTATCATGCCAATCACCAAAATAAAATATTTTAATGATTACATAAATTTTTTGATGTCAGGATATATTCAGAACGTAAGATATGCGCGTAAATGCAAACTTGTGCACTTTTTGACGCTTTTAGTCCCTGTTTGACCCAAAAGTTTATTTTTGCACACCAAACACCTCAAAGCCTATTTCTAAGATATGCAAAGGATATTTAGGGCATGTTTAACTTATGGTCAAGTTTCGGAATGTTCGATACCATACGAATCAGCAGACTTTTGTAGTTTGACGCAATTTGTCCCTACGATCGAATAAACTTGATTTTGACACACCAAACCCTCCAAAACTAATTTCTAAGTTATGTAGAGGTTATTTAAGGTATGTTAAGCCTATGTCACTGTTCCGGAGTGTTTGTTTCATTACTGATTACATTCACGCATCAGTTTGCGTATAACCTTCGAGAAAGCGATTTAAAGCTCGAAATCGAACAAGAATTGATATATGCAATTGATACACATATTTATACAAAACCCAAGTATGAAACACAATATTTCATTGATTTGGTATGTGTTTGATGATTAAAGTGACACAGATGTCACAGTGTCCCCTACTTTAGGAAATTTCGTCCCAAAATTTATTCGTAGGAGTCTGTCTGTGACGTTGTGCTAAATAATTTTCTTGCATGGTATCTAGGGTGTCATCTATTTGCGTAGAGTAACCCATCAAAGATATGCAAGGCATAATCCTTTCATTTCCCAGTGGATATACTTCAAAAATGAAAATGAATGGATGATTCATTTCACTCCACAGTTTCTTTATCAGAAGTGGGAATGAAGGATTATAGAATAAGATATTCATTTCCCTCAATGGATATCTTTATAAGTGAAAATGAATGGATGCTTCATTTTCCTCAACGGGTTCTTCATCAGAAGTGGGAATGAAGGATAATCAAAAGGATATTCATTTCCCTCAACGGATATTCTTCAGAAATGAAAATGAACGGATTGAGTCATTTTCCTCAACGGATATTCTTCAGAAATGGAAATGAAGGGATAACCAAAAGGATATTCATTTCCCTTAATGGATATTCTTCAGAAACGAAAATGAACAGATTGAGTCATTTTCCTCAATGGGTATTCTTCAGAAATGGAAATGAAAGGATAATTAAAAGGATATTCATTTCCCTCAACGTATATTCTTCAGAAACGAAAATGAACGGATTGAGTCATTTTCCTCAACGGGTATTCTTCAGAAATGGAAATGAAAGGATAATTAACAGGATATTCATTTCCCTAAACGGATATTCTTCAGAAATGAAAATGGACGGATTGAGTCATTTTCCTCAACGGGTATTCTTCAGAAATGGAAATGAAGGGATAACCAAAAGGATATTCATTTCCCTTAATGGATATTCTTCAGAAACGAAAATGAACGGATTGAGTCATTTTCCTCAATGGGTATTCTTCAGAAATGGAAATGAAAGGATAATTAAAAGGATATTCATTTCCCTCAACGTATATTCTTTAGAAACGAAAATGAACAGATTGAGTCATTTTCCTCAACGGGTATTCTTCAGAAATGGAAATGAAAGGATAATTAACAGGATATTCATTTCCCTAAACGGATATTCTTCAGAAATGAAAATGAACGGATTGAGTCATTTTCCTCAACGGGTATTCTTCAGAAATGGAAATGAAAGGATAATTAACAGGATATTCATTTCCCTTAATGGATATTCTTTCAGAAGTGAAAAATGAATAGCTAGTTCACTTTTCCTCAACGGGTGCTTCATCAGAAATGGAAACGAATAGAGTTAACTCTAGATACATGACAAAACTTGTTGTAGTTTCTGTGCACTAAATTCCAAAATTATGTATGCATCCATAATTACGTAATTCCTTGCATAGTAATCACAGTTTGTTTTATAATGTGAAGGGGGTAGACTTTGAACAAGCTCAAGATAACTTTGATTAGGTCAACACATAAACACATAATTGTTTTCTTGTTTATTAATTTGTTACCAATTTGTTATTAATTATTATTAACTTGTTATCGATTTGAACATGGGTATTCAAGGTATACCGGGAACCCAGTCGATGGACTTCAACGTCCTCAAGAATCCATCTGAAAAGATAGGATGATCTTCCCAAAAATTCGATTTCGTTTACAAGGAAACATAATATTCGAATTAAGGTAGACAACAATTTAGGACTTACGGAAATACCCTTAGGCACCCTATTAAGGATTTATAGTGGTACTTTGGGTATTTGTCCAGAGTTGTAACTTGCGCCTTGTACTCCGTTTCCTTCGAAGAAATGGGTACTTAGGATTTTCGTGGAAATCGCAAGAAGTCATAAGATGGAAGAATTTTGGGAGTAGGTTAATCTACAAGAAACACGGTTCCTTGGTTGTCGGTATTGTAGGGGATATGTTGTTTATACATGCAACCATATTTGTACATTGCAATGTAAATAAAAGATTTATTTATAAACAAAAACAACTGTTTCATAGACCATGACAATAAAAGAAAATAATACATAAAGCTTGATTATTTCTAACCAACGTCGTCTTCTAGTCGGTCCGATGCTCATCCCTGCGCTGGATTTGCATTAGCAAGATTTGGGCAATTCTTTCGGAAATGGCCCATTTCGCCACAGTTGTAGCAAGACCCTGGTGGAAAACGAGCTTGAGCAGGATTGTTGTCAGCTTGATTTGGTGCAGCTGCAGCTGGGCAAACTCTTGTCGTATGACCTATAAGTCCACAAATTAGGCATTTGCGGCACTTCACACTAGCATGATGATGAAGGTTACATTGTTTGCACAAGGGTGCAGTTCCGTTGTATGGCTTCCTAGCAGGGGGTTGAGCCGGTCGGTTAGGGGCAGCTTGATCATTGTGGGCAACCACGGCGAAGTTCTGAGAAGCCTTTCGCTTCTTGGACTTCTTGGAGGATTCAGTCTGCTCATCCTTTGGTTTCGATTCATCGGTCGGTTTCTTATCACCCTTTCGGAAAAGTTTACCTTTCCTGATCTGAGATTCAGTCAAGGTAGCGGATAGCTCAATGGCCTGTCTAACCGTAGTGGGGTTGCTACCAGTAACAATGTCTTGTACTGAGTCAGGGAGGCCATCGATGTACTTTTCGATTGCCTTATCCAAAGGCGTAACCATGTTCGGGCATAACAGACTTAACTCCTCATAACGGTCTGTGTAGGCTCGATGCTCACCGCTATCTTGCTTAAGATCATCGAATGCCCTTTCCAATGCCCTGATTTCATGACGAGGACAAAATTCCTTCATCATCAGAGCTCGAAGTTTCTCCCAGGTTTGAGCCAGTGCTACCTCGGCACCCCTATCTCTCATCACACCATTCCACCATGTTAAAGCTCGTTTCTCAAAGACACTAGATGCGAACTCAACCTTTCACTCATTGGGACACTAAACATGTCTGAAGGTGCTCTCTAGACTCTCAAACCATTGCAGAAGTGCAATTGCTCCTTGAGACCCAGAAAATTTTGATGGCTTAGCTGTGTTGAACGTCTTGAAGTGTTGGTGCATATGTCTGTTGACTTCGTCTTGTATTGAGTCTTGTAACTAGATTGATAGACCAAGATACGTAGTTCGATAGAAACGGGAAACAGGGTAGAACCAGCAGGTTCACACGAAGTGACCAGTTCGTGCGAACTGGCCAGTCCGTGCGAACTGGTCTGTGCTGGTTCGTGCGAAGTGGTTGTTCCTATATATAGTGAGTCTTGGTTTTTCATTTGTAACTTCTGATTCCGGTAGCGAAGCTCTGCCGAAGTGTCTCCAGCCTGTGTAACATTGTGAAATCAACACAAGAGACAGTTAATCTACTTCTAAGTGTATATCAAGCTGAATGAAGATCAAATCAATGAATTCCGCCTCTGATTTTGGTCAAAAACTCTTCTGATCGACTCGTTTAGATCGATTCCTCGATTCTACGAGTGGTATCAGAGCTCAGGAGGAAGAGTTCTTACCATTTCAGCTTGTTTTCAAGGATAAAATCTGATTTCTACTCACTTCTACTCATATTCTACACTTTTTCTTCAAAATTTTAACGAATTTACGGTTAAAATGATCTGATTTCGTCATATAACACGTAAAACTAAATTTTAATCAATCCTTGAAAAAATCAGGACCTAATTCAATCTAAAACTTGATATAATTGACCAAATCACGTGAAACACTTGTCAAATCGTTCGAGATACTGTCAGGTCATTTGGAAATTGCTTCAGATCGCACGGTTTGAAAATCCAGTTCGCGCGGTTTGATTAGACAAAACAACCAGATCGCACGATTTGGGGCAGGTTGTGTGAAAAACATTCAGGTCGTCTGACATTTGTTCTAGGTCGTGCGAAGTGAATACCAGTTCGCACGAAGTGATTATCAGGTCGTACGGGGTGTTTGAAATTACACTAGGTTGTTTGAACATTCTTCCAGCTCGCACGGGTTGTTCAGGTCGCTTGAAAATCTTATCAGGTTGTTTGAGACTATAGTCAGCTCGCACGGATTGATATCCCAGGTCATTTGAGATTAGGTCAGTTCGTACGGTTTGACGTAGCGTGACCCAGACCGTTTGTAGTTTACCGGATCGTGTGAAAAATTTCCGAAACATGGATAACGAGTTTTACAATGCCTTTGCTACTGCTCCGGGTACTCCTGTTACCGTTGCTCAGAGTGTAACTATGGAAAATGAAACGGGAACGTTGCAGAAACCCCCAAAGCTGATGAGCATTGAAGAATATTATAGTTGGCAAGAACGTTTCGAAAACTGGGTTCAAGCAAATCATCTAAGGTCTTGGGAGTGTATTGAAACAAAGTACGTTAGACCTCGTAATAATATGGGAGTTATAAAGAATATTTCTAAATTTACGGATAAAGAGAGAGACATGTACAAGGCAGAAAAAATGATGATCAGTTTACTTCAACAAGCTGTGAAAGAAGACATTTTCATACTACTTCAACATGATGAGAGTGCACGTTCAATTTGGGAAGCACTTCGCACAAAATTTGAAGGAAGTACGGAGATGATCAAGAATAAAAAGTCACTATTAAAGAAAGAATTTGAATTGTTCTCAAGTTTGCCGGGTGAAACTACAAAGACTCTTATTGAGAGATATTGTCATTTAGTGCGTTCAATGAGTCGGTTGGATATCACCAATGATCGCGAGGAATGGGTTGAGAAATTAGCTGATGCTTTACCTCAAAAAGAATGAGGTACATATCTTATGATCTTGAAGAATACCAGAGAGTATGATAGATTGACAATTGCTCAATTCATTTAAAAACTTAAAGGACAAGATCTTGAACAACAAAAGATTGCAAGAATGAACAATTCAAGTGGTCAACAAGACATCAAAATGTATTTCAAAGGTAATATTCAAAATGTTGAAGCAAGTCCGAAGATCCAAACCGCTTTCAGCGCAGAAAACTCATCCGGATCAATCAATCAAAGTTCAATCAACAACAGTGGATTTTCTTCATATCCAAGTGTTAATCCAAATGTTTCAACTTCAAGTTATCAGTCTCAAAGCTCAAACAATGGTAATGGTCATGTGCTACAATGCAACATCGCGTTGCATCTTCAGAACGGTCAAAATTTCTCTGAAGAAGTCGCTAAGGTCATATGGCATTACTAGTTACCGTGTTAGAATCATATGAGAGTTTGGTTGCGGGAAGAATCAGAAATCCTATGTTGACAAAAGAGGATTACGATCAGATTGATGCTGAGGAATTAGAGCTAATGGATATTAAGTGGTGTTTAGCGAGCGTATTAAGGAGAGCTGAGAAATTTAAGCAGATTACAGGAAGAGATGACTTACGTGATGCTAATGTTTCTACTTTAGGTTTTGATAAGTCTAAAGTTACTTGTTTTCGGTGCAGGGAAAAAGGACATTTCAAGAGGGAATGTACCAACCGAGAAGCAGGTGGAGCTTAGAATCCGTTCGGGAACAATGACTATTATCGGAAAGCAATATATCATCAGGTAGCTCAACAACCGTCATCATCTCGTGCTATTGCGATTGAAGATGGGAAGAAGAAAGCTTGTATTACTATGCCTCCAGTTCAAGAAGATGAAAGATTGCCAGAGGGTTTTAGCTGGGACAAATATATTCCGGCTGAAAGTAATTCAAAATTTAGAGCATTTGTTGCACAAATCATTCAAGAGCCTGAGTTGATGAAAGAATGGATGGAGGTGTTTGCAAATGATGAGAAAAGTCAAGATGAAGAGTCTGTCACTTCAGAAGATAGTTCAGAAAAGACACCAGTCTTTGATCAATCATTAATTGATAGCAGTGATGATGAAGAAGAAATTAAACAAATAAACATTGGTAAAACTCATCTATCTCCTGAAAGTTTCAAATTTTATTTTGCAGATAAATTGGAGAAGCTAAAGGAGAGACGAGCAGCAAGAGAAAAGAAAAAGGTGAAATGTGAGAATGTTGCTCAGGAAGAGAAAAATGAACAGAGTGAAGAGGTTAAAGTGATTGAAAAGATTGTAGAAGTCACAAAACCTTGTCTGAAATGTTTGGAACCATGCAAACATTGTGAAGAGAAAGATAAGAAGTATAGTGAGCTAGACGAGATGAAAGAAAAGTTATTGTTCGATGTTAAGTACGTGAAAGAATCTTATGATGTGTTGAACAAAACGGTTAATAGTTTGGAAAAGACAAATTCAGAAAGGGAAGATGCTTTGACAATGATGAATGCAACAATGATGTCTAAGCAGAAGGACATCAATCACTATATTGTTGAGTGTGTAGAGTTGAAGCAGGAATTGGAGACTAAAAAGATTGAAAATGAAAGAATCAGACGATTGCTAATGGATTACTCAAGTTCTGATTACTTGATTGATAGAATCTATCCAACAGTAGCAGGTTTTGAAGCTTTTCAAGATAAGAAGTCGAAAGATACGAATACTGGTAAGAAACAAAGTGCAAATTATAACAAGTGTCCGCCTCCAATTTGGGAAGGTTATTCTCCCAGAAAACCAAATTCGGAACAACTCAAAAAGGCAGTCAATATAAAGTTAAAGTCTGAAACAACTGATGAGTTACCAGACAACATTGACGTCACATTCACATCGTCTGACACTGATCATGAGTCTGAGTTAATAAAGAAAGTGGTCGATCAGGTGTTGGATAAGGATGAGGAGTCACAGTCACAGTCTGAATCTGAGAGCTCAAGTTCATCAGTTGACAGTTCGAAATCATCGGTCAAAAGGGTTTACAATAAAGATTTTCTGATGTCAAAAAATAATTTGAATGACGAAACATTCAAAGTAGCATATACTTTGAATGGTTCAGACAAATTATATTCTGATGATTAATTTCCAATTAAAAATGTGAAAATTGAATATATTAAAACCGTTTTTAAATTGATAAAAATAAAATTTTCAGAAATAAAAGATAAAATGGGATTTTCAAAACCTAAATATACTTCTAGAGTTCAACAATGTTTAAACAAGAAGAAAGGTTTTGGTCGAGGTCATCAAAAGAAACCGAATCATAAAAGCAATTTCAAAAAGAAGGGGCTGGGTTTTGATGTTGAAAATAATCAAAATATTAAAGATTCTAAATCAAAAACTGTATTTATTTCTGGGACAAGTTCTGAAGAAGAGGAAAAGAGCTCATTCTGGAAGCAATCAAACAAAGCATTTCTTGCAGAAAAACAGAAACATGATAGAATGTTGCTCAGAAAAAAGAGACAAGAACCTGTTACCGATGCAAAAAAAGTTTGTCACATCGCCTGGAACTGTCAAAAGGCAACTAACATAAAACAGGAAGTTCTTGTTAAACTCAAAGAAAAAGTTGTTGATAAAACTGAACCACCAACTGAAAAATTCAAAGTGTTTAAAAATTCTACATATGAAGTTGGTGAGTGTTCAAAAAGGTTTTACAAAAGAAAAGTGAAACTTAACAACCAAAAGTGGATTGTTAAGAAATCAGATGTTAAATCTGGCGATGAATCTGACTCGTCAAAGTCAGAGGAGCCACCAGTTGAGCTTAATAGAGAAAAGTCAGTTCCGCCAATGGATGATGTCAACTTTCCACCATTGCGGACTGAAAATTTTAAACAAAAAGATGGAAAAGTGGAAATTTCAAATCAATTCTATTCTGAAAAGAAAGAATTCGATGTCGAAAAGGCTTTCAATGGCAAAGTGAAACATATGTTTGAGAAAATGGTCAATGGTAGGGAAAAAGGGGTAAAAGATTTTTATGAATCAAAAAGGAGAACTTACCCACCGAGTGAAAATAACTCGGATGCACCTAAAGCTGGTCAGGCTAGGGTGTTTGTATTCCATGCTTAAAAATCCTGACTTGCCGGAGCTCCCAAGTTGGTAATCATGGAGCATGAATCAGCATCTTTCTTGAAAAATTATTCTTGAAAAATGTTTTGAAAAATGTCAAAATGATAATTTTTACAACGTGGTTAAAGAAAAGGAAAAGTGAACTTACAAGTGGTTAATTGTGACAACCGTCACTTTTCCGTACATTCCGTAAACTCAATAAACAGTAATAAGTGCTCTAATGACTGTACATGATCTAGTGTACAAGACAAATAAATTTCTGATTTCCATGCAAGTGAATTCAAGCACGTTTTATGCTACAAGAATTTCTTTATGATGGCGTTGCGTCAAAAATACTAGTAACTCACCGGTAAGACACATTGTGTCAACAATTCTGCAGAAAGCAGTTAGACAATAGTATTGGAACCTAGGTGTACGTCCAACGTCAAGAATGCGTTAAAACCCAAAGAGTACATACAAGGGTTTACATATAGACATTCCGAGAGCTAAAATACGCACTAAAAAGCACCCGAAACGCACTTTAAGTGCAGAATTTTACCAAATTCAGCTATAATCAGCATTATGACACTGAAATATTATGCAGAAATTTTGATTTATCATCCTAAGTGTCGGGGATTGAAAGTGTTACAAAAGAATACTTGAAAGACACTAAACGGTGCAATTTAGCACTTAGACGAACCGGTATTTAACCGAACAACCGGACATTACCCGGAACACCAAAATTTTGCTAGAAGCAATGTTTTTATTTTTCTAAGCTAGTTAGGGTCCCCAAACACCCTAACACAGTATATATTAAATTACACACATAATACACTAACTAAATACTTAACCTCCTAACTAGATCACTAACCAAATAATTGAAATCCAACAAGATACCCCCCCCCCTCTTGGGACGGTCACCATGGGTGACCCACCCATTGATTTCTTTGATTATTATAATAGATTATGTTAGTGGATTAAGAAACACATTGCACAAAGGATAAAAGGTGACATTGGTTTATAAGAAGGCACAAGGGATCACACATTTCTTCACCACTCACAATCAACAAACTCTCTTGTCACACCCCGACCACGTAGAACAACAAAACGTGGCGGAAACATCGGGGAGTGTTGTAACAGAATCATTGTTTCATAACACATGGAAATTGAAATATTGTTTTATTGAATTAAAGTAGTTACAATGTATTAACAAACAAAGAAGTATAACAAAATTAACTAGTCTTCCATCTTTTATTGTCACTAAGGCCCAAGTCCGCCTAAGTGTATCTTGATCAATCCTATGCTTCATTTCCTGAAACACATGTGAAAATAGGTACGTCAGCATAAAAATGCCGGCGAGTACATAGGTTTTGTGAAAATGAGATTCATGACTTGAGTTTAAGAAAATGTTTAATAAAATTTAGTCATGAACCTTGTTAATTGTTTTGTTTTGTAAATCATTAAAAACAATGATAAGATCAGATGATATGTATAAATAAATGTAAGGTTAAATGAATAACCATGTAAAACGAGTTTGTATAAGATAAGTTGTTTGTAAAACAATGTCTTGTGAAAAGTATGTTATTTGTATAAAATGTTATATGTCTTATGTTGAAATGATTCAAATAACGCTACGATATGTAATACCATACAAACACTTATATATAGGAAGTACCAGCGGCGTACCCACCATGCTTGTATCATATTACACACGCCTCGTTACTTAAATCACTTACTCAAATCAAACCAACAATGTAAGATGTCTATGTTTAAACCAATTGCCAAATGTATTGAATAATATGTCAAAGTGTTTATACCAAGATGTAAATCATGTAATGTATAACAAATGTCAAAAATGTTTATGTGTCAAATATAAATCATGTAATGTGTAACCAAAATGATATGTATGGCTAGTGAAATGCATCAACTAAACCATAGGTGAAACGCACAAAACAAAGTATTGAAGTAAAACTTGGTTTAAATCAAAGTTATGTTTTGTGGAAATGCATGATCAAACGTAAATTATGTCAAAATGTTTATGTCAAATGTCTTTGTGTAAACCATGTCAAATGTTAAGAAGTCCAAAAGTAGTCAAGTAATGTGTAAATGTTTATGTATAGTCAAAAGTCATGTATGGTAAGTAAAATGAGTCTACTTAAACCATAAGTAAAAATGTACAAAGCAAAGTATTTGAATAAATCAAAAGTTATGCTTTGTAGAATAATGCATGCTTTACTGAATACGAACATTTATGCGGTATTGTGAAAATTCATACATCCAAGCCTTGCGACAGTCGGATAACTATGTAAAAGTGAGTTATCAAAATGAAAATGTATTCGGATTCGGTCATTCCTTACGTCCAAACAAAACCCGAGATTTCAGGAATGGGATTTGTCAAGTCCTATGGTACCACTACCTACTACCGAGCGGCATGATCGGTGTTAATGAATGTATAGTATAGTTTAAACAAACCAAATGTCATACCAAAATGTAAGCATGTTTTATGAAGATAATGTACCTAGTATGCTAGAGTAAACATACAAGGTAGAGCTGTAAAACAATGTGTCCATATGTTACTGGAACATATGCAACAGAGATGCAATGTAAAATAATGTACTAAACATGTACTAAATGGACATACATAGCATGTGATGTGATGTGATGTAAAACAATGTACTAAGTATGCTAAGTTAACATACAAAGCAGAAAAGTCATGTAAATCAATGTGCTAGCATGCTATCAGTCAACATACATAGCAGAAATGTAATGAAATCATGTACTATAAATGTACTAATGAACATAGCAAGTATATGATGTGAAAACAGGAAAGCAGGAAAGTAACAAGTAGGCACATGTGTTCCACCCCAAAACGTTTGGAAAACAGTAAAAGAGGGGTCTATGTACTCACTTGAGATTGCTCAGAAGTCCTAAGATAACCACCAAGCAAAGCTAGAGATCACGGAATCAAACGACACCTAATATAGGTAACTATGTTAATAAACCGGACCTATATCGGAGAATCGGATAGAATGAGGGCTCATAAACCAAATGAGTATGGGAACTCATGTAGTATGGTTTAATAAGGCCTACATACTAAATGAAACCTAACCTAAGTGCTTACGACCCGTTTAGGTAGCTTATGCTACTTTAACGCGTCGTTCGCGTAAAACGCGTTTGGAACGCATAACTAGTCCTATGATAAGTAAAATATGCCTTAACATGTCTAATATTGTTGCCATATCAGTTTAGATACCAAAATTTATGTTACATATGCTTAAAATGAATTTTGGCGTAAAAAGGGCATTTTGGTAATTTACCTAAGGCATATAAACTACCTATCATACAACTACTTAAACGAAGCGACCATAAGGTATAACCTCGGAAGGTTATTCCCTATATACTATGGTCACCTAATATGTTTGGTCGAATCCTAATGATCGACCAAATGGGTCGGGTTCGAAAGCATAAGCGACTGATCAAGTCGCTTACCCTTACGACCCTAGACAACGTGGTAATCAGTAGGCATAGTCACAAGGACTATAACCATCGTGATTACAATCATGTTGCGAAGTTCTAACGAACTTCGCATTGACCATAAACTGGTCAATGCAGAAAGTCAAACAAGGTTTGACTTTCGGACTCGAAAAGCAATAAAAGAACGAAGGAACACTTACAAAGGGTCCCCGAATGCTAATCTAGATCCAAATAACTCAGGTATGAAACAATGGTTCCAACTTAGAGTCTTTTGGATCAGATTCTTGTGAGGAAAAGTGAAGGGTGGAGGTGGGTATTTATAGTAAATGGTCCACCGTTAGGATCGTTTGTCGAATATCGTGCCTTAATCACATCCGTACATGTGTCGGAACCTTATGGTACCCAAAATGGCCACTCACCATAAGAGATCAACATGTGGCAAGGGGTTAGGGAGTGGTTAACAGCTGTTAACAGCTGTAAAAAGGCCATTTTGCTGCATCTAGCCCCTACTTACGGACCTAGTTTGGCAGATTTACAGTTTCAGTCCCTGCAACCTCAAAACTTGGTTTACGATGCGTTTTTTTGACACGTTTAAGCCCCGTTAACCCCATTTCAAAGCTCTAAAATGAAGTTAAAGTATAGGGAACTTAAAATGTGTTCAAAAATATCTCGGGTGTCGGTTTGTTTAGCCGTACGGTTATGTTGTTCGGTTAATTACAACGGAATGCGCATAAGCGCGAAAAATGATCCAAATGGCGTGACGAATGGATTTTTCTTATGCCAAACACTAAAATAAAATATTTTAGTGCTTACATAAATTTTTGGATGTCCGGATGTATTCAGAACGTAAGTTATGCGCGAAAATGCAAACTTGTGCACTTTTTGACGCTTTTAGTCACTGAATGACCCCAAAAGTTTATTTTAGCATACTGAACCCCTCAAAGCCTATTTATATGCTATGTAAAGGATATTTATGGTATGTTTAACTTATGGTCATGTTCCGGAATGTTCGTTACAGTTCAGATTGGCATACTTTCGCAGTTTGTCAAGTTTAGTCCCTGTAAGCGAATTAACTTGTTTTTGCCATACCAAAGCCTTCAAAACTTATTTCTAAGTTATGTAAGGGTTATTTAAGGTATGTTTAGACTATTTCACTATTCCGGAGTGTTCATTTCATTAAACTGGTTATATTTACGCATCAGAGCGCGTATAACCCTCTAGAAAGCGATTTAAAGCTTAGAATCAAACAAGAGTTGATACGTGCGAACGATACACATATTTTTACAAATCCCAAGTATGAAATACAATATTTCATTGGTTTGGCATTTGTTTGATGGTTGAAGTGACACAGGTGTCACAGTCTCCCCTACTTTAGGAAATTTCGTCCCGAAATTTTTATTTAGAGGAAACTTGTGAGAGTTTGAAACATGAAGTTGAAAAGATCGAACAACATTGGTTAGGGTTCTGAACTTCTAGTAATTTAAATAACATCATGCTTGCAATGTAAGAGGGATACTTATATACAAGTATATGAAGCGTCATTGGTGCGTCCACCGTACCTCCATTACATCGTTCTCATTTTGTTATTGTTGTCACTATCGGTTCTTACACATAATAAATCTTACTGGGTTTCTGTGCACTAAATTTCATAATTATGTACGCGTCCATAATTAGGCAATTCCTTGCATAGTTCACACAGTCTATTTTATAATGTGTAGGGGAAAACCAAATGAACAAACCTGTGATGAGTGTGACTAGACCACCATAGGGTCCCTTTTATTAAATCAATAAATGATTTTAATAGACAACCGAGGAGTCTTTTCAGCTTATATCATCAGATGTCGTTCTTTAACCAGATTGTGAATCAATCTTTTTGACTAGACCACTAAAAGGGTCTCTTATGAATCATGGAGTGGTACTATATAATCCAAGGGTCTTAACTATTACATAGAAGCCCATTAAGGATTTAAGGTAGTACCTTTTTGAATATCCTTCTATGAATCCCTCACATGAATATACGAAGGGTTCTATGAGGATTTGGATAACGAATATCCAGAGTATACCAAAAACACAAAAAAATGTATAAAAGAAAACACAAGATGCATAAACAGATAGTCGCATAACCACAAAATTGTTTGTTAATTTGTTCTGCTAATAGAGCACATGTATTTAAAGCACACTAGGAATCCATCTCGTGGACTTCATTTGGTACTTTAAACATTGTCAAGAATCTAACTATAAAGATAGAAAGATTTAAAGAAAAATTCGATTTCGATTTAAAAGGAACCGAAATATTCGAATTTAGGTACATAAGGAATCCAATTTAGGACTCTGATTTGAATGATAATCATCCACAAGGGTCTAAATGTGAAAATAAAAGATCCCATATGGATTTTAGGAGTTGAAGATGTTTTGAAACCTTGCACTGAGTGTGCTTAGGTTAAAACATGAAGTAAAAATGCTTATGAAGTTGAGATGCTAGATATGTCAAGGCGACATATGAAGAAGAACCTGAAAGTTAAGTCAATGTATGAGGAAAAATATTTTTGAAAACTATGCATGGGGTTCTAAAAAAATGTGTTCAAGGTTTTTGAAACCTTATATATAATACTTTTGAAATCATAAAGTAGGTGTATTAGGTAGGTATATTTATAAAAATGTTTTAAAAAAAATCATGCGAGATGAATTTTGAAATTATGTATAAGGTTTTTGAAAATATGAATGATGCTTTTGAAATCGTGCATTTGATAAGAAAATGTACTGTGTTAATATTGTCTTCAGACTATATGAAACATTTTGAAATTATGAAGGTTGTTTTTTTTTTTTTTTTTTGAAAACATAGCCAATGTTTTTGAAATAACATAGACATGCATTTAAAAAAAAATTGTTTTCAAACTATATGAAATGTTTTGAGATCATGAAGATTGTTTTTGAAGTACTTGTATTGTGTATGTTGAAAAATTAAAACGTAATGGGTATGAGTTTTGAAAATATCCTTAGTTATCTAACCAAGGATTCAAAGGCACAGATGTGCAAAAAGCACGATTACTCAAAATTTCACTTTATTTCATGTACTTCGTTTCTTTAGAATGAAACGAGTACTTAGAAATTTTTTATCCAAGGGAATCATGAGCAAACGCAAGAATGGGAAAAATTCGCAAGAGTAGTTTGTAAGGAATATAGTTCCTTGATGTAGGTATCATAGGAAAAGTCATACACACATGTAACTATACTCGTATATTAGAATTGTGAACAACAACTTTATTTATAAACAAAACAGATTGTTTCACATTACAGGAAAATAGAAGAAACAAAGCGTAAGACAACAACATCTTCTAATCAGCCAACGGCTCATCCATGGGTTGAATTTGCCTTAGCAAGCTTCGGGCATTTATTCATGAAATGACCCATCTTGCCACAGTTGTAGCACGATCCAGGCGGGAAGCGAGCTTGAGCAGGATTGGCTTGTGGTTGACTTGGACCACCTTGGTTTGGGGTAAATCGACAAGCGCTTGCCAGGTGACCAACTCGCCCACATGCTGCACACAAACGACACTGTAGGTGAGCTAAGTGGTGTGCATTACATTTGTCGCATATTGGTGCCGTTCCCTTGTATTGCTTCTTAGCAGGTGGTGTTGCCACCCCGATGGTTCCTGCTTGATTTGGTACCGCTGCAGATTGGCAAACTTTTGCTGTATGACCTTTAAGTCCACAAATTTGGCATTTGCGACACTTCACCCTAGCATGATGATGAAGGTTACATTGGTTGCACAAGGGTGAAGTTCCATTGTATGGCTTCCTAGCAGGGGGTTGAGCTGGTTGGTTGGGGAAGGCTTGACCATTGTGAGCGACTACGGCGAAGTTCTGAGAAGCCTTTCGCTTCTTTGACTTCTTAGGGGATCGTTCATCCATGGTCTTTGATTCCTTGATTGGTTTCTTGGCTGGCGGTGCTGTCACCTGACTAGGTCCTGCCTGTCTTGGTGACTCTTGAGTGGCTTCATCCTGGAGACGATACATGGTAGTAGCTAATTCAACAGTCTTCAGGACTACTTCGCCTATTCGCTGAGCGAATTTGGCAGTCTGCTCGGATATCTGACCGTTGCTGAGAGGAAGAGACATTCTAGAAGAAAATGAAAGATATAGGAAGAAACAAGTGAAAGGTTATCAGACAATCAAAACAGAATGGCAATGCATAAGAATTTGTGATCATTTGTTTGTTACCTAAGGCAATCAAATGAGATGGTGACAAATCAAAGTAAATGGGTCAAAAATAATGTATCGCGAAGACATGCTCGCCTATAAGTGAACACTCATCCCAAGAATTCCCAGGTAAGCACAACTGGTCTCGCGTCTGATGAGATGTATATGAAGTGCTTGCCTAGACAGAAAACCCAGAATACAGGCATTCACCCTTCCAGTTTGCACGTGTTCACATTATATGACCCAAACTTTGACGAGATTTTGAAAATTCATAGGGGTTCAAAACCTTATAAATGAGGGTTCAAAACCTTACAATAGAGGGTTCAAAACCTAGTAATCAATCATCCTACAACAGATGATTGGTTTTCAAAGCGGTTTTGAAATTTATGTTCTTGTTGTGGTTGTCGCCTAAGGATAGGTGACAATATTGTTTTATGACTAAACGTAAGTAAACTCGCGTTAGGGTCCTAGGAAGGTTATAGACTAGGTCAAAGCATTACTAATAACCTAATTCCCTATAACCATGAGCTCTGATACCAACTTTTATGTCACACCCCGACCACGTAGAACAACAAAACGTGGCGGAAACATCGGGGAGTGTTGTAACAGAATCATTGTTTCATAACACATGGAAATTGAAATATTGTTTTATTGAATTAAAGTAGTTACAATGTCTTAACAAACAAAGAAGTATAACAAAATTAACTAGTCTTCCATCTTTTATTGTCACTAAGGCCCAAGTCCGCCTAAGTGTATCTTGATCAATCCTATGCTTCATTTCCTGAAACACATGTGAAAATAGGTACGTCAGCATAAAAATGCCGGCGAGTACATAGGTTTTGTGAAAATGAGATTCATGACTTGAGTTTAAGAAAATGTTTAATAAAATTTAGTCATGAACCTTGTTAATTGTTTTGTTTTGTAAATCATTAAAAACAATGATAAGATCAGATGATATGTATAAATAAATGTAAGGTTAAATGAATAACCATGTAAAACGAGTTTGTATAAGATAAGTTGTTTGTAAAACAATGTCTTGTGAAAAGTATGTTATTTGTATAAAATGTTATATGTCTTATGTTGAAATGATTCAAATAACGCTACGATATGTAATACCATACAAACACTTATATATAGGAAGTACCAGCGGCGTATCCACCATGCTTGTATCATATTACACACGCCTCGTTACTTAAATCACTTACTCAAATCAAACCAACAATGTAAGATGTCTATGTTTAAACCAATTGCCAAATGTATTGAATAATATGTCAAAGTGTTTATACCAAGATGTAAATCATGTAATGTATAACAAATGTCAAAAAATTTTATCTGTCAAATATAAATCATGTAATGTGTAACCAAAATGGTATGTATAGCTAGTGAAATGCATCAACTAAACCATAGGTGAAACGCACAAAACAAAGTATTGAAGTAAAACTTGGTTTAAATCAAAGTTATGTTTTGTGGAAATGCATGATCAAACGTAAATTATGTCAAAATGTTTATGTCAAATGTCTTTGTGTAAACCATGTCAAATGTTAAGAAGTCCAAAAGTAGTCAAGTAATGTGTAAATGTTTATGTATAGTCAAAAGTCATGTATGGTAAGTAAAATGAGTCTACTTAAACCATAAGTAAAAATGTACCAAGCAAAGTATTTGAATAAATCAAAAGTTATGCTTTGTAGAATAATGCATGCTTTACTGAATACGAACATTTATGCGGTATTGTGAAAATTCATACATCCAAGCCTTGCGACAGTCGGATAACTATGTAAAAGTGAGTTATCAAAATGAAAATGTATTCGGATTCGGTCATTCCTTACGTCCAAACAAAACCCGAGATTTCAGGAATGGGATTTGTCAAGTCCTATGGTACCACTGCCTACTACCGAGCGGCATGATCGGTGTTAATGAATGTATAGTATAGTTTAAACAAACCAAATGTCATACCAAAATGTAAGCATGTTTTATGAAGATAATGTACCTAGTATGCTAGAGTAAACATACAAGGTAGAGCTGTAAAACAATGTGTCCATATGTTACTAGAACATATGCAACAGAGATGCAATGTAAAATAATGTACTAAACATGTACTAAATGGACATACATAGCATGTGATGTGATGTAAAACAATGTACTAAGTATGCTAAGTTAACATACAAAGCAGAAAAGTCATGTAAATCAATGTGCTAGCATGCTATCAGTCAACATACATAGCAGAAATGTAATGAAATCATGTACTATAAATGTACTAATGAACATAGCAAGTATATGATGTGAAAACAGGAAAGCAGGAAAGTAACAAGTAGGCACATGTGTTCCACCCCAAAACGTTTGGAAAACAGTAAAATAGGGGTCTATGTACTCACTTGAGATTGCTCAGAAGTCCTAAGATAACCACCAAGCAAAGCTAGAGATCACGGAATCAAACGGCACCTAATATAGGTAACTATGTTAATAAACCGGACCTATATCGGAGAATCGGATAGAATGAGGGCTCATAAACCAAATGAGTATGGGAACTCATGTAGTATGGTTTAATAAGGCCTACATACTAAATGAAACCTAACCTAAGTGCTTACGACCCGTTTAGGTAGCTTATGCTACTTTAACGCGTCGTTCGCGTAAAACGCGTTTGGAACGCATAACTAGTCCTATGATAAGTAAAATATGCCTTAACATGTCTAATATTGTTTCCATATCAGTTTAGATACCAAAATTTATGTTACATATGCTTAAAATGAATTTTGGCGTAAAAAGGGCATTTTGGTAATTTACCTAAGGCATATAAACTACCTATCATACAACTACTTAAACGAAGCGACCATAAGGTATAACCTCGGAAGGTTATTCCCTATATACTATGGTCACCTAATATGTTTGGTCGAATCCTAATGATCGACCAAATGGGTCGGGTTCGAAAGCATAAGCGACTGATCAAGTCGCTTACCCTTACGACCCTAGACAACGTGGTAATCAGTAGGCATAGTCACAAGGACTATAACCATCGTGATTACAATCACGTTGCGAAGTTCTAACGAACTTCGCATTGACCATAAACTGGTCATTGCAGAAAGTCAAACAAGGTTTGACTTTCGGACTCGAAAAGCAATAAAAGAACGAAGGAACACTTACAAAGGGTCCCCAAATGCTAATCTAGATCCAAATAACTCAGGTATGAAACAATGGTTCCAACTTAGAGTCTTTTGCATCAGATTCTTGTGAGGAAAAGTGAAGGGTGGAGGTGGGTATTTATAGTAAATGGTCCACCGTTAGGATCGTTTGTCGAATATCGTGCCTTAATCACATCCGTACATGTGTCGGAACCTTATGGTACCCAAAATGGCCACTCACCATAAGAGATCAACATGTGGCAAGGGGTTAGGGAGTGGTTAACAGCTGTTAACAGCTGTAAAAAAGCCATTTTGCTGCATCTAGCCCCTACTTACGGACCTAGTTTGGCAGATTTACAGTTTCAATCCCTGCAACCTCAAAACTTGGTTTATGGTCATGTTCCGGAATGTTCTTTACAGTTCAGATTGGCATACTTTCGCAGTTTGTCAAGTTTAGTCCCTGTAAGCGAATTAACTTGTTTTTGCCATACCAAAGCCTTCAAAACTTATTTCTAAGTTATGTAAGGGTTATTTAAGGTATGTTTAGACTATTTCACTATTCCGGAGTGTTCGTTTCATTAAACTGGTTATATTTACGCATCAGAGCGCGTATAACCCTCTAGAAAGCGATTTAAAGCTTAGAATCGAACAAGAGTTGATACGTGCGAACGATACACATATTTTTACAAATCCCAAGTATGAAATACAATATTTCATTGGTTTGGCATTTGTTTGATGGTTGAAGTGACACAGGTGTCACATCTCTCTCCTTCTCTTCTCTTGTTCGGCCGAAGACCACGACACCCACCATCACCACCTTCAAGTTTCTTTCAAGCAATCTAAGGACATCCAAGGGTGTTAGTGATCATACAAACAAGCTTGGTGTGTTCGGAAGCTCAAGGACCTCTCTCATTTTCTTTTATCCATCACTTTTACACTCTTGAACTCCCCTAGCCTTGTGCTAGTGGTAAGTCTCTTAGATCTTCATTCTCTTCATGATTATGATGGATAATAGTAAAAGAATGATGAAATGATAAGAACTCTAAAGAACCATAAACAAAGTCTTGAACATTTACTAACTTTGTGATGAAGTAGTGTTTAAATGATGAAGAAATCATGTTATTCTTGTGTTGTTATGTTTGTTGGTTATTTTTTGTTAGTAGAAATGATATGGATCATCATATGGTCTTGCTAGATCATGATTAAAAACATGAACTAGCAAGATGGAAAAGTAAGAATGTTGTGGATGATGGAATCATCCACACATAAACTATGAACTTGAATAAATGGGTGTTTTCTTGAAAAATAAAGATCAAAATGAGTTATAATCTTTTAGATCTAAAGATCCATGAGTGGTTTTTCGAAAGAACCAAGTGAAAAGTATGAGTTTTGTTAAAACTTGGATCTTACATAAACTTAACACATTTATAGTGGATAAACAAGTGTAGAAACACTTGTGTAATAAGAAAATTTCATAAAGAAATATTTTTAGAAAATATGACTAGAAGTTGTGAAAATACCAACTCTTCAAAAATGAAGTTTTTGATGAACTACTCACATTTTTAAAGGTAACAAGACTTACAGAGTATGATAGTAAGTTACTACATACTTTTATAAACTTTCAAGTTCATAAGTTTATAGTTTATGCTTGTTTTTGACTAGTTTGGTAAATAAAGATGGTATGTTGTTGATTGTTGATTATGTTTTAAAAGAAAATAAACACATGTTTTGAAAACACAGGAAACCTCCATTTTTAGGGGAAACTCTGCCAAAATTTTTATAAATTTTGACACTTAGAAAAATATAAGTTTTGAGAAACTTATTCCCTAAAAATGTGTCTAAAAACATTTACCAAGGTTTCCCTAATTTTTGTATTAAGAAATGATGATTTCTTCAAGAATAAAATTGATACTAAGTATGTATATTTTTGAGAAAAATATATGTATATTTTGATCACCAAATTTCGTGCTAAGTGTATGTAGTATGTATTATACGTGATAGTGTATTAGGACTTGAAAATACACTAAATACTCTTGAGAAGTAAAAACAAAAAAATACACATACAACATACAAGATACATAATTCGGGTGCAAAATACAAGAAACTTATATTTATTTTTGAGAAAATAATATAAGTAAGACACTTAGTTAAAAATATAAATTATTTTTAACACAAGAATACATACACAAAAGATAGTGACTTGTACTTGTGCGATACAAGTCTAGTAACTAACGTTAATCAAACACGTTTAGGTCACGACGCTAGATAAGCAAATCCGGTGAAGTTTACGACGCAGGAACGCAAAGTTGTGAGTTCATGCTCCCCCTTTTCTTTAACTGTTTTTTGGTTTTATAACTCTCGGGGGTGAAATACATGTTACAAATATTACAATGTTTACAAATGGTATGATAACAAGAAGCACACTTGGTGAGGACGAGTACCAAGTATGATACGATTTGAGAATACAAAAATACAAGAAGCACTCTTGGTGAGAACGAGTACCGAGTGTGATGCGCTTTAAGAAATGCCTAGAAAATACTAGATCATGTGAGCATAGACTAGATATTGAAATGCCATTAATACTTAATTAGGGACGAGGGTTAGATCTAACGGGTACGGCCGAACCCCACTCATGGTCACAACTAGTACCTAGTAGTGCTTCGGAGTCCCAGTCGAGGTTAATCGACACAGTCGAGGGTAATCGACACAGTCGAGGGAAATTGACACAGTCGAGGTCAATCGACACAGTCGAGGAAAATCGACAAGGGTATGAGCCAATACTAGTGCTCCCTATGTCCTCACATGCCTTAATGTCCTTGTACAAACATTCAATTAGTACGTGGTGTATACAAGAAATCTTGATTTACACAAGAATACTTTATACAAGAATACTTTATTTATACATGATACATACCATGTTTTCATACAAGGTATGCAAAACGCATGAACGCGCTCAACTTTATGTTGATGTTTTCCAAAATTACATGTATTTCAGGTGACAGGATGGATCTTGGGCGCGGGTGTCGTAACTAGAAGTAGACTACAAGTTTAGATGTCATCCACTTTTGTTGAATTGTAACCTAGACGAAGGCTTTGTTTTAAAACTTAAGTAACAAGTGCTTGTAATATTCAAATTTTATGAATGGATGAACATCGTTTTGATCATATAGTTGTTTATTACGATTGAATGCAATGATAACAAACTTGTCACACATCATACGCTTCCGCAAAAGTCAGGGTGTGACAGTTTGGTATCAGAGCTTCGATTGTAGTGAACTAGGATTCCTTCTCGAGTACAATCACTAGAGTTCTCTCACAAAAAAAAACATTTTACAAAAAGGTTTTCATTGCATTCATGTAAGTGCCAAGATCCACAAGTCAAACACTTTTCAAAGAAGAGACAAGGCAAGGACATTAGTAGGGAATACCCTCAAGATAAGGTGCCAATTAAGGAATAGTCTACACGAGTTAGACTTGCCAAAGACAAAATGACCCCCCCAAAACGAGAGTTATACGTGATATAATGCATCAAATTGCTTAATTATGCTAAGTAGCATATTTGTTATTGATATACATACATACGAATATGTGTACAGAATAAATATTGACGTGAATACATACAAATAAATGTACGGAATGATTATTGACGTGAATAAGATACTTTCGACTCCGACTCCTATTACTGTACGTAACTCGCATGATGAAGCTGTCGACCTCGCGTTCATTGCAAAGCTCATAGCTAAGAGTGACTACCAGACAAGATTCTGAGCTTGCTTCCGTAGGAGATGGCTGCTCTTCCCTCTCGATTGGGAAGGTGCCTGACTACGGTGATGATGACGACGCAGAGGCGGCAACCTTGAATGAATTCTTAATCAACGGGACGAGATCCCTGCGGCTTATGTGAAGCAAGATTGATGACACACCTGACCAGAAAAGGAAGATGAAGTATTCATCTCGAAGGTGCCCCTCCAACTACTGGGAATCCTCCTTATTCCTACTTCATCTAATCATCGTGCATATTCGCGCATAACGACAACGAATGTTAGCGCATCGACCACCGCAATGGTCCTTTCCATGAAAAAGGTATAAGGACAGTAGTGTCCCCTCCTTGATTGATCATCTGCTTGGACGAGAGAAAATTTGGGGTAACTGTGCAAGACAATTTATTATTACGGGGGCCCACGTAATAACGACTTGTAGTGCACAGAAATCCTAGTGGACTCTGCGGGTCGAGCTAATGAAAACCACACAAAATTAATCTATAGGTGTCCTCACTTTCATCTGGTAGAACAACACATAGATCAGTGCTTTAGCACGTTAGAAAGTAGGAAACCTGTCTTGCCTACTTCATGCCCGGCTTTGCCTACTTCATGCCCGGCTTTGCCTACTTCATGTACGAGATGTTTGAGAAACAATATTTAAGCAAGAGAGGAGGAATAACATTCAGAAAGAATCAGTGACGATACACTCTCTATCACCTCTACACGAACAACCCCATCTAAGGGAAAATATACGCACCAGTAAAGCTAAAGACCTAAGAAAACCAATGTAGCAGGAAATAACTAAAACTTGAATGACCAAGGCGATGTAGCCTCGAGTTCATTTTATTACAAACAATAAGCCAAGTTTGCAAGCCTATGTGAAGGCTCAGTAACTGTTTCCTCGCTCATACATTGATTATATATACATGTGAAATTGGGTGATTACATGATGGCTTATGGTGCTATGTATCTCATAGATAATTGAAATGTTGTCAACCTACTTCATACCATTTTGGCAGAAGAGAATGTCGCCCAGGCGAGACACAAACACCAGTACGTTACCAAGGACAGAAGCCGAGCTGCAAGAACGCATCTCACAGGCAATTGCACGACATGAAGCCCTCCGCTCTAAGCACAACAATGGCACTACTGGAAATAACCCTCCGACTGGCTGCACCTATAAGCAGTTCCTGGACTGCAAACCATTAAACTTTGACAGAACAGGAGGCGCCGTTGCATTTGTTCGTTGGACAGAAAAGACCGACTCAGTTCTAAGAATGAGGAACTGTTCACCCCAACAGAGTGTTACCTATATCTCAGGGTTATTCTTAGATGGCACACTCTCCTGGTGGAACCTTCAGGTTCAAACCCTTGGCGCAGATGTTGCTTATGCACTGAGCTGGGACGAGCTCAAGGAAATGATGGAAAGGAAATACTATTCTAGGGCTGAAATCCAGAAGCTTGAGGTGGAGTTCTGGAATTTGAAAATGGACGGACCGAAGATTTCTGAATACGTCCAGCGATTTCACGACTTGTCTAGGGTCATCCCCTACTTAGTCAAACCGGAATTCAAAAGGATTAAACGATTCATTTGGGGACTTGCACCTCAAATTAGGAGCTTGGTTACTACCTCAAGGCCTCCAACTATCGCAGAGGCTATCGATTTAAGCGTTATGCTTACTGAAGAAGCTCTACGTGCGGGAAAATTTTCGGAATCTGAGGATAACAAGAAATAGACTCATGTGGAGTCATCAGGCAACAAGAAAAGGAAGTCCTCAAACCTAAAGTTGAGCGCACAAGTCAGCCATGGACGCTCTAAAGCAAACAAAAGAAAGAAAGTGAAACCGCCGCACGGCAGGAAAACTGATGGAGCCACTAATAGGGCCGGTGGTAAAATTTACTCGGGGACTAAGCCAAGGTGCGAAGAATGCAATTTTCACCATGAAGGTCGATGTCTGAGACCTAAGTGCGGAAAGTGTGGAAAAGAAGGACACAGCAAGGATGCCTGTTGGGCAAGGGACCCAGATGGAAGAGATAAGAGAGTACTAGGATGCTACAGATGTGGTGAAGCAGGGCACTTTAGGAAAGATTGCCCTAGGAAGAAACAAGCAAGGAAGGGTTTTCACGATCGGAGCTCGTGAAGCACGCCAGGATCCAGATGCGGTTACGGGTGCGTTCCCTATTAACCAACCTTATGCATCTATTTTTAATTAATACTGGCATCAACTTTAACCATGCATGCTTAGAACTTAAGAAACTGCTTGGCCTAGTTTCGAGTAAAATAGACGTCCCGTATTCCTTAGAAATGGGCATATAGAAGACTAGTTTAAATAGACGAAGCGATTAAGAATTTGCATTTAGGAACTCAGAAGGCCGAAACCTCCTATTACTATTGACTTGCGAATTCATGTTAGCCAGCATGGATTGGATATCCAAGTATAGGGCCTGAGAACATCCCCGTGACGGAAGAAGTTCCAGGAGCCTTTTCTGAAGACCTGCTAGGAATACCTCCACAACGACAAGAGAAGTTTAAGATGAACCTCGTGCCGGAAGCGGCATCAGCGCCGAATGACGCTTTACCGACTAGCTTCGTCCGCGAAGCATAAGCCTCCGATATAACTACTAGGGCTGCTAAACAGAGGAAATTAAATACATGACATCCTTAGTTAAGGATATGAGAAGAAAGTTGACAGTTTCCATTTTGTATAAATCCCAGAGAATTGAGAATCAGAATCCTTGCCGAGGACTGATGACATGAAACAGACAAAACGTAAGATCCTAGTTACCACTCAAGGATCGATTTGAGGACAAGATGTCCTCCACTGTGAATACAAGAAGGAAATATCCCTAAAACGACCTTTAGGACTCGCTTCGAGCATTACAAGTTCCTTGTCATACCATTTGGCTTAACACATGCATCGACAATATTCATGGACCTCATGAATCGAACGTGTAAGCCATACCTGGATAAATCATGATTATACTTATTGACTACATTCTTATATGGCCAACGACCAAGGAAGGTCGTGAGCAACAGCTGCAATTTACCTTGCAACTCTTAGAGAAAAGAACAGTTATGTGCCATGATGACGAAAAGTGGATTTCGAATTCGCGAGGTGAGAACTTTAAGATACATGATGGATAAGGAAGAAATTCATGCCAACCCCGCAACCAAGAGCTAAAGAGCCAGAGTTGCAATTATAAGACGCTTCTCAACAAAGTCTCGATTGTACGCCGATGCAACGAGACCACAACACTGCATACGCGACACATTGATTAAGGAATCATAAGAATAAACCTTGAGCTAGATACAGTAATTGAGCGCCGCAAAATTTGACGTCATTACCTGAAAGAAAATGCTGCACGATCTTTACTGATCACAAGGAATGCAGCACACCGATGATCGTAAGAACTTGAATATAAACTGAGCTGCTGAACGATGCAGACTGTATGGACATGATACGTGCTTATGTGAGAAACTTTGATGAAAAGTCGGAACACTCACTTATCCTTAGTGGAGTTTTTCCGACAAAAGTACTTATCAAACCGTCGTCTAAACCGCTTCGTGTGAAGCTTTAGATGGAACATAATGAGTCAATTCCCGTCGTGTTGAACGGAGACCGGAAATAAGAAATCTACTGGCCCGAGTTGGTTCAGGAAAATCTAGAGGCAAGGTCGTTCAGATATGTGATCATATCGAGATAGCCCGCAGAATACAGAAAGATTACGCCGATGAGCGGCAGAAATTGTAAGAATTTGAGACAAGAAGTATGACTAAAAAGAGAGCCTCACCTAGAGAAGGCGTAGTGTGATTTAGAAAACGAAAAGGTTGAATCCCCGGCGTAGGGATCAGAACCATTGTTCACAAGATGAAGCTTCCAGAAAAAGATCAGTAGTGATCGCGGCACATTCATGTGTCTAGTCTTTAGAGGAGTCTGACTCAAGGAACGGTCGTTGTTCCCACAAATAAGATTCACGTCAATGACAAAAGACAATACTATAGAAACCTGTTAAGGTTTTGGACCAAGAGTCCACAATACAATAGAAACCTGTTAAGGTTACGGACCAAGAGTCCACAAGATACAGAAAAGACATGATTGATTTACTAGAGTACAATAAAATACATAACATGAGAACACGAAGACGTGTTTCGAATATAAGTGACCACGTTTGATCCACAACTCCCCTGCGACCGACGGCATCACTTGAATTTCGAGACGAAATTCTTTTAACAGGGGGAGACTGTGACAACCGTCACTTTTCCGTACATTCCGTACACTCAATAAACAGTAATATGTGCTCTAATGACTGTACATGATCTAGTGTACAAGAAAAATAAATTTCTGCTTTCCATGCAAGTGAATTCATGCACGTTTTATGCTACAAGAATTACTTTATGATGGCGTTGCGTCAAAAATA
The DNA here is from genome assembly GCA_030545235.1 of Helianthus tuberosus. Taxonomy (NCBI): domain Eukaryota; kingdom Viridiplantae; phylum Streptophyta; class Magnoliopsida; order Asterales; family Asteraceae; genus Helianthus; species Helianthus tuberosus. The sequence continues at coordinate 138,055,860 of CM060394.1, forward strand.
CTAGTAAACACACCGGTAAGACACATTATGTCAACAATTCTGCAGAAAGCAGTTGGACAATAGTATTGGAACCTAGGTGTAGGTCCAACATCAAGAATGCATTAAAACCCAAAGAGTACATACAAGGGTTTACATATAGACATTCCGAAAGCTAAAATACGCACTAAAAAGCACCCGAAACGCACTTTAAGTGCAGAATTTTACCAAATTCAGCTATAATCAGCAATATGACACTGTAATATTATGTAGAAATTTTGATTTATCATCCTAAGTGTCGGGGATTGAAAGTGTTACAAAAGAATACTTGAAAGACACTAAACGGTGCAATTTAGCACTTAAACGAACCGGTATTTAACCGAACAACCGGACATTACCCGGAACACCAAAATATTGCTAGAAGCAATGTTTTTATTTTTCTAAGCTAGTTAGGGTCCCCGAACACCCTAACACACTATATATTAAATTATACACATAATACACTAACTAAATACTTAACCTCCTAACTAGATCACTAACCAAATAATTGAAATCCAACAAGATACCCCCCCCCCCCTCTTGGGACGGTCACCATGGGTGACCCACCCATTGATTTCTTTGATTATTATAATAGATTATGTTAGTGGATTAAGAAACCCATTGCACAAAGGATAAAAGGTGACATTGGTTTATAAGAAGGCACAAGGGATCACACATTTCTTCACCACTCACAATCAACAAACTCTCTCTCCTTCTATTCTCTTGTTCGGCCTAAGACCACCACACCCACCATCACCACCTTCAAGTTTCTTTCAAGCAATCTAAGGACATCCATGGGTGTTAGTGATCATACAAACAAGCTTGGTATGTTCGGAAGCTCAAGGACCTCTCTCATTTTCTTTTATCCATCACTTTTACACTCTTGAACTCCCCTAGCCTTGTGCTAGTGGTAAGTCTCTTAGATCTTCATTCTCTTCATGATTTTGATGGATAATAGTAAAAGAATGATGAAATGATAAGAACTCTAAAGAACCATAAACAAAGTCTTGAACATTTACTAACTTTGTGATGAAGTAGTGTTTAAATGATGAAGAAATCATGTTATTCTTGTGTTGTTATGTTTGTTGGTTATTGTTTGTTAGTAGAAATGATATGGATCATCATATGGTCTTGCTAGATCATGATTAAAAACATGAACTAGCAAGATGGAAAAAGTAAGAATGTTGTGGATGATGGAATCATCCACACATAAACTATGAACTTGAATAAATGGTGTTTTCTTGAAAAATAAAGATCAAAATGAGTTATAATCTTGTAGATCTAAATATCCATGAGTGGTTTTTCGAAAGAACCAAGTGAAAAGTATGAGTTTTGTTAAAACTTGGATCTTACATAAACTTAACACATTTATAGTGGATAAACAAGTGTAGAAACACTTGTGTAATAAGAAAATTTCACAAAGAAATATTTTTAGAAAATATGACTAGAAGTTGTGAAAATACCAACTCTTCAAAAATGAAGTTTTTGAAGAACTATTCACATTTTTAAAGGTAACAAGACTTACAAAGTATGCTAGTAAGTTACTACATACTTTTATAAACTTTCAAGTTCATAAGTTTATAGTTTATGCTTGTTTTTGACTAGTTTGGTAAATAAAGATGGTATGTTGTTGATTGTTGATGATGTTTTAAAAGAAAATAAACACATGTTTTGAAAACATGGGAAACCTCCATTTTTAGGGGAAACTCTGCCAAAATTTTTATAAATTTTGACACTTAGAAAAATATAAGTTTTGAGAAACTTATTCCCTAAAAATGTGTCTAAAAACATTTACCAATGTTTCCCTAATTTTTGTATTAAGAAATGATGATTTCTTCAAGAATAAAATTGATACTAAGTATGTATATTTTTGAGAAAAATATATGTATATTTTGATCACCAAATTTCGTGCTAAGTGTATGTAGTATGTATTATACGTGACAGTGTATTAGGACTTGAAAATACAATAAATACTCTTGAGAAGTAAAAACACAAAAATACACATACAACATACAAGATACATAATTCGGGTGCAAAATACAAGAAACTTATATTTATTTTTGAGAAAATAATATAAGTAAGACACTTAGTTAAAAATATAAATTATTTTTAACACAAGAATACGTAGACAAAAGATAGTGACTTGTACTTGTGCGATACAAGTCTAGTGACTAACGTTAATAAGACACGTTTAGGTCACGACGCTAGATAAGCAAATCCGGTGAAGTTTACGACGCAGGAACGCAAAGTTGTGAGTTCATGCTCCCCCTTTTCTTTAACTGTTTTTCGGTTTTATAACTCTCGGAGGTGAAATACATGTTACAAATATTACAATGTTTACAAATGGTATGATAACAAGAAGCACACTTGATGAGGACGAGTACCAAGTATGATACGATTTGAGAATACAAAAATACAAGAAGCACTCTTGGTGAGAACGAGTACCGAGTGTGATGCGCTTTAAGAAATGCCTAGAAAATACTAGATCATGTGAGCATAGACTAGATATTGAAATGCCATTAATACTTAATTAGGGACGAGGGTTAGATCTAACAGGTACGGCCGAACCCCACTCATGGTCACAACTAGTACCTAGTAGTGCTTCGGAGTCCCAGTCGAGGTTAATCGACACAGTCGAGGTTAATCGACACAGTCGAGGGTAATCGACACAGTCAAGGGAAATTGACACAGTCGAGGTCAATCGACACAGTCGAGGTCAATCGACACAGTCGAGGAAAATCGACAAGGGTATGAACCAATACTAGTGCTCCCTATGTCCTCACATGCCTTAATGTCCTTGTACAAACATTCAATTAGTACGTGGTGTATACAAGAAAACTTGATTTACACAAGAATACTTTATACAAGAGTACTTTATTTATACATGATACATACCATGTTTTCATACAAGGTATGCAAAACGCATGAACTCGCTCAACTTTATGTTGATGTTTTCCAAAATTACATGTATTTCAGGTGACAGGATGGATCTTGGGCGCGGGTGTCGTAACTAGAAGTAGACTACATGTTTAGATGTCATCCACTTTTGTTGAATTGTAACCTAGACGAAGGTTTAGTTTTAAAACTTAAGTAACAAGTGCTTGTAATATTCAAATTTTATGAATGGATGAACATCGTTTTGATCATATAGTTGTTTATTACGATTGAATGTAATGATAATAAACTAGTCACACATCATACGCTTCCACAAAAGTCAGGGTGTGACATTAATCAAGGTCATTAAGTTGAACTTGATTTAACTATTCATACAAGTGGTTGAAAGAACAATGTGATGAAACCCCATGATGTGTAAAATCAACAAAACTAATTTTCTGGAAAAAAACCATTTTGATTAAAACAAACTTAAGTGTTTTGAAATCATAATGGGAAAATAGTTTGTTGTCAGGGGGAGTTCTGATTGTTTATGCCAAGTGAATGGGGAATTGAAGCAATTCACATCAGTTTGTCATTTTACTTTGTACAGTTTTTGCGTTTATTTTCAAATTTTCCCGAAAAATCAAAAATTGAAACATATTTTTGATTTTAGGGGGAGTAAAAAAATTAGAAATTTTGAAAACTTAAAAAATCCAAAAACATGATAAAATCTAAAAAGCCAAAAACATTGAAAAATCAAAACGAGTTTTGTTGTGAAAAAGAGGAAATGATAGTACATCAGTGGACTATCACAACATGCTAAAGAAATGGAAAGTCAAAATGTTTTTAAACAAGTCTCACTAATGATGTGCCAGTAGACTTCGCACGACTAGTAGATTGAATTTGAGATATAAACCGAAATATCAAATACTTACTTATTTCGTGGGGAACATCTCTCGAATATATGGGTAACCCCCGAAATCTTGTTTGAGAGATTGCCTGATTCTGAGATACTAGGTCTTTATACTGTTTGATATCTGGGGTTGTTGGTGCATATGTCTGTCGACTTCGTCTTGTATCGAGTCTTGTAATTAGATAGGATAAACTAGAGCTCGGTAGTCAAGAAAATAGGTTTAGAGGGTTGTTGGACTAGTTCACATGAACTGGCAAAGCCAGTTCGTACGAAGTGGCACTTCGCATGGACCGGTGATTCCTGTTTCATGCAAACTGGCCAACTCTATATATAGGGAGCTCGTGTGTTTCATTTGTAAGATTCCTGATTCCGGTAGCGAAGCTCTGTCGAAGTATCTCCAGCTTGTAAAATGTTCTGAAATCAATACAAGAGATAGTTAAAGTGATTCTAGTGTGTATTCAGCTGAAATAACTCTGATACGTCTGATTCCGCCATTCGTATTGGACGAGATCTCTTCTGAACGACTCGTTTGGTTATCACAACGATCCTACAAGTGGTATCAGAGCTCAGGAGGAAGAGTTCTTACCATTTCAGCTTGATTTCATCAAAAATTCTGATTTCTACTCCTTCTTTTACAAGTTTTCATCAAATTAACCAAGATTTTACAGATAAAATGGCTTGATTTTCACATATAATATGCGAAACACTGTTTTAACAAATCCTTGAAAGAATTAGACCTAAAATCGAACTAAAACTTGATCAATTTTGGCAAAAACTCATCAGATCGTTCGAGAATGTATCAGTTCGTGTGAAATTAGATTCCAATTCTCACGAATTGAACAAAGTTTCTTCAGTTCGCTTGAAAACGCGTCAGATCGCTTTGAAATTATAACCTGTTTGTACGGATTGATTAACTAGGCCTCAGTTCGTTTGAATTAGCTTCCAGGTCGTACGAATTGAACCCCAGGTCGTGTGATAAGTCCAATTCGTTTGAATCAGCATTCAATTCACACGAAGTGATCATTTAGAGAACCAGTTTGTTTGAAAAGGTTCCACTTCATTTAAACTCATCAATTCGCACCAAAGTCAGCTCGTACCAGATCCAGTTCGTTTGGATTTAAGTCCAGATCGTTTGAAATATTGTCAGTTCGTTTGAAAATCTGTTTTTGTGAACTTTCAAAAACCGAATCATGGAGAACGAATTCTACAACGCCTTTGCAACTCCAATCACTATGACTCAGAATACGATGTTAGAAAATGAAATGGGAACCATGCAAAAACCGCCTAAGCTCATGAATATTGAGGAGTATAGTGGATGGGAGGAGCGTTTTGAAAATTGGGTTCAAGCAAATTACTTAGATGCATGGGAATGTGTTGAAACACGATATATTAGACCGGTTAATGATAACGGAGAGCATGTTGTTATTAAAGATCTAAGTGTTGAAGAGTAAAAGAAATACAAAAGTGAAAAGATGATGGTTAGTATATTGCAGCAAGCTATTAAGGAAGAAATTTTGATTTTATTACAACACAACGGAAGTGCATATTCAATATGGAAAGAACTAAGATCGAAGTTTGTTGGAAGTGAAGACATGATCAAGAACAAAAGATCGCTTTTGAAGAAAGAAATTGATTTATTTCATGGATTAAAAACTGAAAACACCAAGCAGATTATAGAAAGATATTGCAATTTGGTGGTTAACATGAAGAGACTGAACATCAAGAAAGATAAAGAAGAATGGATTGAAAAGTTGGCCGATGCGTTGCCACAAGATGTTTGGGGCACGTATCTTATGATGTTGAAAAATAAACCTGAATTTGATAATCTAACGCTGAGCACGTTTATTGAACAACTCGAAGCTCAAGAGATGGAACAACGAAAGATGGCGAGAATGAAAGACTTTAATGGTGAACAAGACATTGGTCTATAATACAAAGGAGGTATTAGTGATAAGACCAACATTGCACCAAAGATTGAAACTGCTTTCAATGAAAAAAGTTCTTCTGGAAGGTCATCTCGGGAATCAAACAACAATAATGAATTCTCTTCATATCCATCATTCGATCCAAATTTTTCAGCAACCAAGAATGGCAAAGTACTATAATGCAATATAGCTTTAAATCTTGAGAATGGTCAGAATTTCTCGGAAGATGTTGCCAAAGGTCATATGTCTTTGTTGGTGACTGTGTTAGAATCTTATGAGAGTTTAGTTGCAGGAAGGATCGGAAATCCAATGTTGACAAAAGAGGATTACGATCAGATTGATGCTGAGGAGATGGTGTTAATGGATATAAAGTGGTGTTTGGCTAGTGTGTTGAGAAGAGCTGAGAAGTTTAAACAGATTACGGGAAGAGATGATTTCCGTGATGCTAATGTTTCTACTTTAGGATTTGATAAATCTAAAGTTACTTGTTTTCGTTGCAGGGAGAAAGGGCATTTCAAGCGAGAATGCACAAACCGTGAAGCAAGTGGAACTCAAAATCCTTTCAGAAACAATGATTATTATCGGAAAGCAATTTATCATCAAGTTGCTCAACAGCCGCATCAACAATCGTCACAAATTTCACATGCTAGGAAAGAGATTGAAGAATCAAAGAAAGCTTATCTAGTTAATCAAGATGATAAAATATCGCCAAAAGGATTTAGCTGGGACAAATATATTTTAGCTGAGAGTAAAGCATGTCGTACAGATCAAGATGATGAAAGGCTTCTAAAAGGTTTCAGTTGGGATGATTATGATCCTAACAGAACTTCAGATCATAAAGCTTTTGTTGCTCAAATCTTTGATGATTCAACTGCTGAAGGAGAAGAAGAAGAACCAGTTTCTACAAAAAGGGCTTCAAGAAAAACACCAATCGTTGAAGATAGTGATGATGATTATTATGAAAGAAAAATGAAAGAGCACATAAAAAGAATGCAAGCTGAAAAAGTTGACAGTGAGGATGAAAATGTTCGAGTGACAAAAAAAGCAAGTTAAAAAACTAGATGACAGTGATAATGAAGATGTCCGAGTGATAAAGAAGCATGTCAAAGAAATTCCAGCTTTCAAGATTGAAAAGGAAGCTGATGCAGAAAAGGTGTCTGAGAAATGTGAAAATTGTGAGACGATGAAAAAGCACAACAATAAGTTTATTCATAACATGAACAGATTGAAAGAATAGTATGATGTTTTAAACAAAGTCATGAATCAATATAACGAGTCAAGCAGTGAACAAGCAACAGCTATGAAGACACTCAATGGAGCGTTCATGACAAAGCAGAAAATCGTCAATAGTTACATTGAGAGATGTGCTGAGCTTGAACAAAAATTGGAAACTCAGAGGATAGAAACTGAGAGAGTAAACAGGTTATTGGAAAGTTATTCATGTTCTTCTTATGTGAATGATAGGATTTATCCTACAGTGGAAGGCATGAAAGCGTTTGAAGAAGAGAAACCTGAAGAAAAGAATTCTGGTAAGAAACAAAGTGTCAGTTATAACAAGTGTCCGCCTCCGCTTGAAAATGGATATTCTCCATGAAATCCTAATTCAGAAAGAGTCAAAAATGCAACCAATTTAACGTGGGAAAATGAACCTTCAGACGGATTGCCAGACAACATTGATGTCACATTCACATCGTCCGACACTGATCATGAGTCTGAGTTGATAAAGAAAGTTGTCGATCAGGTGTTGGATAAGGATGAGGAGTCAGAGTCAAAATCTGAATCTGAGAGTCCATGTTCATCAGTCAACAGTTCAAAATCACCGGTTAAAAGAGTTTACAATAAAGATTTTCTGTTGTCAAAGAATAATTTGAATGACGAAACATTCAAAGTAGCATATACTTTGAATGATTCTGACAAATTATATTCTGATGAAGAATTTCCAATAAGAGGTGTTAAAACTGAAATGATTAAAAAGGTTTTCAAATTAATAGAAATTAATATTTCTGAAATAAAAGATGTAAATTTTACTGAAAAACCTAAAAAGTACACCTCAAGAGTTCAACAAAGGTTAAACAAGAAAAAGGGTTATAGTTCTGGTTCGGGTTTTTAAAAGAAACCAAACCATAACGGTAATTTCAAAAAGAAAGGATTAGGTTTTATTCCACCTGAAAATTATAAAAATGAGAAAAATTATAAACCAAAAACTGTATTTGTTTCAGGAACATCATCTGAAGAGGAAAAAGAAAATTTGTTCATAAAGCAATCGAACAAAGAATTCCTTGCTAAGAAGCAAGAGGGAATGAAGAATGAAGCTGCTCAAAAGAAGGAGACAAGAACCTGTTATCAATGTCAAAAAGTTGGTCACATTGCCTTGAACTGTCCAAAGGCAATCAACATAAAACAGGGAGTCTCTGAGAAACTAAAAGAAAAAATGGTTGAAAATGAACCACCAACCGAACAATTTATAGTGTTCAAAAATTCAAAATTTGAGGTTGGTGAGTGTTCAAAAAGGTTTTACAAAAGAAAAGTGAAGCTGAACAACCAAAAGTGGGTTGTTAAGAAATCAGAAAATAGTTATGGCAATGATTCTGATTCGTCAAAATCAAAGGAGCTATTTTCTGGCGATGAATCTGATTCGTCAAAGTCAGAGGAGCCACAAGTTGAGCTAAAAAGTGAAAATTCAGTACCGCCACTGGATGACGAAAATTTTCCACCATTGCGGGCTGAAAATTTAAAATCAAAAGTTGGAAAATTGAGATTTCAAATCAATTCTTTTCTGAAAAGAAAGAATTTAATGTTGAAAAAGCCTTAAACCCCAAAGTTCAAAATATTTTTGGAAAAATGGTTGACGGGAAGGTCAAAGGGGTAAAGGAATTTTATGAGAAGAAAAAGAAAGGTAAGAAACCGAGTGAGGATGACTCGGAAACTCCCAAGGACCGTCAGGCTTGGGAGAATCTTTATATCTAAAAAACCTGACTTGCCGGAGCTCCCAAGTTGGTAATCGTGGAGCATGAATCGGCATCTTTCTTAAGAATCTCAAAATTGTCATATTTCGACTTACAAGTGGTATTGGTTGATAAGAACCTACAAGTGGTTAATCAAGGTCATTAAATTGAACTTGATTTAACTATCATTCAAGTGGTTAAGAAAACAATGTGATAAAAACCCCGTTTTTACGTGTGGTATCAACAAATCTAATTTTCCAGAAAAACCATTTTGATTAAAACAAACTTAAGTGTTTTGAAATCATAATGGGAAAATAGTTTGTTGTCAGGGGGAGTTCTGATTGTTTATGCCAAGTGAATGGAGAATTGAAGCAATTCTCATCGGTTTGTCAAATTTTCTTTAAATGGTTTTGAATTTTAGGGGGAGTAAGAAATTTCAGAAAATCCAAAAACATTAGAAAATTTGAAAAAGCCAAAAACATGATAAAATATAAAAAGCCAAAAACATCGAAAAATTCAAAATGAGTTTTGTTGAGAAAAAGAGGAAATGATAGTACATCAGTAGACTATCACAGCATGCTAAAGAATTGGAAAGTTAAATGTGATAAACGATCTCACTGGTGATATGCCAGTAGGTTTTTATACATTCAGTAGATTGTTTTCGAGATATAAACCTAAAAATCAATTACTTACTTAGTTCGGGGGGAACATCTCTCGGATATATAGGTAACCCCTGAAATCCTGATTGAAAGATTTTCTATTTCTGACATACTAGGTCTTTGTGCGTGATGATATCTGGGATATTATACCAGGACTTCTGATTTTGCGGGAACAATAGCCTAGTCCTCGTATAATATTCTACACTGCTTTAATCTTAAAGCCCACCCTCAGCATAAATGTCACACCCCGACCACGTAGAACAACAAAACGTGGCGGAAACGTCGGGGAGTGTTGTAACAGAATTAATTGTTTCACAACCATGGAAATTAAAGTTACGTTTTATTTATCAAACAAGAGAGTTACATTGCCTTAAACAAGAAACAAAGAGTACATAACATAATTTAACTAGTTCTTGCTTCGTTTTAAGTTACTAAGGCACAGGTCCGCCCTAATGTCACGATCATCATCCTAAGCAACAGCTCCTGAAAACACATGTGAAAATAGGTACGTCAGCATAAAAATGCCTGTGAGATACATAGGTTTTGTGAAAATAGGATTCATGACTTAAGTTTAATAAAATTTAGTCATGAACCTTGTATATTGTTTTGTTTTGTAAATCATTGAAAAAGCGATAGGATCAGATGATATGTATAAATAAAAGAATAATAGATGGTTAAATGAATAACCAGGTAAAATGAGTTGTATAAAATAAACGGTTTTGTAAACCAAAGTCTTGTGAAAAACATGTTACTTGTGTAAAATGTATAAGTCCAAATAGAATGATTTAAATAACGTTATGCTATGTAATATAATATGAACACTTATATATAGGAAGTACCAGCGGCGTATCCACCATGCTTGTATCCACCATGCTTGTATCATACTACGTTTAAACCAATTGTCAAAAAGTCCTTGTATGAACCATATCAAATGTTAAAAGTCCAAATGTAGTCAAGTGATGTGTAACAAATGTTATGTATGGTAAGTAATGCGTTGTAACATAAACTAAATGTAAAATGTACGAAACAAAGTATTTTGAATATATCAAAAAGTTATTTTTTTGCAAAGTAAATACATGTTTTATTGATACAAACACTTATGTGGTAAGTTAACGCATACATTCAAGCCTTGAGACAGACGGATAACCCTAAGTCAAGGTTATCAAAATAAATGTTTTCGGATTCAGTCATTCCTTACACCCAAACAAACCTAGGATGTCAGGAACGGGATTTGTCAAGTCCTATGGTACCACTATTTACTACCGAGCGGCGTAGCTAATGTTAATGAACGTATATAAGTCCCGTTTGTTCAAACCAAATGTTATACCGAATGTAAACATGTTATATGAAAACAATGTACTAAGTATGCTAAGTTAACATACAAAGCAGAAAAGTCATGTAAATCAATGTGCTAGCATGCTCAGTCAACACACATAGCAGAAATGTAAAGTAAAACAATGTACTAAGTATGCTAAGTAAACATACATAGCAAAACAATGTAATGTAAATCATGTACTATAAGTGTACTAATGAACATAGCAGGTATATGATGTGAAAGCAGGAAAGCACGAAAGTAGCAAGTAGGCACATGTGTTTCACCCCAAAATGTTTGTAAAACAGTAAAAGAGGGGTCTATGTACTCACTTAAGATTGCCTAGAAGTCCTTGTGTAACAACCAAACAAGGCTAGAGATCACGGAAATCAAACGGCACCTAATATAGGTAACTGTGTTAATAAACCGGACCTAAATCGGAGGATCGGATACAATGAGGGTTCGTAAACCAAACGAGTATGAGAACTCATGTAGTATGGTTTAACAAAGCCTACATACTAAAATGAAACCTTACCTAAGTGCTTACGACCCATTACGACCCGTTTAGGTAGCTTATGCTACTTTAACGCGTCGTTCATGTAAAACGCGTTCGGAATGCCTAACTAGCCCTATGATAAGTAAAATATGCCTTAACATGTCTAATATTATTGCTAAATCAGTTTAGATATCAAGAATTATGTTACATAGGTTTAAAATGAATTTTGGCGTAAAAAGGGCATTTTGGTAATTTATCTAAGGCATACAAACTACTCACCATATAACTATTTAAATGAAGCGACCATAAGGTATAACCTCGGAAGGTTATTCCCTATATACTATGGTCACCTAATGTGTTTGGTCGGATCTTAATGATCGACCAAATGGGTCGGGTTCGAATGTATAAGCGATTGATTAGATCGCTTACCTTTACGACCCTAGACAAGCACAAAACTAAAAGTTACGAGCTAAGCATGTTAAAACATGCTTAACTAAGTTAGAAAACAGTTTTGGTATCAAAACAAACGGTTTTGATACCTAAAAGTAGTTTGGTTACAAAATATGCAAGAATACGCATTTTGGCCGAAACTACGACTCGTCACTGAGCCTAGATAACGTGGTAATCAGTAGGTATAGTCATAAGGGACTATAACCATCGTGATTACGCTCAAGTTGCGAAGTTCAACCGAACTTTGTGTTGACCATAAGCTGGTCAACGCAGAAACGCTAAAAATGCAGAAACGATAAAAGAACGAAAGAGGACTTACAACGGGTCCAAGAATGGAAGTTTTGATCCGAATATTCTCAGGTATGAAGTGATAAACACATTAACTTAGAGAACAAATTCATATTCAAAGGTGTGTGTTTTGAGTTGTGAACTTGAGGGGTATTTATAGGATTTCTAGGACCGTTAAGATCGTTCCTCAAAAATCGTGCTTCAATCTCATCCATACACCTCAAGCCCATAGTTTTGTAAAACCATTGGAGCCCCTAGTATTAGGAAATACCATGTGTAAGTGGGTTATGAGTGTATAACAGCTATTAAAACTGGTTTTTCTGATTTGGGAGGGCCTCGTGTCATGCGTAGGGGGTAAGGGTAGGCCTCGCGTCAAGCCTAGGTGTCCCAGATCAGCAAACAGTTTCCAAAATGACAGTTTCAGTCCCTGTTGTGTTTTAAGGCCATTTCCAACATGTTTAAGGCATGTTAAGCCATCTTTAAGGCCCTAAAATGATGCCTAAACATTGTGGACATGAAACATGCTCATAAATATGCCGGATGTCGGTTCGTTTGGTCGTACGATCGCGATATTCGCTTAATTACGATGAAATGCGCATAAGCGCGAAAAACGATCCAAATTGCGCGACGAATGGATTTTTCTTATGCTAAACACTAAAATAAAATGTTTTAGTGATTACATAAATTTTTGGATGTCTGGATGTATTCAGAATGTAAGTTATACGTGAAAATGCAAACTTGTGCACTTTTTAACGCTTTTAGTCCCTGAATGACCCAAAAGTTTATTTTAGCATACCGAACACCTCAAAGCCTATTTCTAAGCTATTTAAAGGATATCTATGGTATGTTTAACTTATGGTCATGTTCCGGAATGTCTGTTCTAGTACGAATCATCATACTTTCGCAGTTTGTCGAATTTAGTCCCTATAGGCGATTAAACTTGTTTTTGACATACCAAAGCCTTCAAAACTTATTTCTAAGTTATGTAAATGTTATTTAAGGTATGCTAAGTATAAGTTGATGTTATGGAGTATTTGTTGCGTTAAATTGATTTCGTTTACGCACCAGTTTGCGTATAATTCTCCAGAAAGTGATATAGAGTTTGAAATTGAATAAAAGTCAAAACATGAAAGATGGTAAACATAAACAAACATTATTTTATTGATAACTGAACTGTTTACAATGATTACAAGCACAGATGTCACAGTCTCCCCTACTTGTGGAAATTTCGTCCCGAAATTTATTTAGAGGAAACTCGTGAGAAAAGATGCGGATATTTCGCCTTCATTTGATCTTCGCGTTCCCAAGTAAACTCAGGTCCACGCTTAGATTCCCAGCGAACTTTAACCAAAGGAATGCTCTTGCGTTTACGCCACTTGACTTCACGTTCCATGATTTCCGCTGGTTTCTCAACAAAATGCATCGTGTTATCAACACGAATTTCATCGAGTGGTACGTGGAGGTTCTCATCAGCTAAACACTTCTTGAGATTGGACACGTGAAAGGTTGGATGAACATTTCCAAGTTAAGGAGGTAACTCAAGTTTGTAGGCTACCTTACCGATTCTTTCGACGATCTTGAATGGTCCAACGTATCTAGGTGAAAGTTTTCCTTTCTTTCCAAATCTGATCACACCTTTCCAAGGTGAGACCTTAAGTAATACACGATCACCGACTTGAAATTCCAAGGGCTTGCGTCGTTGGTCCGCGTAACTCTTTTGACGGCTTCTAGCTGTCTGAAGGTTATCATGAACTTTCTTAACCTTATCAGTTGTCTCTAAAATGAGGGCAGGTCCAGTAAGCTGAGCCTCACCGATCTCATTCCAGCAGACTGGTGAACGACATTTTCGACCATAGAGAGCTTCGAAAGGAGCCATGTTGATGCTGGAGTGATAACTGTTGTTGTAGGAGAATTCAATTAACGGAAGATGTGAATCCCAACTACCACCAAAATCGATCACACAAGCTCTAAGCATATCCTCTAGAGTCTGGATTGTTCTTTCAGATTGACCATCCGTTTGCGGATGATAAGCTGTGCTCAGATTAAGTTGGGTCCCCATAGCAGACTGCATGGTTCTCCAAAAATGAGAAGTGAAGCGAGCATCTCTGTCAGAAATGATGTTCAAAGGAACACCATGTCGAGATACAATTTCATCCACATAGATTTTAGCAAGTTTGTCAGCAGAAAAATCCTCACGGATTGGCAAGAAATGCGCTGATTTAGTAAGACGATCAACAACTACCCATATGGCATCATGACCTTTCTTTGTGCGCGGAAGTTTGGTAACAAGATCCATAGCAATGTTTTCCCATTTCCAAACTGGGATCTCTGGTTGCTCCAATAAACCAGAAGGACGTTGATGTTCAGCCTTAACCTTAAGACAAGTAAGGCATTTTGATACATATAAGGCAATGTCTTTCTTCATACTAGGCCACCAATACTGAATACGAAGATCCTTATACAACTTATCTGAGCCAGGATGAATAGAATAACGAGACTTATGGGCTTCATCCATAAGCAAGGTGTGAAGATCATCTTGGCTTGGGACCCACAAACGATCCATGAAGTAATACGATCCATTGTCCTTTAGTTCAAGATCAGGTGTTATGTGATAGGGTAACCCCTCACCCATCAAACCTTGTGAAACACAAGTGTGTTGAGCCTGAGAGATGCGGGTTTGGATATCAGATCTGGCTTGAATATCAGATTGAACACGAATACAATGAAGCTTAGTACGTTCCTTACGACTCAAAGCACCGGCTACGACATTCGCCTTACCAGGATGGTAGCGAATTTTGCAGTTATAGTCGTTTAGAAGCTCAACCCAACGTCGTTGCCTCATGTTGAGTTCTTTCTGATTGAAGATATGCTGAAGACTTTTGTAGTCCGTGAAAACCACACATTTTGTACCGTACAAATAGTGTCTCCAAATCTTAAGAGTGAAGACAACTGCACCTAACTCAAGATCATGAGTGGTGTAGTTTTTCTCATGTATCTTCAACTGCCTCGATGCATATGCTATGACTTTGTTCCTTTGCATGAGAACACAGCCAAGACCCAAGTTTGATGCATCACAATACACGACAAAATCATCATTACCCTCAGGCAATGATAGAATAGGCACATCACAAAGCTTCTGCTTCAAGTTTTGAAAAGCTTCCTCTTGTTTGAATCCCCAATCAAAGGGTTTGTTCTTCTGAGTTAGAGCAGTTAGAGGAACTGCAATCTTTGAGAAATTTTCAATGAAGCGGTGATAATAACCCGCCAGACCAAGAAAAGAACGAACTTCAGTAGGAGTAGTAGGCGTATCCCAATCCTTAATCGCACTGATCTTGGAGGGATCTACATGAATACCTTGCTCGTTGACAATATGCCCCAAAAATTGAACTTCCTTAAGCCAAAATTCGCACTTGGAGAATTTGGCAAAAAGTTGCTCTTTCTTTAGGAGTTCCAGAGTAAGACGAAGATGTTGCTCATGATCAGCTCGCGTCTTAGAATAAATCAAGATGTCATCAATAAAAACGATGATGAACTTATCTAAATAAGGCTTGCAGACCCTATTCATTAAGTCCATGAAAACAGCAGGAGCATTTGTCAAACCGAATGGCATAACTGTGAACTCATAATGCCAATAACGAGTGCGGAAAGCAGTCTTGGG
Organism: Helianthus tuberosus; assembly: GCA_030545235.1. NCBI lineage: Eukaryota > Viridiplantae > Streptophyta > Magnoliopsida > Asterales > Asteraceae > Helianthus > Helianthus tuberosus. The sequence goes on from CM060394.1 coordinate 138,071,395, forward strand.
AATATCTTCTTCATGCACACGAAGTTGATGATACCCAGAACGTAGATCAATCTTTGAAAAATAACAAGCACCTTGTAATTGATCAAAGAGATCATCAATGCGAGGTAGGGGATATCAATTCTTGATGGTAAGCTTGTTAAGCTCACGATAATCGATACACATCCTAAAAGATCCATCCTTCTTCTTGACAAAAAGAACGGGAGCACCCAAGCTGAAAAGCTAGGACGGATAAAACCTTTGTCAGAGAGCTCTTGAAGTTGCTTAGACAACTCTTGCATCTCAGACGGTGCAAGACGATATGGAGCTCTGGCAATGGGATTTGCACCAGGTATGAGATCAATACGGAACTCGACTTGGCGTGCTGGGGGTAGACCAGGTAATTCTTCAGGAAAAACTTCAGGATAATCCCAAACAACATGAATATCGTGAATAGACTTACCTTTGCCTTTATCTGCTGTAATATGTACCAAGAAGGCCACATAATTCTTTCGCAGATACTTCCGAGCCTGAGTACAGGACATGAGCTAGAGGCAACTAGCAGGTTTCTCACCACGAACCTGTAGGATCTCACCTGTCGAAAGTGGCACACGAACGATCTTCTCGAAACAAACTACTTCTGCGTGATGCTTGGCTAACCAATCCATACCCACTATAATGTTGAAGCTTCCAAGTTGCATTGGCGAGAGGTCGATTGGAAAAAGATGGTTATTAAGGTTCAACTGGCAGTTGCGAAGAACAGAATTAAGAACAATGGGTTCACTACTAGCAACTTCTACTGTCAAGGGTTTTCCTAGTTTCGTTCTAGACATGATAAGCAATGGCTCAAAAGATAAAGACACAAAACTCTTATCGGCCCCCGAATAAAAAAGAACAGATGCAGGCTGATTATTAATAAAGAACGTACCGTTGACCACATTATTGTCTTCTTGCGCCTCTTGTGCATTCATGTAGAAGACTCAACCACGAGCCTGAGCCTGATTCTTATTTGGATTTGCGTTAGCTAGTTTTGGACACCGGTTTCTGTAGTGGGTTAGATCCCCACAATTGTAGCACGAACCAGGAGGAAAATGAGGTCGTGCAGCTTGACCTTGTTGCTGAGCAAGAGGCTGAGCAACTTGTTGGGCTTGGTTCTGAACTGCCTGATTCTGGTTGACAGGTATGCGGCATGTAGCGGCAAGATGACCATTTCTTCCACAGTTAGTGCAATGACGACATTGGAGATGTGGTAGGTGATGGTCGTTACACCTGTTGCACAAAGGTGCGTTGCCAAGATAAGGCCTCTTGGCGGGTGGTTGCGCAGGCTGATTTGGTGCAACTTGAGCCTGTGCAGTAACGGCATAGTTTTGGGAAGCTTTTCGCTTCCTAGACCCCTTTGAGGAACCAGAATCCTTTCCCTTTTTTCTTTTACCGTTCTTGCCATCCTCTTTGTCAGACGCCTGCTTCTTACCTTTGTCACCCTTTTTATGCAGCTTTCCCTTTCGAACCTGCGACTCAGTCAATGTCGTTGCTAACTCGATCGCCTGACGGACTGTGGTAGGGTTACTACCAGTAATGATGTCTTGCACTGAGTCAGGTAGACCATCGATGTACCTTTCGATAGCCTTGTCGAGTGGGGTAACCTTGGTCGGGCAAAGCAGACTCAATTCTTCATACCTATCAGTGTAAGCCCGATGCTCACCACTATCTTGCTTCAAATCATCAAATTCCCTTTCCAAAGCTCACAGCTCATGACGAGGGCAAAACTCCTTCATCATAGGGGCCCTAAGTTCGACCCAAGTCTGTGCTAAAGCAACCTCAGCACCACGGTCTCTCATAACCCTGTTCCACCATGTAAGAGCCCTCTTCTGAAACACACTGAAAGCAAACTCGACTTTGCGATTATCATAACACTGAACGTGGCGAAACGTACTCTCAGTGCTCTCGAACCATTGTAGGAGCCCAGTTGCTCCTTCAGTACCACTAAACTTAAGTGGCTTAGCCGAATTGAAACTCTTGAAATTGCATGGAGCAGTATTGTTGTTGTTGGCTTGGTTCAGTTGAGCAATAAGATTTGGGAAAGCAGCAGCCATTTGCTGCGCGATGATTTCTGCCAGTTCGGCATTCGCTATTTGATTGTCGCGTCAAGGAGGCATTCTAAAAGAGGAAACATGAAAGGAAACGAGTGAGATGATTGGATGAAAAGAATGAGATGATACAAAAATTGACAACAGCAAAGATGGTGGTCATTTGTTCGTTACCACAAGGCAAACAAACAACACATTGTGACTAATCAAAGTAGATGGGTCAAAAATAATGTATCGCGAAGACATGCTCGCCTATAAGTGAACACTCACCCCAAGAGTTCCCAGGTAAGAGTGACTGGTCCGATTATGTGGATTTGTACGAACACACTAGCCTTAGACAGAAAACCCAGGGTACAGGCATCACTCTTCCAGTTTGCACGTGTTCACACTATTCAAAACCCAAAACTTTGACGAGATTTTGAAAATCCAAAGGGGTTCAAAACCTTACAACAGAGGGTTCAAAACCTAGTAATCAATCATCCAAGAACAGATGATTAATTTTCAAAGCGAATTCGGAATTGATGTTCTCATTGTGGTTATCACCTAAGGATAGGTGAAGTGCATGTTTTAAGATCTAAACACAAGATAACTTGTGTTGGGCTCCTAGAAAGGTTATAGTCTAGGTCAAAGCATTACTAATAACCTAATTCCCTATAACCATTGGCTCTGATACCAACTTTTCTGTCACACCCCGACCACGTAGAACAACAAAACGTGGTGAAAACGTCGGGGAGTGTTGTAACAGAATTAATTTTTTCACAACCATGGAAATTAAAGTTATGTTTTATTTATCAAACAAGAGAGTTACATTGTCTTAAACAAGAAACAAAGAGTACATAACATAAGTTAACTAGTTCTTGCTTCATTTTAAGTTACTAAGGCACAGGTCCGCTCTAATGTCACAATCATCATCCTAAGCAACAGCTCCTGAAAACACATGTGAAAATAGGTACGTCAGCATAAAAATGCCTGTGAGATACATAGGTTTTGTGAAAATAGGATTCATGACTTAAGTTTAAGAAAATGTTTAATAAAATTTAGTCATGAACCTTGTATATTGTTTTGTTTTGTAAATCATTGAAAAAGCGATAGGATCAGATGATATGTATAAATAAAAGAATAATATATGGTTAAATGAATAACCAGGTAAAATGAGTTGTATAAAATAAACGGTTTTGTAAACCAAAGTCTTGTGAAAAATATGTTACTGGTGTAAAATGTATAAGTCCAAATTGAATGATTTAAATAATGCTATGCTATGTAATATAATATAATACAAACACTTATATTTAGGAAGTACCAGCAGCGTATCCACCATGCTTGTATCATACTACTCACATCTCGTTACTTAAGTCACTTAAACAAACCACCAATGTATGAAGTCTACATTTAAACCAATTGTCAAAAAGTCCTTGTATGAACCATATCAAATGTTAAAAGTCCAAATGTAGTCAAGTAATGTGTAACAAATGTTATGTATGGTAAGTAATGCGTTGTAACATAAACTAAATGTAAAATGTACAAAACAAAGTATTTTGAATATATCAAAAAGTTATGTTTTGCAAAGTAAATGCATGTTTTATTGATACAAACACTTATGTGGTAAGTTAACGCATACATTCAAGCCTTGAGACAGACGGATTGTCACACCCCGACCACGTAAAAACAACAAGACGTGGCGGAAACGTCGGGGAGTGTTGTAACAGAATTAATGTTTCAAATCCATGGCAATTGAAGTTTCATTTTATTAATTAAAAGTGTTACAATGTCTTATCAAATAAAGAAATACAACATAATTAACTAGTCTTGTATCTTTTATTGTCACTAAAGCCCAAGTCTGCCTATGTGTATCTTGATCATCTTATGCAACAGCTCCTGAAAAACACATGTGAAAATAGGTACGTCAGCATAAAAATGCCTGTGAGATACATAGGTTTTGTGAAAATAGGTTTCATGACTTATGTTTGAGAAAATGTTTAGTCATGAACCTTGTAATTTGCTTTGTCTTGTAAATCATTTGAAAAACAATAAGATCAGATGATATGTATAAATAAGGGAATAATGTATGGTTAAATGAATAACCATGTAAAATGAGTTTGTATAAGATAAGTTGTTTGTAAATCAATGTCTTGTGAAAAGTATGTTATTTGTATAAAATGTTATATGTATCAAACTGAAATGATTCAAATAACGCTACAATATGTAATACCATACAAACATTTATATATAGGAAGTACCAGCGGCGTATCCACCATGCTTGTATCATATTACACACGCATCGTTACTTAATCACTTAATCAAACCAAACCAACAATGTATGATGTCTATGTCTAGACCAATTGTCAAATGTATTGGATAATATGTCAAAGTGTTTATGTCAAGATGTAAATCATGTAGTGTAAAACAAATGTCAAACATGTTTATGTGTCAAATGTAAATCATGTCAAAATGTCTATGTCAAATGTCCATGTCAAATGTCTTTGTCAAATGTCATGTATGGCAAGTGGAATGTATCAGCTAAACCATATGTAAAATGCACAAAAACAAGGTATTGAAGTAAAACATGGTTTAAATCAAGGTTATGTTTTGTGTAATAAATGCATGTTATACTGATATAAACATCTATGCGGTATTGTGAAAAAATCATTTAAACAAACCCAACGTCATATCAAAATGTAAGCATGTGAAAACAATGCACTAAGTATGTAATCAAATGAACATACATAGCGTGAAATGTCATGTAAAACGATGTACTAAGTAATGCACACAATGGGCACACCTAGCATGAAGTGTAATGAAATCATGTACTATAATGTACTAACGAACATAGCAGTATATGATGTGAAAACAGGAAAGCATGAAAGTAACAAGTAGGCACATGTGTTTCACCCCAAAACAGTTTGGAAAACAGTAAAAGAGGGGTCTATGTACTCACTTGAGATTGCTCAGAAGTCCTAAGATAACCACCAAGCAATGCTAGAGATCACGGAATCAAACAGCACCTAATATAGGTAACTATATTAATAAACCGGACCTATAATCGGAAGATCGGGTAGCATGAGGGTTTGTAAACCAAATGAATGTAGGAACTCATGTAACATGGTTTAACAAAGCCTACATACTAAATGAAACCTAACCTAAGTGCTTACGACCCATTACGACCCGTTTAGGTAGCTTATGCTACTTTAACGCGTCGTTCGCGTAAAACGCGTTCGGAACGCATAACTAGTCCTATGATAAGTAAAATATGCCTTAACATGTCTAATATTGTTGCCATATCAGTTTAGATACCAAAATTTATGTTACATATGCTTAAAATGAATTTTGGCGTAAAAAGGGCATTTTGGTAATTTACCTAAGGCATATAAACTACCTATCATACAACTACTTAAACGAAGCGACCATAAGGTATAACCTCGGAAGGTTATTCCCTATATACTATGGTCACCTAATATGTTTGGTCGGATCCTAATGATCGACCAAATGGGTCGGGTTCGAAAGCATAAGCGACTGATCAAGTCGCTTACCCTTACGACCTTAGACAACGTGGTAATCAGTAGGCATAGTCACAAGGACTATAACCATCGTGATTACAATCACGTTGCGAAGTTCTAACGAACTTCGCATTGACCATAAACTGGTCAATGCAGAAAGTCAAACAAGGTTTGGCTTTCGGACTCGAAAAGCAATAAAAGAACGAAGGAACACTTACAAAGGGTCCCCGAATGCTAATCTAGATCCAAATAACTCAGGTATGAAACAATGGTTCCAACTTAGAGTCTTTTGGATCAGATTCTTGTGAGGAAAAGTGAAGGGTGGAGGTGGGTATTTATAGTAAATGGTCCACCGTTAGGATCGTTTGTCGAATATCGTGCCTTAATCACATCCGTACATGTGTCGGAACCTTATGGTACCCAAAATGGCCACTCACCATAAGAGATCAACATGTGGCAAGGGGTTAGGGAGTGGTTAACAGCTGTTAACAGCTGTAAAAAAGATATTTTGCTGCATCTAGCCCCTACTTAGGGACCTAGTTTGGCAGATTTACGGTTCCAGTCCCTGCAACCTCAAAACTTGGTTTTCGATGCGTTGTTTGACACGTTTAAGCCCCGTTAACCCCATTTCAAAGCTCTAAAATGAAGTTAAAGTATAGGGAACTTAAAATGTGTTCAAAAATATCTCGGGTGTCGGTTCGTTTAGCCGTACGGTTACGTTGCTCGGTTAATTACGACGGAATGCGCGTAAGCGCGAAAAATGATCCAAATAGCGTGACGAATGGATTTTTCTTATGCCAAACACTAAAATAAAATATTTTAGTGCTTACATAAATTTTTGGATGTCCGGATGTATTCAGAACGTAAGTTATGCGCGAAAATGCAAACTTGTGCACTTTTTGACGCTTTTTGTCCCTGAATGACCCCAAAAGTTTATTTTAGCATACCGAACCCCTCAAAGCCTATTTATAAGCTATGTAAAGGATATTTATGGTATTTTTAACTTATGGTCATGTTCCGGAATGTCTGTTACAGTTCAAATTGGCATACTTTCGCAGTTTGTCAAGTTTAGTCCCTGTAAGCGAATTAACTTGTTTTTGCCATACCAAAGCCTTCAAAACTTATTTCTAAGTTATGTAAAGGTTATTTAAGGTATGTTAAGCCTATGTCACTATTCCGGAGTGTTTGTTGCATTAAACTGGTTATATTTATGCATTGGTGCGCGTATAACCTTCCAGAAAGCGATTTAGAGTTTGGAATTGAACAAAAATTGATATGTGCAAATGATACACATATTTTTTACAAATCCCAAGTATGAAATATAATATTTCATTGGTTCGGTATTTGTTTGATGGCCGTGGAGGCACAGGTGTTACAGTCTCCCCTACTTTTGGAAATTTCGTCCCGAAATTAATTTCTAGAGGAAACTTGTGAAGAAAGCTGTGACAGTTTCGCCTTCTAATAAATCCATTGACCCCTAAGTAAAACTATGGGTCATGTTAGGATTCTTAGCGAAATTATCGACTATCAATGTAAAGTCCTTGTAGTAACAAAACATGGAGTTTCGAACTACGGACAGGAGAATGTTTCTTATGAAGACTCATCATAGGAAACTTGAATTCAGGATTGGGAAGTGTAAGATAATACGACATCGGTCAAAGTCCAAGACTTCTCCCGTATCATTACTCTTGCCACTATTGGTCTTTACACATGACAAAACTTCCTGTGGTTTCTGTGCACTGAATTCCATAATTATGTAGGCCTCCATAATTACGTACTTCCTTGCACAGTCCGCACAGTTCATTTCATAATGCGTATGGGAAAAGTCAAACGAATAATCCTGTGGTGATTTAACTTGACTGTAATAGAGTCTCATTAACTAGGTCACCAAAGGATTAGATAAACGAACAATCTCTTCAGCTAAACTACCCCAGAGAAATATTTAACTACACCGACGTAGGATGTATTTAACTTTAGATCGACGTAGGATCTCTTTAACTCAACTACCTATGAGAACATTAAATTACACCGACGTAGGATGTATTTAACTTTAGATCGACGTAGGATCTCTTTAACTCAACTACCTAAGAGAAACATTTAACTACACCGACGTAGGATGTATTTAACTTTAGATCGACGTAGGATCTCTTTAACTCAACTACCTATGAGAACATTAAATTACACCGACGTAGGATGTATTTAACTTTAGATCGACGTAGGATCTCTTTAACTCAACTACCTAAGAGAAACATTTAACTACACCGACGTAGGATGTATTTAACTTTTTGAATAGTACTTTATAATCCAAGGGACTTAACTACAACGTAGAAGTCCATTAAGGATTTAAGATAGTACCTTTTTCGAATATCCTACTACGAATCCTTCATATGAAGAAAAGATTCTATGAGGATTCTGAATGACAAGAATATCCAGTGTATACAAAAACACAAAATGCATAAACACATAGTTACATACCCACAACATTGTTTAACTTGATCTTTAATTTGTAAGTTTGTTTTGTTAATTACGTACATGCATTTAAAGCACACTAGGAATCCATTTCATGGATTTCATTCGGTACTTTAAACATTAGCGAGAGTCTAACTATGAAGATAGAAAGATCTTCCAAAAATTCGATTTCGTTTTCAAGAAAACGCAATATTCGAATTAAGGTGTAATAATTTGAATATACGAAAATGCCCTTAGGTACCCTATTAAGAATTTATAATGGTACTCTGGGTATTCGTACAGAGTTGTAACTTGCGCCTTGTACTTCGTTTCCTTGGAAGAAACGGGTATTTTGGATTTCCGTGGAAAACGCAAGAGATAATAAAATGGAAGAAATTACGGGGTAGTCCGTTCTTCAAGGAATACGGTCCCTTGATTGTCGGTATTGTAGAGGATACGTTGTTTATACAAACCATCACATTTGTACATTGCAATGTAAATAAAAAGATTTATTTATTAACAGTGATAACAATTGTTTCATGGACCTTGACAACAAAAGAAATAATACATAAGGCTTGATTATTTCTAAACAACATTGTCTTCTAGTTGGTCTGATGCTCATCCCTGAGCCGGATTCGCATTAGCAAGCCTTGGGCAATTTCTTCGGAAATGGCTCATCTCGCCACAGTTGAAGCAAGGACCTGGTGGAAGACGAGCTTGAGCAGGATTTACTTGAGGTTGGTTTGGACCACCTTGGTTTGGGGTAAATCGACAAGCATTTGCCAGGTGACCGAGTCGCCCACATGATGCACATAAACGACACTGTAGGTGAGCTAAGTGATGTGCATTACATTTGTCGCATATCGGTGCAGTACCGGCATAAGGTTTCTTTGCAGGAGGTTGAGTTGGTTGGTTGCGGGTGTTTTGGTTGGGTTGAGCAGCAATCGCAAAATTCTGCGAAGCCTTACGCTTCTTGGACTTCTCAGGGGATCCAGTCTGTTCATCCATGGTCTTTGATTCCTCGATTGGCTTCTTGTCACCCTTTCGAAAAAGTTTATGCTTTCTGATCTGAGATTCAGTCAAGGTTGCAGATAGCTCAATGGCCTGCCTAACCGTAGTGGGGTTACTACCAGTAACAATGTCCTGGACTGAGTCAGGGAGACCATCAATGTATTTTTCGATCGCCTTATCCAAAGGCGTAACCATGGTAGGGCACAACAGGCTCAGCTCCTCATATCGATCAGTGTATGCTCGATGTTCACCGCTGTCTTGCTTAAGATCGTCGAATTCCCTTTCCAAAGCCCTGATCTCATGACGAGGACAGAATTCCTTCATCATCAGTGCTCGAAGTTCTTCCCAAGTTTGGGCCAGTGCCACTTCGGCACCCCTATCTCTCACCACACCGTTCCACCACGTCAGAGCTCGTTTCTCAAAGACACTAGATGCAAAATCTACCTTTCGCTCGTTTGGACATTGTACATGCCTGAAGGTGCTCTCTAAACTCTCGAACCATTGTAGAAGTGCAGTCGCTCCTTGAGACCCAGAAAACTTTGATGGCTTAGCCGAGTTGAACGTCTTGAAGTTGCAAAGGGCATTATTGTTGTTGATAGCTTGGTAACATTGAGCAACGACGTTCGGGATTGCAGCAGTCATTTGCTGTGTAATGACAACTGCCAGATCGTCAATAGATATCGGATTTTCGCGTCGTGGAGGCATTCTAAAAGAGGAAACATGAAAGGAAACGAGTGAGAGAATTAGACGAAAAGAATGAGATGAAACAAATCTGATGAAAGCCAGGATAGTGGTCATTTGTTTGTTACTGCAAAGCAACAACGACACACAGTGACTGAATTAAAGTAAATGGATCAAAAATAATGTATCGCGAAGACATGCTTGCCTATAAGTGAACACTCATCCCAAGAATTCCCAGGTAAGCACAACTGGTCTCGCGTCTGATGAGATATATACGAAGTGCTTGCCTAGACAGAAAACCCAGAATACAGGCATTCACCCTTCCAGTTTGCACGTGTTCACATTATTTAAAACCCAAAACCTTGACGAGATTTTGAAAACTCAAAGGGGTTCAAAACCATATAATAGAGAGTTCAAAACCTTACAATAGAGGGTTCAAAACCTAGTAATTAATCATCCTAGAACAGATGATTAGTTTTCAAAGCGGTTTTGAAATTTATGTCCTTGTTGTGGTCGTCGCCTAAGGATAGGTGACGGTATTGTTTTATGACTAAACGCAAGTAAACTCGCGTTAGGGTCCTAAGAAGGTTATAGACTAGGTCAAAGCATTACTAATAACCTAATTCCCTATAACCATTGGCTCTGATACCATCTTTTCTGTCACACCCCGACCACGTAAAAACAACAAGACGTGGCGGAAACGTCGGGGAGTGTTGTAACAGAATTAATGTTTCAAATCCATGGCAATTGAAGTTTCGTTTTATTAATTAAAAGTGTTACAATGTCTTATCAAACAAAGAAATACAACATAATTAACTAGTCTTGTATCTTTTATTGTCACTAAAGCCCAAGTCTGCCTATGTGTATCTTGATCATCTTATGCAACAGCTCCTGAAAAACACATGTGAAAATAGGTACGTCAGCATAAAAATGCCTGTGAGATACATAGGTTTTGTGAAAATAGGTTTCATGACTTATGTTTGAGAAAATGTTTAGTCATGAACCTTGTAATTTGCTTTGTCTTGTAAATCATTTGAAAAACAATAAGATCAGATGATATGTATAAATAAGGGAGTAATGTATGGTTAAATGAATAACCATGTAAAATGAGTTTGTATAAGATAAGTTGTTTGTAAATCAATGTCTTGTGAAAAGTATGTTATTTGTATAAAATGTTATATGTATCAAACTGAAATGATTCAAATAACGCTACGATATGTAATACCATACAAACATTTATATATAGGAAGTACCAGCGGCGTATCCACCATGCTTGTATCATATTACACACGCATCGTTACTTAATCACTTAATCAAACCAAACCAACAATGTATGATGTCTATGTCTAGACCAATTGTCAAATGTATTGGATAATATGTCAAAGTGTTTATGTCAAGATGTAAATCATGTAGTGTAAAACAAATGTCAAACATGTTTATGTGTCAAATGTAAATCATGTCAAAATGTCTATGTCAAATGTCCATGTCAAATGTCTTTGTCAAATGTCATGTATGGCAAGTGGAATGTATCAGCTAAACCATATGTAAAATGCACAAAAACAAGGTATTGAAGTAAAACATGGTTTAAATCAAGGTTATGTTTTGTGTAATAAATGCATGTTATACTGATATAAACATCTATGCGGTATTGTGAAAAATTCATTTAAACAAACCCAACGCCATATCAAAATGTAAGCATGTGAAAACAATGCACTAAGTATGTAATCAAATGAACATACATAGCGTGAAATGTCATGTAAAACGATGTACTAAGTAATGCACACAATGGGCACACCTAGCATGAAGTGTAATGAAATCATGTACTATAATGTACTAACGAACATAGCAGTATATGATGTGAAAACAGGAAAGCATGAAAGTAACAAGTAGGCACATGTGTTTCACCCCAAAACAGTTTGGAAAACAGTAAAAGAGGGGTCTATGTACTCACTTGAGATTGCTCAGAAGTCCTAAGATAACCACCAAGCAATGCTAGAGATCACGGAATCAAACGGCACCTAATATAGGTAACTATATTAATAAACCGGACCTATAATCGGAAGATCGGGTAGCATGAGGGTTTGTAAACCAAATGAGTGTAGGAACTCATGTAACATGGTTTAACAAAGCCTACATACTAAATGAAACCTAACCTAAGTGCTTACGACCCATTACGACCCGTTTAGGTAGCTTATGCTACTTTAACGCGTCGTTCGCGTAAAACGCGTTCGGAACGCATAACTAGTCCTATGATAAGTAAAATATGCCTTAACATGTCTAATATTGTTGCCATATCAGTTTAGATACCAAAATTTATGTTACATATGCTTAAAATGAATTTTGGCGTAAAAGGGGCATTTTGGTAATTTACCTAAGGCATATAAACTACCTATCATACAACTACTTAAACGAAGCGACCATAAGGTATAACCTCGGAAGGTTATTCCCTATATACTATGGTCACCTAATATGTTTGGTCGGATCCTAATGATCGACCAAATGGGTCGGGTTCGAAAGCATAAGCGACTGATCAAGTCGCTTACCCTTACGACCCTAGACAACGTGGTAATCAGTAGGCATAGTCACAAGGACTATAACCATCGTGATTACAATCACGTTGCGAAGTTCTAACGAACTTCGCATTGACCATAAACTGGTCAATGCAGAAAGTCAAACAAGGTTTGGCTTTCGGACTCGAAAAGCAATAAAAGAACGAAGGAACACTTACAAAGGGTCCCCGAATGCTAATCTAGATCCAAATAACTCAGGTATGAAACAATGGTTCCAACTTAGAGTCTTTTGGATCAGATTCTTGTGAGGAAAAGTGAAGGGTGGAGGTGGGTATTTAAAGTAAATGGTCCACCGTTAGGATCGTTTGTCGAATATCGTGCCTTAATCACATCCGTACATGTGTCGGAACCTTATGGTACCCAAAATGGCCACTCACCATAAGAGATCAACATGTGGCAAGGGGTTAGGGAGTGGTTAACAGCTGTTAACAGCTGTAAAAAAGATATTTTGCTGCATCTAGCCCCTACTTAGGGACCTAGTTTGGCAGATTTATGGTTTCAGTCCCTGCAACCTCAAAACTTGGTTTTCGATGCGTTTTTTGACACGTTTAAGCCCCGTTAACCCCATTTCAAAGCTCTAAAATGAAGTTAAAGTATAGGGAACTTAAAATGTGTTCAAAAATATCTCGGGTGTCGGTTCGTTTAGCCGTACGGTTACGTTGCTCGGTTAATTACGACGGAATGCGCGTAAGCGCGAAAAATGATCCAAATGGCGTGACGAATGGATTTTTCTTATGCCAAACACTAAAATAAAATATTTTAGTGCTTACATAAATTTTTGGATGTCCGGATGTATTCAGAACGTAAGTTATGCGCGAAAATGCAAACTTGTGCACTTTTTGACGCTTTTTGTCCCTGAATGACCCCAAAAGTTTATTTTAGCATACCGAACCCCTCAAAGCCTATTTATAAGCTATGTAAAGGATATTTATGGTATGTTTAACTTATGGTCATGTTCCGGAATGTCTGTTACAGTTCAAATTGGCATACTTTCGCAGTTTGTCAAGTTTAGTCCCTGTAAGCGAATTAACTTGTTTTTGCCATACCAAAGCCTTCAAAACTTATTTCTAAGTTATGTAAAGGTTATTTAAGGTATGTTAAGCCTATGTCACTATTCCGGAGTGTTTGTTGCATTAAACTGGTTATATTTATGCATTGGTGCGCGTATAACCTTCCAGAAAGCGATTTAGAGTTTGGAATTGAACAAAAATTGATATGTGCAAATGATACACATATTTTTTACAAATCCCAAGTATGAAATATAATATTTCATTGGTTCGGTATTTGTTTGATGGTCGTGGAGGCACAGGTGTTACACGGATAACCCTAAGTCAAGGTTATCAAAAGAAATGTTTTCGGATTCAGTCATTCCTTACACCCAAACAAACCTAGGATGTCAGGAACGGGATTTGTCAAGTCAATTGGTACCACTACTTACTACCGAGCGGCGTAGCAAATGTTAATGAACGTATATAAGTCCCGTTTTTTCAAACCAAATGTTATACCGAATGTAAACATGTTATATGAAAACAATGTACTAAGTATGCTAAGTTAACATACAAAGCAGAAAAGTCATGTAAATCAATGTGCTAGCATGCTCAGTCAACACACATAGCAGAAATGTAAAGTAAAACAATGTACTAAGTATGCTAAGTAAACATACATAGCAAAACAATGTAATGTAAATCATGTAATATAAGTGTACTAATGAACATAGCAAGTATATGATGTGAAAGCAGGAAAGCACGAAAGTAGCAAGTAGGCACATGTGTTTCACACCAAAATGTTTGTAAAACAGTAAAAGAGGGGTCTATGTACTCACTTCAGATTTCCTAGAAGTCCTTGTGTAACAACCAAACAAGGCTAGAGATCACGGAAATCAAACGGCACCTAATATAGGTAACTATGTTAATAAACCGGACCTAAATCGGAGGATCGGATAGAATGAGGGTTCGTAAACCAAACGAGTATGAGAACTCATGTAGTATGGTTTAACAAAGCCTACATACTAAAATGAAACCTAACCTAAGTGCTTACGACCCATTACGACCCGTTTAGGTAGCTTATGCTACTTTATCGCGTCGTTCGCGTAAAACGCGTTCGGAATGCCTAACTAGCCCTATGATAAGTAAAATATGCCTTAACATGTCTAATATTGTTGCTAAATCAGTTTAGAAATCAAGAATTATGTTACATAGGTTTAAAATGAATTTTGGCGTAAAAAGGGCATTTTGGTAATTTATCTAAGGCATACAAACTACTTATTACTAGTCATTTACCCGCGCGATGCGGCGGGGGTGACGATTTACAATAGGATACTCGTTTACCGTTAGTTTATCAGTCGTCTCGTGATATATTGTATAGTACTTAAGTTAGTTTTCTTATTCGTGATATGTTGACACTCGTATTTCTGTTAGTTTATCGATTCTTTAGAGATGTACTTTTGTAAAATGGGTAGTGGTACCGAAAATACCCGGTACGGTACCGGTTAATTTTAGTTAACGGTTAAGTTTGCTCACCTCTAGACCAAAGTTTCTAGCTACTTGCGAAATTGGTTTATACTAATATTAATATACGACTGCTTTACTGTTAAAAAAATTGCAATCAATGATCTACAACTTTTACTTGGGAAATTAAATGTGTAGATGAAAATGCTAATGCAATTTTGCATGTAAACAGTAAATGAGAAATTGTGATTTAACCTTTTAACAATGACATAAAAATTTGTAAAATGGTAGTTGAGATAAGTGTTTTGGAAGGTTTCCGAATGATGATTGGATGTTTTTAAACCGAAGGACCCTAGTTAAAGAATATTAACTCGGATTTTTGTGACCGGTCAACGGATCAAGTAACAGATATGTGATTTTTTGAAAAATGTATCCCACTTTAGGGACTTAACTTAGCAAAAAAACACACACACACACATACACAACATATTGCATTAGTGGGGTCTTAAATCAACCTACAAATATATACTTGTTCAATACCAAATACATTACAGAAATTCACATGAACACATAACACACGAAATGGTAGTAATGCCAAGAAAACACACAAACACACGTGTAAAATCCCACTCATAGCAATGGTAGGATCTAAAAAATGTCAATGCTTACAAACTTCATATATCTTTTTTATGCAACTCCATCCATCATGGCTTTCATCCTTTTGTTGATGCTGTCTAATCCAACTATTTGTTCAGGATTTGAGTTACTCCAGACGAATCATACCAACTTAGGATCCTTGCCAAGCACTACACGAAGGCCGAACAGCTTTTGGTTTGAATTTCAGGAAAATAGTTAGGGCCTAACAACCTTGCATATCGAAACGCAGGGTTGGTGTCAGGTTCCCCTAAATCCCAGTTTCGGCTATAATGTCATCAACGGCCTCTAATGCCTCACGAAAGAACGAACACATTAACTTACTAACCAGCCACGCGGTCTCCTGCCCCGTCTTTTCTTTCACCTCACAAAACATTTTGTATGCATGCATTCCTGTGTAAGATAAAGGCATAACAAAAAGGTATCTGATCAAACCTGATTCTACCTTCCCAACATTAGTATACTTCATCTCCAAATTGGTAACATATCGCAATGCTGTCCGTATAGCTATTTGATAACCGCTAAAATGATTTTTTAAATCATCAAGCCATCCAAGCTGCGGTTGGGGCCATTCTTTGGAAGTTTTTCTACTTGAATAAAAGTTTAAGTATCTTTCTTTTAAGCGGCTCCAAGATTATAAACGATACGCTCCATCCTAGCAGTGCACAACACATAATATTAGATGTAGAACATTCTTACTTGTCTCACAAGGATTGAGAATTTTCTTACTTTTCAGACAAGGAAACCATTTTCTTCAACGCCAAGTCACACAGTATGTGGTAATTGTCCTTATAATTTGAAATTTCATGCTCCAGCTTCTTTAGATCTCGATATGCAAATGCTGCTTCTCTTAATGTGTCGGCTTTCTTCTCCGGCCAATCGAAGTGTTTCAGCACAGCCCTCTCGTCCACCTTTTTTTATAAAATCCAACATATAATAAATATACAAACAATTAGAGATGCACAAACTGGGTTTTTTTAGAACCTGGAACCGGGTAGAAACTGGGTCCGGATTTGGTCAACAAAGTCAAGAATCGAGTAGGGTAGGAACCGGTTCTGGGTACGTTCGGGTTTTGACCGGGTAGGTTCCGGTTCGGTTCCTTTTTCTACACCCGGGTCTGGAACTAATATGTACCCGTGGGTCAGGTATGGTAGGAACCGGTTTCGGGTCGGGGCTGGAAACGGGTTTTTTGTGCATCTCTACAAACAATTACTATAACTCTAGCAGTTAACAAAATTTTGATTTTTCAACTAACAGTTTCATAAATTTCGAAATTAAAATTTGTTTCATGATTGATGCATATTAAAGGTGGAAAATGGATGGGTTTGGTCAAAACCTATAACTTTTAGAACGGGTGGGGATGGGTCGAGCAGTCCTACAAACACTTTCTTGAATTCTATAAATATATGTTTAAATTTGATTAACGATAGATGCATATTAGAGGTGGAAAACGAACGCGTTTAGTCAAAGCCCTTACCTTTTAGATCTAGTCGGGTTGGGTTGAGCAGCCCTGCAAACACGTTCTTCAATTATATATAGTATAGATATATAGAGAGAAGATCTGGTTCAGATAAGAACTCCTCCAAGTTGCAACTTGCAAGAACCGTGAGAACTCCGGTGGAAATCCTACTTCTCGTGCGATTTTTCAACCAATTTTGCACAAACGTAGATTAACATCTAAATAAGACATCTGTGAAATAAAACGACGATCTGGCATTTATTCGACATGTAAATTTGTGCAACAAAACGTGTGACGTCACCATTTTAAGAACGTCACGCTTATGTAAATTTGTTTTATGCTGATGTAAGATTGAGTATACGGTTTTTTTTAGTTGCATAAAAAAATTCTCCAGTTTTAAAAAAAAATAACTATTTTTGCAATGAGTTCTCAAGTTCTCACAACTCGGGGGAGTTCTTATTTTAACCCTTCCCTATATATATAACATAAGAACTGAAAAACAGATCGATATACCTCTCTTCCAATGTAACGCTTGATTAACGTTTCACTCCAGGTAAGCTCTTCCTATCATTGTACAAATGGATAATGATAAGTAGATATGATAGATTCATCGAATTTACGAGCCTGACGGCCTTAAAAACATAAGGGGATGTGAAGGGCTTTTGTTTGAATCTTGTTTATACCATGAATCTTCTAATGTCCTGCTCATCAACCGCTGCCCAATCAGATAGATTTCAGTCACTCAAAAGTCTCAAACAGAAACAAATAGAAATTAGGAGTAAAATGCCACTTTCGTTCCTGAGGTTTGGGCAGTTTTGCGATTTTCGTCCAAAGGTTTGTTTTCCCGCATCTGGACCCAAAGGTTTGAAATCTTGCCATTTTCATCCGGCTCGTTAACTCCATCCATTTTTCTCCGTTAAGTCAAGGGTATTTTCGTCTTTTTTGTTAGCTTAAAGGACAATTCGGTCTATATCACTTTTAATAAAAAGACTGAATACCTTTGAAAAAGACTGAATTTCCCTTTAAGTTAACAAAAAAGACAAAAAGACCCCCGACTTAACGGAGAAACACGGATGGAGTTAACGAACCAGATGAAAATGGCAAGATTTCAAACCTTTTGGATCCAGATGCGGAAAAACAAACCTTTGGACGAAAGTCGCAAAAATGGCCAAACCTGAGGGACGAAAATGACATTTTACTCAGAAATTAATTACAACAATAGTCTAGATGAGTTAATTACTTAAGGTGTGAAATTGCCTTTTTGAAATCATTTTTATTTAATAATCAGAATTAGAGTATGCATTAGTTCTGATTCTTTCAGAAATTACATATAAAATAACCTTCAAATAATCAGTTGATGAGAATTAGTTTTGTTGCAAACACTTCTAAACTGATTAGTCAATAGTCAATACTGTTTTTTTATATAATGAGAGGATCAGAATCAGTTTCTCTATAGCCAAATAATATACTTCAAAACACAAAAGTCAAATGATTACTTTCAAAAGTCAAAACGAAATGTCAGTCATATAATTACTTTCAAAAGTCAAAACGAAATGTCAAACACCCCTTAATTGAAATTTAAACTTACTGTTCGGTAGTGAAAGCAAGAGTTATCAGCAACATGCAATCCAGCCCAATCTCGATTATTAACCAACTCGTCAATTATCTGAAAGAACCAAGAAAAACCTATTAACACTCACAAACTGCAGTAGAAATAAAGATATATAGTTTGAAACCGAAGAAACACAAGTACTATTTAAAGAAGATACTTAGCACAACATGACATGGTTTTCCAAAATTAAAATAACAGTTAAAAAATTGATAGACCAAGAGGTTTTAAGTTCACACCTGATTTTTGGGCATGTAAGAAACTAACCAACAACGATGATTCCATGCACGGTAGTTCATCGTCATCATCTGACTCGCTATCTTCGTTGGTGATGTCATCATCTTGCGTTTCACCGTTTGTATCATCAACTATAAAGCTAGGTTTTGTAACACCCTACAATATATTTTCAAGAATGTCAAAAGATCAAAAGAAATCAGTGAGGAAAAACGAAGACAAACCAGGCACTTTCAGGCTGCAATAGCGGGTAATCATTATGAAGCAACCCAAACATCAAGTAACAGATAGAGAATGCTGTTTTACCTACCTGCTGACTCATCTCAACAATTCCGCCAGCATTATCAGCTATTGGACCAAACATATCCATAGTGAGAACATAGGCTGCAGTACTAAGTCTCGACAAGTTGAGCAGCATCAGTGGTTGACGTTACTCCGCCAATGATGACAAGGCCATCCAACTTCAACGCGTTACGTGCAGCTAACTCTTTCTCTATGTGAGCATCCCTAACAAAATTGGAATGAAATTCAATTTCTCGTGAAATGCATCGCAATTCAAAAGTAAAAGCATTTTAGTAAATGTTGTTGGGTCATGTAGACTTACATAGAGCTCCGTATACAAGATAATCTGCACGTAAAAGAAGAGTATAAAAAGTCAATTTACAGTATAAGATAAATAATTGACTTATAGTCTAAATGGATAAACTTACTGATACAATAAGGCGACCATATTTCCCAAATGCAGCTTCTCCAATATCCGGATAACTAAGAATACCTTCTTTGCTCTCAAAGCACCATTTCATGAGCGAAGCAGTGTAACAACATATGAGGCCAAATAGGAATAGAAAACCCAACCCAGCCCACCCTGCTTGCGTAATCGTAAAAAGCGTAGAAAGAAGCCCAACTCCCACCATTACATTCACCGCTGTTCAACATTAAAAGTTAATTACATATTAATCATTATTATAATAACAATATGATCTATTTAATGAGCTGACCGTTAAATACAGTATGAGTAACGCTACATCCATGGCTAATGGAAAGCTCTCCAAGTTGTTCATGTAATGAACCCTTTCCTGACCATGATGATATTTTCCTGGAGACTCTTCGTAAATCTTCTTGCTATAATATTTCTCACATTCAGATAGCAATCGAGCCTTTGCGTCATCGTCAAAGTTATTTTCACATCCAATATCATATAGTGACCAATATATAGAAGAAGGATCTCTAAGGAGGCCAAAGTTTGGTGTTGCTGTGATTGAATATGAATCAATCGTCTGCCTGCAATCGGCAACATAACATTTTGGTGGTTAAATGTCCATTTTCATCTGTCATTTCACCTCTGTATATCCTGTAATACTAAATAGAATGCTGGACCATAATACTGATTGAAATTACATGTTAATTGGGTAGTATAGATGTACTCCTTACAATTCAACATAATATCAGGTCAGAAACGTTTCACTTTACTTGCATCAACTTCTGACCACAACTTCTGGCTAATCTCTGTAACGTAGAAAATAACTTTCAGAATCAAACGTATTCATTATACATTTATCTTATCTTTTATAAATTGTCTCTAAACCTTCATAAGCGATTGCAGCAACAAGAACATATACATTTAGCTAACAAACGCAGATCAATGCAATTATCTCACTTTTTCATAAGATGAAAAAAAAACATATTTTGATACGTATATAACCATATAGAGATCGCAATATGATAAATTGAGCCAATTTGACCCATGGCAGGCTAAATGCCTTACGTCCAACCCAACCCAACCCAACCCAACCTACATCTTTTACTAATAAATACCTGCTTATGTGCAATTTTCGGTCATGTGTTTGTGTCAAAACTTCTTTTTGCAATATAATATAGAAAAACAAAAAAAAGTTGTTAGGGTCCAACATCATGATCCATATTGATGTGTCCTTCAAAAGGCACACATTTAACCCCACACATCTGCACCATCCACCTTCCAATCCAACCTATATCAAAAACATTTTCTAAAATGTACAATCCATAATCCACATGGAGAAGGCAACATAGCTACCAAAACTTCCTCCTAAGATACAAAAACAAATGAAATGAAATTATGTTGATATATAAAACAAAACAGATATTGAATCTTATCAAAGATTTGGGCCAATGTCATTTACAAACCAAAATCAGCTCGTTTACAAACCGAGCCAGTGTGGATTTCAAGCAAGCTTCTTCTAAGTATTTGAACAGTAGTGTTTCATTTACATGATTCTCTTCCAAATTAAAACATACCTGACAAAGAGCCACAACATCAAAATGCTTGGCTAGGATATCAACAAGCTTCCCCTTGCCTTCATCGCCCCACTGGCAACCTAAAACGCCGGAAACCTGACTCAGAGCTCCGATTCGACTCGGTGTGTCACTCGTATGATGTTCTACGGTGACCGGTGGGGATGCAGAACACGAAATTGGATCGCTTTTCCGGCATTGACGGTGGTTGTGAAGAGCAATGCGTGGAGGAAGTGTGTTGATATAGGTTCCATCGGCGCCGTTGAAGGCTCTCTATGGAGCAGTGATAGTAGCAACAGAGAGGTTATGTGCGTGAAGAAATGCTAGATCTTGAATGAAAAAGGCTAGATCTTGAATCGCCAGAGAGAGAGAGAGAGAGAGAGGAGAGCAGGGAAGCAGGCGATTTTGAAATGCTTTGAAATGAAGGTAAACCTAATGTATCCGTATGTTTTTTTAGTAGAGGGGTATAAGTGGAAAGTGAAGTTTTCTGGTGCTTAAAAGACTTGTACATCATGCTTTAGGGGTGTTTTAAGGAAATTTCAATGACCTTAAGAAGTCCTTTGGATATGTATATTATATATAGTATAGAAGTATAGATAGTATAGATAGTATAGATATAGATAGTATAGATAGTATAGATATAGATAGTATAGATATAGATAGTATAGAAGTATAGATATAACTATTTAAACGAAGCGACCATAAGGTATAACCTCGGAAGGTTATTCCCTATATACTACGGTCACCTAATGTGTTTGGTCAGATCTTAATGATCGACCAAATGGGTCGGGTTCGAATGTATAAGCGATTGATTAGATCGCTTACCTTTACGACCCTAGACAAGCACAAAACTAAAAGTGATGAGCTAAGCATGATAAAACACGATTAACTAAGTTAGAAAACAAGTTTGGTATCAAAACAAACGGTTTTGATACCTAAAAGTAGTTTGGTTACAAAATACACAAGAATACGCATTTTGGCCGAAACTACGACTCGTCACTGAGCCTAGATAACGTGGTAATCAGTAGGTATAGTCACAAGGGACTATAACCATCGTGATTACGCTCACGTTGGGAAGTTCAACCGAACTTCATGTTGACCATAAACTGGTCAACGCAGAAACACTAAAAATGCAGAAACGCTAAAAGAACGAAAGAGGACTTACAACGGGTCCAAGAATGGAAGTTTTGATCCGAATATTCTCAGGTATGAAGTGATAAACACATCAACTTAGAGAACAAATTCAGATTCAAAGGTGTGGGTTTTGAGTTGTGAACTTGAGGGGTATTTATAGGATTTCTAGGACCGTTAAGATTGTTCCTCGAAAACCGTGCTTCAATCTCATCCATACACCTCAAGCCCATAGTTTTGTAAAACCATTTGAGCCCCTAGTATTAGGAAATACCATGTGTAAGTGGGTTATGAGTGTATAACAGCTGTTAAAACTGGTTTTGCTGATCTGGGAGGGCCTCGCGTCACACATAGGGGGCAAGGGTAGGCCTCGCGTCACGCCTAGGTGTCCCAGATCAGCAAACAGTTTCCAAAATGACAGTTTCAGTCCCTGTTGTGTGTTAAGGCCATTTCCGACATGTTTAAGGCCCGTTAAGCCATCTTTAAGGCCCTAAAATGATGCCTAAACATTTTAGACATGAAACATGCTCATAAATATGCCGGATGTCGGTTCGTTTGGTCGTACGATCGCGATATTCGCTTAATTACGATGAAATGCGCATAAGCACGAAAAACGATCCAAATTGCGCGACGAATGGATTTTTATTATGCCAAACACTAAAATAAAATGTTTTAGTGCTTACATATATTTTTGGATGTCTGGATGTATTCAGAATGTAAGTTATGCGTGAAAATGCAAACGTGTGCACTTTTTGACGCTTTTAGTCCCTGAATGACCCAAAAGTTTATTTTAGCATACCGAACACCTCAAAGCCTATTTCTAAGCTATGTAAAGGATATTTATGGTATGTTTAACTTAAGGTCATGTTCTGGAATGTCTGTTCTTGTACGAATCGTCATACTTTCACAGTTTGTCGAATTTAGTCCCTGTAGGCGATTAAACTTGTTTTTGCCATACCAAAGCCTTCAAAACTTATTTCTATGTTATGTAAAGGTTATTTAAGGTATGTTAAGTATAATTTGATGTTCCAGAGTATTTTTTGCGTTAAACTGATTTCGTTTACGCACCAATTTGCGTATTATTCTCCAGAAAGTGATATAGAGTTTGAAATTGAATAAAAGTCAAAACATGAAAGATGTTAAACATAAACAAACAAACATTGTTTTATTGATAACTGAACTGTTTACAATGATTACAAGCACAGATGTCACAATAAAAAATGATGAAACATTGAAAAATGCTAATCATGTACTGTTGAAGAAAAGATCCCCAAACGGGACACACCTAAAGACGAGCCATCATCTCTTTGTCTGAACGGAAGTTCTAACCTGAGCTCTCATGGTCTCGCATTACCCGTTTACAGATATCATTAGTGTACATTCACCTGTAAGACTGAATATAGAAGTCTGGATACGGGAGTATATTCTGAGGTGGGACATGCGAATAAGTTTAAGTGCATTAAAACACTAAACTCGTATCTCGAAACAATTGAACTTTGTGTGAAAAATTATGTGGATCAGTATACTGACAATCTACGTGAATCGTTTAAAACTTAAAATATTTAAAGCTTAACGGTGTTAGTGATTTGTCTCAAAAACTGATATGATCCTCTTACACAAACTCACAAAAATATTGTCTGTAAATATTTCTTTACTGTTTTTCATTAAAACAAAAATCCAAAAATATTGTGTTTTAGCATAAAACTTTGAAAATCCAAAAAGATTTTAGTTCATCTTATTTTGGACAACTGATGTTGAAAAGCTGATTTTCAAAATTCCGAGTGCTAAACATGATGAACGACAGAGGGTTGGGAGAGTTTGTTTGTGATGAAAAATGAAAGATAAAGTTTGAGATAATTTGAGAAATGTCTTATTTTAACAAATGATGGTTTGAGTTTGTTTTTACAAGTGGTAAGTAAATAAAAAAAACCTTACTTTTAGGTAGAGTTTGTGCAGGCAGAAGCCGCCAGATTTCAACTCCTGAAGTATATGCAGATTAAAGCCAGGTTCCAGACCCTGTGGCTACGGAGAGCCAGGAAACGGTCCTAAATCTGTGAAAGCTGCAAAGCATGATGAGCAGAGTTTGAGCCAGGTTTCTGATCCAAAGCCTGTGGATTGTGAAATCCAGACTGCGATCCCAGCTTATCGAAAGGGGGAGTCTGAAGACTTTAAAGCCAGAAGATGCTGATGCTGAAAAAGCCAGGATTGAGATTCTAGGAGAGAAAGAGAAAAAGAGAGAGAAAGAGAAAGATTGAGGCTTACATTGTCAGATACTTTGGAGAGAGCGAGAAGACTGATCGGGACTGAAGACTTGTCATTCTGAAGACTCGACACCGAAGACTTCGTCAACATCCAAGGGGGAGTCTGTTGGTGCATATGTCTGTCGACTTCGTCTTGTATCGAGTCTTGTAATTATATAGGATAAACCAGAGCTCGGTAGTCAAGAAAATAGGTTTTTAGGGTTGTTGGACCAGTTCACACGAACTGGTAAAGCCAGTTCACACGAACTGGTAAAGCCAGTTCGTACGAAGTGGCACTTCGCATGGACTGGTGATGCCTGTTTCATGCGAACTGGCCAACTCTATATATAGGGAGCTCGTATGTTTCATTTGTAAGATTCCTGATTCCGGTAGCGAAGCTCTGTCGAAGTATCTCCAGCTTGTAAAATGTTCTGAAATCAATACAAGAGATAGTTAAAGTGATTCTACTGTGTTTTCAGCTGAAATAACTCTGATACGTCTGATTATGCCTTTCATATTGGACGAGATCTCTTCTGAACGACTTGTTTGGTCGTCACAACGATCCTACAAGGGTATTATACCTAGTCTTCTGATATTACGGAAGCAATGGCCTAGACTTCGTATAATACTTTAATGCGCTTTAAAAGCTTACCCTCTGCATAAAAATTGAAAAATATCGAAAGATATGAATTAATTGCAGTTGAAGAAAAGATTCTCTAAAGGGAACACACCGAAAGTCGAGCCTTCATCTCTTTGACTGAACGGAAGTTCATACCTGAGCTCTCAAGGTCTCGCACTAACCCAGATACAGATATCAAATTGGTATACTCACCTGTAAGACTGAATCTAGGGAATTTTGATAACGGGAGTATATTCTGAGGTGGGACACGCGAATAAGTTTAAGTCTTTAAAACACTAATTCGTATCTTGAATCAATTGAACCTTATGTAGAAGTTTAAGTGGACAACAATACTGATAATCAGAAGTGAATTTGTTTAAAACTTAAAGTCTAAAAAGGTCAACGGTGTTAGTGATTTGTCTCAAAAACTGATATGATCCTCTTACACAAACTCACAAAATATTGTCTGTAAATATTTCTTTACTGCTTTTCATTAAAGAAAAAAATCCAAAAAGACTTTCAATATGTTTTAGCATAAAATTTTGAAAATTCAAAAAGATTTTATTTCATCTTATTTTCGACAACTGATGTTTGGAAAGCTGATTTTCAAATTCCAAGTGCTAAACATGATGAACGACAACAAGTTGGGAGAGTTTGTTTGAAATGAGAAATGATCTTGAAATGATTAAATGGTTCATTAATTTGAAACCAAATTTGTGTGTTACGAATCCAAGTGGTTAAGCAGAGATTAATATTGTTATAAATAAAAATTTACTTTTGGGTAGAGTATGTGCAGGTAAAAGCTTTGAAAGAGCTAGGCTTCGACTCCTGAGGATTTTCGTATGCAGATTAGAGCCAGATTTCTGATCCTGTTACTACGGAGAGCCAGGAGATTATCCTAATCATGTGAAAGCCTGTAGATAGAAGATTCCAGACTGCGATCCCAGCTTATCGAAAGGGGGAGTCTGAAGACGCAAGAGTCAGATACAGATTCTGGAATAAAGCTCAAGATAGAAGCTACTGATGCTGTTAAACTTAAGGAATCAAGAGACCTGATCAAGAGAATTAGAGAGAGAATAGAGCCAGGTTGAGATTCTGATAGAGAAGAAAAAGATTGAAGGATGCTTACAGAGAAAGATACTTTGGAGAGAGCAAGAAGACTGATCAAGACTGAAGACTCGTCATCATCCAAGGGGGAGTTTGTTGGTGCATATGTCTGTTGACTTTGTCTTGTATCGAGTCTTGTAACTAGATTGATAGACCAAGACACGTAGTTCGATAGAAACGGGAAACAGGGCAGAACCAGCAGGTTCACACGAAGTGACCAGTTCGTGCGAACTGGCCAGTCCGTGCGAACTGGTCTGTGTTGGTTCGTGCGAAGTGGCTGTTCCTATATATAGTGAGTCTTGGTTTCTCATTTGTAACTTCTGATTCCGATAGCGAAGCTCTGCCGAAGTGTCTCCAGCTTGTGTAACGTTGTGAAATCAACACAAGAGACAGTTAATCTACTTCTAAGTGCATATCAAGCTGAATGAAGATCAAATCAATGAATTCCACCTCTGATTTGGTCAAGAACTCTTCTGATCGACTCGTTTGGATCGATTCCCCGATCCTACATAAAGTTACAGGGAGCATTATTGTTGTTATTAAAGGCTTGGTTACATTGAGCAATGATGTTTGGGAGTGCAGCAGCCATTTGTTGCGTAATGATAGTTGCCAGTTCTTCATTAGGTATCTGATTGTCGCGTCGTGGAGGCATTCTAAAAGAGGAAGCATGAGAGAAAACAAGTGAAATGGCATTGGGTAAGAATAGGATGTTACAATTACCGACCAAAAAGCATGGGTGATGGTCATTTGTTCGAACCACGAAGCAAACAAACGACACACAAAAAAGCTGAATCAAAGTAAATAGGTCCTCATAATGTATCGCGAAGACATGCTTTAGCCTATAAGTGGACACTCACCCAAAGGGTTCCCAGGTAAGAGTGACTGATCCGATTATGTGGATTTGTATGGACACTCTAGCCTTAGACAGAAAACTCAGGATACAGGCATCCACCCTTCCAGATTGCACATGTTCACATTAATAAGACCCAAACTTTGACGAGATTTTGAAAACCTTGAAGGTTCAAAATCTTATAATAAATCATCCTAGAACAGATGATTAGTTTTCAAAGCAGATTCGAAATTTATATTCCTGTTGTGGTTGTCACCTAAAGATAGGCAACGATATTGTTTTATGACTAAACGTAAGTAAACTCGCGTTAGGGTCCTAGGAAGGTTATAGACTAGGTCAAAGCATTACTAATAACCTAATTCCCTATAACCATGAGCTCTGATACCAACTTTTCTGTCACACCCCGACCGCGTTAAAACAACAAACCGTGGCGGAAACATCGGGGAGTGTCGTAACGGAATCATTGTTTCACAAAACATGGATAAAAGTTCTGTTTTATTGAATTAAATGTATTACATTGCATTGAAATTAGAAACAAAACATGAACAAATTAACTTTCATTGTTATTAAGTCACTAAGGCCTCGTGCATTCCTATGTGAGCATGCATCAATATCATCATCAAACATCATCAACTATGGTACCTGAAACATATGTGAAAATACGTCAGCATAAAAATGCCGACGAGTACATAGGTTTTATGTGAGTGTCAGATTCATGGCTCGTTTTACATTTTGAAATAACTCAAACAACTTTGTTATTCGATATTAGAAAACTTAGTTTTTGTAAAATGTTTATATTGTGAATTGAAATAACCAAGTTAAAACAGATTTGTTATAATTTATAAAACCTCAATGCCATGAATCTTAACTCCAAAACATTTGTTTATGTAGACCCAGATCGAAAATCGTTTTTGTAATAAAACTCGAATGGTTTATATTGTTAGAAAAACCTTGTAATATAACTTTGTTTTGATAACATTTGCCCAAGTGATCTACATAATGCAACGATATATAATGTGTTAAAAGCACTTATATATAGGAAGTACCAGCGTCGTATCCATCATGCTTTTAACACATTACACCCGCCCTGTTACCTAATCACGTCCCTAACCCAACGGTTTAAACAGTTCCAAACGGTTCACATCAATCAATCAGTTCCAAACGGTTCACATAAATCAAACAGTTCCAAACGGTTCACAAGGATCAAACAGTCCAAACGGTTCACATAAATCAAATAGTTCCAAATGGTTCACAAGGATCAAACAGTTCCAAACGGTTCCAACAGTTCAAATAATTCACATAGATCAAACAACTCCAAACGGTTCACATAAATCAAAATGTAAAACAATGTGTCCATATGCTGGATGAACATATGCAACAAAATGTAATATATGAAAATCAACGTGCTAGCATGCTAAGTGAACATACATAGCAAAACATAATGAAATCATGTACTATATGCGTACCAATGAACATAGAATAAGATATTCATTTCCCTCAACGGATATCTTTAGAAGTGAAAATGAATGGATGCTTCATTTTCCTCAACGGGTTCTTCATCAGAAGTGGGAATGAAGGATAATCAAAAGGATATTCATTTCCCTCAACGGATATTCTTCAGAAATGAAAATGAACGGATTGAGTCATTTTCCTCAAAGAGTATTCCTCATAAATGGAAATGAAGGGACAACCAAAAGGATATTCATTTCCCTCAACGGATATTCTTCAGAAATGAAAATGAACGGATTGAGTCATTTTCCTCAACGGGTATTCTTCAAAAATGGAAATGAAAGGATAATTAAAAGGATATTCATTTCCCTCAACGGATATTCTTCAGGAACAAAAATGAACGGATTGAGTCATTTTCCTCAACGGGTATTCTTCAGAAATGGAAATGAAAGGATAATTAACAGGATATTTATTTCCCTCAACGGATATTCTTCAGAAACGAAAATGAACGGATTGAGTCATTTTCCTCAACGGGTTTTGCTCCACCGCCTGGTCCGTGAGACGGTGAGCCAACTGAACGGTTTGCTGGTAGGTAGCGAGGTTCGCTGAAGTCACATGACTTTGGATTTCTGGCACTAAGCCCTGAAGAAACAGTTCGATGCGTTTGATGGGAGGATCCACCATAGTAGGGCACATAATTGCCAGTTCGTTCGACCTTTTCACATAAGCTTCAATTTCGGACCCCGTCATCTTGAGGTTGAAGAACTCCACCTCGAGTTTGTGAATCTCATCACGACTGCAGTATTCTTCTTTGATCATCTCCTTAAAAGTTTCCCATGGGGTGGCGTTGGCAGCAACCAACCCTAGCATCTGAACCTGAGCGTTCCACCATGTGAGGGCTAAACCCTCGAGAGTACCAGTAGCATACTTCACCCTGCGCGCCTCAGGGCATTCGCACATTTCGAACACAGATTCTAACTTCTCAAACCAGTGTAGGAGACCTACTGCTCCTTCAGTGCCGCTAAAAGTAGTTGGTCGGCAGTCCATGAAAGTCTTAAAAGTGCACACGGGTGGCTGAACGTGTTGACCTATCGTGGTGAAAGAAAAGACAGAGTTTATCACAAAGGTTGGTTCACGAGAGTAGGATCCTAAAGATCCTAGAATGAGTTCGGACTGCAGGATATACCTCCTGCGTGTGCAGCTGCGAGTGCTGCGGCAACTCGTTCGTTGATCAAAGCCGTCAACTGGGCTTGTGTCAGGTTAACGCGTCCAGACATGATCTTCATACCAAGAAGAACGTGAGTGAGAGGGGTTCGCGAAAGTACGACGATAAAATAGAGCAAGCACGCACGTGTTCATGCAACAGTAGTTATACTAACCAAACATACCATAAGCAATGTACTATGTAACTAACAAGTAGGCAATATACACAGACCATATCACCTAGAGTGTCGAGCCTTGCATGTGGAGTGAAGCATCGTTGTGGACCGTTGAGCACTGTACAGGTTATAGTCTGGTTTTAACAAAACGTTTTTCCCTTTATTAAAACCAAGTTCTCTATAACCAATGGCTCTGGTACCAATCTGTCACACCCCCAAAATCCACCTGCGGAGTACTACCGCTTAGAGGCGTGACTGACCAGGATCCAGCCACCAATCATATTGAACAAGCATGTAAGTAGTTATAAAAATCCAACCAATACAATTGGTGTTCAAACAAAACATAGTTAAGTTGCAAGCGGAAGCATAAGTCTTAAGTCAAAACATAAGTTTAATTGTTTCATAGTTTAACATGGCACGCAGTCGTCCATGTCCCACAACGATCCTCCTCCATGCAAGCTCCAGCTAAGAAACCTAAGGACCTGCAAAGCATGTAGTAACGAGTCAACAACAAGTTGAGTGAGTTCACGGTTGGGTGTTCGTTTTAAGTTGTTTCGAAAACAGTTTCCTTTAGCTGGCATCCTGCCGTGGGGGTTACCCCATAGTTAAAAAACGTGACTTGTTTGTTCCCGGTTACTCTGGCAATCCTGCCGTGGGGGCTACCCCGTGTTAGTTATCTGGCATTTCGGCCGTGGGGGCTACCCCATGTATACACTAGACTCGTTACCATATCGACTGCTGACTGTAGTCATGTTTATGTGCCCTGAACTGTCAATGTCTATCATCATTGACGTGCCAGCAGTCCATTAGTTCACGCCCGTCCTCTGCGGCACGGTGTGAGGTTTGTCAAACCTAAATAGCGCTATCTAACTAATGACCCGCTCGCCATTGGCCTCGGCGATTAAGTCGATACAAAGATGAGGGACTTCGTGATAGAGTTTTGGTCTAGTACGAGTTATCTGTCCGTGAGGACGAGGAATTACATTCCTGAACCTTTGCTGTCCTACCCAAGGAGGACGAGGAACCCAGTTCCTTAACCCCATTCCCAACCCAGGGAATCCCATGCTTTGTAGAGGGTGTGAACTCACCTTGGTTTGCTCGGTAGATACACAGAAAAGTCAATCAAGCAATATTGTAGCTACTCACGTCCTATCATAGTTGTATCATACAATCAGGTTCGTATCCAAGTAGTGCACGTATGTTTCTAGCATAATGTATTCAAGTACCGTTCATGGCATACACGTTTGATCATAGCAGTTCAACAATATTCACGTCCAACGGTAACATATAAGGTCTGCACATTAGGCCCAAGAGTCCGGCCCAAACAATTAAGTCCGAAAGTGAATTGCAAGCCCAAACAGCGTGTATCTGTGTAGAGTCTCGAGTCGCAACTAGGCGTTTGCGACTCGCAACCTGAGTCGCAATCATGGTTTCGGTTCGTGTTGGTTTGGTTACGAGTCGCAACTGGACTCGCAACCGTGGTTTCGAGTCACAAGGTTGGTGTGCTGATCATGTGTGGTTTCGAGTCGCAACTAGGTGTTTGCGACTCGCAACTGATGTCGCAACCGGGGATTTCGACTCATTAAGCAGTGGTTTCGAGTCGCAACTGATGGTTTCGGTTGGACAACTGCTGATCCGGAACAGTGTACTATCCAATGAGATTTTGATTTCAGAAAATGGTTTGTACTATCCACTTAAACATGTTTGTTTGTCTAGTAATTTACTAATTTGGATCAAACATATCAGATTTCAAATATGCAAGATATGTTCATATGATATTCAACAAGTTCTTCAAATATTCATCTAGTTCATCTTTAGGGTTTTCATCTTTTGAACAAACAAGCTCATTAAACCGATTTATGTCAACATAATCTACTTAGTTTAATGCACCAATGATCCTTATTATTCACATATTCAACCGAGAGCATAATAGCATCATATTCAAACATATCTCTACTTATTCATGTGTCAAACTAGCATGATTCTTAACAAACCAAATCTATTTTTGCTAACTATGACTTTATCTAGAAATCAAGCATATACATTATAGATGAACAACAACAATCTTAGCATCGGTTATTCAAGGAGAATCTATATTTATCATGTATGAACCTTAACAAGCAAACATGTTATCAAATCATCATCATCAACCGAAAATCATACATCATTATCAACTCAAAATACAATACATAGCATGAATCACTAACCGGTTGATGATTTTCGAAGGCGAGTATGAAACTTCCGAGTGTGTGTGTGTGTGAGAGCCGATCCGCTAGTCCTAGTGTCACCGGTTTGGATCCGAGATGAGGGGAAACAATGTTGTAGCTTGGGGTTTAATGGTTTCTAGAGAGAGTGGAGTGTGTGTGTTGTCCAAGAAAGTGGCAAGGATGGCTAACAATCGGGTTATATACTAGCTTCAAGTGCACCCTAATGGGCTTCGACATAGGCTAAGTGTGTATGTGTGTGCGGCCCAACCGGCCCGTACGTTATACTAGTTCACTCGAGACCACATGGTCTCGAGTCGGGTTCGTGTTATCTCGGTTCCTATATACATACATCGCATACATACAAGCACACACAAATAACACATAATCACATAAAGGTTCATTTGTCATTAATCACACAAGATAACTAGTCACACTTTCATGTTACATCGGGATACAAGGAAGGTTCTAAATTTCGAGTTGTCACACAAGATAACTTTGATTTGGTCAACACATAAACACATAATTGTTTTCTTGGTTATTAATTTGTTATCAATTTGTTATTAATTGTTATTAACTTGTTGTCGATTTGAACATGGGTATTCAAGGTATATCGGGAACCCAGTCGATGGACTTCAACGTCCTCAAGAATCCATCTGAAAAGATAGGATGATCTTCCCAAAAATTCGATTTCGTTTACAAGGAAACGTAATATTCGAATTAAGGTAGATAACAATTAAGGACTTACGAAAATACCCTTAGGCACCCTATTAAGAATTTATAGTGGTACGTTGGGTATTTGTCCAGAGTTGTAACTTGCGCCTTATACTCCGTTTCCTTGGAAGAAATGGGTACTTAGGATTTTCATGGAAATCGCAAGAAATCATAAGATGGAAGAATTTTGGGAGTAGGTTAGTCTACAAGGAACACGGTTCCTTGGTTGTCGGTATTGCAGGGATATGTTGTTTATACATGCAACCATATTTGTACATTGCAATGTAAATAAAAGATTTATTTATAAACAAAAACAATTGTTTCATAGACCATGACAACAAAAGAAAATAATACATAAAGCTTGATTATTTCTAAACAACGTCGTCTTCTATTCGGTCCGATGCTCATCCCTGCACTGGATTTGCATTAGCAAGCATTGGCAATTCTTTCGGAAATGGCCCATTTCGCCACAGTTGTAGCAAGGCCCTGGTGGAAAACGAGCTTGAGCAGGATTGTTGTCAGCTTGATTTGGTGTAACACCCCAATCGCGTAATATAACAATACGCGGCGAAAATATCGGGGAGTCACGTTACAAATTGCTCACAACTACTGGTACTAAATTGTTTCAATATCATTAACATCGTTTTACAAACAAAGAATAAATGTAATTATTCTTTTTAGAAGTCTAAGGCCCGTATGCGTTGCATGCTTGAACAGTCGAAAACCTGAAACATATGCGAAAACAGTCAGCATAAAAATGCCGACGAATACATAGGTCTTATTAGCCAAAGAAATGGCAAAACATTTGGTATAAATCTTAATTGTGAAAACTCGTGACAAAATAGCTTTGTATATGGAAATATGATATTTACTAAGTCATTTTATGCCTTATATTGAAATCTCGATTAAACCATCGTAAAAACATGTTAATATGTTATTAGGAATCCAGTCAAGGATTAATAATAACTGTTTTGAAATAAATCAAAACTTATATAAGTATTATATAAATCAAATCAATGAGTCATGATAATACTTCAGATATCTTTCTAAGAATCTAACATATAAAAATATGGAAGATTCTACAAAGATTTTGATAATCAAACATTGAAACAATTGTACACAAAATCCTAAAGTGATCCAGATAACGCTACAAGAATAATAAAATAAGAACACTTATATACAGGAAGTACCAGCGGCGTATCCACCATGTTCTTATTTTATTACACCCGTTTCGTTATCTAAATCACAACTACCACAAAAACACATAATCGTCAACTTGTTCCATCTTGTAAACACGCATTAAAGTACACAATGAATCCAAACAGGGACTCCAATATCAGTACTATAAACATCCCATATATGTCTAACTATGAAGATAGATAGATACTACAGGGATCAGGTTCTCATAACATCGTCTAACTTATCACACATTAAAGTACACAATGAATCCAAACAGGGACTCCAATATCGGTACTCTAAACATCCTACAAGAATCAACCTATAAAGATAGATAGATAGATGCTATAAGGATTTTGGGTTCTGTCACATTGTATCAAAACAATCCTAAATCCTAATGGTGATTCGGGATAACGCCACGAAAGGTAATACAATAAGCACACTTATATATAGGAAGTACCAGCGGCGTATCCACCATGTGCTTATTTTATTATATGGTTTCGTTATCTAAATTACCAACAATCTACACAAAAACCAACTACTTATTAAAAATCTCACTATGAAGATAGGAAGATCTAAGACTGTACTTCAAATATCCTACATGAATCTAACTATGAAGATAGGTAGATCACTTAAGGATAAAACATTACATTTGCATAATCGGAATAATACACATAAAAGCACTTAGTGAACACACATATGCCATACATTTTGAAAACAGATCAATTACACATATGAATCACCCCAAAACATTTGAAAACGGTAAAAGAGGGGAACTATGTACTCGCCTGAGGTTGCGTATAGTCCCAGTTCAAAGGGTATAACAAAGCTCAAAAGACCAAGAGTTCAAGTGTTGAAGCGGTTCCTAGGGTAACAGATACTATGTTAGGGAATCGACACCTAAATCAGAAGATCGGGTAGAATGAGGTCTTGTAAACCAAATGAGTGTTGGAGCTCGTGTGATATGATTTAACAAGGCCTACATTCTAAATCGAAACCTATCCTAAGTGCTTACGACCCATCATGACCCATTAAGGTAGCTTACGCCACTTTAACGCATCGTTCGCGAAAAAGCGCGTTCGAGATGCCTAACATAGTGAACACACATATGCCATACATTTTGAAAACATATCGATTACACATATGAATCACCCCAAAACATTTGAAAACGGTAAAAGAGGGGAACTATGTACTCGCCTGAGGTTGCGTATAGTCCCGGTTCAAAGGGTATAACAAAGCTCAAAAGACCAAGAGTTCAAGTGTTGAAGCGGTTCCTAGGGTAACAGATACTATGTTAGGGAATCGACACCTAAATCAGAAGATAGGGTAGAATGAGGTCTTGTAAACCAAATGAGTGTTGGAGCTCGTGTGATATGGTTTAACAAGGCCTACATTCTAAATCGAAACCTATCCTAAGTGCTTACGACCCATCACGACCCATTAAGGTAGCTTACGCCACTTTAACGCATCGTTTGCGCGAAAGCGCGTTCGAGATGCCTAACTAGTCCTATGATAAGTATTATATGCCTTAACATATCTAATTATGTTATATAATCATTTTAGATGTCAAAACATGTGTTACATATGCTTAAAATAAAATTATGCGAAAAAGGGCATTTTGGTCATTTTCCTAAGGCATATAAACTACCTATCATATAACTAACTAAACGAAGTGACCATAAGGTATAACCTCGGAAGGTTATTTCCTATACAACTAAGGTCACATTATATGTTTGGCCGGATCCTAATGATCGACCAAACGGGTCGGGTTCGAAAGTCTAAGCGGTTGTTTAGACCGCTTGACTTACGACCCTATATAAGCACTATCCTAAAAGTGACGAGTTAAACATGTTAAACATGTTTAACGAAGTTAGAAAACAAGTTTGATATCAAAACAAACGGTTTTGATACCCAAAAATAGTTTGGTTGCAAAATACGCATAGACGCGTATTTTGACCGAAACTATGACTTGTCACTACACCTAATCAACGCGGTAATCAGTAGGTATAGTCACAAGTGACTATGACCATCATGATTACGCTCACGTTGCGAAGTTCAAACGAACTTCGTGTTGACCATAGACTGGTCAAAGCTGAAAGTCAAACACTGTTTGACTTTCGTGCTTAAAAACGAATAAAAGAATGAAAGAAGCTTACAAGAGGTCCAAGCTAGGAAGATCTTGATTTAAATACCCAGGTATGAAGCTTAAAGCTTCAACTTAGAGCATCAAAATCAGATCATGTGTGAAATGAAATGAAAATGGGGTGGGGTATTTATAGGATTTTCAAGACCGTTAAGATCGTTTCTCGTAAATCGTGCTTCAATCTGGACCGTCCAAGTGTGCCCATGGTTTTAGAATACCATGGGTACCCCAAAACAAGCCCCTAGTTTCATTAAAACCATGTGAAAATGAGGGGAACAGCTGGAACAAGCTGGAAATTAGATTTTCAACTTTGGTCCCTTCCTAAGACAACTTTGGCAGATTGTCAACTTTGGTCCCTCAATGTGCAAAACATGGTTTTTGATGCATTTTTGACACGTTTAAGCCCCGTTAATCCCATTTCAAGGCTCTAAAATGAAGTTAAAGTATAGGGAACATGAAACATGCTCAAAAATATCTCGGATGTTGGTTCGTTTGGCCGTACAGTTGCGTTGTTCGGTTAATTACGACGAAACACGAACGGATGCGAAAAACGACCCAAACTACGCGACGAATGGAATTTTATCATGCCAATCACTAAAATAAAATATTTTAATGATTACACAAATTTTTGGATATCCGGATATTTTCAGAACGTAAGATATGCGCGAAAATGCAAACTTATGCACTTTTTGACGCTTTTAGTCCCTATTGATCAAATAAGTTTATTTTTGCACACCAAACACCTCAAAGCCTATTTCTAAGCTATGTAAAGGATATTTAGGGCATGTTTAACTTATGATCAAGTTCCGGAATGTTTGATACTATGTGAATCAGCAGACTTTCGCAATTTGACGCAAATAGTCCCTGAGTGTGAATAAACTTGTTTTTGACACACCAAAGCTTTCAAAACCTATTTCTAAGTTATATAAAAGTTATTTAAGGTATGTTAAGCCTATGTCACTATTCCAGAGTGTTTTCTGGATTAAATTGGTTACATTTACGTATCAGTTCGCGTTTAACTTTCCAGAAAGTGATTTAAGGCTTGAAAAATGAACTAGAATTAAAATGTGAAATTGTAAAACCAAAATAAACAAATTTTTGATACCAAAACACATTGTTTCTTTGATAAAAGATAGTGTCCTACATTGTGTGTGTTTATGGAGCACAAGTGTCACAGTCTCCCCTACTTTAGGAAATTTCGTCCCGAAATTTATTCGAAGGAGACCGTAGAGTGGAATTGAAACAACTAATGGATAAGAAAATTGCTAGATCCCAAAGATGCGGAGCATCATTTGGAAGGGAATTCAAAATGTGATTTGGGTTATTCAGAGTATCTCAAGTATTCAACCCTTTTGAGACTTGTGATAGTCGACTAGTGTTCAAAAATCATTTAAGTATGGCACTATGTTATACTAAGCTACTAGTGTAATTCCTAGCAAACAAAGGGGTGTACATTCAAGCCCTACACGTACGCGGTTTCTATCGTCCCACGAGGTACATCCAATGCACCATGAGCATCTCATGCATAGGAGACGGGTCATCATACCTATGGCATCAAGATCGTCACCTTTTACACCATAATATACTCCCGATCGGCTCGATTTGAGTTAATGAATGAACTCACTGTCGTCCATCGAAAATAACCACACAAATAACACTTAACACATAATCACATAATGGTCCAAGATAACATAAAATCACCAAGTGATCTTAGTAACGTTCTAAAGAATAACACAATAAGAACACTTATATATAGGAAGTACCATTGGCGTATCCACCGCGTTCTTATCGCATCATACTTCTCATGTTACCTTAATCACTCTAGATTTTATGCCACCATTCTTAACAAGGCTTACTATGATTCTCATGCGTCGAAACTCATAATTAAGTGTGCACCCATAATTACTCGTTTCGTCACATGGTCCACATAGCTCCTCTTGTTAAGTAAGGGTAAACAAATAATAAGGCCGAACTATCGTCTAAATCAAATAAATATTGTTATAACATAACATCTATCAAATCGAATTGCATTTCATACTAGCAATAATAGCACTACTTATTCTGCATACAACAAATTGGGTAGTAGGTATTTCATTCTGGTACGAATATTTATATATGTTTCATATTAACCAAACATGTAGAATGCAACATATATTAATTATACATTATCACCATAATGTAAGCATATCAATAAAATGTTCTCAAATCATGTGCTAGGTACGCTAAGTTAACATACTAAGCCAAAAATGTATTAAGTATGTTATATTAATCATACGAAGCAAATTGTATTCATAATCATGTACTATACATATTAGATAAACAAATCATGTATGTAATGTTATGATTATAAAACAGTATTAACTTATTCATAGTATTCGTATTGATCGGGTCACCACGTTCGTATGAAGGCACCGGAGTGCAATTTATATTATGCTAATATTATAAGATTTAGTTCCTAAAGAACAGAATCCTCAAAATCAGCATGAAATTTGAAATCACACATAGTGCAATCACATTAGAATTTGAAATTGAAAATTGAATAACAGAGATAAAGATAAACTTCTTGGAATTTATATTGTCATTACAAACATAGTTGAAATGTGTACATTGTTTTTGACAATAAACAGAAAATATAGAGGTTCAAGGGCTCATAAGCGCTTAATCATTTGCTTGAGCCTCGTTGACGTTGAATACTCATCCATTAGCATTGGCAAGCTTGGGGCAGTTTTTCTTGAAGTGATTTAAGTCACCACAATTGAAACATGCTCTTGGACGAGTCTGAGTAGGGGCTGCTCGGTTCTGGATACGACAGGTCATAGCTAGATGTCCAAATAACCCACAGATTGTACACTGGCGACAAGGGGAATTTGATGCATGATGATAATTGCAAAGATTGCACCGAGGTTGCTTCCCACGATAAAATCCCTTAAAGGGTAGTGAGTTCAGTGGAGAAGGTGCAGGAATTGCAAAATTCTTTGAAGCCTTGCGCTTCCTAGATCTTTTAGAAGATTCGGCCTTTGTTCCTTTCAAATTCTGGGTAACAGATTCGGTGTCTTGTTTCTTGTCTCCTTGTCGAAATAACTTACCTTTTCTAACCTGAGAGTCAGTCAAGATAGCAGCTAATTCCTTAGCCTCCCTAAGCAATGCAGGTTGGCTGCCAGTGACAATGTCTTGGACAGGGTCAGGTAAACCATCGATGTATTTCTCAATGGCCCAATCCAAAGGTGTGACCATAGTGGGGCAAAGTAGGCTTAACTGTTCAAATCAGTCAGTGTAGGCACGATTTTCCCCACTATCTTGTTTTAAATAATAGAACTCATTTTTAAGTGCCCTAATTTCACTTCGTGGGCAGAATTCCTTCTTCATAAGATCCTTATATTCCTCCCACGTCAGTTCCATTGCTACATCGGCACCTCAGTCTCTCATAATACCATTCCACCAAGTGAGTGCTCTCCTTTGAAAGACACTCGAAGCGAAATCTACCTTATGCTCATTAGGACACTGAATATGACGGAACATGCTTTCTATACTTTCGAACCATTGTAAGAGTGTGGTTACTCCTTCAGTCCCAGAAAATTTTAGCGGTTTGGCTAAATTAAAGGTCTTGAAATTACACTGGGCATTGTTGTTGTTATTGTTGTATATCTGATGAATCTGGGTTACTACGCCTGGAAACACTATAGCCATTTGCTGAGCGACAAGGGCTGCGACTTCTTCATTGGTTTGAGGTTGTGTATCTCGTCGAGGAGGCATTTTGAAAGTACAGCTATAGAGAAAACCAAAAGTTAGATTTATCTAATTGTTATGAGTTTGTAACATTATTGTTTTGAAATAAGAGTTGTTTGAAAATAAGCTTTTGTAATATATTTTTGGATGAGATAATACAAACTGGGTCAATGGTTTGTATCATAAATTCTTTACCTGTTAAAAATTTATTACTTTTAAAAAAAATGTTTTTAAATCAAAATTTTAAAATAAAGAACTTTGTGTTGAAATTTTGAAAATTCTCATCCAAATGGTAAAATTTGAAATTTTAAAAGACAAAGGTAGTATTTTGAAAATAAAATAGGATCTCGTAGAGTCGTGAAATGAAATGAGATTCATTTCAACTGTATCGAATCAAACATATCACCGAAGGTAATATGATGATATGGTATTGGGAAAGGAAGGATGCTTCGTTTGTCATAAAGAGCAAACACATTACCGAGGGTAACATGAATGAGTAGGGTTACAAAGGTCGTTTAAAAATCATTCGGTAGGGTCAAGATGGATAGGTCTTTATAATGCTTCACGAAGACATGCTTTAGCCTATAAGTGGACACTCACCCTAAGAGTTCCAAGGTAAGAGTGACTGGTCCGATAATGCGGATTTGTACGAACACTCTAGCCTTAGACAGAAAACTCAGGGTACAGGCATCCACCCTTCCAGATTGCATGTGTTCACATTATTAAAACCCAAGATTTCGATGAAAAACGCTTGAAGAAAACATTTAAGAAATCTTTTGATACAAATCGTTTGAGATAAAACATGTTTGCGAAATATTTTGACAAAAACATTGAAGAAAACATTTCGAAAAATATTTCAATGAAAACATTTTGAGAAAACAATTTAAGGAATACCCCAAGGCATAAAGCCTAAGGTTCAGGATAAATCATCTAAGGTTAGATGATTCGTAAATCATGGAGTAGTTGTGGCACGAATAAGGATGAGGATTAGGAAAGAAGTCCTAAGTCTACTCATGTTTGGGTCCTAGGAAGGTTATAGACTAGGTTCAAGGCATGCTAATAACCTAATTCCCTATAACCAGTGCTCTGATACCAATCTGTAACACCCCAATCGCGTAATATAACAATACGCGGCGGAAA
This sequence comes from Helianthus tuberosus, assembly GCA_030545235.1. Classification (NCBI taxonomy): domain Eukaryota; kingdom Viridiplantae; phylum Streptophyta; class Magnoliopsida; order Asterales; family Asteraceae; genus Helianthus; species Helianthus tuberosus. The sequence continues at coordinate 138,112,214 of CM060394.1, forward strand.
TATCGGGGAGTCACGTTACAAATTGCTCACAACTGCTGGTACTAAATTGTTTCAATATCATTAACATCATTTTACAAACAAAGAATACATGTAATTGTTCTTTTTAGAAGTCTAAGCCCCGTATGCAGTCCTATGCGTTGCATGCTTGAACAGTCGAAAACCTGAAACATATGTGAAAACAGTCAGCATAAAAATGCCGGCGAATACATAGGTTTTATTAGCCAAATAAATGGCAAAACATTTGGTATAAATCTTAATTGTGAAAACTCGTGACAAAATAGGTTTGTATATGGCAATATGATATTTACTAAGTCATTTTATGCCTTATATTGAAATCTCGTTTAAACCATCGTAAAAACATGTTAATATGTTATTAGGGATCCAATCAATGATTAATAATAACTGTTTTGAAATAAATCAAAACTTATATAAGTATTATATAAATCAAATCAATGAGTCATGATAATACTTCAGATATCTTTCTAAGAATCTAACATATAAAAATATGGAAGATTCTACAAAGATTTTGAAAATCAAACATTGAAACAATTGTACACAAAATCCTAAAGTGATCCAGATAACGCTACAAGAATAATAAAATAAGAACACTTATATACAGGAAGTACCAGCGGCGTATCCACCATGTTCTTATTTTATTACACCCATTTCGTTATCTAAATCACAACTACCACATAAACACATAATCGTCAACTTGTTCCATCATGTAAAGACGCATTAAAGTACACAATGAATCCAAACAGGGACTCCAATATCAGTACTCTAAACATCCCATATATGTCTAACTATGAAGATAGATAGATACTACAGGGATCAGGTTCTCATAACATCGTCTAACTTATCACGCATTAAAGTACACAATGAATCCAAATAGGGACTCCAATATCGGTACTCTAAACATCCTACAAGAATCAACCTATAAAGATAGATAGATGCTATAAGGATTTTGGGTTCTGTCACATTGAATCAAAATAATCCTAAATCCTAATGGTGATTTGGGATAACGCCATGAAAGGTAATACAATAAGCACACTTATATATAGGAAGTACCAGCGGCGTATCCACCATGTGCTTATTTTATTATCTGGTTTCGTTATCTAAATCACCAACAATCTACACAAAAACCAACCATCGAGTTGTAAAGTACTTCTTAAAAATCTCACTATGAAGATAGGAAAATCTAAGACTGTACTTCAAATATCCTACATGAATCTAACTATGAAGATAGGTAGATCACTTAAGGATAAAACATTACATTTGCATAATCGGAATAATACACATAAAAGCACTTAGTGAACACACATAAGCCATACATTTTGAAAACTGATCGATTACACATATGAATCACCCCAAAACATTTGAAAACGGTAAAAGAGGGGAACTATGTACTCGCCTGAGGTTGCGTATAGTCCTGGTTCAAAGGGTATAACAAAGCTCAAAAGACCAAGAGTTCAAGTGTTGAAGCAGTTCCTAGGGTAACAGATACTATGTTAGGGAATCGACACCTAAATCGGAAGATCGGGTAGAATGAGGTCTTGTAAACCAAATGAGTGTTGGAGCTCGTGTGATATGGTTTAACAAGGCCTACATTCTAAATCGAAACCTATCCTAAGTGCTTAGGACCCATCACAACCCATTAAGGTAGCTTACGCCGCTTTAACGCATCGTTCGCGTGAAAGCGCGTTCGAGACGCCTAACTAGTCCTATGACAAGTATTATATGCCTTAACATATCTAATTATGTTATATAATCCTTTTAGATGTCAAAACATGTGTTACATATGCTTAAAATAAAATTATGCGAAAAAGGGCATTTTGGTCATTTTCCTAAGGCATATAAACTACCTATCATACAACTAACTAAACGAAGTGACCATAAGGTGTAACCTCGGAAGGTTATTCCCTATACAACTAAGGTCACATTATATGTTTGGTCGGATCCTAACAATCGACCAAACGGGTCGGGTTCGAAAGTCTAAGCGGTTGTTTAGACCGCATGACTTACGACCCTATAAAAGCACTATCCTAAAAGTGACGAGTTAAACATGTTAAAACATGTTTAACGAAGTTAGAAAACAAGTTTGATATAAAAAACAAACGGTTTTGATACCCAAAAATAGTTTGGTTGCAAAATACGCATAGACGCGTATTTTGACCGAAACTATGACTTGTCACTACACCTAATCAACGTGGTAATCAGTAGGTATAGTCACAAGTGACTATGACCATCGTGATTACGCTCATGTTGCGAAATTCAAACGAACTTCGTGTTGACCATAGACTGGTCAAAGCTGAAAGTCAAACACTGTTTGACTTTCGTGCTAAAAAAACGCATAAAAGAACGGAAGAAGCTTACAAGAGGTCCAAGCTAGGAAGATCTTGATTTAAATACCCAGGTATGAAGCTTAAAGCTTCAACTTAGAGCATCGAAATCAGATCATGTGTGAAATGAGATGAAAATGGGGTGGGGTATTTATAGGATTTTCAAGACCGTTAAGATCGTTTCTCGTAAACCGTGCTTCAATCTGGACCGTCCAGTGTGCCCATGGTTTTAGAATACCATGGGTACCCCAAAACAAGCCCTAGTTTCATTAAAACCATGTGCAAATGAGGGGAACAGCTGGAACAAGCTGGAAATCAGATTTTCAACTTTGGTCCCTTCCTAAGACAACTTTGGCAGATTGTCAACTTTGGTCCCTGAATGTGCAAAACATGGTTTTTGATGCATTTTTTACATGTTTAAGCCCCGTTAATCCCATTTCAAAGCTCTAAAATGAAGTTAAAGTATAGGAAACGTGAAACATGCTCAAAAATATCTCGGATGTCGGTTCGTTTGGCCGTACGGTTGCGTTGTTCGGTTAATTACAACGAAACACGAACGGACGCGAAAAACGACCCAAACTATGCGACGAATGGAATTTTATCATGCCAATCACTAAAATAAAATATTTTAATGATTACATAAATTTTTGGATGTCCGGATATATTCAGAACGTAAGATATGCGCGAAAATGCAAACTTATGCACTTTTTGATGCTTTTAGTCCCTATTGATCAAATAAGTTTATTTTTGCACACCAAACACCTCAAAGCCTATTTCTAAGCTATGTAAAGGATATTTAGGGCATGTTTAACTTATGATCAAGTTTCGGAATGTTCGATACTATGTGAATCAGCAGACTTTCGCAATTTGACGTAAATAGACCCTGAGTGTGAATAAACTTGTTTTTTGACACACCAAAGCTTTCAAAACCTATTTCTAAGTTATATAAAAGTTATTTAAGGTATGTTAAGCCTATGTCACTATTCCAGAGTGTTTTCCTCATTAAACTGGTGATATTTACGTATCAGTTCGCGTTTAACTTTCCAGAAAGCGATTTAAGGCTTGAAAATGAACTACAATTAAAATGTGAAATTGTAAAACCAAAATAAACAAATTTTTGAGACCAAAACACATTGTTTCTTTGATAAAAGATAGTTTCCTACATTGTGTGTGTTTACGGAGTACAAGTGTCACATTTGGTGCAGCTGTAGCTGGGCAAACTCTTGTCGTATGACCTATAAGTCCACAAATTAGGCATTTGCGGCACTTCACACTAGCATGATGATGAAGGTTACATTGGTTGCACAAGGCTTCAGTTCCGTTGTATGGCTTCCTAGCAGGGGGTTGAGCCGGTCGGTTGGGGACAGCTTGATCATTGTGGGCAACCACGACGAATTTCTGAGAAGCCTTTCGCTTCTTGGAGTATTCAGTCTGCTCATCCTTTGGTTTCGATTCATTGGTCGGTTTCTTATCACCTTTTCAGAAAAGTTTACCTTTCTTGATCTGAGATTCAGTTAAGGTAGCGGATAGCTCAATGGCCTGTCTAACCGTAGTGGGGTTGCTACCAGTAACAATGTCTTGTACTGAGTCAGGGAGGCCATCGATGTAGTTTTCGATTGCCTTATCCAAAGGCATAACCATGTTCGGGCATAACAGACTTAACTACTCATAATGGTCTGTGTAGGCTCGATGCTCACCGCTATCTTGCTTAAGATCGTCGAATGCCCTTTCCAATGCCCTGATTTCATGACGAGGACAGAATTCCTTCATCATCAGAGCTCGAAGTTCCTCCCAGGTTTGAGCCAGTGCTACCTCGGCACCCCTATCTCTCATCAAACCATTCCACCATGTTAAATCTCATTTCTCAAAGACACTAGATGCAAACTTAACCTTTCGCTCGTTGGGACACTAAACATGTCTGAAGTTGCTCTCTAGAATCTCAAACCATTGCAGAAGTGCAGTTGCTCCTTGAGACCCAGAAAATTTTGATGGCTTAGCTGAGTTGAACGTCTTGAAGTTACAGGGAGCATTATTGTTGTTATTGAAGGCTTGGTTACATTGAGCAATGATGTTTGGGAGTGCAGCAGCCATTTGTTGTGTAATGATAGCTGCCAGTTCCTCATTAGGTATCTGATTGTCGCGTCGTGGAGGCATTCTAAAAGAGGAAGCATGAGAGAAAACAAGTGAAATGGCATTGGGTAAGAATAGGATGTTACAATTACCGACCAAAAAGCATGGGTGATGGTCATTTGTTCGAACCATGAAGCAAACAAACGACACACAAAAGCTGAATCAAAGTAAATAGGTCCTCATAATGTATCGCGAAGACATGCTTTAGCCTATAATTGGACACTCACCCCAATTGTTCCCAGGTAAGAGTGACTGGTCCGATTATGTGGATTTATACGAACACTCTAGCCTTAGACAGAAAACTCAGGATACAGGCATCCACCCTTCCAGATTGCACGTGTTCACATTTTAATAAGACCCAAACTTTGACGAGATTTTGAAAACCTTGAAGGTTCAAAATCTTATAATAAATCATCCTAGAACAGATGATTAGTTTTCAAAGCAGATTCGAAATTTGTGTTCCTGTTGTGGTTGTCACCTAAAGATAAGCAACGGTATTGTTTTATGACTAAACGCAAGTAAACTCGCGTTAGGGTCCTAGGAAGGTTATAGACTAGGTCAAAGCATTACTAATAACCTAATTCCCTATAACCATGAGCTCTGATACCAACCTTTCTGTCACACCCCGACCGCGTTAAAACAACAAACCGCGGCGGAAACGTCGAGGAGTGTCGTAACAGAATCATTGTTTCACAACACATGGATAAAAGTTCTGTTTTATTGAATTAAAGGTATTACATTGCATTGAAATTAGAAACAAAACATGAACAAATTAACTTTCACTGTTATTAAGTCACTAAGGCCTTGCCATTCCTATGTGAGCATGCATCAATATCATCATCAAACATCATCAACTATGGTACCTGAAACAAATGTGAAAATACGTCAGCATAAAAATGCCGGCGAGTACATAGGTTTTATGTGAGTGTCAGATTCATGGCTCGTTTTACCTTTTGAAATAACTCAAACAACTTTGTTATTCGATATTAGAAAACTTAGTTTTTGTAAAATGTTTATATTGTGAATTGAAATAACCAAGTTAAAACAGATTTGTTATAATTTATAAAACCTCGATGCCATGAATCTTAACTCCAAAACATTTGTTTATGTAGACCCAGATCAAAAATCGTTTTTGTAATAAAACTCGAACGGTTTATATTGTTAGAAAAACCTTGTAATATAACTTTGTTTTGATAACATTTGTCCAAGTGATCTAGATAACGCAACGATATATAATGTGTTAAAAGCACTTATATATACGAAGTACCAGCGGCGTATCCACCATGCTTTTAACACATTACACCCGCCCCGTTACCTAATCACTTCCCTAACCCAACGGTTCAAACAGTTCCAAACGGTTCACATCAATCAATAAGTTCCAAACGGTTCACATAAATCAAATAGTTCCAAACGGTTCACAAGGATCAAACAGTTCCAAACGGTTCACATAAATCAAACAGTTCCAAACGGTTCACAAGGATCAAACAGTTCCAAATGGTTCAAACAGTTCAAATAATTCACATAGATCAAACAGCTCCAAACGGTTCACATAAATCAAAATGTAAAACAATGTGTCCATATGCTGGATGAACATATGCAACAAAATGTAATATATGAAAATCAATGTGCTAGCATGCTAAGTGAACATATATAGCAAAACATAATGAAATCATGTACTATATGTGTACTAATGAACATAGCAAGTACATGATATAAAAGCATGAAAAGCACGAAAGTAACAAGTAGGCACATGTGTTTCACCCCAAAACAGTTAAAAACAGTAAAATATGGGACTATGTACTCACTTGAGGATGCTTAGAAGTCTTGAATAACAACCAAGCAAAGCTAGAGGGATCACGGAATCAAACGACACCTAATATAGGTAACTATGTAAATAAACCGGACCTAAATCTTAAGATCGGATAGGATGAGGTTTCGTAAACCAAATGAGTATTGGAACTCATATGATACAGTTTAACAAAGCCTACATACTAAATCAAAACCTAACCTAAGTGCTTACGACCCATTACGACCCGTTTAGGTAGCTTACGATACTTTAACGCGTCGTTCGCGTAAAATGCGTTTGAGACGCCTAACTAGTCCTATGACAAGTATTATATGCCTAAACATGTTTAAATATGTTGAATAATCAGTTAAGTGACAAAAGCTTAAGTTACATATGCTTAAAAACCAATTATGCACGAAAAGGGCATTTTGGTCATTTTACCTAAGGCATATAAACAACATATCATACAACTAATTAACTAAGTGACCATAAGGTATAACCTCGGAAGGTTATTCCCTATACATCTATGGTCACTAAACATGCTTGGTCGGATCCTAATGATCGACCAAACGGGTCGGGTTCGAAAGCCTAAGCGGTTGTTTAGACCGCTTATCTTACGACCCTATATAAGCACTAAACTAAAAGTGACGAGTTAAACATGTTAAAACATGTTTAACGAAGTTAGAAAACAAGTTTGATATCAAAACAATGGGTTCTGATACCCAAAAATAGTTTGGTTGCAAAATACGCATAAACGAGCATTTTTACCGAAACTATGACTCGTCACTATGCCTAATCAACGTGGTAATCAGTAGGTATAGTAACAAGGGACTATAACCATCGTGATTACGCTGACGTTGCGAAGTTCAAACGAACTTCATGTTGACCAAAGATTGGTCAAAGCAGAAAGTCAAACTTGGTTTGACTTTCATGCTTACAAATGCATAAAAGAACGAAAGAAACTTACAACGGGTCCAAGCAATGAAGATATTGATCTAAATGTTCTCAGGTATGAAGTTTTTAGAACCTCAACTTAGAGAAAATTCAGATCAATTGTGAGGAACAAGTGAATTGGGGTTGGGTATTTATAGGAAATCCACAACCGTTAGGATCGTTCCTCGATAAACGAGCTTCAATCTGGACCGTACAAGTATGCCCACTATTTTGTAATACCATGGGTGCCCCAAAACAAGCCCATAGACTGATAAAAACCATTTGCAAACAAGGGAAATAGCTGGAAACATATTCTGGATGATCTGATGGGCTCTCGCGCCCCGCTTAAGAGCTAAGCTCATCTTACGCGGCCCGCGACCGCCGGGGATATCAGCAACAGTTTTTAAAAATTACAGTTTTGGTCCCTACACATGTTAAATGCCATTTTCGATGCTTCTAAGGCCCGTTAAGCCATTTTCAAGGTTCTACAATGATTCCTAAGCATAGGGGACATGAAACATGCTTGAAAATATGTCGTATGTCGGTTCGTTTGGTCGTACGATCACGTTATTCGGTTAATTACGACGAAAGTCGTAACGGACGCAAAAACGATCCAAATTGCGCGACGAATGGTATTTTATCATGCCAATCACTAAAATAAAATATTTTAATGATTACATACATTTTTGGGTGCCCGGATATATTCAGAACGTAAGATATGCGCGAAAATGCAAACTTGTGCACTTTTTGACGCTTTTAGTCCCTGTTTGACCCAAAAGTTTATTTTTGCGCACCAAACACCTCAAAGCCTATTTCTAAGCTATGAAAAGGATATTTAGGGCATGTTTAACTTATGGTCAAGTTTTAGAATGTTCAATACCATACGAATTAGCAGACTTTTGCAGTTTGACGCAATTAGTCCCTGCGATCGAATAAACTTGATTTTGACACACCAAACCCTCCAAAACTTATATCTAAGTTATGTAAAGGTTATTTAAGGTATGTTAAGCCTATGTCACTATTTCGGAGTGTTTTTTGCATTACTGATTACATTCACGCATCAGTTCGCGTATAACCCTCAAGAAAGCGATTTAAAGCTCGAAATCGAACAAGAATTGATATGTGCAATTGATACATATATTTATACAAAACCCAAGTATGAAACACAATATTTCATTGATTTGGTATTTGTTTGATGATTGAAGTGACATAGATGTCACAGAATTAGGCAAGACTCGACCTAGTCCGGGTCGATGTCTTAGAAACGACCTCGTCTATAGTCTAAGCACCAATGGACCAACTTATGTATATTATTCTCGCTCGCACTCACGCTATACTATCACACTGCCTTTCCTAAGGCAGTCGCACTGCACTATTTTCGAAAATGAACATGTGTTTAGGTCGAGATTAGGTGTGAAAACCGCAAACTCTCGACCAAATCGCTTGTTCGACCCGCATATTTACTATAAACAAGAGAATTTGTGTTGAATCAGGAGTGAAATTCGTACTTCGATGAAAATTCTTGATAAATAGAGAGCGGAACACCCTCATCTCTATCTCATGACTTTTACCACGCTTACAGGAATAGAGTTGTTAAGTTAGGGGTGGAACCCGCATCTTAATGACCAGTTCCAATATTTTCTATTTTGATTTTCCAAAACTCTCACCAAAGTCTCGATGGATTCCAACGACTCGAGTTGCGTAAATAACCGAAAGGATGTGTGCCATTCACCGTATGCCGGTGATAGAGCACAGTCTATTAGGCCAAAACGTATACTTGTAGTCATTGAGAATAGTTGAGTCATTTTGGTTAGTAAATGTCTATCAAGCCTTAGACAATCTATCTTTGATTTCAAGCTCGCAATCGCTGATTTTATGTGTTTCGATTCTGAGCCCGCAACTACTGACTCTGATATTTGTCATTTTACGTGGAATTTTATGTGTTTTATGTTGTTTTACCTGTTTATATGTTTCAATTTTGGTGATTTATACGTTCTTCAGTGTCCGCTTTGATCGACACACACAAATCACACTGCACATCTATCTCAAAACGTTAACAAATCGCTACTACTTAAGGATAATCGCATGCTATATTGCTCCCTTATGCTATGCTACTCGTTGTGTACTCACTAATCGCCATTGCTATTCTCGAATTCGCGAACTTTGAATGATAGGTGAATATGTACGACAAATGTAGGTGAATACGTGCAAAATATAGTATGGTTTCTGTGTTCTACCTGCCTTATGTGCTTTTGTGCCTTACGTGCTTACATGCTTCTGTGTCTTACGTGCTTATTTGATTATGTGTCTATGTGTTGCGTGATTGTGTTCCTGAGCTTTAGTAGTAGTACGTGTGAGGTGAGATTCGACTATATAGCATTTTGAACCATGTGGCGATGTCTATTGCTGACAATGTCGTCATTTGGATCGTTCCATTCCCATTCCGCTCGCCACAATCATGATTACAAACGCATCGCCGCCCTCATCGCTAAGAAACTGGAGAAAGCTATCCCCCAGATTGTTAGTGAGCTGAATGAAAATGCTAGCAAGTCTTCTGAAGAGTTCAGGATTGATTCGCCAAAGTCTGCTTTTAGCTTCAAGCAGTTCAAAGCGTGTGGACCAAAAGAATTTACCAGAGAAGATGGACCTACTGCCATGTTCCAATGGTTTGATTCTATTGAAGTTTCCCTGCGTCAAAGCAACTGTCCTAATAATCTCCGCACTGTTAACGCCACCGACGTTTTCCAGTCCAGGGCTCTGGACTGGTGGACTACTGAAAGAAACAAGCGCGGAAATGATGCAGCTTACGGGCTTACATGGGACAAGTTTAAGGAGTTGATGATGAAAGAGTTATGTCCTCCCCACGAGCTTCAAAAGTTAGAGGATGAGTTTTGGCATCTCAAACAGAAGGATGGCGACAACGCTGGTTTGACTGCTCGCTTTAAGCAGCTAAGCATAATCTGTCCGGGTCAAGTCTCTATGCCCAAAATCACCATTAAGAAGTATATCCGTGCTCTCCCGGATTGCGTGGCTGATTTCGTTCAAGCTGCGAAGACGAAAACCATTGAGGAAACCTTCTTACTCGCTGCTGAGATAAACAACAAGCGAGTAAAGGCTGGTTACTGGGATAAAGCCTCCAAGAATCTGCACCAAGTCACCGATGCTTCAACCGCTGAAACCGCCGCCGCTTCACAATCTTCAAAATCCTCCCGTTGCAAGAGGAAGAACAACAACAACAGTAGCAAGAATTACGCTGTTACAGCTGCCACTCCTCTCCAGTCTGTACCTTCTCAACAGCAGCCTCAACACCGCCAAGTAGCGGCACCGGTTACCTATGCACTGCTGGCTAAGCGTGCATACACTGGTCCTCACCCGGCTTGCCCTACTTGTACTTATCACCATCCAGTGGGAATTGCTTGCAGATACTGTGTGCACTGCAACATGTACGGCCATTTCAAAGCTAACTGTCGTACAGGTCGACGTCAAGCTCCAGTTCCAGCTCAAGGTCAAGCTCCTGCTCAACAAGCTCTACTTCCTGCTCCTCAAGGCCAACAAGCGGCTCCTGCACCCGCGGTCCACGCTAGAGCTTGCTTTGCATGTGGTGATCCCAACCACTTCGTAAACATGTGCCCGAATCGAGTGGTGAAGCAAGAGCCACAATAGTAACAGCCCCAGCAACAGCAACAGCAGCAGCAACAGCAGCCAGCAGCCCGCGAACGTACTTTCAACATCAATGTCCGTCAAGCTCAAGCCGATAACAATGTGGTCAATGGTACGTTGCTTGTGAATGGTATATATGTTTCGTGTTTATTTGATACTGGAGCCGATAACTGTTTTGTGTCGTTAGAATTCGAAAAGCTCCTTAATCGTAAGCGCGTCCATCTCCCCTCGCCATTCGATGTTGAAGTCACCACTGGAAGAACCGTCGCTGTCAATTCTGTTCTTCATGATTGTACCCTCGAACTCAACAATCACATCTTTCCTATCGACCTTATTCTGATGCAGCTCGGTAGTTTTGACATCATAGTAGGCATGGATTTTCTTCGTGAAAATCGTGCTGAAGTTGTTTGTTTCGATAAGATGATTCATTTCTCGCTTGCTAATGGTGATTTGTTGTGTGTTACGGTGAATTCGCGTTGAAGAAACTCCAACTCATGTCGTGTGTCCAAGCTAGCAAGTATCTCTACAAGGAATACCAGGCTTTCTTGACTCACATAGTAGTAGCGGAGAAAAAGGAAGTTAAGGCGATCGAAAGGGTGCCCGTGGTTTGTGATTTTTCGAATGTCTTTCCTGATGATTTACCTGGTTTACCCCCGAGTCGTGATATTGATTTTCTTATCGACCTCATTCTTGGAGCCAATCCTGTTGCTAAATCTCCTTATCGCCTTGCTCCGTCCGAAATGCGTGAACTCTCGAGTCAACTCCAAGAACTACTTGACAAAGGCTCCATTCACCCTAGCACCTCTCCTTGGGGCGCACTAGTCCTTTTCATCAAAAAGAAGGATGGGTCGTTCCGGATGTGCATCGACTATAGGGAGTTCAATAAGCTGACAATCAAGAATCGCTATCCCTTGCCCCGAATCGATGATTTGTTTGACCAATTGGAAGGTGCTACATGTTTTTCAAAGATCGATTTACGCTCAGGTTATCACCAGTTACGCATTCAGGAGGAAGATATTCCAAAAACCGCTTTTCGAACCCACTATGGTCATTACGAATTTGTGGTGATGCCCTTTGGTTTAACCAACGCACCCGCGGTTTTCATAGATTTGATGAACCGTGTGTGCAAACCATTTCTTGACCGTTTCGTCATCGTGTTCATCGATGATATCCTTATCTATTTGAAGTCGAAAACCGAACACGCGTAGCATCTACGTTTAGTTCTCGAGTTACTCCAGGGGAATCAACTCTATGCCAAGTTCTCCAAGTGTGAATTTTGGCTAGAAGAGGTTCAATTCCTCGGTCACATCGTCAATAATCAAAGTATTCATGTCGAACCCGTGAAGATCGAAGCTGTTAAGAGTTGGGTTACTCCAAAATCAGCATCCGATGTTTGTTCGTTCATCGGATTGGTGGGCTATTACCGTGGATTCATCGCTGACTTCTCGAAAATCGTTGTCCCGCTTACTTCCTTAACACAAAAAGACAAGCCTTTTTTTTGGGGAACCGAACCAGAAACTTCCTTTCAAACTCTCAAGCTTATGCTCTGCAATGCTCCCGTTCTTGCTTTACCCAACAGAAACGATGACTTCAATGTCTATTGTGATGCCTCGAACCTTGGTCTTGGTTGCGTTTTCATGCAACGGGACAAGGTTATCGCCTATGCATCTCGTCAGCTCAAGATCCACGAGAAGAACTATACAACCCACGACCTCGAGCTAGGCGCAGTTATTTTTGCGTTGAAAATTTGGTGACACTACCTTTATGGTACAAAGTGTACAGTCTTCACCGACCATAGGAGCCTACAACACATCTTCAGCAAAAAAGAACTAAATATGCGCCAAAGCCGATGGGTAGAACTTCTCAACGATTACGACTGTGAGATTCGTTATCATCCTGGCAAAGCGAATGTCGTTGCCGACGCCCTCAGCAGGCGAAGCTATTTGCATAGCGTTCGTAATGTTTACGCCCAATATCATCTCGAGACCCTCATCCGTGACGCTCAGCATGCTTGTTTTACCGAACGCGCCTTGAAGAAGGAAAGGATTTATCATAATGGCGAACAGTTAGTGAATAAATCGGATGAGATATTCCATTATTTGGACCGAATTTGGATTCCCAAACGCACTAACTTGCGACGAATCCTGTTTAATGAAGCCCATAAGTCTCGATATTCTATTCATCCCGGTGCCGACAAGATGTATCATGACCTTCGTCAACGGTACTGGTGGCCTGGTATGAAGAAGGATATCGCAATCTATGTTTCGAAGTGCCTGACTTGCTCGAAAGTCAAGGCCGAGCAACAAAGACCCTCTGGCCTGCTTGTGCAACCCGAGATCCCGATGTGGAAATGGGAGAGCATAGCCATGGAGTTTATCACGAAACTCCCATGTACGATTTCAGGTCACGATAGCATCTGGGTTATCGTTGACCGTTTGACTAAATCTGCTCATTTCCTGCTGATACGAGAAGACTTTAAGGTGGAAAAATTAGCCCGAATCTACACCGACGAAATTATCTGTCGACACGGTACACCTCGTGACATCATCTCTGACCGCGATGGTCGGCTTACCTCGCGTCTTTGGGAAACGTTTCAATCTGCTCTCAGTACTACGCTTAATCTAAGTACCTCTTTCCATCCCCAAACCGACGGTCAGACTGAAAGAACGATTCGTACTCTTGAAGACATGCTTCGATCGTGTGTCATAGATTTCGGTGGTAATTGGGACGCACACTTACCTTTAGTCGAATTCTCGTACAATAACAGTTATCATTCTAGTATACAAAAGGCACCATTTGAGGCATTACACGGAAGAAAATGTCGATCACCTATTGTGTGGCATGAGATTGGAGATGTGAAACTAACCGGTCCTGAGCTACTGTAAGAAACGACTGACAAAATCCTCCAAATTCGAGACAATCTACTGAAAGCTCAGAGTCGTAAAAAAAGTTACGCCGATAGACGACGCAAGCCCCTTGAATTTGACGTTGGCGATCACGTACTCCTAAAGGTATCACCTTGGAAGGGTGTGATCAGATACGGCAAGAAAGGAAAGGTCGTGCCTCGATATGTTGGACCCTTTAAGATTCTAGAAAGGATCGGAAAAGTGGCCTACAGACTCAAACTACCGGAGGAACTTAGCAACGTTCACCCGACTTTCTATGTATCGAACCTTAGAAAGTGCCTAGTCGAGCAGTACTTACATGTTCCACTAGAGGATCTCCAAGTGGATGAAACATTACACTTCGTGGAGAAGCCTGTCAAGATCATGGACCGAGAAACCAAGAAGCTCAGGCGCTCACGCATTCCCATTGTGAAAGTTCGCTGGGAAGGCAAACGAGGCACGGAGTTCACCTGGGAACTCGAAAGCGACATGATTGGTAGATTCTGAATATTGTTTTATGTGTGTGTGTGTTACTTGTGCATGTTTACTTACTATTTGTGGTGATTAATCAAAACGCAATCGCAACTCTATCGCAACGCAACTTAATCGCAAACGCTAAATGCAAGTTATTCATAGTGATTGTATGTTAGAAATAGTATTTGTGTGTTAATTATTAATCTATCGCATCGCATAATCGAAACTCGCTTAAACACATCGCAACGCTCAACAGCGAAACGAAACGCGGAAAACCAACTCGTCGGAGCCACCCGATCTAGTGACCACTCGATCGAATGGCCATCCGATCGGTGCCATCCTATTCGACACTTGTGCACCTTTCCCTTTTTGACAACCTATAAATACCCTCCTGTCACATCATTTGTGATGTGACAGCTCTCTCACTCGACCAGCTCGCTCAAGGCCTTCTTTCTCTCGATTTCTCGCGATTCTTGTAAGTTTTCAACATAAATCTTGTACTTCTATGATCAACACACACTTTTTCATCATTTTCACCTTTGAATCTTAACTTTTAACCGTGAAATCAGCAGATTTGAGGTGTTCTAGGGTGATGTCATCATGGGGTTCTTATGAACTTCAAGTTTTGACCTCATTCCACCAAGAATAACTCGGATCTGAAGGATTTCCACATGATTTCACAACGATTTTGCATAGATCTAAACATTTCAAAGATAAAAGGATTGAAAGAAGCTTTTCCAACTTTCTTTCAACTCCTTTACACTCAATGCACTTAGAACTGATAGAATCGAAGCTCGTTCTGGTCTTCTACTCATTTCTTAGTGAAGCATCGGTCTGAGATCTGGTTCTATCGAAGAGACAACCGATTCCAGATTAAACATGAACAACCGTCAAGGAACAGTGAACTGGTCGGATTAGGGCGATTCCTATTCGATCGAACAACTTGGGACTTGCCGAGGTTATGTTGTTTAGTACGTTATCATACCATCTCGATTAAACTGCAAAACTTTCAAAAATAATCAAGTTCAAGACGATCAGATTCGTTGGGACGGATTGCCATCTGATCGGATAGCCATCCGATTGAACTACTATCCGATCAGATTGCACTTGGTTCCGCACTTAAACATTTTCTTCCAACTTGTAAAACTCTGAACGTCGAACGGAATGCCGCCCGATCGGATAGCCATCCGATCGAACGACCATCCGATTATCTGACATTTGGACCTTCGACACTTAAACATTTTCACAATTTTCAAAGATCATCAGTAACTAACGGATTGCTATCCGATCGAGTGACAATCCCACTGTGAACCTGTTCTCACCAGAAAGGTCACACCGTCGAATCGCTATTCGATCAAACGACCGTTCAATCGACGACCTGAAGGGTAGAGATACTTCTCTGTTTTCAAAATGCTACAACAAAAACTTCAAAGCCATCATACATAAACACATCCCTACCGAACGAATGTCAATTCAATCAAATGGCCATCCGATCGGATGACCATCCAAACGGATTGACATCCGATCAAATGGCCAACCGATCGGATAGCCAACCGATCGGATTACCATCCGACACTTAGCCACTCTTCACCGTTTTACGCGTCGTTCATCGCTTATGCTATCATTAACTGTTCAGGATAATCCCTCAGCGCTCCCTTCAATCCAAAATAGTGTTTATTAACTTAAACGCTATCTGTGAGTATACTTGAACCCTTTTTGATTTACGCACTTTTGGGTGTTACATACGTTACAAATTCAAATTCAAATCACAATCGACACACAACGCAAACACTATTTATACGCTGACCGATATTGCATGCTACGTGTTATTTGATGAATGCTTGTATGTTATGTTAACACAGTGATTGTTTCCTGACACCTTAGCAACGATAGTACTATAGTTTGGACTCAGCACCTGTCGTGGACAGGGGTTATTAAGGGCTTTACTTCACGTGTCCCAGTGGGGATATGTGTTGCGCATTCCACAACTCGCAGTCACGTCTGTGCATATTTCTCTGTCGATAACCTACTTGCCTTCACTTTGAACATGTTACATGCTGGTTATGCGTAAACGATTTCGAACTCTATTATTATTATCAAACTTGTATGCTCACCTTTACACTATGTGTATTGACTTTATTTTAACGTATGTGACAGGTGCTTAAGATGCTAGGATTGTTGTGCTTTGGTGAATCAAGCTAGGGGTCTAGTTATGTCACGCTTAAATCGGAGTTGTCGGAACAGTGTTTGTTTTTTAGACAATTATTTGTAATGACTGTTTTATTTGGATATGTTGTGGTATGGGACATGACGTTTTAATATCTGGTAATTAATAGTTGTTATGGATACTCATGGACAATCTGTTTCGCTCAGTGCCATGCCCCGATGTTTCCACCATTGGTTGGGGTGTGACAGTTATTGCAATAGTGCTCATTGAATTACATAAAAATGGAATTTTTGTCAAATTTACTCCATAATCTCTTTGCTGAGTTTGCATCCATAGAACTTGTAAACAACAACATGTTGCTGCCACATATTCTAATTCAGCTGTTGAAGTGGATACACAGGTTTGCTTCTTACTTTCCCAACATACTAATTTTTCTCTCAGCATTTGACAGGTACCAGATGTGCTCTTTATGTCAAGTTTTCATCCTACATGATCTGCATCTGTGTATGCTAGTTCTAAATTTGTGTTTTTAGGATACCACAATCTAAGATCTGATGTGCCTTTTAGATATTTAAAAACTCTTTTGACAACTTTCAAATGGGACCCTTTAGGATAACATTTATATCTTGCAATAAAACATGTGGAAAACATTATGTCTGGCCTACTGGCTGTTAAGTATAACAATGAACCTATCATTCCCCTATAAGTTTTTATATCAATAGATTTTCCTTCAACATTAGAATCAAGTTTGTTTCCTGTTGCCATGGGAGTTCTTGAAGATGAGCAGTTTTTAAGTGAGTATTTTTTTTCAAAATAGTTCTGACATATTTTGATTGACTCGAGAATATGCCATCATTTTGTTGTTTAACTTGCAATATAAGAAAAAAGCTTAACTCACCCATCATGCTCATTTCAAAATGGTTGGTCACTAATTTCTCAAACTTTTTACAAATTTCTCATTGGTTGATCGAAATATAATGTCATCAACATAGATTTGGACCAACAAAGTGTCCCCATTGTGTGTTTTAAGAAATAGTGTAGTATCAATTGTACCTTTGGTGAAGCCATAATTGATTAAGAAGTTTGAAAGAGTTTCATACCATGCTCTTGGAGCTTGCTTCAACCCATACAAGGCTTTGTTTAGTTTATAAACCTGTTTTGGAAATTGAGGACCAACAAAGCCATTTTACATCCATCTGATAAACTTTGATATTCTTGGAGACAACATAAGCAAGGAAGATTCTGACTGCTTCTAGTCTTGCAACTAGTGCAAAGGTCTCATCATAGTCTATACCTTCTTGTTGACAATAGCCCTTTACCACCAGTCTTGCTTTGTTCCTTGTTATTATGCCTTGTTCATCAGATTTGTTTCTGAATACCCATTTTGATCCACTAACAAATTTTCCATATGGTTTGGGTACCAGATTCCACACTTAACTCTTTTCAAATTGGTCAAGCTCTTCTTGCATTGCTTAGACCCAATCTGAGTCATTCAGTGCTTCTTTGACAGATTTTGGTCCTATCATGCTTAGAAATCCAGTATATAGACATCATGTGTTGTTGCAGATCTTGTCTTAACACCTTCTTCAGGGTTCCCAGTTATGTCTGACTGGGAATGTCCCTTGATCCATCTTGTGTTGTTGCGTGAGCTTGTATTTTCTGATGGATTTGAAGCCTCCCTCATATTTGTGGCCTCTGTTTGGTAAAGAGGATCAGAATTATGTTGTTCAATTGGATTTTCTGATGAATTCCCAGAATTCTAATCATTTTGTACAGTTTCTGATGGAGGTTCCAGATTATATGAAGGGTTAGTACTTGACATGTTTTTGTTAGATACATTTTGTATGTAGTCATCTTCTAGAAGTTATTCTGCCAATTGGTTAAGAGGATCTTCAGAATTTTCTAATTATTTTGATTAGTTTATATCTTGTAAAATATATCAGAAATTTTTGTTTCTGATGAGTCATCAAATGATACATATAAACTTTCTCTTATTGTCCTTGAATTTAAAAGAAAGATTCTATAAGTTTTTGAGGATAATGAGTAACCAAGAAAAAATCCTTTCTCATCTTTTTTGTCAAATTTTTTAAGACTATTAAAATCATTGAAGACAAAACATCTATAGCCAAAGGTGTGTAAAAATTTGATGTTTAGGATCATTTGGTTGATGATGTTGTATGGAGTTCTCTAGTGTCTTTTGTCAATGATAGATATGTTTTGTGTAAAACATGCATTTGCAATAGCTTCAGCCCAAAAGTAAGTGGGCAGTCTGGCATAAGCAAGCATTGTTCTTGCTGCTTCAACTAGGGTCCTATTTCTTCTTTCAACAACGTCATTATGTTGTGGAGTTCTTAGAGTAGAAAAGTCATGAGAAATTCCTTTGCTTGTAAGGAAAGTCTCAAGTTTTGCATTTTTAAATTTTGTTCCATTGTTTGATCCGATCTTTCTTACCAGCAATTTCAACAGATTTTCTGTTTTTCTGATGAAATTGATGACCAGATCTGGGGTTTCACTTTTCTTTCTGAGAAACTAAACCCAAGTGTACCTGGAGTAGTCATCTACAATGACTAAAATGTATTTATTTCTAGAAAAACTTGTTGTTTTAACTGGTCCACACAGGTCCATGTGTAAAAGTTCTAGATTTTCAGAAATTGAAGATTCGGAAATTGTTTTATGTGACCCTCTTTCTGATTTTCCCAGCTCACATGCTTCACACATTTTATCCTTTTTGGATGAAATGAAAGGTAAGCCTTTTACCAGATTGTTATTTGCCAGTTGGTTTAGAGTTTTGAGATTTAAGTGGGCCAATCTTTTGTGCCATAGCCAACTATTACCTTTGTTTTCTGATGAAAATAGACATAATTGAGGATGCTCAATTTCTTCTTTAAAATCAAAGTAATAGATGGATTCTCTTATTCTTTTCCCATTTAAATAAACTTTGTTATCATCTAAACCAATCAGTAAACATTTTTCTGGTAGGAAAGTTACCTGGAAGCCTTTGTCACAGAATTGCCCATAACTTAGTAGGTTATATTTCAAACCTTCTACATAGGCAACCTTCTTAATGGTTAATGATCCATACTGTATGGTACCATAACCCATAGTTCTCCCCTTAACCCCATTCCCAAAATTTACAACTTTACCCAGTTTTTCTTGATAATTACTGAGTAACCTCCTATCCCTAGTCATGTGCTTGGAGCTTCTAGAATTGCAGTACCAGATCTGCTGCACATGATGGTCTTGAAATGGTAAGATTAGAGATTTTTTGGTACCCAAACCTTTTTGGGTACTTTTTCTGATGAAAATACACTTGATATTTCTTCGTCAGATGAATAATTCTCATCAGAACTTCTGTTTAATGCTGAGCCATTAACAAAATGGTTTTCTTTTGAGAGATGGTATTGAATTAGCTTTAGAATTTCAACACATATACAACCTGTTTTGTCTACGTTTAGACAAATTTGATTGTGACAGAAGATTATTGTTTCTTCGGATTGTGGGATATATTTCTTTTGAATTATAAGAAAAGTTTTGAACCTCATCCCTTTTTCTTTTTAAACTGCTCTTGGATGGCAAAAAAAAACTATAAGAACTTCCTGATTTGCAAGACTCAGCATCAGAATCTGATATTATTTTATCAGAAGTGTTATCTGATGCCCTTACAAAGGTGGAAGGATTTCTAGTATTTGTTTTTACATAACCTAGTCCTTCACCTTTGTTCTTAGGTGTTGCTTCAATAAAGTGTATAAAATCTTTTGCTTGTTGAAAACCATTTACATTGATTTCATTGTCATGATTTTTTTTGTATAAATCTTTTCTTTCTCATTCATAAAATTCAATTTTAAGTTCCTTTGTGAGATTCTATTCAATTAGTAATTGGTTTTCAAGTTTGACTTTATTGAGCAATTTTTGTAAATCATCAGATTTTGTGTTTTCTGATAATTGTTTATCTTGTAAAATCACAAAATCTTCCATAAGTTTGTGTGAGTGCATATGTCTATCGGTTCCATCAATCACATATTGTAGCTGAAACAATTGATCAAGACAAGGTGATTACATGTTAAGAGTTGTAGGTTCGTACGAATGAACCATAGCAGGTTCGTACGAACCAATACGGGTTGATTCGTTCTAGATGATGTCCATTCGTACATGTAGGTTCGTACGAATGGAGGCCCATTCATACATGTAGGTTCGTACGAATGGAGGTCCATTCATAAGTAATAGGTATGAATCAAGAACTAGTATAAATACATGAGTTGTATTGTTCATTGTAACACTTTGGCTGATCAAGAGGGGAAACTCTTGCAGTTTGTTTTTGTGGTTGTGAACTTTCTTATTATCAATAGAAAACAATTTTAACCACTTCTTTGTGTTCAATCTACACACGTACTTGGATTCCGCACAAGATACATGTTCTACGCATCCAACGATTAACGAATTGATCCTCAGGGCGAATCCATAAGTGGTATCAGAGCTACGGTACTGATTCAATCGATCTAACAGTTGATTGAATCACATACACTCATAAAATTTTGGATTTATAGGGAGTTTTTATGTAAAATATCGAATAAACATAAAATTGAAGGTCAATTCACAGATGGAATTTGAAATTGAAGACATCATTAGATTCAGAATTGATTTTCACACAATCCTGTGAAGTTTCATCATGAAATTCGCAGAAATAAAGATTCTAGATCGAAAAATGTGATTGAGAATGTTCTTGAGAAGATCAACTTCTCTGGTACGAATGCACAGATTTGTACGAACCAACATTCCAGGTTCGTACGAACCGACTACGCAGATTCGTACGAATCAGTAGTATTGATTCGTACGAATGGACATTCGGTTCAAAATGCCAATTCGTTCCAGATCAGCCCATTCGTACGGATGGACCTACTCCATTCGCACGAATGAGCAAATGCCTAAAAAAGGCATTTTTTATCGCAATGACGAGATGAGTCTCCAGAAAAAAATTTAGTGATTGAAATTTTTTTCGAGTTTTTAACGGCCAAGCTGGGTTGTTCGGAGACACCATCCGGGGCTTTAGTGAACAAATTTGATGATGCGATCACAGATTGTGGAAATTAGTGGGGTAGTCATGATACTGGTGCAGAATGCTTATCATCTGGGTTATCTGACTATTAATGGGTCGTAACATAAAATCCGCAATGATGAAAAACTGACGTTTGGGGAAAAATTGTCATATTTTCGGCATAGTCGAGTGTTTTAGAGATAAAAGAGAACTGGATTGCTCAATTTGAGTGGGAATTCAGTGGTAAGACGTCAGAATTTTCAAAAATGAGGGGGAATAAAAATTTCATATTGAAATTCCAGCATTTATGAAATTCGTGACGATGCAACAGTATTCGGGTGGTTCTGACTTTGAGATTGTCCGAGAATGTGAATCTGATCGTGGATGAAAGCTTCTGAGATTTGGATTATCCGAGAAGGTGAATCTGATTGTGGACGAAAGCTTCGGAGATCCGAATGCGTTACCAGATAGTTTGTTATCCAATGAAGATTTGCTGATTTTGGAGATTATCGTTTATATTGACCAATCATTCAGGAGTGTGCGTAAAAAGATCACGGAAAATGGGATTTCAGATTTTCGTGGGTAATCACAGATTTGATGTTAACCAGTGTGGTATTGAAAGTTCCTATCAATTGTCGGTTAGGTATTTGAACATTAAAAAGATCAAGCAGGCGTAATGCGCGATCGATGGTGCTGAAATGGTATATCAAAAACCAAACGCGGGTGTGGTTAAAGCTGGAAAAGAGAAGCTGCATTGATTAGGTTCAAGTTGATGATTATTCGTGAAGATTGCAGTTCGGCAATTCAGAGGAGGAGTCGTGAACTATGCAAACAAAGACCTGAAGATTCATTTAAGAGGGAATTTGTGTATAACATTGTCAAAGCAAACCCGAATCATCAATCAAGGGGGAATTTATTGAAGATTTCAAAATGCCTGATTGAAGTTGCAGAATATTCAAAACACGGCTCTAGGTTTTCAAAGAGACAATTCGACAATGACGGCCAAGGGGGAATCTGTTGGTGCATATTTCGTATGTCCGCTACTATGCGAATAGGCTAGATAGAGCGTGTGTTGAATATTGTATAGATTAGTGTGAAAATGGACAAGGTTTTGTAATGTAAATGTACATTCGTACGAATGGAGTCTATTCGTATGAATGGAAATCATAGCAGGTCCATGCGTATGAATCTACATAGGTAGATCCGTACGAATGAGCAGATTCGTCCCTATGGTTCATTCGTAGATAAAGTCCATTCATACCAGGTGGGTTCGTACGAATGGACAATGCCTATAAATATGGGACTAGTCACTCATTTGGACAAGCTTTGGTTCCTTGATTGGAGATGTTATCTAACTGGTTTCGCGAGTATGTAACTTCAAATCATTGAATAGAAACCAGTTTATATTAACATGTTCGGTGTCGATTCTACTTCTACTCATTTCTTATCACCGAATCAGTTTTCTTGGGGCCAAAACTCCGTCAAACTCCCTGGATCCTGGAATCTCAGTTTGTTCAATTGTTGTTCCAAATTAATGTTATCTGAACTTACGTTGTGTTCGGATGAACTGGAGCATCCATCAGAAATTGTAGCCATTAAACAGAAATTAGCCATTTCCTCTTCTTCTTCATCAGAAGAGTCATCGGTTAGCCAGGTATTTGTACCTGCCATAAGGCTAACTTTCTGTTGTTGTCGTTTAGCTTCTTCAAGCTTCTTTTCATAGTAAGCTACATCTTTCAGTTTCTTGTTTTTGCACTCTGATGCATAGTGCCCCTTTTGTTTGCATTTGTAGCAAACTATCTTTGCCTTTCCCTTCTCTTTGGATCTACCTTACATCCTCCGTCTGTCACTTGCCACCTGCACCTCTTAACCTTTGCTCAAAAGTTTTTGTGAGCAGGGCAATTGCCTCAGCAAAGGCTGAAAAATCTGATGAGGAATCAAAAATTCCTGATCCTTGGTAATTAGAGGTTTGTGGATCAGAAATGGTTACTCTTTGTGAGGTATCAGAAATGAAAGAATACAACAATCTTCTAAAATATGATTATAATCAGATGAAAGAGGCATATGATAAGATGAGTGGCAAAAGTAAACAATTTATTGATATGAGCCGTGAAAATGATGCTACTGTAAGGATTCTTAAAGGTACAATGATGGTTAAACAAAATGCAATAAATGACCATCTTGATACAATTGCATTACTTAAGCACGAATTAGCAACAGCAAAAATTGAAACGGAAAGGGTAAATAAGAAATTGATGAGTTACTCAACTTCATCATATGTACTTGATCGTATTTTTCAAAAAACAGACAAAAGAAAGTAAATCTGAGGAGAAGATTGTTGAGAATAGTAAAAGGTCTGGATATCATCAAGTTTCACTTCCCATAACAGAAAATTATTGCAGAAAAAATTTGAGGGAGTGGAAAAGGTGCTGAACATTTAAACTCAAAACTGTTCAAAATCAAATCGATCAGTTGTCTGATGATATTGATGTGACATACACCAAATCTGATGTTTGTGAATCAGAATTGGTAAATGATATCGTTGAAAAAGTTTTTGATGATGAATATCAGAATGATTACACCAAAAATGAGAATTCTAAATCACAATTTTAAGATTAAGAACTTTTTCACAAGAATTATCTTCAGAAATCAAAATTTGATTCCAAAATGAATGATGCTCCAACAATGGTGATGTATAAAATGCTTGGATCTGACAAATTGTTTTCAGATGATGAATATCCGATTCAAATGAATTTGGATAATCTTGAAAAAATGTTTAAGCTGGTGGAAAATCGAGGTTTCAGAAATTGAGAATCTTGCAACAAATGCAAGAAATTTGAATTACAAGAAATATAAATCTTTTTATACCAAACCAAGAACTTTGTACCATCAAAAGAAAAATTCTAAGAATGAAAGAGCTGGTTTAGGTTATAAAAAGAAGAAACATCAAGATAAAAAAAAGTCAAATTTTGTAAAGAAAATGAACTTTGTTCATGGAACACGTTCTGAGAAAGAAAAATAATTCCTATTTAGTCGTCAAACTAATGAGGAATTCTTTGCTCAAAAGAAACAACATCAACAGGTTAAAGATGTTTCAAATAAAACATGTTTCAAATGTAACCAAGTGGGACACATTGCTAGACGATGTCCACAAGAGCATTCTATGCATGTTCATGTTGAAAAGAAAGAAAAATCAGAAGATAAGAAATTGAAATCACCAATGTTTGTACCAAAACAAGTTTCAAAAGGAAACATTCAAAATGACACAAAGTTTTATACAAAGAATGTTTCAAAAGGTCAAACGTGGGTGATCAAAAAGAAAGAAATTTTTGATGTTGAAAAGAAGAAACTTAATTCAACTAAGAAAGTTGAAGTCAAGAAACAAGATGGTGTTTTTGGGAAAATTGAAAAAGATTTTCCAAGCTTGAATGAATCCATTGATGTCAAAATACCCAATACCAAGCAGGCTTGGGTTGCATTGTTCAAGTAACTGAGTTTGTGCATGTGCAGGTGTTTCGGAGGTCATTCAAAGTATATTTTGAACAACGAAGCAGCCTGGCACATGAAGAAAAAATAGCATGGAATTCAGAAAAAAGGCTATGATGGGTTTGATTGAACAATCTATTATGATTTTTTAAATATTTTTGAAAATTTGAGCAATAATCCGCAGAACCTTCACTGCTGAACAAACAAAACATGATAAAAAGAAGAATTGGAAAGCTTTTTCAAAATGTAAAATATCAATATTTTGTGATCATGAAGGGTGAAAGAATAAACAATATACTAAATGTGCTAAACAGCGGCTGTAAAGCATAACTGGATGGCGAAATGAAGTTATATACATCGGTTTGTGAAAATTTTTCTTTCAAAATGTTTTGAATTTTAGGGGGAGTAAGAAAATGTTGAAAAATTAAAAAACATTTGAAAATTTTGAAAATGTACAAAAACATAGAAAAAGACAAAAAGAGTTCATCAGTAGACAGTCACGGCATGCTAGAGAAATAAAGAGCTAAAAGTGATAAACGGTCTCACTGATGAGATGCCAGTAGATTTTTACACACTCAGTAGATTGTTTTCGAGATATAAACCTAAATCAAAAACTTTCTTAATATGTGGGTAACATCTCTCGGATATATGGACTTAGTACTTCGAAATTTCGTTTGAGAGATTGCCAGATTCTGAGATATTAGGTCTTTATACAAAATTGATATTTGTGGTAATATACATGATCTTCTGATTTTTCATCAGCAATGGCCTAGATCTTGTAGAATACTTTCGCGCTTAAACCCTAAAAACTGCACAAAATTGGAACTATCGAAAGATATTATAATTGCGGTAAAAAGATTCCAAAAAGGAACACCACTCTAAGTTGAGACTTCATTTCTTTGTCAGTACGGTGGTACTAACCTGAGCTCTCAAGGCCTCACGCTAACCCAAAGACAGATATCAATTAAGTATATTCACCTTTAAGACTGAATCCAAGGAATCTTGATACGGGAGTATATTCTGAGGTGGGACACATTATTAAATTAGTTCCTAAAACACCTAATCTCGTATCTTGAAACAATCGAAGTCTGTTTGAAAATTTAAGTGGATCAGTATACTGATAATTTAGGTGAATTGTTTAAAGCTTAAAGTTTAACAGATCAACGGTGTTTATGATTTGTCAAAAGCTGATATGATCATCTAACACAAACTCACAAAAATATGTTTGTAAATATGTTTGTATATATTTGGTACATTTCATTTCATTTCATATATAATTCAAAGAGATTTTAGTGTGTTTTAGCATAAAGTTTGTTAAATACAAAAAGATTTTACATCTGCTTTAAGTTCGACAACTGATGTTGGGATGCTGAATTTCAAAATCTGAATATGTTGAACATGTTTTCTGAAAAATCACAAGTTCATTAAATTGAAACTTGAATCTGAAAAAAGAAAAGTTTGAGATTTTTTGATATTATCGACCAAGGTCTTTAATTTGGACTTGGTAGATAATTTAGATAATCAAGGTCATTAATTTGGACTTCATTATCTGTGAGGGTTATTGATGATGATTATGTTTAAAAGTCAAATATGATATTAGATGTTTGATTTTGAAAACTTTCACAAATGGAATCTGAAATGTTTATTTGAATGTTAGAAAGTTGTAACAGGAAGTTGACTGCTAGGGAGAGCTTGATAAACATTGTCATATAGAAATGAAGCTCAAGATAAAGGAAAGATTGCTGAGCTGAAATGCCAAATGAAGATTTCTAAAACAAGGGGAAAATTGCAAATAGAGAGTCTGTTGATTTACAAGAGAAAGGGGGAGTCTTGTAACGCCCCGTTTATTCGTACTTTCCTTAATTAGAAGGTCTTGCTTGTATTTCAATTTTTTGAAGTCTTGTGTTCTTATAATCGTCCTTTCATTGTAATCGTTGTAAAATCCGAGACTTGAATCATAAATAAAACTCGTATTTCTTTAAATTTGTGTTATACATACTTCATACATATTCGTACGTTTAATTTCGTGAAACATTTGATGCATATTCGTAATTCTTGGAAACTTTGTGCTAAACATGCAAATACGTGAAACTTATGAATAATACGACTTTTGAATGCATACGATACTTAAATACGACATTCATACGCTTAATTATACTTGGTTTATGTTCATCATACTTGTTTTACCCTTATAGTATGCCTAAATATCATAAATGACACTTAAAACACCTAAAACATAAACTCGAACCAGGCCTGGCCTGGCGGGCCGCGACTCGCCCAGCCCAGATCTTACGTGGGCCGCGAGCCCTGCTGCAGATCAGAAATGTTTGGAACTCATTTTCCTTGGGCGGGATTTGATGTTTTTGAGTTTAAACTTGCCTCCTAAGCATTTAATTCTTCACCTAACCCAAACCTAATCCTTCCCTATAAAACCCAAGTGTTGTCCAAGCATTTTGCACTTTTCTAATCACTCACAACTCTTTCTAATCACTCTCAAACACCCTAAATTCGCAACTGATTGCAGAAGTTCGGACAGAATCATACAACTTCACTAAAGTGAGCATAACTCACTCGTTTCTTGTATGTTTCAGTTGATTCTTTTTCCTACATGCTTGGATTAACCCTAGCAACGTTTCCATAGGTTTTCCCTGGAAAAGCAGAGCCTGGAACGTCGCCAAAAGGGCTCCAAAGTTGACTGACTTTTCTGTTCTTGATTCAAACTTTGATAAACTTGAGGAAACTCGTCTCAAACCTATGTCCTTATGCTTATAACCACATCTATGGTTAGTTAGGCTTAAAAACAAGGTTGAGACATGTAAAATCAGAGGTGTAAACCTCACAAACTTTTTGTTTTATTCAAGGGTTTAACCCACAAGTGATGTTCAAGCTTAAGACTTGATGATTGTATGATTTAGGATTAGCTTGGGCTATCCTACTTGAAATCCACAAATTGCTTGATGGTTTCTCATAGGTTAGTTGTTCATATTCTATTATTTCTTGTAAGTTCATGACCCTCCTTGATTGTTCATAACATCAAGTGTAGTGGTGAACATCTAGAGGTACCTAAATGGAAGACTTC
The DNA here is from genome assembly GCA_030545235.1 of Helianthus tuberosus. Taxonomy (NCBI): domain Eukaryota; kingdom Viridiplantae; phylum Streptophyta; class Magnoliopsida; order Asterales; family Asteraceae; genus Helianthus; species Helianthus tuberosus. Next base: position 138,140,185 of record CM060394.1, read on the forward strand.
TTCTTCCTACCTCCTACATGAATTCTATGACACCAAAGAGGTTCCTAAATGGAGGATTAATCCTCCTACCTCTTGCTTGAACTATTGAACTATTGGACATATTAATATATAATACATAACCTATATAATACTTATATATACTATCCAAACATTCGAACCTTTGATGATAAATTTGTGTTCTTTCGTTAAAGTACTAGATTACATCATCAAAGACCTAAAACTTTTTATGATTCTAATGGGTATTCTACCCATGAAAACATTCTAACCCTTGGGGTTCATAGTGTCAAACAAGTATTATGCGTTAAAGATGATTTACTTTCTTATGTTTATGTTCATACGTTTTTAATTCCGAATATTTACTCCACCGTTATACTCCAATACTCACACGCCTTATTTCTTCGTGTAGAAGGACTTGGTGTTCCAACCTCCCACAACAACTCACTCGTGGATTCACAAGTGGAAAGCTTTCAAAATCGTGAGTATACTTGAAACCCCCTTTTTATGTTTACCACTTTTGGGGTGTAACATGTTAAATTATTAAATTACACATAAACTTTAATCTTTATGCATGCACAAAACAATCCAAATACATGAATGCTATGTTGTGATACTTGATGCCTTTCCTAAGTCATTTTACATTATACACTTGAAGACTTGAAGACACTCTTTATACAAAAGAGACGAGTTTACCAAAATAGGCGTGAAACCCACAATTTTGCGAACGACTCTCATTCCGCGTATTCTTATTTTGCACGAAATTTCGCCCTTAAGCTAGTAGTGAAATCCACATCTTATTGGTAAGTTTCCAATTCAAACTCTAGTGGACCCTCGTCAAAGTGTCAAAATTTTATTTTGACCCGATGAGTACCAACCACATTAGGGTACGAAATCGTCAAGTTAGGGGTGAAACCCGCATCTTGTCGATTAATTCCCATTCCTCGATTTTCAGTCTCGCCAAAGTCTTGATTGTTTCAATCGATTAGAGACGTGTAGTAACTGGAAGGGTAAGATACCGTCAATCGCTTCTCGACGAGAGTATCATACTTATAGGCCAAAGCACGTTTCTCTAATTTGAAAGGACTTTCGATTCACTTTGGAATAGTCGACGTTTCTCTACCCGAAACACTCCAATGTTTTAGGAGTCTCTCTTTTATCTGATTCAATTTATATGTGATTTTATACTTTTTACCTTGTTCGTTTCAAAACCGTTACACAATTCGCACGTCTCGCGCAACCAAAAACAATAATAATTCTCGTGAACAAACTAAATTTATACTCTTTTACGCATTCATATGTGTTTATACTTGTTGAATACTTGTTAAATTCATGCTAATTATGTGAACCATACGTGTTACGTCATTTATTACATACTTATACATACAAAACTTATTTTCAATTTATGAACAAGTCTCATCCGTTCCTTTTCGTTCGATTCTTAGATGTCTCCAACGCTGTGTCAAAGAAAGTGACAAAGAAAAGCAAGAATGAATCCACCTCCGACTCCAAATCGAAGAAAGGTTCGACATCCACCGCCAACTCCGACATGATGTCGAAAAAGGATTGTATGAAATTCATTGCCAAGAAAATGGCTAAAGTTATACCCGACATCGTGAGCAAGCTTCAGCCTAACCCCGATCCGTTGATTCGAAAGTGGAAGCACCCAAACCGACCTTCCAATTCAAGCAATTTATGGCATGTAAACCCTTGGAGTTTACTGGCAAAGATGGCACTACCACCATGATGAATTGGTTTGACGCGATTGTGCTTACCTTCTTGCAAAGTGGGTGTCCTAATGACCTACGAACTTTAAAGGACACTGGAGTTTTCCGTTTGAGGGCACTCGAATGGTGGACCCCTGACGCAACAAGAGGGGAAACGATGTTGCACTTGCGTTACCATGGGACGAGCATAAGCAGCTCATGAAAGACCAATTCTGCCCTCCCCATGAACTCCAAAGGTTGGAGAACAAGTTCTGGCACCTAACACAAAAGAGGAGTGACATTGATGGTCTGATTACCCATTTTAAGCAATTAAGTGTCCTCTTTCCTAGACAAGTCGACACCGTTCCCAATTCTATAGCCAAGTTTATCCGCTGTCTTGCACCCTCTTTGAACAACCACGTTGCCTTCGCTTGTTCCAAAACCATTGAAGACGCCTTTAGTATAGCCACTGAACTTAACAACAACTGCGTTCTTCATGGAACCTATGACAAGGTTGCAATGAAGAGTGCGCACCAAGCCACAACCGATACCGTCACTGTCCTCCTAAACCATCCAAGAAAAACCGAGGCAAGAAGTGGAAGGCTTCAAGCCAAAATTGTGCGGTCATCACTCTGCCAAACCCACAACCTTTACAAGCAGTAGCCGTCATTACCCCCGCAAACACCGAACTACCAAAACGAGCCTACACTGGATCTCATCCCCAGTGTACTATCTGTTTGTACCATCATCCTATCAATACACCATGCCACAAGTGCGCAAACTGTCACTGGTTTGGGCATTTTTCCGACCGATGCCGCAACATCCCTCAACCTCAAAATAACCAGAATCAAGCTATTGTTGCAAACCGCGCTCCTAACCAAGTGCAACCTCAAGCCGCTCATGTGTGAGCATGCTTCAAATGTGGCGATCTGAATCATCTCGCCAATGTTTGCCCTCAAAGGAACCAACAACAACAGCAGCAACAGCAGACTCAACAGCTAGCTCGAGGCAGAACGTTCCTCCTCACCACTGCTCAGGCTCAAAATGCAAACGACGTCATTACTGGTATGTTTCTTGTAAACCATGTTTATGATTCATGTTTATTTGATACTGGCGCTGATAAAAGTTTTGTGTCGTTAGAATTCGAACCTTTGCTTAAGTGTAAACGCTCTAAGTTTCCAAGATCTTTCGTTGTCGAAGTCGCTGATGGTAAATCCATCGCTGTCGATTCCTTCCTTTCCAAGTGTTCTTTGATTCTTAACGATCATTCTTTCTCAATCAATCTTATACCTATCCAAATGGGTAGCTTTGACATCATAGTAGGCATGGACTGGCTTAGGCGAGTTCGTGCTGAAGTTGTTTGTTCTGAAAAGATTATCCGCCTTCCTCTTCCAAACGGTGATTCCCTTCACGTCTATGGCGAGAAACCTTCTCAAGGTCTCAAGCTTATGTCGTGTATTCAAGCGAACAAATGCCTGCGCAAGGGTACCTTCTCCTTTCTCGCCCACATTATGGAAAAGAATGACAAAGGCCCAAGCATAAGCGACGTTCCCGTCGTACGTCATTTTCCCGATGTGTTTCCCGACGATCTTCCTGGTCCGCTTCCTGCTCGTTCTGTCGATTTTCGCATCGATTTAGTGCCTGGCGCTATGCCTGTCGCTAAGCCTCCCTACCGTTTAGCACCCTCTGAGATGCAAGAGTTCTCGAGCCAACTTCAAGAGCTTCTTGATAAAGGCTTTATACGCCCTAGTACTTCTCCTTGGGGCGCTCCCGTTTTGTTAGTCAAAAAGAAAGATGGGTCATTCCGCATGTGTATTGACTATCGTGAGCTCAACAAGCTTACTGTCAAAAACCGATACCCTCTTCCACGCATCGATGATCTCTTTGATCAATTGCAAGGCGCGACCTGCTTTTCAAAGATCGACCTTCATTATGGGTATCATCAACTTTGAGTCCTCGAAGAAGATGTGCCTAAGACCGCCTTTCGTACGCGATATGGTCACTACGAGTTCGTGGTCATGCCCTTTGGCTTGACTAACGCACCTGCTGTTTTCATGGATTTGATGAACCGCGTGTGTAAAACGTACTTGGACCGTTTTGTAATCGTCTTCATCGACGACATTCTCATCTATTCCAAGACACTAGGAGAGCGTGAGCGACACTTGCGTCTTATCCTTCAACTTCTTCGTACTGAACTTCTATACGCCAAATTCTCCAAGTGCGAATTTTGGTTAAAAGAGGTCCAATTCCTTGGTCATACTGTCAACGAACTTGGTATTCATGTTGACCCCGCTAAAATCGAAGCTGTGAAGAATTGGATTGCACCAAAGTCTCCGTCCGAAATTCGTTCTTTCCTTGGTCTTGCTGGTTATTATCGTCATTTTAGCTCCAACTTTTCAAAGATCGTTGTTCCTTTAACCTCTTTGACTCAAAAAGTGAAACCTTTTGTTTGGGGTCCCGAACAAGAGGAATCTTTTCAAATGCTCAAGGACATGCTTTGCAATACTCCTATTCTCGCGCTTCTTGATGGTAACGACGACTTCGTCGTGTACTGCGATGCTTCCAACCTTGGTCTTGGTTGTGTCCTTATTCAACGCGACAAGGTTATTGGTTACGCGTCGAGACAACTCGAAATACATGAGAAAAACAATACTAATCATGACCTTGAACTTGGAGCAGTTGTTTTTGCCTTGAAGATTTGGTGACACTACCTTTATGGTACCAAGTATGTGGTTTTCACCGACCATAAGAGCCTTCAACATATCTTCAACCAAAAAGAACTGAATATGTGTCAACGTCGTTGGGTGGAATTGTTAAACGACTACGACTGTGAAATTCGCTACCATCCAAGTAAAGCGAATGTAGTAGCCGACGCACTTAGTCGTAAAACTCATGTAAAGAGTATTCGTTATTTCCCACTTTTTAACGATCTTCAAAACCGTATTCGTGAAGCTCAATACGCCTCTATTAACGAAGGTAGTCTTTCCATTGAGATACGAGGTGGTGTTGAAAAAGATCTTGTGTCTAAACTAATTGTATTCTATACTATCTCAATCGTATATGGATTCCTAATCATGAAAACCTTCGAGACTTTCTGATGAATGAGGCACACAAATCGAGGTATTTCATTCATCCTGGTGCTGATAAGATGTACCAAGATATGCGTATGTCCTATTGGTGGCCTGGGATGAAGAAGGATATTGCCACCTTCATTGCGAAATGTCTTACCTGTTCGAAGATAAAAGCCAAACATCAACGTCCCTCTTGTTTGCTCGAACAGCTAGAAATTCCTGTCTGGAAATGGAAGAGCATTGCCATTGACTTTATCACTAAACTTCCTCGTACTTCTTCAGGTAATGACAGTATTTGGGTGATCGTCGATCGATTGACCAAATCAGCTCATTTTCTTCCCATTCGTGAAGATTTCAAAGTCGAGAAATTGGCTAGAATCTACACTGATGAGATCATCTGTCGTCATGGTATCCCCATTGACATCATCTCCGATCGTGATGGTCGCTTTACGTCCCGTCTTTGGCAAACTTTTCAATCTGCTATGGGTACTGTTCTTAACCTTAGCACCACCTTCCATCCTCAGTCAGACGGTCAAACCGAGCGCGCTATCCAAACATTAGAGGATATGCTTCGTTCCTGCGTAATAGATTTTGGTGGCAACTGGGATTCACACTTTCCTTTGATCAAAGTCTCGTACAACAATAGTTATCACGCGAGTATTCAAATGGCACCCTTCAAAGCATTGTATTGTCGCAAGTGCCATTCGCCTGTTTGTTGGCACGAGATTGGTGAAGTTTAAATCACTGGTCCCGAGCTCATACAAGAGACAATGGACAAGATTTTACAGGTTCGAGACAATTTACTGAAAACCAGGAGCCGACAAAAGAGCTACGCCGACAAGCGTCGCAAGCCTTTGGAATTTGAGATAGGTGATTTCGTACTTCTCAAGGTATCCCCTTGGAAGGGTGTGGTTCGATTTAGTAAGAAAGGTAAACTCGCACCTCGCTACGTTGGTCCTTTCAAGATTCTCCAAAGGATTGGGAAAGTTGTGTATAGACTGGACCTGCCTGAAGAACTCAACAATGTTCATCCTGTCTTTCACGTTTCAAACTTAAAGAAGTGTTTAACTGATGAAGGACTTCAAGTTCCACCCGAGGATCTTCAAATCAATGAGACTTTACATTTCGTGGAAAACCCGTCGAAATCATTGACCGAGAAGTCAAGAAATTGAGGCGCAGTCAAATTCCTATCGTCAAGGTTCGATGGGAAGGAAAACATGGCGCTGAATTCACTTGGGAACTTGAGAGTGATATGAAGACGAAGCATCCACAACTTTTCGTTACCTCTTCCTAAATTTTGGGACAAAATTTCCTAAAGGTGGGGAGAATGTAACGCCCCGCTTATTCGTACTTTCCTTAATTAGAAGGTCTTGTTTGTATTTCTATTTTTGGAAGTCTTGTGTTCTTGTAATCGTCCTTTCATTGTAATCGTTGTAAAATCCGATATTTGAATCATAAATAAAACTCGTGTTTCTTTAAATTTGCGTTATACATACTTCATACATCTTCGTACGTTTAATTTCGCGAAACATTTGATGCATATTCGTAATTCTTGGAAACTTTGTTCTAAACATGCAAATACATGAAACTTATGAATAATACGAATTTTGAATGCATACGATACTTAAATACGACATTCATACGCTTAATTATACTTGGTTTATGTTCATCATACTTGTTTTACCCTTATAGTATGCCTAAATATCATAAATGACCCTTAAAACACCTAAAAAGCCCAAAATATAAACTTTAGGGGACAAATCGTTACTTTTTAAAACATAAACTCGAACCAGGCCTGGCCTGGCGGGCCGCGACTCACCCAGCCCAGATCTTACGCGGGCCGCCAGCCCTGCTGCAGATCAGAAATGTTTGGAACTCGTTTTCCTTGGGCGGGATTTGATGTTTTTGAGTTTAAACTTGCCTCCTAAGCATTTAATTCTTCACCTAACCCAACCCTAATCCTTCCCTATAAAACCCAAGTGTTGTCCAAGCATTTTGCACTTTTCTAATCACTCACAACTCTCTCTAATCTCTCTCAAACTCCCTAAATTCGCAGCTGATTGCAGAAGTTCGGACATAATCATACTACTTCACTAAAGTGAGCATAACTCACTCGTTTCTTGTCTGTTTCAGTTGATTCTTTTTCCTACATGCTTGGATTAACCCTAGCAACGTTTCCATAGGTTTTTCCTGGAAAACCAGAGCCTGGAACGTCACCAAAAGGGCTCCAAAGTTGACTGACTTTTCTGTTCTTGATTCAAACTTTGATAAACTTGATTAAACTTGAGGAAACTCATCTCAAACTTATGTCCTTATGCTTATAACCACATCTATGGTTAGTTAGGCTTAAAAATAAGGTTGAGACATGTAAAATCAGAGGTGTAAACCTCATAAACTTTCTGTTTTGTTCAAGGGTTTAACCCACAAGTGATGTTCAAGCTTAAGACTTGATGATTGTGTGATTTAGGATTAGCTTGGGCTATCCTACTTGAAAATCCACACTTTGCTTGATGATTTCTCATAGGTTAGTTGTTCATATTCTATTATTTCTTGTAAGTTCATGACCCTCCTTGAATGTTCATAACATCAAGTGTAGTGGTGAACATCTAGAGGTACCTAAATGGAAGACTTCTTCTTCCTACCTCCTATATGAATTCTATGACACCAAAGAGGTTCCTAAATGGAGGATTCATCCTCCTACCTCATGGTTGAACTATTGAACTGTTGGACATATTAATATATAATACATAACCTATTAAATACTTATATATACTATCCAAACATTCGAACCTTTGATGATGAATTTGTGTTCATTCGCTAAAGTACTAGATTACATCATCTAAGACCTAAAACTTGTTATGATTCTAATGGGTATTCTACCCATGAAAACATTCTAACCCTTGGGGTTCATAGTGTCACACAAGTATTATGTGTTAAAGATGATTTACTTTCTTATGTTTATGTTCATACGTTTTTAATTCCGAATCTTTACTCCACCGTTATACTCCAATACTCACGCGCCTTGTTTCTTCGTGTAGAAGGATTTGGTGTTCCAACCTCCCACGACAACTCACTCGCGGATTCACAAGTGGAAAGCTTGCAAAATCATGAGTATACTCGAAACCCCCTTTTTATGTTTACCACTTTTGGGGTGTAACATGTTAAATTATTAAATTACACTTAAACTTTAATCTTTATGCATGCACAAAACAATCCAAATACATGAATGCTATGTTGTGATACTTGATGCTTATACTTGGGTGATTCTTATGTGATACAATAGTCATTAGCTTTATACGAGCCTCTATTTGACATGTATAGCGCTATAGGAGTAACGCACCACCCGTGAACGAGAGGTCATGTTGAACTATATCATTTTTGCGTAAACACAGGGTTGACTAGAAATATTGCATGCCTTGTAAGATGATCTTGTATAAACTAAGTTGCCATGTGGATTCGTTTCAAACTTTTAAACTTATACTTATACTTATTCTTAAACTTGTATACTCACCTCTGCTTTTGCATTGAACTTTATTTCAAACATTTTACAGGTTGAGGATTAATGATGCTATGAAACGAAGTAGCAGTGATGCCTAGATACACATTTAGACGTTTACGGTTAAAACGTTGTATCAATTTTGTTCTTGATGTTATGTATTTCCATTGAACTTGTTGTTATTTAAATTTCCCATGTAATGTTTGACAATTTGGTTATGAAATGAAAACGGCTGATTTAAATATTGTCACAAATAGCGTTATGAAGTCTCTTGCAATCTCGAACTCGTCTGACTCCGATGATTCCGCCATTGGTTGGGATGTGACAGATTGGTATCAGAGCCATAACTATTGGGAATTAGGTAGAATTTCCATGTTTGACCTAGTCTATAGTAGGTACCTTATTTTGACCATTCTTGATTCATGCCTAAAATGTTATTCTTCCTATCTTGCTTCTTTCTCTTCTTTTTGGTCTTAATATTTACATAATGCCTTTCCTAAGACATTTTACAATATACACTTGAAGACTTGAAGACACTCTTTATAAAAAAGAGACGAGTTTACCAAAATAGGCGTGAAACCCACAATTTGGTGCACGACTCTCATTTCGCTTATTCTTATTTTGCACGAAATTTCGCCATTAAGCTAGGAGTGAAATCCACATCTTAATGGTAAATTTCCAATTCAAACTCTAGTGGACCCTCGTCAAAGTGTCAAAATTTTATTTTGACCCGACGAGTACCAAAATCGTCAAGTTAAGGGTGAAACCCGCATCTTGTCGATTAAGTCCCATTCCTCGATTTTCAATCTCGCCAAAGTCTCGATTGTTTCAATCGATTAGAGACGTGTAGTAACTGGAAGGGTAAGATACCGTCAATCGCTTCTCGACGAGAGTATCTTACCTATAGGACATAGCACGTTTCTCTAATTTGAAAGGACTTTCGATTCACTTCGGAATAGTCGACGTTTCTCTACCCGAAACACTCCAATGTTTTATGAGCCTCTCTTTTATGTGATTCAATTTATATGTGATTTTATACTTGTTACCTCATTCATTTCAAAACCGTTACATAATTCGCACGTCTCGTGCAACCAAAAACAATAATAATTCTCGTGAACAAACTAAATTTATACTCTTTTACGCATTCATACGTGTTTATACTTGTTGAATACTTGTTAAATTCTTGCTAATTACGTGAACCATACGTGAGCAAATTGAAGAAAGGTTTGACATCCACCGCCAACTCCGACACGATGTCGAAAAAGGATTGTATGAAATTCATGGCCAAGCAAATGGATAAAGTTATACCCGACATCGTGAGCAAGCTTCAGCCTAACCCCGACTCTCCACATGGTTCCGTTGATTCGAAAGTGGAAGCACCCAAATAAACCTTCCAATTCAAGCAATTTATGGCTTGTAAACCCTTGGAGTTTACTGGCAAAGATGGCGCTACCACCATGATGAATTGGTTTGACGCGATTGAGCTTACCTTCTTGCAAAGTGGGTGTCCTGATGACCTACGAACTTCAAATGCCACTGGAGTTTTCCGTTCGAGGGCACTCGAATGGTGGACCACTGAACGCAACAAGAGGGGAAACTATGCTGCACATGCGTTACCATGGGACGAGCTTAAGCAGCTCATGAAAAACCAATTCTGCCCTCCCCATGAACTCCAAAGGTTGGAGAACGAGTTTTGGCACCTAACACAAAAGGGGAGTGACAATGATAGTCTGATTACCCGCTTTAAGCAATTAAGTGTCCTCTGTCCTGGACAAGTCAACACCGTTCCCAAGTCCATAGCCTGTCTTCTACCCTCTTTGATCAACCATGTTGCCTCCGCGTGTCCCAAAACCATCGAAGACGCCTTTTGTATAGCCACCGAACTTAACAAGAACTGCGTTCTTCATGGAACCTATGACAAGGTTGCAACGAAGAGTGCGCACCAAGCCACAACCGATACCTCCGCTGTTGAACCCTCACCTCCTCAACCATCCAAGAAAAACTGATGCAAGAAGCAGAAGGCTTCAATCCAAAATTGTGTGGTCGTCACTCCGCCAAACCCACAACCTTTACAAGCTGTAGCCGTCGTTACCCCCGCAAACACCGAACTACCAAAACGAGCCTACACTGGATCTCATCCCCAGTGTACTACCTGTTTATAACATCATCCTATCAACACACCATGCCGCATGTGCACCAACTGTCACAGGTTTGGGCATTTTGCCGACCGATGCCGTAACATCCCTCAACCTCAAAATAACCAGAATCAAGCTATTTTTGCAAACCCCGCTCCTAACCAAGTGCAACCTCAAGCCGCTCCTGTGCGATCATGCTTCAAATGTGGCGATCTCAATCATCTCGCCAATGTTTACCCTCAAAGGAACCAACAACAACAGCAGCAACAGCACACTCAACAGCCAGCTCGAGGTAGAGCGTTCCTCCTCACCACTGCTCAGGCTCAAAATGAAAACGACGTCATTACTGGTACGTTTCTTGTAAACCGTGTTTATGCTTCCTGTTTATTTGATATCGGCGCTGATAAAGTTTTGTGTCGTTAGAATTCGAACCTTTTCTTAAGTGTAAACGCTCTAAGTTGCCAAGATATTTCGCTGTCAAAGTCGCTGATGGTAAATCCGTCGCTGTCGATTCCGTCCTTTCCAAGTGTTCTTTGATTTTTAACGATCATTCTTTCTCAATCAATCTTTTACCTATGCAAATGGGTAGCTTTGACATCATAGTAGGCATGGACTGGCTTAGGCGAGTTCATGCTGAAGTTGTTTGTTCTGAAAAGATTATCCGCCTTCCTCTTCCAAACGGTGATTCCCTTCACGTCTATGGCGAGAAACCTTCTCAAGGTCTCAAGCTTATGTCATGTATTCAAGCGAACAAATGCTTATGCAAGGGTACATTCGCCTTTCTCACCCACATTGTGGAAAAGAAGGACAAAGGCCCAAGCATAAGCGACGTTCCCGTCGTACGTGATTTTCCCAATGTGTTTCCTGACGATCTTCCTGGTCCACCTCCTGCTCGTTCTGTCGATTTTCGCATCGATTTAGTGCCTGTCGCTAAGCCTCCCTACCGTTTAGCACCTTCTGAGATGCAAGAGCTCTCGAGCCAACTTCAAGAGCTTCTTGATAAAGGCTTTATACGCCCTATTACTTCTCCTTGGGTCGCTCCTGTTTTGTTCGTCAAAAAGAAAGATGGGTCATTCCGCATGTGTATTGACTATCGTAAGCTCAACAAGCTTACTGTTAAAAACCGATACCCTCTTCCTCGCATTGATGATCTCTTTGATCAAATGCAAGGCACGGCCTGCTTTTCAAAGATCAACCTTCATTCTGGGTATTGATGTGTTGTCGTAGTCACACGCAAATTTAATCCAAATTACAACTAATAGATAGCAGCAAATGGGTATCGAACACAGGGAGTTTGTGGAAAGTGTGTCGATTCTATGGCTTTGTGAATTAACTACAATTAAACTAATTTGCAGAAATTAAAATTCCAGAGTTTGGATTGTTTGGTTTTAAGAACTAAGTTACTAACTAATTGCAAATCAAAATTGGTTGTTTAACAGATTAGGAGAAAATGACCATCTTAGGTTCCAGTTTCCATTAACAATTGTGCATATATCCAACTAGAAAGAGTTACATAGATATAACTCATGCATAAACATTTGTTGTGATAAAAGGGAACAAAGTACTCGGATTATATAAACGCGAGGTTGTTACTCGATGACCAATTAATCAATATCCAACCTGAACCCTTCCCGTGATATCTCGATTGTCAATGACACCAAGAACGTACGATTTAGACTAGGATCAAAACATCAATTAACAAATTACAGTCAAACATTCATGCACCATAATAAACATAGCAAAACACACCAAGTTTATTATTCTAGAAATAAAGATAAACACACCATAGTCATAAGAAACCTTCACCTAAGATGATCACCGAAAGTTTAGCCGGACATAGTTTGGTGAATCATCATTCCAACAAAATCAAAGTTCATACGAATTGAAATACAAACCGAAATGTTTAGAAATGTTCCCAATCACTTGCACAAGAACTTCAGAGAAACGTTCCCAATGATGATAGATATGAAAAGACACTTGAAAACGGTTTAATAAAGGGCAGTTACACATTTTGCGTCAGGGCCTACCGTAATTTACGGTACCTACCGTAAATTATGGTAGCTTCAATGTTGGTACGTTGGATTGGTACTGGTTTACGCTGGGAAATGGGAGGATTCGGGGGCTACCGTAAATTACGGTAGCCACCATAATTTACGGTGGACCCCTGAGTTTTCTCTTTTGTTTCTTCTTTCCATCCTAATGTAATTCGCTCCATTCCATTCCATCCAAAGCAGCGTTTTCCCTCGTTTTAAGCTCCAAACGCACCTAAAACATAAGCAACTGTAGTTATCTAATTCAAGACAATTACGTGATCAAATGAAGGATTAACGCGTATTTTAACACACTTAAGGGTTGTCCTATGGACCACCCGTCACATCCCCACACTTAACCGTTGCTTGCCCCATCAAAAATCATTTTTTTTCAAGTGCACAAGCGATCAACATAAATCAAGCATAAACATGTCATCCTTTTACTAGCACCCAAACAACACACCCCTCGCTATATCTCTCCTCTCGGCGACAAGTAAGCACTAGCAAAGATAAGCTAGACACACAAAAGGCAAACGGGTGATTGCACAACTATATGCTTGTACCTAAATCAGTCCTCCACCTAACAATTGTCAAAACATGAATGAAAATCAAAGGGACTTTAAGGTTGTAACGTGGCTAGGCATATGGGTAGGAAATGGAAATATATATGTAGTAGCGAAGGACTTAAAGCGGTCTTTTTTATTACATAAATAAACAAGCAAAACAAAACATAAACTTCTATATACAACTAACTTATGAATCATCATTTTTTTTTCATTTTTCATTGCTTTTTTCTCTTCTTCTTTTTTTCTTTTTTTTTCACATAGCAAATAAAGAAACATTCGACATAACATATCTAAACACAACTATAACAACCACTAACACTATAAGACCGGGTCAAGTCAGGTAAATTTTTGGGGAACTAGGTAAGGGTTAACAAATGATTGGCTTTAGGCACAAAATGGGCAACTAAATGTCCAAACCCCCACCCCTCTCACTACCAAGCTCATATATATAATTTATGAGGTCCAACCCCCTAAATCCCACACTCGCACACACTATGACGAGGCTACCTAAATGCCCTTATCCTTTCTAGATTCATGTTTAACTAAGGCCTCAAACTGCATTCAAGCACAAGTTCTAATGCACCCTCACCTGTTGCCACTCTCATCAAGGACAAGTATTATTTATTTACATTTGTGGCTTCAACTCTCACCAAGATAAAAGGGTAACTAAGGGTTGCCGATGTGTCACTCGGGGTTAGTACAATGTATTCAAATTCCAACACTGTTTCGCTTGATTTACAAATTTTAAAACCATCAAATTTCCCCCCCCCCCCCCATCCCCACACTTGGTATACATTGACCCCAATGTATGGTTTTTTAAGGAATTGATCGCTAAAACCATTCTACATCAACAAAAGCTTAAACTCTCAAACCTCAAATTTCTTTTTGGTCTTTTACATTTTATATTTTTTTATATTTTTATAAAAACATAAACACCACCAAACTCGCACAACCCAACACATAACATCAAAAACTAAAACACCACCCATCCTCCCAACCATGAACATAACAAACAAATATTCACAAAAGTATACAAGAAAGAACACAACCTGGCTAGTAGTAACGCGGCTGAGGAGGCCCAAAGATGGAAGTCATCATCTCTGACCATTCTCCAAATGCAAACGAGCCGCTACCACTTCCACTTCCGCCTTGTTGTGAAGCTCCATGTTGTTGATCTTGACGAGGGTCCACCCATTGCGAATGATGTAGTGGTGGTGTCGGATACGAAATACTACCATCATAAGGTGGTAGCAACGCATAATCCACCGGAGGTGGATCCACAACCACCGGCCGACCCGCATGCCAATCTGCGTGCATTCGCCGGTTTTGATCATCGGTGTACCTACTATTCATCTCTTGCTCGAAGGCATAAGCATGTGTGCGGTTCCACGACTCCTGTCGATCAAAGTTATGTTTCAATGCCCGCTCCATACTAGCCCCCGTCCATGTTTGATGATCAAAGAACGTGCGCTCAGACCCCGACCATGTGTCAAATACCGATGCTGGTGGACGTTGATTTTCAATGATTTCTTGCATGGTTCCATCATATGCCCAATTCGGATCATACGAGCGCTCTGTATAATCAAAGAAACCTCCACCATGCGCATGACCTCGACTTGGACCCCCTTGGTCGACATTCATGTGCTCACCATGCGGTTCATCAGCGTAATCTGCATCCCCACTCAGGGGCTCATCCTCGCTCTCGGGATCATCCTCCTCGCCCGGTAATAATTCCCTCGCATCAACCTTTAAAGCTCGCCACCTTTGACCTTCCGATTTTAACTTATGATATCATTCCGACTCATCATAAGTCCATCCAACGCCCATTCTCCGAATGTCAAACGGTTTGTGCCTCTTTGGTGCCCCTATCTTCTGGTGTGATAGGCTTGAACAATTTGAGCAACCCCATGATCATCCGATAATACAGAATGATATCTCTTCCCACCTTATTCCGGCATATCCAAACATTGTTCATTACCAAATACCGAAACGGGAAACGGGGCGACCCATGCATCAACGAGTAGAGAATGGGCACCTCTTGAAACCTCACTTCTTTCTTATCACCTCTCCTTGGAATCACATTTAAGATGCAAATCGTAAGTAAAAATTTTGCCTCAATTTTCAGGTTCCTTCTATATAGCGTTCCACCAAAGGTACCCTGTAGGAACAATGCTGCCAACATGTCGTTCCACCTTGGGTGGGCCTCTGGTTTTAGAAGCAAGTCATCAAGACTCGGTATCGTGTAGTCATGTGCGGGCAAGCTATCATACCTTGCCAACTTCCTCAACGTATCGAATGACATCTCCACATCTATCCCATTCACAGTGCCCGTTAACTTCATTTGAGATGGCATGTCATACTTGTTGCATGGGATATCTTTGTCATAGAAATTTAACGCCGCCTCCCAACCCAAGGCACAGAACGTAGCAAACACGTTGAACGGCCTGAACTCCACCTCTCTAACCCCTCTTTCATAAATGAATGCAACAGCCTTGTCTTTTAAGCAATTCATATAGTCATTGAATAATGTAGGCTGCCATTCTTCCAGTTGGTCATCTAGTGGACCCGCTTCCCACTTCGGCTTGTCAGCCGGATCCAACTCCATCACTTCCTCTTCATCGCTTTCAACATCATCTCTTCCTAAATATCTCCGCTTCTTCGGTTGTGTTTCGGCTTGTTTCCCTTTTGAAGAACTAGCTCCCTCTTTGTCCTTAGTTCTTACCATTTCCTACACACATCGCAAACAGAACACAACAACCAAACACACAAAAATCAGTCCCTTTTTTCCCAAAAATCCCCACACTTGCTTGTTACTATGGTTGTAGATGCTATGGAGCACAAAGTTTCATATGATATTTTCACAAAATTTGTTACTAACTATGTACACTACCAAACTTGGGCCTCTCATGGTTGTTCTTCATCTACCGGGCATAGGATGTAGCCCACTTTGTCAAGCTCCAAATTATTGATGCCGTTTCCTTCCAAGTATGGCTTTAACCGATGTCCGTTCACCGTTTGTTACTTGTTGGTGTGAACATCTTGAATATCAACGTCACCAAACCTACCAACTCGCCGAATGACATATGGGCCCATCCATTTGCTTTTCAATTTTCCCGCAAATAATTTCAACCTCGAGTTATACAACCAAACTTTTTGACCCACTTCAAAGGTTCGCTTCTTGATTTTCGCGTCATGAACCTTTTTAAGCTTATCCTTGTATGCCGATGCACACTCGTAAGCTTTGTCTCGAATTTCTTCTATCTCACTTAGTTGTAACTTCCGCATCTTCCCCGCTTCATCGTAGTCCGCGTTCACCGTTTTGATTGCCCAATGCGCCCGATGAGCTAACTCCATTGGTAAGTGACAACCCTTTCCATACACCATCCGGTAAGGCGTTGTACCAATTAGAGTTTTGTAGGCCGTCTGATATGCCCACAATGCATCGTCTAGTTTACTTGACCAATCCTTTCTATCCGTTCGAACCGTCTTCATGAAAATTTCCTTAATTTGACGGTTGGACGCTTCGACTTGTCCACTAGTTTGCGGATGGTACGGTGTAGCAATCCGATGGTTCACAATGTACCGCTTCAATAGTTTCCCGAAATTAAAGTTCTTAAAATGCGACCCACCATCACTAATTATCACCCTCGGAATACCGAAACGGGCAAAGATGTTGGATTGAACAAATTTGCAAACAACCGAATGATCATTTGTTCTTGTAGCAATAGCTTCAATCCATTTCAAGACATAATCCACCGCCACTAGAATCTACAAGAACCCATTTGAATTCGGAAAAGGACCCATAAAGTCAATGCCCCATACATCGAATATTTCAACTACTAAAATCGGCTGCAAAGGCATCTCATCCCTCTTTGAAATACTCCCCATCTTTTGGCAATTGACACAATTCTTGGCAAACTCACATGCATCCTTGAAAATTGTGGGCCAATAAAACCCACATGAAAGTACCCGGTAGCCCGTTTTATGACAACTAAAATGACCTCCACAAGCGGATGAATGAGCATGTGTCAAGATCTCCAACACTTCCGTCTCGGGCACACACCTCCTGATGACTTGATCAGGCCCAATCTTGAAAAGGTCCGGCTCATCCCAAATGTATTGATTCACTTGGACCATGAATTGTTGCCTTCTTTTCTTGGTCCAATGATTTGGAATGGCACCCGTGGCTAAGTAATTAACATAATGGGCATACCACGGTGCAATGAAAGTAGACACGGCTAGTAGTTGCTCATCGGGAAACCGTTCGTTTATCTCGCTCAAATCATCAACCCCTTCCACCGGAATTCGAGACAAGTGATCCGCCACTACGTTTTCACTTCCTTTTTATCCCGAATTTCTACATTGAATTCTTGCAACAATAATACCCAACGGATCAAATGGGGCTTTGCATCTTTTTTCTCCATCAAATACTGGACCGCACTATGGTCCGAGTACACAACCACTTTGCTTCCCCAAATGTAAGAACATAACTTGTCCAAAGCATACACCACTGCTAATAACTCCTTTTCAGTTGTGGTGTAATTCAGTTGCGCTTCGGACAACGTCTTGCTTGCATAGTAAATCACCACCGGCTTTTTATCAACTCTTTGACCCAAAACTGCACCAATTGTAGTGTCGCTTGCGACACACATGATTTCAAATGGCTTTGACCAATCCGGTGGTTGCAAGATGGGAGCTTTTACCAAGTGTTCCTTCAAAATATTAAAAGCTTGCAAACACTCATTAGTAAAGTCAAAAGGAACATCTTTTAATAACAAATTGCACAAAGGTTTAGTAATAACACTAAAACCTATAATGAAACATATATAAAAACCCGCGCGTCCCAAAAATGACCTTACCCCTTTCACATTTTTCGGTGGAGGCAAAGATGATATTACCCGTATTTTTGCCTTATCCACCTCCATAGCCCTCTCCAAAATTACATGGCCTAACACAATACCCTCTTGCACCATGAAATGACTTTTCTCCCAACTAAGCACCAAACTTTTCTCAACACATCTTTTTAAAACTTTTTGTAACTCGTTGAGACAAGAGTCAAAGCTAGTGCCAAAAATTGAAAAGTCATCCATAAAAACTTCAAGCGACTCTCCAACCATGTCCGAGAAAATACTCATCATACATCGTTGGAAAGTTGCCGGTGCATTACATAAGCCAAATGGCATCCGCCTAAAGGCAAAAGTGCCATATGGACAAGTGAAGGTGGTCTTGTGTTGGTCATCCGGGTGTATTGCAATTTGATTGTAACCCGGGTACCCGTCCAAAAAGCAGTAATATTTTTGACCCGATAATTTTTAAATGATTTGGTCAATAAAAGATAATGGGAAATGGTCCTTAGAAGTGGCAGAATTAAATTTGCGGTAATCAATACAAACACGCCACCCGGTGACCAGTCGGGTGGCGAGTTGTTCACCATTTTCGTCTTTGAATACTTGAATGCCAGCCTTCTTAGGCACAACTTGGGTAGGACTTACCCAAGCACAATCCAAAATAGGATAGGTAATTCTCGCGTCTAACCACTTAATTACATCTTTTTCTACCACTTCCCTTAGGTTCGGATTCAATCTTCGTTGTGCCTCCCTTGTTGGTTTTACATCCTCGGTGGTGATGATTTTGTGCATGACGATTGATGGACTATTTCCTTTTAAATCGACAATCGTCCATCCTATAGCTCATTTGTTCGCTTTCAAAACTTCCAATAAGGCTTGTTCTTGTGCCATCTCCAAATTAGAGGCAATAATGACCGGTAGAGTGTCATTATCCCCTAAAAATGCGTACTTCAAATGGCTTGGCAAGTCTTTGAGCTCCAATTTATGTGGTTCCTCCAATGATGGTTTGGTACCCGAGTTGATTTCCACCGGTAAGCTTTCAAATTGATGGGTCCATGGCGGTCGACCCTCCTTCAATGCCATAGCATCTTACTTCTCCTCTTCAACCCGTAATGCACAAGCATGTACCTGTTCAGAAAAATCACAAACACACATATCCATACTATCCTCCTCATACTCATGCAGGTTGCATCCATCGACTAAATCTGCCATAAAACACTCATCAACACCAATAGAGTTAGAATTGTTAGTAAAAACATTCAATCTCATTTTTTGATTTCCGAAAGTCATGTCGACTGTACCAAATCGACAATCAATCACAGCATGCGCGGTGCTCAAAAATGGCCGACCCAAAATAACATTTTGTTGTTTTTTCGGGTCCGCGGATGAGTAGTCTAAGACTAAAAAGTCAACCGAATAGTAAAACTCATCAATTTTCACTATTACATCTTGAACCATCCCCCAAGGTAACTTATGAGATAAATCGGCTAACACAACCGTTGTCTCTACCCTTGCTAATGGACCAAAGTCGTATTGGTCATATAAGCCCCCCGGTAAAATGCTCACTCCGGCTCCAAGATCTAGCAACGCCTTTGACATTTGAAAATTACCAACTTGAATATTTATTAATGGTGTGCCCGGATCTTGGAGCTTAGGAGGAAGCTCCCCATTCAATACCTCACTCACTTGCCCGGTTAAGTCGACCTACTTAGGCATCTTTTTCTTTTGTTGCCTTTTTTGTGTGCAAAATTCTTTTAAAAATTTAGCGTAAGCGGGCACTTGTTTTATTGCATCAAGTAACGGGAGATTGACTTTTACTTGTTTGAAAATGTCCCACAACCATTCTTTTTGGGGACCCCTTGTTGAAATGAAATTTTTCTTACCCGGGTCAAGTAGAGCTGATGGGAATGGGACTTGACTCGGCTCCCCTTCATCTTTTTTATCTTTTTCACTTTCACCTAACCCCGATTTTTTAACATTTGATTCCTTAGACATAATAGGTGAAACTTCATCTTCTTCACTTTCATTACCCGATATATCTTCAACCACCCCATTAACCAAGCCAGGTGAAAATTTTGCTTTAAACTCTTTGCCACTTCTTAACACACTAACATGATTAATATTAACATTATTACCTCGTGACGAGCTATGGGAAGGATTTACCTTAGTGTCACTAGGAAGTTGACCTTTGCTTTTCTTCAACTCCGCCACGTCGGTTGCTAATTGACCCATTTGGGTTGTTAGTGTCACTAGGAAGTTGACCTTTGCTTTTGTCACAAACTTCATCTTTTTGCATCTGGACTTCATCAAGTTGTTTCCTTTTTTGCATGTCTTGTTGCATTGCCCGAAGCATATCCATAACATCATTCCTACTTAATGAAGTTTGACCCGAAGAACCACCTTGACCCGATTGTTGAAATTGCCCTTAGTAGCCAAAATTATTTCCACCCCGATAGTTACCTTGATTGTATTATTGGCGAGGTGCAACATTACCTTGAGCTCTTTGGAATTTTGGGTTAGCTTGATTCGCCGGGTTCCTGTAACGGAAATTAGGATGATTTCTTAACCCGGGGTGGTATGTGTTTGAATTCATGTTAAAGTTTCGACCACCCCCTTGAATAGCATTCACCTCTTCCACTTGCTCTTCAACTACTCCTACCAAACACACTTCCGTCGTGTGACCTATCTCATTACAGTTAGTGCACACATTGTACACTTGATTCGTGGTTTGCACACCTCCATTCTCTAACCCATGTACTTGTGGCCTTGCTATCCATTTGCTCTAAAAATGCCCAATCATCATGCTCAAAGTTGGTACCAAAAGTACCGTTAGTGATTGATATTAAATCACGAGCATCCTCCGAACTCAACCCCTCATGAAACGCATTCATCAATTCCCAAAGTTGTATACCATGGTGAGGGCAATTTTTCAACATCATGTTGAACCTTTCAAAATCTTCATGAAACAACTCCCCCGGTTGTTGTTGAAAGCTCCTCAAGCTTCGTCTTGCATCATTTGTCTTTTGAGAAGTGTAAAACTCTTCCAAGAAAATTTGTTGCATGTCGGCCCATGTGTAAACCGACGCAGAGGGCAAAGTATGAAACCATCGTTTTGCTTTATCTTCCAAAGAGAATTGCATATGGAGTCATATGTCTCCAAATAAAAGTAAGGTTCTTCCGTTGCTAACCCCTTAAACTTTGGCAAACTTTGGAGTTCGGTTGTCCTAACTTCAAAAGTTCTTCCATCCGGGTGATGAGGAATCACTACCGGTGAAGGATTGTTGGTGATAACGGGTCAGAAATGAGCTTCAATTCCCCATACTACCTCCCGGTGATGTCTTCGTGGAGCACCCAATGGTGCTCTTGGTTGACCCATTTGCCCTTGCATAGGCCCTTGAGGTGCAAATGGTGGCTGAAATTGGTATTGTTGCATTGGTGGTTGTTGAATTGGCCTTTGGAATTGTGGTTGTGCATTTTGTGGATGAACTTGTTGTAAAGGCGTAGGACGTTGCAATTGTGGCCCTTGTGGCCGAATATGTTGTACCCCAACCGGTAGCCTACCCATGTCTTGAATTTGTTGTAACAGTTGACTTTGTTGATCCGCTCCTCCTTCAGGTCCCAAATTACCTCCATCACCCCCATAGTAAAATCCGTCTTCTTCGTATCCCCTAAAATCTTCTTCATACCCCTCAGCGTACCCATCTCCTCCTATACCCGAAGATTGCACAAAAGGAAAAGATGAATAGTGGAAACCCGATTGGTTCAGTTGTGGTCGATATGTAGACGTAGTATGAATGACCGTTGAACTAGGTGGTATTGGATAAGTAGAAGATGATTGACCCATAGTTGGGAAAAAATGTGAGAATGGTGGAATTGTTGAAGCAGGGCTAAAGGTAAGGGTAGGTTCAACTTGAGTGGTAATAGGTGGTGTAGTGTTGGTTGGTGTAACATCATGTGGTGGAGTAAGATCGGTAGTGGAACTAGGCATGGTGGTATTTGGTGAAGGTTGTGTTGAAGTAGGAATGAAAGTTGATGTTGTTTGACCCGTTGTGGGTGGGATTTGTGAATCAGCCATAATGTTTCTTGGTGTAATGGGTGAAGTGGGTGAACCAATGATCTTGTTTTCTCATAACAAAACTCTGTTGGGACGCAAGTTCTTTTAATTTCCGGATCAAACGATAGCGGTGATGACTTGTGAGAGCCCCTAGTATGCATACACCTGTAGTACCTGCACATAACACAACCAACGTAAACCCGAAAATAACAAAACAAAACTACTAAACTAACACACGTTGTGCACTATTCCCCAGCAACGGCGCCAAAATTTGACGTGTTGTCATAGTCACACGCAAATTTAATCCAAATTACAACTAATAGATAGCAGCAAATGGGTATCGAACATAGGGAGTTTGTGGAAAGTGTGTTGATTCTATAGCTTTGTGAATTAACTATAATTAAAAAAATTTGCAGAAATTAAAATTCAAGAGTTTGGATTGTTTGGTTTTAAGAACTAAGTTACTAACTAATTGCAAATCAAAATTGGTTGTTTAACAGATTAGGAGAAAATGACCATCTTAGGTTCCAGTTTCCATTAACAATTGTACATATATCCAACTAGAAAGAGTTACATAGACATAACTCATGCATAAACATTTGTTGTGATAAAAGGGAACAAAGTACTCAGATTATATAAACGCAAGGTTGTTACCCGATGACCAATTAATCAATATCCAACCCGAACCCTTCCCGTGATATCTCGATTGTCAACGACACCAAGAACGTACGATTTAGACTAGGATCAAAACATCAATTAACAAATTACAATCAAACATTCATGCACCATAATAAACATAGCAAAACACACCAAGTTTATTATTCTAGAAATAAAGATAAACACACCATAGTCATAAGAAACCTTCACCTAAGATGATCACCGAAAGTTTAGCCGGATATAGTTTGGTGAATCATCATTCCAACAAAATCAAAGTTCATACGAATCGAAATACAAACCGAAATGTTTAGAAATGTTCCCAATCACTTGCACAAGCCAAAATTCGCCCAAGAACTCCAAAGAAACATTCCCAATGATGATAGATATGAAAAGACACTTGAAAACGGTTTAATAAAGGGCAGTTACACATTTTGTGTCAGGGCCTTAAATTACGGTAGCTTCAATGTTGGTACGTTGGATTGCTACTGGTTTACGCTGGGAAATGGGAGGATTCAGGGGCTACCGTAAATTACGGTAGCCACCGTAATTTACGGTGGACCCCTGAGTTTTCTATTTTGTTTCTTATTTTCATCCTAATGTAATTCGCTCCATTCCATTCCATTCCATCCAAAGCAGCGTTTTCCCTCGTTTTAAGCTCCAAACGCACCTGAAACATAAGCAACTGTAGTTATCTAATTCAAGACAATTACGTGATCAAATGAGGGATTAACTCGTCTTTTAACACACTTAAGGGTTGTCCTATGGACCACCCGTCAGGTATCATCAACTTCGAGTCCTCGAAGAAGATGTGCCTAAGACCGCCTTTCGTACGCGATATGGTCACTACGAGTTCGTGGTCATGCCCTTTGGCTTGACCAACGCACCTGCTGTTTTCATGGATTTGATGATGTGACACCCCAGGAAAACCATGCAACTTAACTAGCTTCCTCAGTGAGTACGTACCAAATTTCGGGACGAAATTTCTTTCAACTTGGGGATAATGTGACAACTCGTGTTTTAGAACCTCTCTTTGTACCTTGATGTAATCAGTGAGAACATTATGTGACTATATGATCTTGATTGATTAATTGAATGTTATGTTTGATATTGTGTTATGCGAAATTATGTATAGATAAATAACTCGAACCACACAACATCACACAATCGCACAACATCTTTGGGTTCGGCCCATTTATGCTTGAACTCGAAACCAAGGGCAACCCAAGGGAAGGGTTCGGCCCACTTCTTTATGCTACCTAGGGTGTTAGTATAAATCCTATACTTCACCAACTCACACAAGTTTAGCAAACCCTAAATCTTTCTCATTCTCTCTCTCAAACTCGACGGCAAACACCCCTCCCTTCCATCGAAGACCTTCTTGATTCGGATCATCCTTGTGTTAGCATCAAATCTGGTTAGTGTTTATTATTGTTATGTTATGCATGATTAGATGATGAGTGATTGTTTGATGTCTCTCTAGGATTAAACTAAATCTGTTTAAATATATGATTTTGACATAGAACCGATTGCATGTTAATCGATTGTTGGATGAATATATGTGGATGGTTGATGGATCGATTATGTGGTTATGTATGCTAGAGATCGAAATCATGATTCATGTTAATATGTCTAAGGGTATGGATTGTTGCTTGTATTTTGTTCATGCTTGAATGGATTAGGGTTCATATGAATTAATTGATAAAACCTTATTTTGATCGATTAATGGATAGTTAGAAATTGTTGATTGTGTTAATTTCTAAATTTCAAGTATGGTAACTATTAGAATTGATTTGTATAAATCAATATGTAAAGGTTTGACTGTTGACTGAATCATAATGGTAACAATATAACTAAATGGCATAATTTTCGGATATTAAAACAAACAACACAAGTTTCTCTTCGGTCGCACAAGATCAGATCATATAGAATCTGATCTGATCGCACAAGACCGGTCGTACAAGGGAAATCGCACAAGCTCCAAATGCACAACAGCTCAATCACACAAGTGGCTGGTCGCACAACACAGTCGCACAAGCCATAGAGTACAACTAATTAAACACTGAGTACAACATCCCATTGCATGATCGCACAATACCTTGTGGATCGCACAAGACGGTGTCGACCGCACAAGGCCTTGGGCCACACACAAACATTTGGACGGTTGGGCCTTAAAGCCCAATATCCACTCGCACAACCCAACTGGATCGCACAAGCCATTCGGATCGCACAACTCTATCCGGATCGCACAAGACTTATGTTTATTTGGTTGGGCCGTATTCATATTGGACTGTTTATTTATTTTGGGCCGGGTATCATTGGGCTTCTATGGGTGAATCGCACAAGGCCGTTAGACTTGTGCGAGCCCAATCTTTTGAATCGTACAAATATAAGCATGTTATGTACTTGACTGTTAGCGTGTTTGCCATGATCAGTACGTGTTTGCAACCTGTTAGCTTGTGTGTAAACATACGTGTATTACTTGAACCTAGACCTGACTTGTATGGTAACCATGTTAGGACGTGGTTGACCATATATAGCTCAAGTAACCTTTCTGTGTATCTTCCGAGCAAACCAAGGTGAGTTCACACTCCTAAGGCATGGGATTCCCGGTGGATTGGGAATGGGATTGAATAACTAATCGTACTATCAAACTACTTTTCACTGTCCTCGGATTGAAGGGCGCGTACGTAAAACCTACGTACACTCATACCTACTACTGTCCTCGGATTAAAGGGCACGTACGTAAAACCTACGTACACGACCATAAGACCATCAACTCTATCAATTGAAGTCCCTCATTTATCGACTTAATCGCCGAGGCCTATGGCGAGCGGGTCATTAGTTAATAGCGCTATTAGGTTTAACAAACCTCACACCGTGCCAGTTGGACGGGCGTGTACTAATGGACTATGGGCAAAGGGTCAATGATGATAGACATTGACTTAGGGCACCTCTTACATTTTCATAGCAGTCGATACGCGTGGTCTAATAATACATGGGAAGCCCCCACTAATCTTCGCAAACATGTCAGCATGACCGCGATAGGAATTAATACGATACTAGTTTACAAACGAAAACTATAACTAAACAACCAACTGTGAACTCGCTCAACTTTGTTGTTGATTCGTTGCTACATGCCTTGCAGGTCATTAGGTACTCAGGGAGCTAGCACAGGGAGGCGCGGTCGTTGTTAGACATGGCAGTGTGTGTCATGCTAAAAACACTTCTTTATTTCATACTTAATACTTACTACGGGTTTTACAATTATGCTTCCGCTAAACCTTTAACTATGCTTTGGTTTTGAACGCCTTTCATATTGTTTGGTTGAATTATATTTACTACATACATTGTTCAATATGATTGGTGGCTTGATCCTGGTCAGTCCCGCCTCCAAGCGGTAATACTCCGCGTGTGGATTTTTGGGGGTGTGACAGATTGGTATCAGAGCCATTGGTTATAGTGAACTTGGTTTTAATAAGGGAAAAGGTTTTTGTTAAAACCAGACTATAACCTGTACAGTGCTCAACGATCCACAACGACGCTTCACTCCACGTGCAAGACTCGACATTCTAGGTGATACAATTTATGTTTACATTGCCTACTTGCTAGATTACATAGAACATTGCGCATGGTATAGTTAGATAACGTAGTAACTACTGTTTGCAACATTGTGTGTTTACTCCCTTCTGTCATCGCACATTCGCGAACCTCTCTCACTCATGTTTTCCCTTAATATGAAGATCATGGCTGGACGCGTTAACATGACTCAAGCCCAGTTGATGGCTCTGATTAACCAACAAGTTGATGCGGCACTCGCAGCCACCCAAGCAGGAGGTATATCCTGCAGTCGCAACTCTCTCTAGGATCATTAGA
This sequence comes from Helianthus tuberosus, assembly GCA_030545235.1. Taxonomy (NCBI): domain Eukaryota; kingdom Viridiplantae; phylum Streptophyta; class Magnoliopsida; order Asterales; family Asteraceae; genus Helianthus; species Helianthus tuberosus. The sequence goes on from CM060394.1 coordinate 138,166,614, forward strand.
TCCTACACTCCTAACCTAACTCTTGTGCTTAACTTTGTCCTATTCTCGTTTATACAACAGGCCAGCATGCTCAGCCGCCTGCATGCACATTCAAAACTTTCATGGACTGTCGTCCTACTACTTTTAGTGGCACTGAAGGGGCAGTTGGACTCCTCCACTGGTTCGAGAAGCTCGAGTCAGTCTTCGAAATGTGTGACTGCCCTGAAGCTCGCAGGGTGAAGTACGCCACTGGTACTCTTGAGGGCATTGCGCTGACTTGGTGGAATGCACAAGTTCAGATGTTAGGGCTGGCAGCTGCTAACGCCACCCCCTGGAATGATTTTAAGGAACTGATCAAGCGGGAATACTGTAGTCGTGATGACATCCACAAGTTGGAAGTGGAGTTCTTCAACCTGAAGATGACAGGATCAGAGATAGAGGCATATACAAAAAGGTCAAATGAGTTGGCCATCTTGTGTCCAACTATGGTGGATCCTCCCATCAAACATATCGAGCTGTTCCTCAAAGGTCTAGTACCAGAGATCCAAAGCCATGTGACTGCTGCTAACCTCGCTACTATCCAGGATGTTACTTGTCTTGCTCATCGTCTCACAGACCAGGCAGTGGAACAGAACAGGCTGCCTAAACGTATAGGTGCTACTGCTACTACTACCCCTGCTACTTCCAGTGACAACAAATGAAAATGGGATGGAACCTCTAGCAAGGGCTCGACTTCAGTTCAGTCCCAGGTACAGCAACGAAAGATTGATGACTATCAGAGTCCTGGTCAGCAATCTCCTGGTAGTCAAGGGCAGGGTGGATATCGAGGAAACCTTCCAAAGTGCAACAGATGTGATAGACACCACAGGGGTCAGTGCAACAAGGGTCGTTGTCAGAGGTGTCTCAAGACGGGTCATGAAGCTAAGGATTGCAGGAGCTCACGACCTGCGAATCAGAACCAACAACAACAACCACCAGCTCCACAGAACCAACAGCAGCAACAGTGAGGCAATAGGGGATACTTTTAGTGTGGAGCTGAAGGCCACTTCAAGAAGGATTGTCCCCAGCTGAACCAGAATCATAACAACAACAATAATAACAACCAGGGGAATAGAAACAACGGGGATAACAACGGCAATGGTGCCAGGGGTCGTGTATTCGTGATTGGCCAGGGAGAAGCAAGGAACGATCCCAACGTCGTAACGGGTAAGTTTCTACTAGACGACTTTTATGTTACTGTTTTATTTGATTCGGGTGCCGATACTAGCTACGTGTCCTTAAAAGTTAGTCAAATGCTTAAGCGTACCCCAACACTTTTGAATACCAAACACACTGTAGAGCTAGCTAATGGTAAAAGTTTAGAGGCCACACACGTAGTCAAGGGTTGTAATCTTGTTCTTGCTAATCAGACCTTCTCCATCGACCTTATTCCTATCGTCTTGGGTAGTTTCGACGTTGTCATTGGGATGGACTGGTTATCCCAACACCAAGCAGAGATTCTTTGCAATGAGAAGATTGTTCGTATTCCTCGTTCAGGTGATGAACCTCTCATGATTCGTGGCGACAAGAGTGGTGTTGTTGTGAGCATCATCTCTTTCCTTAAGGCCCAGAAGTGTTTGCGTAAGGGTCACACTGCTATTTTGGCTCTTGTTACTGACACCTCGAAGAAAGAGAAGAAGATAGAAGATTTTCCGATTGTACGCGACTATCCTGAGGTATTTCCTGAGGAACTACCTGGTCTTCCGCCTCATCGCCAGGTCGAATTTCAAATCGAGCTAGCTCCTGGAGCAGCGCCTATATCTCGAGCACCTTATCATTTAGCCCCATCAGAACTAGAAGAGCTGTCTACGCAACTACAAGAACTCTTGGACAAGGGTTTCATTTGCCCTAGCTCTTCGCCCTGGGGAGCCCCAGTCCTGTTTGTGAAGAAGAAGGACGGTACCTTCCGTATGTGTATCGACTATCGCGAGCTCAACAAGGTGACAGTGAAGAATCGTCATCCTCTTCCATGTATCGACGACTTATTCGACCAGTTGCAAGGGTCGAGCTTTTACTCGAAGATTGATTTGAGATCGGGATATCACCAGCTGAGAGTCCGAGAAGAGGATGTCTCTAAAACAGCCTTTAGAACTCGTTATGGACACTACGAGTTTCTGGTCATGCCTTTTGGGCTGACAAACGCACATGCGGTCTTCATGGACTTGATGAATCGAGTGTGCAAGCCTTACCTAGATAAGTTCGTTATAGTTTTCATCGACGACATCCTGATCTATTTTAAGAGTTAGGAGGAACACTAGCAGCATCTACGACTTATTTTGGAACTCCTTCGAACAGAGCAGTTATATGTAAAGTTCTCAAAATGCGACTTCTGGCTTCGTGAAGTCCATTTCCTAGGCCACGTCGTAAACAAGGATGGGATTCATGTTGATCCATCTAAGGTAGACTCGATTAAGAACTGGCCTGCACCTCGCACACCAACGGAAATTCGCCAATTCTTGGGTTTGGCAGGTTACTACAGGAGGTTCATTAAGGATTTTTCCAAGATTGCACAACCTCTCACCTCACTAACGCAGAAGGGCGTTACTTATCGATGGGGTAATGCACAAGAATCAGCATTTCAGCACCTAAAGGATAGACTTTGTAGCGCCCCTATCCTCTCTTTGCCTGAAGGCACAGATGACTTCGTGGTTTATTGCGACGCATCCATTCAGGGACTTGGATGTGTACTGATGCAACGAGACAAGGTTATTGCTTATGCGTCACGTCAACTTAAGACTCACGAAAGGAACTACACTACGCATGATTTGGAGCTGGGAGCTGTTGGTTTTGCACTCAAGATATGGAGACATTACATGTACGGTACCAAGTGCGCCATTTACACCGATCACAGGAGTCTCGAGCATATCTTCAAGCAGAAGGAGTTGAACATGCGATAACGTCGATGGGTCGAGTTGCTGAATGATTACGAATGCTCAATCAGGTACCATCCGGGCAAAGCCAATGTTGTGGCCGACGCCCTCAGTCGAAAAGATACTACACCTAGACGTGTGCGAGCACTACAACTCACTATCCAATCTAGTCTTCCTTCACAGATTCGAGATGCTCAAGTAGAAGCATTAAAACCAGACAACGTCAGGGCTGAAGCCCTACGCGGTTCAAGGCAACGATTAGAACAAAAGGAAGACAGCTCATACTACGTCACAGGGCGTATTTGGGTCCCACACTATGGAAACTTACGCGAGCTGGTAATAGATGAAGCACACAAGTCTCGCTACCCAGTACATCCTGGATCAGATAAGATGTACCACGACTTGAAAACTACGTATTGGTGGCCTAGCATGAAAGCTCACATAGCGACCTACGTCAGTAAATGCTTGACTTGTGCGAGAGTCAAAGTCGAATACCAGAAACCCTCAGGCCTACTTCAACAACCAGAGATACCATAATGGAAATGGGAGCAAATTTCCATGGATTTTGTTACTGGCCCGCCTAGGTCTCAACGGGGGAATGATACTATTTGGGTGATCATGGATCGACTCGCAAAGTCTGCACACTTCCTGGCTATCAAAGAAACAGACAAGTTCTCTACTCTAGCAGACGTTTACCTGAAGGAGGTGGTTTTGAGGCACGGGGTGCCAACCTCTATTATCTCTGATCGTGATGCACGTTTTACTTCAGAACTGTGGCAAGAAATGCACAAGTCCTTTGGTTCACGTTTGGATATGAGCACCGCTTATCACCCACAAACGGATGGGCAGTCTGAACGCACCATCCAAACCTTTGAAGACATGCTTAGGGCATGCGTGATTGACTTTGGCAACGGCTGGGAAAAGCATCTGCCACTAGTGGAATTTTCGTACAACAACAGCTACCACACTAGCATACAGGCCGCTCCATTTGAGGCATTATACGGGCGTAAATGCCGATCACCTCTTTGTTGCGCAGAGGTGGGGGATAGTCAGATCACTGGTCCAGAACTTGTGGTAGACACAACAGAAAGGATTGCTCAAATACGACAACGAATGGCGGAAGCTCGTGACCGTCAGAAAAGCTACGCTGATAAGGGCAGGAAACCACTCGAGTTCCAGGTTGGGGATCGAGTGCTACTTAAAGTCTCACCCTGGAAGGGTGTTGTTCGTTTTGGCAAACGAGGCAAACTTAACCCACGATACGTCAGACCATTCGACATCATAGAGAAAATAGGCAAGGTGGCCTACAAACTAAACCTACCAGCAGAACTCAGTGCAGTTCACAACGTATTTCACGTCTCCAATCTGAAGAAGTGTCTGTCAGATGAGACCCTCATAGTTCCTTTGAAGGAGCTCACTATCGACGATCAGCTGCGATTTGTCGAGGAACCAATAGAGATTACTGATCGAGATGTTAAGATTCTCAAGCGCACTAGAATTCCTCTTGTTCGAGTTTGTTGGAACTCTCGTCGTGGCCCAGAGTTCACCTGGGAACGCGAAGACCAAATGAAACAAAAGTATCCCCAATTGTTCGCAAACAGTACAACCACTACTGAGACTGAAGCTACTGCGGAATTTCGGGATGAAATTCCAGATCAACGGGGGGAGGATGTGACACCCCAGGAAAACCATGCAACTTAACTAGCTTCCTCAGTGAGTACGTACCAAATTTCGGGACGAAATTTCTTTCAACTTGGAGATAATGTGACAACTCGTGTTTTAGAACCTCTCTTTGTACCTTGATGTAATCAGTGAGAACATTATGTGATTATATGATCTTGATTGATTAATTGAATGTTATGTTTGATATTGTGTTATGTGAAATTATGTATAGATATATAACTCGAACCACACAACATCACACAATCGCACAACATCTTTGGGTTCGGCCCATTTATGCTTGAACTCGAAACCAAGGGCAACCCAAGGGAAGTCCCTCATTTATCGACTTAATCGCCGAGGCCTATGGCGAGCGGGTCATTAGTTAATAGCGCTATTAGGTTTAACAAACCTCACACCGTGCCAGTCGGACGGGCGTGTACTAATGGACTATGGGCAAAGGGTTAATGATGATAGACATTGACTTAGGGCACCTCTTACATTTTCGTAGCAGTCGATACGCGTGGTCTAATAATACATGGGAAGCCCCCACTAATCTTCGCAAACATGTCAGGATGACCGCGATACGAATTAATACGATACTGGTTTACAAACGAAAACTATAACTAAACAACCAACTGTGAACTCGCTCAACTTTGTTGTTGATTCGTTGCTACATGCCTTGCAGGTCATTAGGTACTCAGGGAGCTTGCACAGGGAGGCGCGGTCGTTGTTGGACATGGCAGTGTGTGCCATGCTAAAAACACTTCTTTATTTCATACTTAATACTTACTATGGGTTTTACAATTATGCTTCCGCTAAACGTTTAACTATGCTTTGGTTTTGAACGCCTTTCATATTGTTTGTTGAATTATATTTACTACATACATTGTTCAATATGATTGGTGGCTTGATCCTGGTCAGTCCCGCCTCCAAGCGGTAATACTCCGCGTGTGGATTTTTGGGGGTGTGACAGATGAACCGTGTGCAAAGCGTACTTGGACCGTTTCATAATCGTCTTCATCGATGGCATTCTCATCTATTTCAAGACACAAGGAGAGCATGAGCGACACTTGCGTCTTATCCTTCAACTTCTTCGTACTGAACGTTTATACGCCAAATTCCCCAAGTGCGAATTTTGGTTAAAAGAGGTTCAATTCCTTGGTCATACTGTCAACGAACTTGGTCTTCACGTTGAACCCGTTAAAATTGAAGCTGTGAAGAATTGAATAACACCAAAGTCTCTGTCTGAAATTCATTCTTTCCTTGGTCTTGTTGGTTATTATCATCGTTTTATCTCCAACTTTTCAAAGATTGTTGTTCCTTTAACCTCTTTGACTCAAAGAGAGAAACCTTTTGTTTGGGGTCCCGAACAAGAGGAATCTTTTCAAATGCTCAAGGACATGCTTTGCAATGCTCCTATTCTGGCGCTTCCTGATGGTAATGACGACTTCCTCGTGTACTGCGATGCTTCCAACCTTGGTCTTGGTTGTGTCCTTATGCAACGCGACAAGGTTATTGCTTACGCGTCGAGACAACTCAAAATACATGAGAAAAACTATACTACTCATGACCTTGAACTTGACGCATTTGTTTTTGCCTTGAAGATTTGGTGACACTACCTTTATGGTACCAAGTGTGTGATCTTCACCGACCATAAGAGCCTTCAACATATCTTCAACCAAAAAGAACTGAACATGCATCAACGTCGTTGGGTGGAATTGTTAAACGACTTCGACTGTGAAATTCGCTACCATCCAGGTAAAGCGAATGTAGTAGCCAACGCACTTAGTCGTAAAACTCATGTAAAGAGTATTCGTTGTTTCCAACTTTTTAACGATCTTCAAAACCATATTCGTGAAGCTCAATATGCCTCTATTAACGAAGGTAGTCTTTCCATTGAGATACAAGGTGGTGTTGAAAAATATCTTGTGTCTAAATCTAATGGTATTCTATACTATCTCAATCGTATCTGGATTCCTAATCGTGAAAACCTTCGAGACTTTCTGATGAATGAGGCACACAAATCGAGGTATTCCATTCATCCTGGTGCTGATAAGATGTACCAAGATATGTGTATGTCCTATTGGTGGCCTGGGATGAAGAAGGATATCGTCATCTTCATTGCGAAATGTCTCACCTGTTCGAAGATAAAAGCCGAACATCAACGTCCCTCTGGTTTACTCGAACAGCCAGAAATTCCTGTCTGGAAATGGGAGAGCATTGCCATGGACTTTATCACTAAACTTCCTCGTACTTCTTCAGGTCATGATAGTATTTGGGTGATCGTCAATCGATTGACCAAATTAGCTCATTTTCTTCCCATTCGTGAAGATTTCAAAGTCGAGAAATTGGCTAGAATCTACACTGATGAGATCATCTGTCGTCATGGTATCCCCATTGACATCATCTCTGATCGTTATGGTTGCTTTACGTCCCTTCTTTGGCAAACTTTTCAATCTGCTATGGGTACTGTTATTAACCTTAGCACCGACATCCATCCTCAGTCAGACGGTCAAACCGATCGCACTATCCAAACATTATAGGATATGCTTCGTTCCTGCATAATAGATTTTGGTGGCAACTGGGATTCACACTTTCCTTTGATCGAATTCTCGTACAACAACAGTTATCACGCGAGTATTCAAATGGCACCCTTCGAAGCATTGTATGGTCACAAGTGGCGTTCGCCCATTTGTTGGCACGAGATTGGTGAAGTTCAAATCACTGGTCCCAAGCTCATACAAGAGACAACGGACAAGATTTTACAGGTTCGAGACAATTTACTGAAAGCCAGGAGCCGACAAAAGAGCTACGCCGACAAGCGTCGCAAGCCTTTGGAATTTGAGATAGGTGACTTCGTACTTCTCAAGGTATCCCCTTGGAAGGGTGTGGTTTGATTTGGTAAGAAAGGTAAACTCACACCTCACTACGTTGGTCCTTTCAAGATTCTCGAAAGGATTGGCAAAGTTGCGCATAGACTGGACCTGCCTTAAGAACTCAACAATGTTCATCTTGTCTTTCACGTTTCAAACTTAAAGAAATGTTTAGCTGACGAAGGACTTCAAGTTCCACTCAAGGATCTTTAAATCATCGAGACTTTATATTTCGTGGAAAAACCCTTCGAAATCATGGACCGAGAAATCTAGAAATTGAGGCGCAGTCAAATTCCTATCGTCAAGGTTCGATGGGAAGGAAAACGCGGCACTGAATTCACTTGGGAACTTGAAAGTGATATGAAGACGAAGCATCCGCAACTTTTCATTACCTCTTCCTAAATTTCGGGACGATATTTCCTAAAGGAGGGGAGACTGTAACGCCCCGCTTATTCATACTTTCCTTAATTAGAAGGTCTTGCTTGTATTTCTATTTTTGGAAGTCTTGTGTTCTTGTAATCGTCCTTTCATTGTAATCGTTGTAAAATCCGAGACTTGAATCATAAATAAAACTCATGTTTCTTTAAATTTGTGTTATACATACTTCATACATATTCGTACGTTTAATTTCGTGAAACATTTGATGCATATTCGTAATTCTTGGAAACTTTGTGCTAAACATGCAAATACGTGAAACTTATGAATAATACGACTTTTGAATGCATACGATACTTAAATACGTCATTCATACGCTTAATTATACTTGGTTTATGTTCATCATACTTGTTTTACCCTTATAGTATGCCTAAATATCATAAATGACCCTTAAAACACCTACAAAGCCCAAAATATAAACTTTGGGGGCCAAATCGTCACTTTTTAAACATAAACTCGAACCAGGCCTGGCCTGGCGGACCGCGACTCACCCAGCCCAGATCTTACGCGGGTCGCGAGCCCTGCTACAGATCAGAAATGTTTGGAACTCGTTTTCCTTGGGCGGGATTTGATGTTTTTGAGTTTAAACTTGCCTCCTAAGCATTTAATTTTTCACCTAACGCAACCCTAATCCTTCCCTAAAAAACCCAAGTGTTGTCCAAGCATTATGCACTTTTCTACTCACTCACAACTCTCTCTAATCACTCTCAAACTCCCTAAATTCGTAGCTGATTGCAGAAGTTCGGACAAAATCATAGTACTTCACTAAAGTGAGCATAACTCACTCGTTTCTTGTCTGTTTCAGTTGATTCTTTTTCCTACATGCTTGGATTAACCCTAGCAACGTTTCCATAGGTTTTCCCTGGAAAACCAGAGCCTGGAACATCGCCAAAAGGGCTCCAAAGTTGACTGACTTTTCTGTTCTTGATTCAAACTTTGATAAACTTGATTAAACTTGAGGAAACTCATCTCAAACCTATGTCCTTATGCTTATAACCACATCTATGGTTAGGTAGGGTTAAAAACAGGGTTGAGACATGTAAAATCAGAGGTGTAAACCTCACAAACTTTCTGTTTTATTCAAGGGTTTAACCCACAAGTGATGTTCAAGCTTAAGACTTGATGATTGTGTGATTTAGGATTAGCTTGGGCTATCCTACTTGAAAATCCACACATTGCTTGATGATTTCTCATAGGTTAGTTGTTCATATTCTATTATTTCTTGTAAGTTCATGACCCTCCTTGAATGTTCATAACATCAAGTGTAGTGGTGAACATCTAGAGGTACCTAAATGGAAGACTTGTTCTTCCTACCTCCTACATGAATTCTATGACACCAAAGAGGTTTCTAAATGGAGGATTCATACTCCTACCTCATGCTTGAACTATTGGACATATTAATACACTAAAACCTATAATGAAACATCTATAAAAACCCGCGCGTCCCAAAAATGACCTTACCCCTTTCATATTTTTTGGTGGAGGCAAAGATGATATTACCCGTATTTTTGCCTTATCCACCTCCATACCCCTCTCCAAAATTACATGGCCTAACACAATACCCTCTTGCACCATGAAATGACTTTTCTCCCAACTAAGCACCAAATTTTTCTCAACACATCTTTTTAAAAAATTTTGTAACTCGTTGAGACAAGAGTCAAAGCTAGTGCCAAAAATTGAAAAGTCATCCATAAAAACTTCAAGCGACTCTCCAACCATGACCGAGAAAATACTCATCATACATCGTTGGAAAGTTACCGGTGCATTACACAAGCCAAATGGCATCCGCCTAAAGGCAAAAGTGCCATATGGACAAGTGAAGGTGGTCTTGTGTTGGTCATCCGGATGTATTGCAATTTGATTGTAACCCGAGTACCCGTCCAAAAAGCAGTAATATTTTTAACCCGATAATTTTTAAATGATTTGGTCAATAAAAGATAATGGGAAATGGTCCTTAGAAGTGGCGGCATTCAATTTGCAGTAATCAATACAAACACGCCACCCAGTGACCGGTCGGGTGGCGATTTGTTCACCATTTTCGTCTTTGATTACTTGAATGCCGGCCTTCTTAGGCACAACTTGGGTAGGACTTACCCAAGCACAATCCGAAATAGGATAGATAATTCCCACGTCTAACCACTTAATTACCTCTTTTTTTTACCACTTCCCTTAGGTTCGGATTCAATCTTCGTTGTGCCTCCCTTGTTGGTTTTACATCCTCGGTGGTGATGATTTTGTGCATGACGATTGATGGACTAATTCTTTTTAAATTGACAATCGTCCATCCTATAGCTCCTTTTTTGCTTTCAAAACTTCCAATAAGGCTTGTTCTTGTGCCATCTCCAAATTAGAGGCAATAATGACCGGTAGAGTGTCATTATCCCCTAAAAATGCGTACTTCAAATGGCTTGGCAAGTCTTTGAGCTCCAATTTTGGTGGTTCCTCCAATGATGGTTTGGTACCCGAGTTGATTTACACCGGTAAGCTTTCAAACTGATGGGTCCATGACGGTCGACCCTCCTTCAATGCCATAGCATCTTGCTTCTCCTCTTCAACCCGTAATGCATAAGCATGTACCTGTTCAGAAAAATCACAAACACACATATCCATACTATCCTCCTCATACTCATGTGGGTTGCATTCGTCGACTAAATCTGCCATAAAACACTCATCAACACCAATAGAGTTAGAATTGTTAGTAAAAAGATTCAATCTCATTTTTTGATTTCTGAAAGTCATGTCGACTGTACCAAATCGACAATTAATCACAGCATGCGCGGTGCTAAAAAATGGCCGACCCAAAATAACATTTTGTTGTTTTTCGGGTCCGCGGATGAGTAGTCTAAGACTAAAAAGTCAACCGGGAAGTAAAACTCATCAATTTCACTATTACATCCTGAACCATCCCCCGAGGTAACTTATGAGACAAATCGGCTAACACAACCGTTGTCTCTACCCTTGCTAATGGACCAAAGTCGTATTGGTCATATAAGCCCCCCGGTAAAATGCTCACTCCGGCTCCAAGATCTAGCAACGCCTTTGACATTTGAAAATTACCAACTTGAATATTTATTAATGACGTGCCCAGATCTTGGAGTTTAGGAGGAAGCTCCCCATTCAATACCTCACTCACTTGCCCGGTTAAGTCAACCCGCTTAGGCATCTTTTTCTTTTGTTGCCTTTTTTGTGTGCACAATTCTTTTAAAAATTTAGCGTAAGCGGGCACTTGTTTTATTGCATCAAGTAACGGGAGATTGACTTTTACTTGTTTAAAAATGTCCCACAACTCTTCTTTTTGGGGACCCCTTGTTGAAATGAAATTTTTCTTACCCGGGTCAAGTAGAGCCGATGGGAGTGGGACTTGACTCGGCTCCCCTTCATCTTTTTTATCTTTTTCACTTTCACCCAACCCCGGTTTTTTAACATTTGATTCCTTAGACATAATAGGTGAAACTTCATCTTCTTCACTTTCATTACCCGTTATATCTTCAACCACCCCATCAACCAAGCTCGGTGACAAATTTGCTTTAAACTCTTTGCCACTTCTTAACACACTAACATGATTAATATTAACATTATTACCTCGTGACGAGCTATGGGAAGGATTTACCTTAGTGTCACTAGGAAGTTGACCTTTGCATTTCTTCAACTCCGCCATGTCGGTTGCTAATTGACCCATTTGGGTTGTTAGTGTTTGAATGCTTTTGTCACGAACTTCATCTTTTTGCATCCGGACTTCATCAAGTTGTTTCCTTTTTTGCATGTCTTGTTGCATTGCCCGAAGCATATCCATAACCTCATTCCCACTTGATGAAGTTTGACCCGAAGAACCACCTTGACCCTATTGTTGAAATTGCCCTTGGTAGCCATAATTATTTCCACCCCGATAGTTACCTTGATTGTATTGTTGGCGAGGTGCAACATTACCTTGAGCTCCTTGGAAATTTGGGTTAGCTTGATTCGCCGGGTTCCCGTAACGGAAATTAGAATGATTTCTTAACACGGGGTGGTATGTGTTAGAATTCATGTTAAAGTTTCGACCACCCCCTTGAATAGCATTCACCTCTTCCACTTGCTCTTCAACCACTCCTACCAAACACACTTCCATCATGTGACCTATCTCATTACAGTTAGTGCACACATTGTACACTTGATTCATGGTTTGCACACCTCCATTCTCTACCCCATGTACTTGCGGCCTTGCTATCACATGCCTTGGCCGTCTCGAAGATTGGGCCTTCCTCTTTGAAGTAACTGCCATTTGCTCTAAAAATGCCCAATCATCATGCTCAAAGTTGGTACCAAAAGTACCATTAGTGATTGATATTAAATCACGAGCATCCTCCGAACTCAACCCCTCATGAAACGCATTCATCAATTCCCAAAGTTGTATACCGTGGTGAGGGCAATTTTTCAACATCATGTTGAACCTTTCAAAAGCTTCATGAAACATCTCCCCCGGTTGTTGTTGAAAGCTCCTCAAGCTTCGTCTTGCATCATTTATCTTTTGAGAAGTGTAAAACTCTTCCAAGAAAATTTGTTGCATGTCGGCCCATGTGTAAATCGATGCGGAGGGCAAAGTATGAAACCATCTTTTTGCTTTATCTTCCAAAGAGAATTGTAATAGAACCAACTTAACATCATCCGACGAAAACCCTTGACCTCCAATAGTGTTGCATATGGAGTCATATGTCTCCAAATGAAAGTAAGGTTCTTCCGTTGCTAACCCCTTAAACTTTGGCAAACTTTGGAGTGCGGTTGTCCTAACTTCAAAAGTTCTTCCATCCGAGTGATGAGGAATCACTACCGGTGAAGGATTGTTGGTGATAACGGGTCGGAAATGAGCTTCAATTCCCCGTACTACCTCCCGGTGATGTCTTCGTGGAGCACCCAATGGTGCTCTTGGTTGACCCATTTGCCCTTGCATAGGCCCTTGAGGTGCAAATGGTGGCTGAAATTGGTATTGTTACATTGGTGGTTGTTGAATTGGCCTTTGGAATTGTGGTTGTGCATTTTGTGGACGAACTTGTTGTAAAGGCGTAGGACGTTGCAATTGTGGCCCTTGTGGCAGAATATGTTGTACCCCAACCGGTAGCCTACCCATGTCTTGAATTTGTTGTAACAGTTGACTTTATTGATCCACTCCTCCTTGAGGTCCCAAATTACCTCCATCACCCCCATAGTAAAATTCGTCTTCTTCGTATCCCCTAAAATCTTCTTCATACCCCTCATCGTACCCATCTCCTCCTATACCCGAAGATTGCACAAAAGGAAAAGATGAATAGTGGAAACCCAATTGGTTCAGTTGTGGTCGATATGTAGAGGTAGTATGAATGACCGTTGAACTAGGTGGTATTGGATAAGTAGAAGATGATTGACCCGTAGTTGGGAAAAATGTGAGAATGGTGGAATTGTTGAAGCAGGGCTAAAGGTAAGGGTAGGTTCAACTTGAGTGGTAATAGGTGGTGTAGTGTTGGTTGGTGTAACATCATGTGGTGCAGTAAGATCGGTAGTGGAACTAGGCATGGTGGTATTTAGTGAAGGTTGTGTTGAAGTAGGAATGAAAGTTGATGTTGTTTGACCCGTTGTGGGTGGGATTTGTGAATCAGCCATAATGTTTCTTGGTGTAATGGGTGAAGTGGGTGAACCAATGATCTTGTTTTCTCGTAACAAAACTCTGTTGTGACGCAAGGTTCTTTTAATTTCCGGAACAAACGATAACGGTGATGACTTGTGAGAGCCCCTAGTATGCATACACCTGTAGTACCTGGACACAACACAACCTATGTAAACCCAAAAATAACAAAACAAAACTACTAAACTAACACACGTTGTGCACTATTCCCCGGCAACGGCGCCAAAATTTGATGTGTTGTCATAGTCACAAGCAAATTTAATCCAAATACAACTAATAGATAGCAGCAAATGGGTATCGAACACAGGGAGTTTGTGGAAAGTGTGTTGATTCTATAGCTTTATGAATTGACTACAATTAAACTAATTTGTAGAAATTAAAATTCAAGAGTTTGGATTGTTTGGTTTTAAGAACTAAGTTACTAACTAATTGCAAATCAAAATTGGTTGTTTAACATAACAGGAGAAAATTACCATCTTAGGTTCCAGTTTCCATTAACAATTGTACATATATCCGACTAGAAAGAGTTACATAGACATAACTCATGCATAAACATTTGTTGTGATAAAAGGGAACAAAGTACTCGGATTATATAAACGCAAGGTTGTTACCCGATGACCAATTAATCAATATCCAACCCGAACCCTTCCCGTGATATCTCGATTGTCAACGACACCAAGAACGTACGATTTAGACTAGGATCAAAACATCAATTAACAAATTACAATCAAACATTCATGCACCATAATAAACATAGCAAAACACACCAAGTTTATTATTCTAGAAATAAAGATAAACACACCATAGTCATAAGAAACCTTCACCTACGATGATCACCGAAATTTTAGCCAGACATAGTTTGGTGAATCATCATTCCAACAAAATCAAAGTTCATACGAATCGAAATACAAACCGAAATGTTTAGAAATGTTCCCAATCACTTGCACAAGCCAAAATTCGCCCAAGAACTCCAGAGAAACATTCCTAATGATGATAGATATGAAAAGACACTTGAAAACGGTTTAATAAAGGGCAGTTATACATTTTGCGTCAGGGCCTACCGTAATTTACGGTACCTACCGTAAATTACGGTAGCTTCAATGTTGGTACGTTGGATTGCTACTGGTTTACGCTGGGAAATGGGAGGATTCAGGGGCTACCGTAAATTACGGTAGCCACCGTAATTTACGGTGGACCCCTGAGTTTTCTATTTTGTTTCTTCTTTTCATCCTAATGTAATTCGCTCCATTCCATTCCATCCAAAGCAGCGTTTTCCCTCGTTTTAAGCTCCAAACGCACCTGAAACATAAGCAACTGTAGTTATCTAATTCAAGACAATTACGTGATCAAATGAGGGATTAACTCATCTTTTAACACACTTAACTGTTGTCCTATGGACCACCCGTCAGGTATCATCAACTTCGAGTCCTTGAAAAAGATGTGCCTAAGACCGCCTTTCGTACGCGATATGGTCACTACGAGTTCGTGGTCATGCCCTTTGGCTTGACCAACGCACCTGCTGTTTTCATGGATTTGATGAACCGCGTGTGCAAAGCGTACTTGGACCGTTTCGTAATCGTCTTCATCGATGGCATTCTCATCTATTTCAAGACACAAGGAGAGCATTAGCGACACTTGCGTCTTATCCTTCAACTTCTTCGTACTGAACGTCTATACGCCAAATTCTCCAAGTGCGAATTTTGGTTAAAAGAGTTTCAATTCCTTGGTCATACTGTCAATGAACTTGGTATTCACGTTGAACCCATTAAAATCAAAGCTGTGAAGAATTGAATTGCACCAAAGTCTCCATCCGAAATTCGTTCTTTCCTTGGTCTTGCTGGTTATTATCATCGTTTTATCTCCAACTTTTCAAAGATCGTTGTTCCTTTAACCTCTTTGACTCAAGGAGAGAAACCTTTTGTTTGGGGTCCCAAACAAGAGGAATCTTTTCAAACGCTCTAGGACATGCTTTGCAATGCTCCTATTCTCGCGCTTCCTGATGGTAATGACGACTTCGTCGTGTACTGCGATGCTTCCAACCTTGGTCTTGGTTGTGTCCTTATGCAACACGACAAGGTTATTGCTTACGCGTCGAGACAACTCAAAATACATGAGAAAAACTATACTACTCATGACCTTGAACTTGACGCAGTTGTTTTTGCCTTGAAGATTTGGTGACACTACCTTTATGGTACCAAGTGTGTGATCTTCACCGACCATAAGAGCCTTCAACATATCTTCAACCAAAAATAACTGAACATGCGTCAACGTCGTTGGGTGGAATTGTTAAACGACTTCGACTGTGAAATTCGCTTCCATCCAGGTAAAGCGAATGTAGTAGCCAATGCACTTAGTCGTAAAACTCATGTATAGAGTATTCGTTGTTTCCAACTTTTTAACGATCTTCAAAACCATATTCGTGAAGCTCAGTATGCCTCTATTAACGAAGGTATTCTTTCCATTGAGATACAAGGTGGTGTTGAAAAAGATATTGGGTCTAAATCTAATGGTATTCTATACTATCTCAATCGTATCTGGATTCCTAATAGTGAAAACCTTCGAGACTTTCTTATGAATGAGGCACACAAATCGAGGTATTCCATTCATCCTGGTGCTGATAAGATGTACCAAGATATGCGTATGTCCTATTGGTGGCCTGGGATGAAGAAGGATATCGCCATCTTCGTTGCTAAATGTCTCACCTGTTCGAAGATAAAAGACGAACAACAACGTCCCTCTGGTTTGCTCGAACAGCCAAAAATTCTTGTCTGGAAATGGGAGAGCATTGCCATGGACTTTATCACTAAACTACCTCGTACTTCTTCAGGTCATGACAGTATTTGGGTGAGCGTCGATCGATTGACCAAATTAGCTCATTTTCTTCCCATTCGTGAAGATTTCAAAGTCGAGAAATTGGCTAGAATCTACACTGATGAGATCATCTGTCGTCATGGTATCCCCATTGACATCATCTCCGATCGTGATGGTTGCTTTACGTCCCGTCTTTGGCAAACTTTTCAATCTGCTATGGGTACTGTTATTAACCTTAGCACCGACTTCCATCCTCAGTCAGACGGTCAAACCGAGCGCACTATCCAAACATTAGAGGATATGCTTCGTTCCTGGGTAATAGATTTTGGTGGAAACTGGGATTCACACTTTCCTTTGATCGAATTCTCGTACAACAACAGTTATCACGCGAGTATTCAAATGGCACCCTTCGAAGCATTGTATGGTCGCAAGTGTCGTTCGCCCATTTGTGTCACACCCTGTCTTTTGCGGAAGCGTATGATGTGTGACTAGCTTGTTATCATTGCATTCAATCATAATAAACAACTACATGATCAAAACGATGTTCATCCATTCATGAAAATTTGAGTATTACAAACACTTGTTATTTAAGTTTTCAAAACACGACCTTCGACAAGGTTACAATTCAACAAAAGTGGATGACATCTAAACTTGTAGTCTACTTCTAGTTACGACACTTGCGCCCAAGATCCATCTTGTCACCTGAAATACATGTAATTTTGGAAAACATCAACATAAAGTTGAGCGAGTTCATGCGTTTTTGTATTTCACGATTTTATACTTTGTATGAAAACATAGTATGTGTCATGTATAATTCAAGTCTTTCTTGAGTACCCCACGTACTCAAGTATAATTCCCATTTTCTTGAGTACCCCACGTACTCAAGTATCATTCAAGTGTTCTTGTGTACCCCATGTTTTAAATAATTGTTTATACAAGGACATTAAGGCACGTGAGGACATAGGGAGCTTTAGTATATTCTCCTTCAAGGCATGTGAGGACATAGGAAGCATTAGTGTTTTCTCCTTTAACTGTGTCGATTACCCTCGACTGTGTCGATTAACCTCGACTGCGTCAATTTCCCTTGACTGTGTCGATTACCCTCGACTGTGTCGATTAACCTTGACTGCGTCGATTTCCCTCGACTGGGACACCGAAGCACTCAAGTGGTCACATAAGGACCATGAGTGGGGCTCGGCCGTACCCGTTAAATCTAACCCTCGTCCCTAATTAAGTATTAATGGCATCTCAATATCTAGTTTAAGCTCACATGATCTAGTATTTTCTAGGCTTTTCTTAAAGCTCATCATATTGCACTCACCACGAGTGCTTCTCGTATTCTCAAATCATATTGCACTCGGTTCTCGTTCTCACCAAGAGTGCTTCTTGTATTTTTACCCTTTGTAAAAATTATAATATTTGTAACATGTATTTCACCCCCGAGAGTTATAAAACCAAAAACAGTTAGAGAAAAGGGAGAGCATGAACTCACAACTTTGCGTTCCCTGCGTCGTAAACTTCACCGGATTTGCTTAATTAACGTCGTAACCTATACGCGTTTTCTTAACGTTAGTCACTAGACTTGCGTCGCACAAGTACAGTCACTCTCTTTTGTGTATATAATTTTGTGTTAAAAATAACTTATATTTTTAACTAAGTGTCTTACTTATATTATTTTCTCGAAAATAATTATAAGTTTCTTGTATTATGCACTTTGCACCCGAATCATGTATTTTGTCTAAGTACGTTGTATGTGTATTTTTTTGTATTTTTACTCGTTACGAGTATCTCCAAGTCATATTATTATATATACCTAGTTCACAAAATAATCACATAATCACACAAGCGATAAATATATATTCTAAATATATATTTAACAAGTTTTATTTATGAAAATCCACCTCCGGTATTTGGTAATTTTGTAATAAAAATCATGGCGAAGTTTGTTTGGAAAACCAGTTGAACATATATTCATAACACTTGTCACCAAAAATATTCTAAGTGTTATTTTCTGGAAAAATTTCGCCAGAGTTTCCTCTATAACTGGAGGTGGCCACGCTTACTAGCGTATTATTTTCTTTTAAAAATTCAACCAATCAATTTCCAATCATCATCAAACTAGTCCAACATAAACATATATTGCAATCACATGAACTTGCAAGTTGTGTAAAAATGTGTAGTAACTCTTCAACACATTTAGTAGGTTTTTCCATCTCTAAAAATAAAGTCGGTTTTTTGGAACTCTTATTTTTAAAGAACATGAAGTTTTACAACTTCTGGTCGGTTTTTACGAAAATTATTTCTTTGTTAAAACTTTTGTTACACAAGTGTCCACACACTTGTTTGTTCACAAAACACCTCTAGTTCCTGAAAGATCCGACTTAAAATAAGACTTGTATATATTTTACTTGGTCCTTCGAAAATACCACTTGTAGATCTTTAGATCTACTAGTTTAGAACTCCATTTCATAAGAAAAATTGTTTTTACACAAGTTCATGTTTATGTTTGAAAGGGTTCGTCATCTAATAACTTTACGACTTAACATAAGGCTAGTTCATGTTCCCTGAACATGATCTAGCGTGGTTTGGTGACGATCCATTCCAACACTAGCAATCAACAACAATAAATAATCATAACAAAACTAGTTTCAAAAGTTTTACACTAACATTCATTCATTAACCACCATGTTTATTATTTTTAGTAGACTTTTAGTTTTGTTCTCTGGTGTTCATAATTTTTACCCGTTAAATTTTTTATTAACCACTTTAGATATGAACAATAGGGTGTTTAGAGTCACTTACTACTAGCTCGAGGCTAGGGAAGAAACTAGACGAAAAACGGGTGGTTAATAGCGTTGTGGTGAGGTCCTTGTGTTCCCGAGTGCACCGAGCTTCCTTATACGCGATCCTTCTCCTTTAAATATGTATGGAATGGCAAGATCAAAATTGAAAAGTGGTTGGATGTATGTGAAGGCTCTCGGCCGAGATATCAAGAGAAGGAGAGAAAGATGAATTTTTTTTTTTAGTTGGTGGGTTTTGTGAATGAAATGATTACCCTTTTAGAATTCTTATAATCCATCACAAACTAAAATCAATTGCATAAAATGTCCTTTAGATATCAGACATGGGTAAATAAAATAGTCAAAAGTGAATGGGGTGTGTCCCCTTAGGGGGAAGGATAGTTGGGGGGTTTTTTTTACTTGGTTAGATCTTAATCATCTAGTTAGGCACTAGTTAGTTCAATTAGGAGGTTAATCCAATTACTAGTGTGTGGTGTTTCGTATCGGGTGTTAGGGTATTCGGGGACCCTAACTGGCTCAGAAAAAGAAAATATGTCAAAGACAATATATTTTTTTTTTGTCCCGGGTTAAGTCCGGTTGTTCGGTTGGACACTACTCCGTTAAAGTGCTAAATTACACTTTTTAGTACCCTTTAAGTACTTTTTTGTATCCCTTTTAATTCCCAACACTTAGGGAAATATTCTGGATAATAAAACGACATTTCTGCATAATATTCATATGTTTAAATGCTGAATTGAGCTGAATTTATTAAAATTCTGCACTTAAAGTGCGTTTCGGGTGCTATTTAGTGCGTAATTTAGCTTCCGGAATGCCTATATTAAAACCCTTGTATGTACTCTTGGGTTTTAATGCATTCTTGACGTTGGACCTACACCTAGGCTCCAATTCTAATTTCTGACTGCTTTCTGCAGTTCTGTCGACACGATGTGTCTTACCGGTGAGTTTACTAATATTTTTGACGCAACGCTATCATAACGTAATTCTTGTAGCATATATCATGCATGAATTCATTTGTATGGAATTCAGAAATTTATTTTTCTGGTAAACTAGATCATGTACAGTCATTAAAGCACAAATTACTGTTCATCTAGTGTACGGAATGTACGGAAAAGTGACGGTTGTCACAGTCTCCCCCCGTTAAAAGAATTTCGTCCCGAAATTCAAGCGATGCCATCGGTCGCAGGGGAGTTGTGAAACCAATATGGTCACTTAGATTCATGATTTGTCTTCATGTTCCCATGAAATCTATGGGTCATGTCATGAATTCTATCATACTCAAGTAGATCAATCATGTCTTTTTCTGTATTTTGTGGACTCTTGGTCCATAACCTCAACAGGTTTCTATAGTATTGCGGACTCTTGGTCCAAAACCTCAACAGGTTTCTATAGTATTGCGGACTCTTGGTCCAAAACCTCAACAGGTTTCTATAGTATTGTGGACTCTTGGTCCAAAACCTCAACAGGTTTCTATAGTAATTCTTGTCGTTTGTCATTGACGTGAATCTTATTTGTGGGAACAACAACTGCTCCTTGAGTCAGACTCCTCTAACGATTAGACACATGAATGTGTCGCGATCACTACTGATCTCTTTCTGGGAGTTTTCATCTTGTGAACAATGGTTCTGATCCCTACACCGGGGATTCAACCTTTTTGTTTTCCAACTCACACTATGCCTTCACTAGGCGAGGCTCTCATTTTAGTCATACTTCTTGTCTCATATTCTTACGATTTCTGCCGCTCATCGGCGTAATCTTTCTGTATTCTGCGGGCTGTCCTGATATGGTCACATATCCAAACGATCCTGCCTCTAATTTCCTGGGCCAACTTGGGCCAGTAGATTGTTTATTCCCGGTCTCTGATCAACACGACGGGGATCGATTTACTATGTTCCGTCTGAAGCTTCGCATAAAGCGGTACTGTTGTAGGAAAACTCTACTAAGGGCAAGTGAGTGTTCTGACTTTTTATCGAAGTTTATCACACAAGCACGTATCGTGTTCATACAGTCTGCATCGTTCAGCAGTTCCGTTCATATTCGAGTTCTTACGATCATCGGTGTGCTGCAACCCTTGTGATCATTAAAGATCATGCAGCGTTTTCTTTCAGGTAATGACGTCCAGTTTGCGGCGCGCAATTACTGTATCTATCTCAAGGTCTTTTCTCATGATTCCTTAATTCAATGTGCCGCGTACGCAATGTTGTGGTCTCGTTGCATCGACGTACAATCGAGACTTTGTCGAGAGACGTCACATAATTGCAACTCTAGCTCCTTAGCTCTTGGTTGCAGGGTTGGCATGAATTTCGTTCTTATCCACCATGTATCTTAAAGTTCTCCCTTCGCGAACTCGAAATCCGCTTTTCGTCATCATTGCACATAACTGTGCTTTCTCTAAGAGTTGCAAGGTAAATTGCAGTTGTTGCTCACGACCTTCTTTGGTCGTTGGCCATATAAGAATGTAGTCAATAAGTATATGACTTATCCAGGTATGGCTCACACGTTCGATTCATGATGTCCATGAATATCGTCGATGCATGTGTCAAGCCAAATGATACGACAAGGATCTCGTAATGCTTGAAGCAAGTCCTAAAGGTCGTTTTAGGGATATTTCCTCTTGTATTCACAGTGGAGGACCTCTTGTCCTCAAGTTGATCTTTGAGTGGTAACTGGAACCTTACGATTGGCTCATTTGTGTCATCAGTCCTTGGCAAAGGATTTTGATTCTCAATTTTCTGAAGTTTATGTAAAGTGGAGACTACCAACTTTCTCCTTGTCTCCTTAACTAAGGATGTTATGTCCTTAATTTCCTCTGTCTAGCAGCTCTTGCAGTTATATCAGAGGTTCATGCTTTGCTGGTGAAGCTAGTCGGTATGGCGTCATTCGTCCCTGGTGCTGCTTCTTGGCACGAGGTTTATCCTAACCTCCTCTTGTTGTTGCGGGGGGGGGGGGGGCGTTCCTGACAAGTCTTCAGAAAAGGCTACTGGAACTTCTTCCATCACGGGGATGTTCTCAGGCCCTGCGGTCTACTCGGAGGCGTTTCTATGCCTATTCGACCAATGAAGGATGTCGTAGATCTGCCGCCTTATGGGGTCTAGCATCCCTGCGCCTAATGCAGGAAAGTTGGGTTTCATCATTCGCAAGAGGGATGCGTCCGATTTTCTCATATCGAACGACTTCAGCTGTATACTTGGATTTCTGATCCATGCTGACTATCATATTATGACTTCGCGAGTTGATGGTAACAGAAGGTTCCGGCCTTCTGAGTCCCTAAATACAATCCTTAATCGCTTCGACTGTTTAAACTAGCCTCCAATATGCCCATTTCTAAAGAATACGGGGCGTCTATTTTACCCGAAACTAGGCCAAGCAGTTTCTTATGTTCTAAGCATGCAAGGTTAAAGTTGGTGCTAGTATTATTTAAAAGTAAGTGCATTAGGTTGGTTAATAGGGAACGTACCCGTAACCGCATCTGGATCCTGGCGTGCTTCACGAGTTTCAATCGTGAAAACCCTTCCTTGTTTGTTTCTTCTTAGGGCAATCTTTCCTAAAGTGTCCTGCTTCACCACATCTGTAGCAACCTGGTATTCTCTTGCTTCTTCCATACGGATCCTTCGCCCAACAGGCGTCCTTGCTGTGTCCTTCTTTTCCACACTTTCTGCACTTAGTCCTCAGACATCGACCTTTATGGTGAAAAGTGCATTCCTCGCATCTCGGCTTAGTTCCCGAGTAAATCTTATCACCAGCCTTATTAGTGGCTCCAACAGTTTTCCTTCTAGGCGGCGGGTTCACTTTCTTTCTTTTGCCTGTTTTAGAGCTTCCATAGTTGACTTGGGTGCTCATCTTTAGGTTTGAGGACTTCCTCTTCTTGTTGCTTGACGACTCCACATGAGTCTTTTTCTCGTTATCCTCAGATTCCGAAAATTTTCCCGCACGTAGAGCTTCTTCAGTAAGAGTGACACTCATATCGATAGCCTCTGCAATGGTTGAGGGCTTTGAGGTAGTAACCATGCTCCTGATCTGTGGTGCAAGTCCCCAAATGAATCGTTCAACCCTTTTGAATTCCGGTTTGACTAAGTAGGGGACGACCCTAGATAAGTCGTGAAATCGTTGGACGTATTTAGGAATCTTCGGTCCGTCCATTTTCAAGTTCCAGAACTCCACCTCAAGCTTCTGGATTTCAGCCCTAGAACAGTATTTCTTTTCCATCATTTCCTTGAGCTCGTCCCAGCTTAGTGCATAAGCAGCATCCGCACCAAGGGTTTGAATCTGAAGGTTCCACCAGGAGAGTGCGCCATCTACGAATAACCCTGAGATATAAGTAACACTCTGTCGGGGCGAACAGTTACTCATTCTTAGAATGGAGTCAGTTTTTTCTGCCCAACGAACAAATGCAACGGCACCTCCTGTGCCATCAAAATTTAATGGCTTGCAGTCCAGGAATTGTTTATAGGTGCAGCCAGTTGGAGGGTTATTTCCGGTAGTGCCACCGCTGTGCTCAGAGCGGAGGGCTTCATGTTATGCAATTGCTTGTGCAATACGTTCCTGAAGCTCAGCTTCTGTCCTTGGCAACGTACTGGTGTTTGTGTCTCGTCTGGGCGGCATTCTCTTCTGCCAAAATGGTATGGAGTAGGTTAGACAACATTTCAATTGTCTATGAGATACATAGCACCATAAGCCATCATGTAATCACCCAATTTCACATGTATATATAATCAATGTATGAGCGAGGAAAACAGTTACTGAGCCTTCACATAGGCTTGCCAACCTGGCTTATTGTTTGAAATGAACTCGAGGCTACGTCGCCTTGGTCATTCAAGTTTCAGTTATTTCCTGCTACACTGGTTTTCTTAGGTCTTTAACTTTACTGGTGCGTATATTTCCCCTTTGATGGGGTTGTTTGTGTAGAGGTGATAGGGAGTGTATCGTCGCTGATTCTTTTTTAATGTTATTCCACCTCTCTTGCTTAAATATTGTTTTCTCAAACGTCTCGTATGCAGGTAGAAGTGTCAGTCACGAAGTAGGCTAAGACAGGCTTCCTACTTTCTAACGTGCTAAAGCACTGATCTATGTGTTGTTCTACCAGATGATGGTGAGGACACCTATAGATAAATTTTGTGTGGTTTTCATTAGCTCGACCCGCAGAGTCCACCAGGATTTCTGTGCACTACAAGTCGTTATTACGTGGGCCCCCGTAATAATAAATTGTCTTGCACAGTTACCCCAATTTTTCTCTCGTCCAAGCAGATGATCAATCAAGAAGGGGACACTACTGTCCTTATACCTCTTGTCATGGAAAGGACCTTTGCGATGGTCCACGCGTTAACATTCATTATCGTTACGCGCGTATAGGCACGATGATTAGATGGAATTAGGAATAGAGAGAATTCCTAGTAGTTGGAGGGGCACCTTCGAGATGAATACTTCATCTTCCTTTTCTGGTCAAGTGCGTCGTCAATCTTGCTTCTCATAAGCCGCAGGGATCTCGTCCCGTTGATCAAGAATTTGTTCAAGGTTGCCGCCTCTGCCTCGTCATCATCACCGTAGTTAGGCATCTTCACGATCGAGAGGGAAGAGCAGCCATCTTCTACGGAAGCAAGCTCAGCATCTTGTTTGGTAATCACTCCCAGCCATGAGCTTTGCAAAGGACGCGAGGTCGGTAGCTTCATCGTGCGAGTCACGTACAGTAATAGGAGTCGGAGTCGAAAGTATCTTATTCACGTCAATAATCATTCCGTACACTTATTTATATGTATGTATATCAATAACATATATGCTACTTAGCATAATCAAGCAATTTAATGCATTATATCACGTATAACTCTCGTTTTTGGGGGTCATTTTGTTTTTGGCAAGTCTAACTCGTGTAGACTATGTTCTAGTTGGCACCTATTTTAAAGGTATTCCTCACTAATGTCCTCGCCTTGTCACTTTTTTGAAAAGTGTCTGACTTGTGGATCTTGGCGCTTTCGTGAATGCAATGAAAACCTTTTTGTAAAATGTTTTCGTGAGAGAACTCTAGTGATTGTAGTCTAGACTCGAGAAGGAATCCTAGTTCACTACAATCGAAGCTCTGATACCAAACTGTCACACCCTGTCTTTTGCGGAAGCGTATGATGTGTGACTAGCTTGTTATCATTGCATTCAATCATAATAAACAACTACATGATCAAAACGATGTTCATCCATTCATGAAAATTTGAGTATTACAAACACTTGTTATTTAAGTTTTCAAAACACGACCTTCGACAAGGTTACAATTCAACAAAAGTGGATGACATCTAAACTTGTAGTCTACTTCTAGTTACGACACTTGCGCCCAAGATCCATCTTGTCACCTGAAATACATGTAATTTTGGAAAACATCAACATAAAGTTAAGCGAGTTCATGCGTTTTTGTATTTCACGATTTTATACTTTGTATGAAAACATAGTATGTGTCATGTATAATTCAAGTCTTTCTTGAGTACCCCACGTACTCAAGTATAATTCCCGTTTTCTTGAGTACCCCACGTACTCAAGTATCATTCAAGTGTTCTTGTGTACCCCATGTTTTAAATAATTGTTTATACAAGGACATTAAGGCACGTGAAGACATAGGGAGCTTTAGTATATTCTCCTTCAAGGCATGTGAGGACATAGGAAGCATTAGTGTTTTCTCCTTTAACTGTGTCGATTACCCTCGACTGTGTCAATTTCCCTTGACTGTGTCGATTACCCTCGACTGTGTCGATTAACCTCGACTGCGTCGATTTCCCTCGACTGGGACACCGAAGCACTCAAGTGGTCACATAAGGACCATGAGTGGGGCTCGGCCGTACCCGTTAGATCTAACCCTCGTCCCTAATTAAGTATTAATGGCATCTCAATATCTAGTTTAAGCTCACATGATCTAGTATTTTCTAGGCTTTTCTTAAAGCTCATCATATTGCACTCACCACGAGTGCTTCTCGTATTCTCAAATCATATTGCACTCGGTTCTCGTTCTCACCAAGAGTGCTTCTTGTATTTTTACCCTTTGTAAAAATTATAATATTTGTAACATGTATTTCACCCCCGAGAGTTATAAAACCAAAAACAGTTAGAGAAAAGGGAGAGCATGAACTCTCAACTTTGCGTTCCTTGCGTCGTAAACTTCACCGGATTTGCTTAATTAACGTCGTAACCTATACGCGTTTTCTTAACGTTAGTCACTAGACTTGCGTCGCACAAGTACAGTCACTCTCTTTTGTGTATATAATCTTGTGTTAAAAATAACTTATATTTTTAATTAAGTGACTTACTTATATTATTTTCTCGAAAATAATTATAAGTTTCTTGTATTATGCACTTTGCACCCGAATCATGTATTTTGTCTAAGTACGTTGTATGTGTATTTTTTTGTATTTTTACTCGTTACGAGTATCTCCAAGTCATATTATTTTTACTCTAAAAATAATATATACCTAGTTCACAAAATAATCACATAATCACACAAGCGATAAATATATATTCTAAATATATATTTAACAAGTTTTATTTATGAAAATCCACCTCCGGTATTTGGTAATTTTGTAATAAAAATCATGGCGAAGTTTGTTTGGAAAACCAGTTGAACATATATTCATAACACTTGTCACCAAAAATATTCTAAGTGTTATTTTCTGGAAAAATTTCGCCAGAGTTTCCTCTGTAACTGGAGGTGGCCAAGCTTACTAGCGTATCATTTTCTTTTAAAAATTCAACCAATCAATTTCCAATCATCATCAAACTAGTCCAACATAAACATATATTGCAATCACATGAACTTGCAAGTTGTGTAAAAATGTGTAGTAACTCTTCAACACATTTAGTAGGTTTTCCATCTCTAAAAATAAAGTCGGTTTCTTGGAAATCTTATTTTTAAAGAACATGAAGTTTTACAACTTCTGGTCGGTTTTTACGAAAATTATTTCTTTGTTAAAACTTTTGTTACACAAGTGTCCACACACTTGTTTGTTCACAAAACACCTCTAGTTCCTGAAAGATCCGACTTAAAATAAGACTTGTATATATTTTACTTGGTCCTTCGAAAATACCACTTGTAGATCTTTAGATCTACTAGTTTAGAACTCCATTTCATAAGAAAAATTGTTTTTACACAAGTTCATGTTTATGTTTGAAAGGGTTCGTCATCTAATAACTTTACGACTTAACATAAGGCTAGTTCATGTTCCCTGAACATGATCTAGCGTGGTTTGGTGACGATCCATTCCAACACTAGCAATCAACAACAATAAATAATCATAACAAAACTAGTTTCAAAAGTTTTACACTAACATTCATTCATTAACCACCATGTTTATTATTTTTAGTAGACTTTTAGTTTTGTTCTCTAGTGTTCATAATTTTTACCCGTTAAATTTCTTATTAACCACTTTAGATATGAACAATAGGGTGTTTAGAGTCACTTACTACTAGCTCGAGGCTAGGGAAGAAACTAGACGAAAAACGGGTGGTTAATAGCGTTGTGGTGAGGTCCTTGTGTTCCCGAGTGCACCGAGCCTCCTTATACGCGATCCTTCTCCTTTAAATATGTATGAATGGCAAGATCAAAATTGAAAAGTGGTTGGATGTATGTGAAGGCTCTCGGCCGAGATATCAAGAGAAGGAGAGAAAGATGAATTTTTTTTTTTTAGTTGGTGGGTTTTGTGAATGAAATTATTACCCTTTTAGCATTCTTATAATCCATCACAAACTAAAATCCATTGCATAAAATGTCCTTTAGATATCAGACATGGGTAAATAAAATAGTCAAAAGTGAATGGGGTGTGTCCCCTTAGGGGGAACGATAGTTGGGGGGTTTTTTTTATTTGGTTAGATCTTAATCATCTAGTTAGGCACTAGTTAGTTCAATTAGGAGGTTAATCCAATTACTAGTGTGTGGTGTTTCGTATCGGGTGTTAGGGTATTTGGGGACCCTAACTGGCTCAGAAAAAGAAATAATGTCAAAGACAATATATATTTTTTTTTGTCCCGGGTTAAGTCCGGTTGTTCGGTTGGACACTACTCCGTTAAAGTGCTAAATTACACTTTTTAGTACCCTTTAAATACCTTTTTGTATCCATTTTAATTCCCAACACTTAGGGAAATATTCTGGATAATAAAACGACATTTCTGCATAATATTCATATGTTTAAATGCTGAATTTATTAAAATTCTGCACTTAAAGTGCGTTTCGGGTGCTATTTAGTGCGTAATTTAGCTTCCGGAATGCCTATATTAAAACCCTTGTATGTACTCTTGGGTTTTAATGCATTCTTGACCTTGGACCTACACCTAGGCTCCAATTCTAATTTCTGACTGCTTTCTGTAGTTCTGTCGACACGATGTGTCTTACCGGTGAGTTTACTAATATTTTTGACGCAACGCTATCATAACGTAATTCTTGTAGCATATATCATGCATGAATTCATTTGTATGGAATTCAAAAATTTATTTTTCTGGTAAACTAGATCATGTACAGTCATTAAAGCACAAATTACTGTTCATCTAGTGTACGGAATGTACGGAAAAGTGACGGTTGTCACAATTTGTTGACACGAGATTGGTGAAGTTCAAATCACTGGTCCCGAGCTCATACAAGAGACAACGGACAAGATTTTACAGGTTCGAGACAATTTACTGAAAGCCAGGAGCCGACAAAAGAGCTACGCCGACAAGCGTCTCAAGCCTTTGGAATTTGAGATTGGTGACTTCGTACTTATCAAGGTATCCCCTTGGAAGGGTGTGGTTTGATTTGGTAAGAAAGGTAAACTCGCACCTCATTACATTGGTCCTTTCAAGATTCTCGAAAGGATTGGCAAAGTTGCGCATAGACTGGACCTGCCTGAAGAACTCAACAATGTTCATCCTGTCTTTCACGTTTCAAACTTAAAGAAATGTTTAGCTGATGAAGGACTTCAAGTTCCACTCGAGGATCTTCAAATCAACAAGACTTTACATTTCGTGGAAAAACCCGTCGAAATCATGGACCGAGAAATCTAGAAATTGAGGCGCAATCAAATTCCTATCGTCAAGGTTCGATGGGAAGGAAAACGTGGCACTGAATTCACTTGGGAACTTGAAAGTGATATGAAGACGAAGCATCCGCAACTTTTCATTACCTCTTCCTAAATTTCAGGACGAAATTTCCTAAAGGAGGGGAGACTGTAACGCCCATCTTATTCGTACTTTCCTTAATTAGAAGGTCTTGCTTGTATTTCTATTTTTGGAAGTCTTGTGTTCTTGTAATCGTCCTTTCATTATAATCGTTGTAAAATCCGAGACTTGAATCATAAATAAAACTCCTGTTTCTTTAAATTTGTGTTATACATACTTCATACATATTCGTACGTTTAATTTCGTGAAACATTTGATGCATATTCGTAATTCTTGGAAACTTTGTGCTAAACATGCAAATACGTGAAACTTGTGAATAATACGACTTTTGAATGCATACGATACTTAAATACGACATTCATACGCTTAATTATACTTGGTTTATGTTCATCATACTTGTTTTACCCTTATAGTATGCCTAAATATCATAAATGACCCTTAAAACACCTAAAAAGCCCAAAATATAAACTTTGGGGGCCAAATCATCACTTTTTAAACATAAACTCGAACCAGGCCTTGCCTGGCGGACCGCGACTCACCCAGCCTAGATCTTACGCGGGCCGCGAGCTCTTCTGCAGGTTAGAAATGTTTGGAACTCGTTTTCCTTGGGCGGGATTTGATGTTTTTGAGTTTAAACTTGCCTCCTAAGCATTTAATTTTTCACCTAACCCAACCCTAATCCTTCCCTAAAAAACCCAAGTGTTGTCCAAGCATTATGCACTTTTCTACTCACTCACAACTCTCTCTAATCACTCTCAAACTCCCTAAATCCGTAGCTGATTGCAGAAGTTCGGACAAAATCATAGTACTTCACTAAAGTGAGCATAACTCACTCGTTTCTTGTCTGTTTCAGTTGATTCTTTTTCCTACATGCTTGGATTAACCCTAGCAACGTTTCCATAGGTTTTCCCTGGAAAACCAGAGCCTGGAACATCGCCAAAAGGGCTCCAAAGTTGACTGACTTTTCTGTTCTTGATTCAAACTTTGATAAACTTGATTAAACTTGAGGAAACTCATCTCAAACCTATGTCCTTATGCTTATAACCACATCTATGGTTAGTTAGGGTTAAAAACAAGGTTGAGACATGTAAAATCAGAGGTGTAAACCTCACAAACTTTCTGTTTTATTCAAGGGTTTAACCCACAAGTGATGTTCAAGCTTAAGACTTGATGATTGTGTGATTTAGGATTAGCTTGGGCTATCCTACTTGAAAATCCACACATTGCTTGATGATTTCTCATAGGTTAGTTGTTCATATTCTATTATTTCTTGTAAGTTCATGACCCTCCTTGAATGTTCATAACATCAAGTGTAGTGGTGAACATCTAGAGGTACCTAAATGGAAGACTTGTTCTTCCTACCTCCTACATGAATTCTATGACACCAAAGAGGTTCCTAAATGGAGGATTCATCCTCCTACCTCATGCTTGAACTATTGAACTATTGGACATATTAATATATAATACATAACCTATATAATACTTATATATACTATCCAAACATTTGAACCTTTGATGATGAATTTGTGTTCATTCGTCAAAGTACTAGATTACATCATCTAAGACCTAAAACTTGTTATGATTCTAATGGGTATTCTACCCATGAAAACATTCTAACCCTTGGGGTTCATAGTGTCAAACAAGTATTATGTGTTAAAGATGATTACTTTCTTATGTTTATGTTCATACGTTTTTAATTCAGAATCTTTATTCCACCGTTATACTCCAATACTCACACGCCTTGTTTCTTCGTGTAGAAGGACTTTGTGTTCCAACCTCCCACAACAACTCACTCGCGGATTTACAAGTGGAAAGCTTGCAAAATCGTGAGTATACTCGAAACCCACTTTTTATGTTCATCACTTTTGGGGTGTAACATGTTAAATTATTAAATTACACTTAAACTTTAATCTTTATGCATGCACAAAACAATCCAAATACATGAATGCTATGTTGTGATACTTGATGCTTATACTTGGGTGATTCTTATGTGATACAATAGTCATTAGCTTTATACGAGCCTCCATTTGACATGTATAGCGCTATAGGAGTAACGCACCACCCGTGAACGAGATGTCGTGTTGAATTATATCATTTTTACGTAAACAGATGGTTGACTAGAAATATTGCATGCCTTGTATGATGATCTTGTATAAACTAAGTTGCCGTGTGGATTCGTTTTAAACTTTTAAACTTATACTTATACTTATTCTTAAACGTGTATACTCGCCTTTGCTTTTGCATTGAACTTTATTTTAAACATGTTACAGGTTGAGGACTGATGATGCTATGAAACGAAGTAGCAATGATGCCTAGATACACATTTAGACGTTTAGGGTTAAAATGTTGTATCCATTTTGTTCTTGATGTTATGTATTTCCATTGAACTTGTTGTTATTTGAATTTTCCATGTAATGTTTGAAAATTTGGTTATGAAATGAGAATGGTTGATTTAAATATTGTCACAAATAGCGTTATGAAGTCTCTTGCAATCTCGAGCTCGTCCCACTCTAATGATTCCGCCATTGTTTGGGGTGTGACAAGTCTGTGAATGTTAAACTTATTAAATTCTGAAGAGATTGAAGTTTGACTATGACAAAGACGGACTACGACAAGGATTAAAGATTGACTGCGGCAATATCCAAAGGGGAGTCTGTGAGTGCATTATGTCTATTGCCTCCGTCAATGTATCGAGTCATAGTTAATTGTATAGGAATACGTGTCGAAAGTGTCGGAAATGTAAAGTTGTAGGTTAAGATCCCTTTCGCATGAAAGGACCTTTCGTGCGATAGGGATGTCCTGTCATCCAAGTGCTTTCCACACGTAAGAGTTCTCTCATCCCAGGGTGTTCGTGCGATAGGCTCTGCCTATAAATAGGGGACTTGGGACTTGTCATTTAGAATTTTTAGGTCTTTGGCAGTGAAGCTCTGCCCCTTTGGTTTCATGGTTTTGTATCATCATATTATCAATAGAAACCAGTTTAATTAGAGAGTTCTTGTGTTTGTCATCATCATACATGGATTCTGCACATGATATGGTGAATATCTGACCTACCGGAGCATTCGAAGAACCGAAACGGTCCTCACTCGTTTCGTGTCAAGAATTTGGCAATATTTTCAAAAGGCCTTTGGATCCCGCTTAGATCTAAGCACGACCTTTCATCCACAGACGGATGCACAAAGCGAATGAACCATCCAAACACTCGAAGATATGCTCCGAGCTTGCGTAATGGATTTAGGCGGAAATTGGGATACTCACTTACCTTTAGTTGAGTTCTCATATAATAACAATTATCACACCAGCATACAAGCCACCCCATTCGAAGCCTCATATGGTCGAAAGTGTCGATCTCCGTTATATTTGGTGAAAGTTGGTGACAAACATCTGAAAGGTCCAGAGCTAGTCCAGGAGACTACTGATAAGATATTCCAGATCCGAGACCGTATCAAGGTGGCTCGTGACAGAAAAAAGATCTACGCGGATAAACAAGTAAACCTTTAACTTTCGTGGTTGGTGACAAAGTTTCATTAAAAGTCTCTCCTTGGAAAGGCGTAGCCAGATTCGGGAAGCAAGGAAAGCTTAACCTGAGATACATCGGACCTTTTGAGATTCTGGCAAAGATTGGAACTGTCGCATATAAGTAGAAATTGTCGGAAACACTTAGTGGCGTCCATGACACTTTTCACGTATCAGATCTCAAAAAGTGTCTTTCGGACGAATCAATTATTATCCCATGGACGAAATCTGCATAGACGCCAAACTCCATTTCATCAAAGAATCTGTTGAGGTTTTGGATTCAAAAACTCAGATAACGAGGAGAAGTCGTATCAAATTAGTCAAGGTCCGTTGGAACTCAAAGCGCGGACTCGAGTTCACTTGGGAACGCGAAGACGAAATGAAGACCAAATACCCCCACCTGTTCGACAAACATCCTATAACGGTTACCACAGTTTGAATTTCGGGACGAAATTCTCTATAACAGGGAGAGTATGTGACAAATGGCAAAATATCCAGTAATTCCGTACAACTTTATCAATATTTAAATTAATATAATTTCCCGCTTTGGGACTAAATTTTATTTTATTATTTATTTAGTCTCATTAGTCTAGGAATGTACAATATCATAATGTAGTATGATAACAAATTCGTCGCAACTCGAAACAATATAAAACTATGTCCTAGACTGGCGGCAGAAAATCCGAACAAACTATTCATGCAAGGCTACTCGTGGTACAGCCCAAAATTGCAAAAATAAGATATGGAAACATATCCACATCAATTTATTCATAAAAACACTAGTTAAGAATAACTTATTGTTAGGAAACTTTATTTGTAAGTATTGAAGAAAATCACAATCAACTGGATCTCTGAAGAGATAACAGTCCTGCAGATCACAAGAAGAAGAAGAAGATCAGATAGGACAACTAAAATGCTCAGCATCTACTTCAAAGAATCATAAGTTGATCAAGAGCTGATTTGGATTATCAGAGAAGGTCATTTCTGATGGATCTGATGATATTTATGATGAAATATCATCAGTTTCTGATGATTCTGATCATCAGACTTTCTGATGATTTGTTCACCAGAATTTCTGATGAAGTGGTTTATCAGAAATTCTGATGAATACCCCACTTGTCTAAAACCAAGCTCTATCCTGCCACCAATGACCGAAGCAACTGACATTATTGGATATCATGATTACAAAGGCAACTTGAACGTTGGATTCAATGAATATGGCAAATTGCTACTTTATGCAGGACTTATTGCATGAATAAACTATTGTTTATTCATACACCCAGCCTTCTATAAATAGAAGGCCCAACCAGCAGAAGACAATTGAGTTTGAAGCTTAGCATTCATATACAAACACCCAAACTCCACTGCCCTTCTCACCCACGGAATTCAAGATTCATTTGTATTAGATAATAATCTTACAATCACCTTGTAAACTATTTTTGTTTCAAAGTGATATAAACTTGATAATTCTGTAAGTCTTGTTTCTGAAAGTCTAATTTCCATTTCCGCACATCTTTTTCACATCTACTGAAATCACTTGCCATATTACGTAAAAAGAAGTTGTTTAGGCCATACTGGGTCCAACAATTGGTATCAGAGCAGATTGAATAAACTATTTTCAAACGATAAATCGCTCATCTTCTTTTTTCTAAATATGGCCAGCTTTCAATCCTGGAATAATGCTTTTAATATTGGTTCTATGTCTAAACCTCCGACTCTGGTCAGAGAGGAATACCCCCAATGGAAAATCAGGATGGTCAGTTTCCTAAATGGTCATGACCGAGCTCTGTTTCAATCCATTGAAAGGGGTCCACATATACCAATAACTGATATACCAGCAGTTCCAGCAACTGACCAATCACCTGCTATCCCTGCCTCCCGAGCTCATAAAAGTGAAACACTTTGGACTGAGGAAGACAAGGAAAAGGTGGCTGGGGATGAAAGGGCAAAGTCACTCTTAATAATGGCCATCCCCAATGACATATTTTCATAAGTTGATGCATGTGCATCAGCTAAGGAAATATGGGATCAGTTGGAAAATCTTTGTGAAGGAGGAGAAAGGATGAGAAGAAACAAGAGAACAAACAATGTTTCCTCATATGAGAGGTTTAAAAGTTTACCTAATGAAAGATTAAATGATACATATCAAAGGTTTACAAAACTTTTAAACGAGCTAAAGAAATTTGGAATAACTAAATCAAATGATGAAAGAAACATAAAATTTCTTGATGCTTTACCTAGAGAATGGATAAGTCTGACCATGACTTTGTCCTCAACCTTAGAACTAGGAAATATGAGTCTTCATGACTTATTCAGCATCTTGATCCCTAGAGAGGAAGAAATATTTGAAGAAACCATTCAAAGAGGGGGGATCTTTAGCTCTTATCTCAAACCCACAAAGACCAACTACTTCCAATGATCCACAACCTTCAAACAGCCAAAGTTTTGAAATTTCTAACACATCATCAGACTTTTCAGCTTTTGCTGAAGCTATAGCACTGCTCACCAAAACATTTGAGCAGAGGTTGAAGGGAGGAGGCCAGAGATACCAGAGGAGTGACAGAGGGAGGATGGATGGAAGATCTAAAGAAGAAGTTAGATCTAAGGATAAGGGGAAATCTGAGGTTGTGTGCTACAAGTGCAAGCAAAGAGGTCATTATGCATCAGAATGCAAGACCAAGAAGCTGAAAGATGTTGCTTACTATGAGAAGAAGCTTGAGGAAGCTAAGAAGCAGCAGCAACAAGTCAGCTTAATTGCTGGGACAGATACATGGCTATCTGATGACTCTTCTGATGAAGAAGAAGAAGAAGAAATGGCCAACTTCTGTCTCATGGCACTTCCTAATGACATACCAGAAACTTCAGGACAACAGGTAAATTCAGACAATCTTGATCTTGAACACAAGCTAAATGAGCTCATGTCAGATTTTCTAAATCTGCAAGTTAAACATCAATAGATGGTAAAAAATCTGATGAGTTGCAAAGGACCTTGAACAAAATTATTCTTGAAAACCAATTACTAATAGAACAAAGTTTAGATCAAAGAGCTAAAATTGAGTTCTATGAAAACGAAAGAAAAGATCTTTACAAGAAAATCAATGATAAAGAAATTAATGTAAGAGGTTTTCAACAAGCCAAAGAGTTTATAAACTTCATTGAGTCCACACCAAAGAACAAATGATGGGGTTTGGGATATGTAAGAACAAGCAACAACAAACCCACTGTCTTTGTAAAAGCAACTCAACAGATTTCTGATAAATTTTCATCAGAATCTGATTCTGAAACGTGCAAGTCAACCTGTTCTGAATACTCTTTTGAAAAACCCAACTTTGAACCAAAAAGAAGTGAATGCAAACAAGAGTCTGTAAAAGCTACAGAGGTAGTTCACTCATTTTTTCAAGAATATCCCATCATTCCATCACAAGAAGGAACATCAGAAAATTCTGATGAATCTTGTATGTGTGTTGACATACTGAAGCTTGTTCAACACCATCTCCAAAAGAAAAATGCAAAATCTGTTAATGGCTCAGCATATAACAGAATTTCTGATGAAAAGCCAACAAGAAAAAATAATTTGTTAAAAATTCCATCAGAAAGAGTAATCAAGCATGCCTGGGTACCAAAAATCCTCTAACCATTTCATTTCAGGACCATCATGTGCAGCAGATCTGGTACTGCGATTCAGGAAGCTTCAAGCACATGACTGGGGATAGGAGCTTACTCAGCAACTTTGTTTCAAAGCTGGGTAAAATGGTAAATTTTGGAAATGGAGTGAAAGGAAGGATCATGGGATACGGATGTATAAGGTATGAAAATCTGACCATAGATAAAGTAGCCTATGTTGAAGACTTAAGTTACAATCTGCTAAATCTTGGTCAATTCTGTGATAAAGGTATTTCAAACATCCTTATTACCAGAAAAATGCTTAACAACCTGTCTCAAATATTATCAAAAGAAAAGGAGTCTATATCTTATAAAGTACCAGAAAATCTGATGTATCATCAGAATATCTAATAAATCATCAGAAATCTTGGTACCTCATCAGAAAACATTTTTGAAAAATCAGAATCCTTGAATGATTATTAGAACAAGTTCATGCATGTCATCACCTTTTTTGTCACACCCCCAAAATCCACACGCGGAGTACCACCGCTTGGAGGCGTGACATGACCAGGATCAAGCCACCAATCATATTGAACATATAAGTAAATAGTAAAAGTCATTCATTGATACGAAAGGTGTTTTCAAAACCAAACATAAACAAGTGTGTAGCGGAAGCAATAATGTAAAACCCAACATAAGTTTAAGTACAAAATGTCATAATGTTTAACAACACATTCACGATCCATGTCCACAACGACCGTGCCTCCCGTGCAAGCTCCAAAAGTACCTAAGGTCCTGCAAGGCATGTAACAGAGAGTCAACAACTAGTTGAGCGAGTTCACAGTTGGTTATTTAGTTATAATGTTCGTATCATAAATCGTATGTTCGTTTAGTAATCATGTATCGTATGTAATGGTATCGCGGCCCTCTAGGCATGTTTGCGAAGTTTAGTGGGGGTTTCCCATATGTTCTCTAGACTAGGTATATTTGTATCGCGGCCCTCCAGGCATGTTTGCGAAGATTAAAGTATAGTTCGCGGCCATTCCAGGCATGTTTGCGAAGATCGTTCTAGTATCGCGGCCGATCTCGGCATGTATGCGAAGAGAAGTATATGTATCACTAGTCTAGTAGTATCTACCATTGACCTTCCTCTCCCGAGGCCTATGGTATGTAATTCCGATAACTCTTAAGCATAAATAATCAATCAACCCATTCCCAACCCCGGGAATCCCATGCCTTTGTAGAAGTGTGAACTCACCTTGTTTTGCTCGGTATGCTAAGTTAAGTGCTCACAATTAATCAGTCAAGTCCTATAGTGCATGTATACTCAATCAGTTCACATTGTTTGTAAAGTTTCACATGGAACTAGTGTCACAGTAATATCATGGAGTGTTTGACAGTTCATATCATGCAACACAAGCAGTTAATTGCATCCATACATTTAACAGAGTTGGCATCTAGCAAATTGACTAAGTAAATAAAGTTAATAGATTTCATGGAATAACAGAATTAATCCACTTCATTGAAATAATAAACAAACAGAGTAAGTCAGTTAACCCAGTTAACAACTTAACAGAATTGTCACCTAACAGAGTTACTCAAACAATGAAGTTATCAAAATACATATTTAACAAAGTTAAATAAACTAACTGAGTTATTCCAATGGTTAGTTAAGTTAAATAACATAATTAATAACATTAATTATTAACAGTTAACATGTTGCCAAAAACACATAAGTGCCGAAAACACCCTATGGCCGAAAACCCTTTAGAGCCGAAAACACTAGCTAGCCGAAAACCCTTATGTTCGAAATCCATATTGAGCCGAAATCCCTTATGTGGCCGAAATCACTTAAGTGGGCCGAAAACACATCTGGGCCGAATATACTTTTTGCCGAAAACCCTTCTGGGTCGAGATCATCCTTGGGCCGAATACACTTGGGCCGAAATCACATAAGTGATTTCGTCCAGTTTCATTTGTGGGGGGAATGTTTTCGTTACTATTCATCATCATCAACAACACTTACTGTAACATATTAAAAACCCAGAAACTCTATAATCTCACTATGGTTACATGATTAATCATCTACAAAGTCATTTAATCAATCATTGATATAAAACAAATACTCTACCAAAACTTTGTGAGATCAAGAACATACTTGAATCAGTTTATCTTTTATTAACATATACCCACTGTTGATCAAAACATCTAATATACAGACAGTTCATAGATAATAATTATCTAACAAGCACACAATGATCAATCACATAATCACATATATAAATATATACATACATCATGATTAAACATCCAATAATCATACGATATGCATCTAAAACAACTGAATCATGAAATCACTAACCAATGATTAAACAGAGGTTTGGCTTCCTGTTGTTGGGTTTCAGAGGTAGAGAGAGAAACAATGTGATAAGATAAGGTTTGACAAGTGAGAAACTTCTCCGAGAAGATTGTGATAAAATAAATATATATAATACCCCACTGGGCCTAAAGCCCATTTGTTGTTTTCGTTGGTCACCAGTGGACGAAAACACTCAAGGTGTTTTCATGAGTAGGTGATTTCACCAGGGAGGTGGTGTTTTCATATTAGCAGGGGTGTTAGGCCAAACTTCCATAATAAACTATGCAATCCCAATTAGCACAAATTACACTATCATATATACTCAATTATAATATGCACCCCAAATATCAAATATCAATCGCAATACTATTTAACGTTTTACAAATGTAAGCGTTGTGAAACAAACAAGTCGTATTAACAAACATACATAAAAAAAATTAACGTGCACTAATTGCGAAGATGGAATCTTGGAAACTCGAGTTGTCACATTATCCCCAACTTGAAAGAAATTTCGTCCCGAAATTTAGCATGCGGTTACTGAGGAAGCTAGGTAAGTTATCGTTTACTGGTTCTCCTGGGGTGTCACATCATCCCCCCGTTGATTTGGAATTTCTTCCCGAAATTCTGTAGTAGCTTCCGCCTTAGTAGTAGTTGCATGGTTTTCGAACAACTGGGGATATTTGAGTTCCATTTGGTATTCGCGTTCCCAGGTGAACTCTGGGCCACGACGGGAGTTCCAACGAACTCGAACAAGAGGTATTCTAGTGTTCTTGAGGTCCTTAACATCCCGGTCCGTGATTTCAACTGGTTCTTCGACGAAGTGCAACTGTTCGTTAATAGTGAGCTCCTTCAAAGGAACTATGAAGGTCTCATCTGACAGACACTTCTTCAGATTCGACACGTGGAAAACGTTGTGAACTGCACTGAGTTCAGCTGGTAAGTTCAGTCTGTAGGCCACTTTGCCTATCTTCTCTATGACTTCAAATGGTCCAACGTATCGTGGATTGAGTTTGCCCCTCTTGCCAAAATGAACAACACCCTTCCAGGGTGAAACTTTGAGTAGTGCTCGATCCCTAACCTGGAACTCGAGTAGTTTCCTGTCTTTATCGGCGTATGCTTTCTGACGGTCACGAGCTGCCGCCATGCGTTGTCGTATTTGAGCAATCTTTT
This sequence comes from Helianthus tuberosus, assembly GCA_030545235.1. Lineage (NCBI taxonomy): Eukaryota > Viridiplantae > Streptophyta > Magnoliopsida > Asterales > Asteraceae > Helianthus > Helianthus tuberosus. The sequence goes on from CM060394.1 coordinate 138,206,480, forward strand.
CAGTAGTATCAACTACCATTTCTGGACCTGTGATCCGACTGTCACCCACCTCTGCCCAGCAAAGAGGTGATCGGCATTTACGCCCGTACAATGCCTCAAATGGAGCAGCTTTTATGCTGGTGTGGTAGCTGTTGTTGTACGAAAATTCCACAAGTGGCAGATGTTTTTCCCAGCCCTTGCCAAAGTCAATTACGCACGCCCGAAGCATGTCTTCTAAAGTTTGAATAGTGCGCTCAGACTGCCCATCTGTCTGAGGATGATAAGCTGTGCTCATGTCTAAACGAGAGCCAAAAGATTTGTGCATTGCTTGCCACAGTTCTGAAGTAAAACGTGCGTCACGATCAGAGATAATAGAGGTGGGCACCCCGTGCCTCGAGACAACTTCCTTAAGGTATACGTCTGCTAGAGTGGAGAACTTATCCGTTTCCTTGATAGCCAAGAAGTGAGCAGACTTTGTGAGTCGATCCACGATCACCCAAATAGTATCATTCCCACGTTGAGATCTAGGTAGGCCAGTAACAAAATCCATGGAAATTTGTTCCCATTTCCATTGTGGTATCTCAGGTTGCTGGAGTGGGCCTGATGGTTTCTGATATTTCGCTTTAACTCTCGCACAAGTCAAACACTTGCTAACGTAAGTTGCTATGTGAGCTTTCATGCTAGGCCACCAGTATGTAGTTCTGAGGTCGTGGTACATCTTATCTGAACCAGGATGTACTGAGTAGCGAGACTTATGAGCTTCATCCATTACAAGCTCGCGTAAATTACCATAGAGTGGGACCCAGATACGTCCTGTTACATAGTAGGCGCCATCTGCCTTTTGTTCTAACCGTTGTCTTGAGCCGCGTAGGGCTTCAGACCTGACGTTTTCCCGTTTCAATGCTTCTACCTGAGCATCTCGTATCTGTGAAGGAAGACTGGACTGAATAGTGAGTTGCAACGCTCGTACACGCCTAGGTGTAGTATCCTTTCGACTGAGGGCGTCGGCCACCACATTGGCTTTGCCCGGATGGTACTTTATAGCACATTCGTAATCGTTCAGTAACTCGACCCATCGACGTTGTCGCATGTTCAATTCTTTCTGCTTGAAGATATGCTCAAGACTTCTGTGATCGGTGTAGATGGTGCACTTGGTGCCATACAGATAATGTCGCCATATCTTGAGCGCAAAAACAACAGCTCCCAGCTCTAAATCGTGTGTAGTGTAATTCCATTCGTGAATATTAAGTTGGCGTGAAGCATAAGCAATGACTTTATCCCGCTGCATCAACACACATCCAAGACCTTGGATAGATGCGTCGCAGTAGACTACAAAATCGTCCGTGCCTTCAGGCAATGAGAGGATAGGTGCGCTACAAAGTCTATCCTTTAAGTGCTGAAACGCTGTTTCCTGTGTATTACTCCAACGGTAAGCAACACCTTTCTGTGTCAGTAATGTAAGCGGCTGTGCAATCTTTGAGAAGTCTTTGATGAACCGTCTATAATAACCCGCCAAACCCAAGAATTGGCGTATTTCGGTTGGTGTGCGAGGTGCAGGCCAGTTCTTGATCGAATCTACTTTGGATGGATCGACATGAATCCCATCCTTGTTCACCACGTGGCCTAGAAAGTGGACTTCACGAAGCCAGAAGTCGCATTTTGAAAACTTAGCGTATAGCTGTTCCGTTCGAAGGAGTTCCAGAATAAGTCGTAAATGCTGCTCATGTTCCTCCCGATTCTTCGAATAAATTAGGATGTCGTCGATGAAAACAATAACAAACTTGTCAAGATAAGGTTTGCACACCCTGTTCATAAGATCCATGAAAACCGCAGGCGCGTTCGTTAGCCCGAATGGCATGACCAAAAACTCGTAATGGCCGTAGTGAGTTCTGAATGCTGTTTTGGAGACGTCCTCATCCCGGACTCTCAGTTGATGGTAACCTGACCTCAGGTCAATCTTCGAGTAATAGCTCGACCCTTGCAACTGGTCGAATAAGTCGTCGATGCGTGGAAGTGGATAGCGATTCTTCATGGTCACCTTGTTTAGTTCGCGATAATCTATGTACATACGAAAGGTACCGTCTTTCTTCTTCACAAATAATACTGGAGCTCCCCAGGGCGAAGAGCTAGGACGTATGAAACCCTTTTCCAAGAGTTCTTGCAATTGCTTAGACAATTCTTCCAGTTCAGTTGGAGCTAAGCGATAAGGCGCTCGAGCTATGGGTGCTGCTCCTGGAGCTAGCTCGATCTGAAATTCGACCTGGCGATGGGGCGGTAACCCAGGTAACTCTTCAGGAAACACTTGAGGAAAGTCGCGTACAACAGGAATATCCTCTAACTTCTTCTCTTTCGTCGATGTATCTGTAACGAGTGCTAAAATAGCTGTGTGGCCCTTTCGCAAACACTTATGTGCCTTCAAGAAGGAGATGATGCCACTCACGACACCACTCTTGTCGCCTTGAACTTCGAGAGGTTCTTTGCCAGTACGGGGAATACGAATGATCTTCTCCTTGCATAGGATCTCTGCTTGTTGTTGGGATAACCAATCCATACCAATGACGACATCAAAACTACTCAGAGTTATAGGAATGAGATCGATAGAGAAAACCTGACCAGCGAGGATAAGATTACAACCCTGAACTACGTGTGTGGCCTCTAGACTTTTACCGTTAGCTAGCTCTACGACATGTTTGGTGTTTAAAGGTGTTGGTGCGCGTTTAAGCATTTGACTAACTTTCAGAGACATATAACTGGTATCCGCACCCGAATCAAATAATACAGTAACATAAAAGTCGTCGAGAAGAAACTTACCCATAACCACATGAGGATCGTTCCTTGCGTCACTCTGACCAATCACAAATGCACGACCCTTAGCACCATTGTTGTTGTTGTTTCCCCCATTGTTGTTCCCACTGCCCTGATTATTGTTATTGTTGTTCTGATTCTGATTTAACTGGGGGCAGTTCCGCTTGAAGTGACCTTCAGCCCCACACTGAAAGCATGCCTTATTTCCTTGCTGTTGTTGCTGTGGCTGGTTTCGTGGAACGGGTGGCTGTTGTTGCTGGTTCTGATTCGCAGGCCTTGAGCTCCTGCAATCTTTAGCTTCATGACCTACCCTTAGACATCTCTGACAGCGGCCTTTACGACACTGACCACTGTGGTGTTTGTTGCACCTGTTACACAGTGGATGAATTCCCCGATATCCACTCTGCCCCTGACCACCAGACGATTGCTGACTCGGACTCTGATAATCACTAGTCTTGCGCTGCTGCTGTGCTTGAGACTGTACAGTAGCTGAACCCCTGCTGGAATCCCCTTCCCATTTCTGCTTGTTGTAACTGGGATTAGCAGGAGTAGCTGGAGTGGTAGCGGTAGTAGTAGCGCTGATACGTTTAGGCAGCCTGTTCTGTTCGACTGCCTGATCGGTGAGGCGATGAGCTAACTTGACAATCTGTTGATTGGTGCCAAGATTCGCTGAGGTTACGTGACTTTGAATTTCCGGCACCAGACCATTGAGATACAGTTCGATACGCTTAATGGGAGGGTCTACCATAGTAGGACACAAAATAGCCAACTCATTCGATCTTCTGGTGTACGCTTCAATTTCTGACCCCGTAATTTTCAAGTGGTAAAACTCTACCTCCAGCTTATGAATATCATCACGGCTACAGTATTCCTCTTTGATCAACTCCTTGAAATCATTCCAGGGTGTGGCGTTAGCAACAGCCAACCCTAACATCTGAACTTGCGCATTCCACCAAGTCAGCGCAATGCCTTCTAGAGTACCAGTGGCGTACTTCACCCTGCGAGCCTCAGGGCATTCACACATTTCAAATACGGACTCGAGCTTTTCAAACCAATGGAGGAGTCCAACCGCTCCTTCCGTGCCACTAAAAGTAGTAGGACGACAGTCCATGAAAGTTTTGAAGGTGCAAACAGGTGGCTGAGCGTGCTGACCTCCTTCTTGTGCGGCTGCAAGTGCCGCAGCAACTCGTTCGTTAATAAGAGCCGTCAACTGGGCTTGTGTCATGTTAATGCGTCCAGCCATGATCTTCATAGCAAATATGACATAAGTGAGAGAGGTTCGCGAGTAGTGCGATAACAGAAGGGAGTAAGCACACAAGTGTTCTCATGCAATAGTGTTAAGTTAACCTAAGCATACCCAGAGCAAGTTCTATGCAATTCTAGCAAGTAGGCAACAAAACATGTACCATATTACCTAGAGTGATGAGTCTTGCACGTAGAGCGAGGCGTCGTTGTGGATCGTTGAGCACTGTTTCGGTTATAGTCTGGTTTTAATAAAAACGTTTTCCCCTTATTAAAACCGAGTTCTCTATAACCAATGGCTCTGATACCAATCTGTCACACCCCCAAAATCCACACGCGGAGTACCACCGCTTGGAGGCGTGACATGACCAGGATCAAGCCACCAATCATATTGAACATATAAGTAAATAGTAAAAGTCATTCATTGATACGAAAGGTGTTTTCAAAACCAAACATAAACAAGTGTGTAGCGGAAGCAATAATGTAAAACCCAACATAAGTTTAAGTACAAAATGTCATAATGTTTAACAACACATTCACGATCCATGTCCACAACGACCGTGCCTCCCGTGCAAGCTCCAAAAGTACCTAAGGTCCTGCAAGGCATGTAACAGAGAGTCAACAACTAGTTGAGCGAGTTCACATTTGGTTATTTAGTTATAATGTTCGTATCATAAATCGTATGTTCGTTTAGTAATCATGTATCGTATGTAATGGTATCGCGGCCCTCTAGGCATGTTTGCGAAGTTTAGTGGGGGTTTCCCATATGTTCTCTAGACTAGGTATATTTGTATCGCGGCCCTCCAGGCATGTTTGTGAAGATTAAAGTATAGTTCGCGGCCATTCCAGGCATGTTTGCGAAGATCGTTCTAGTATCGCGGCCGATCTCGGCATGTGTGCGAAGAGAAGTATATGTATCACTAGTCTAGTAGTATCTACCATTGACCTTCCTCTCCCGAGGCCTATGGTATGTAATTCCGATAACTCTTAAGCATAAATAATCAATCAACCCATTCCCAACCCCGGGAATCCCATGCCTTTGTAGAAGTGTGAACTCACCTTGTTTTGCTCGGTATGCTAAGTTAAGTGCTCACAATTAATCAGTCAAGTCCTATAGTGCACGTATACTCAATCAGTTCACATTGTTTGTAAAGTTTCACATGGAACTAGTGTCACAGTAATATCATGGAGTGTTTGACAGTTCATATCATGCAACACAAGCAGTTAATTGCATCCATACATTTAACAGAGTTGGCATCTAGCAAATTGACTAAGTAAATAAAGTTAATAGATTTCATGGAATAACAGAATTAATCCACTTCATTGAAATAATAAACAAACAGGGTAAGTCAGTTAACCCAGTTAACAACTTAACAGAATTGTCACCTAACAGAGTTACTCAAACAATGAAGTTATCAAAATACATATTTAACAAAGTTAAATAAACTAACTGAGTTATTCCAATGGTTAGTTAAGTTAAATAACATAATTAATAACATTAATTATTAACAGTTAACATGTTGCCAAAAACACATAAGTGCCGAAAACACCCTATGGCCGAAAACCCTTTAGAGCCGAAAACACTAGCTAGCCGAAAACCCTTATGTTCGAAATCCATATTGAGCCGAAATCCCTTATGTGGCCGAAATCACTTAAGTGGGCCGAAAACACATCTGGGCCGAATATACTTTTTGCCGAAAACCCTTCTGGGTCGAGATCATCCTTGGGCCGAATACACTTGGGCCGAAATCACATAAGTGATTTCGTCCAGTTTCATTTGTGGGGGGAATGTTTTCGTTACTATTCATCATCATCAACAACACTTACTGTAACATATTAAAAACCCAGAAACTCTATAATCTCACTATGGTTACATGATTAATCATCTACAAAGTCATTTAATCAATCATTGATATAAAACAAATACTCTACCAAAACTTTGTGAGATCAAGAACATACTTGAATCAGTTTATCTTTTATTAACATATACCCACTGTTGATCAAAACATCTAATATACAGACAGTTCATAGATAATAATTATCTAACAAGCACACAATGATCAATCACATAATCACATATATAAATATATACATACATCATGATTAAACATCCAATAATCATACGATATGCATCTAAAACAACTGAATCATGAAATCACTAACCAATGATTAAACAGAGGTTTGGCTTCCTGTTGTTGGGTTTCAGAGGTAGAGAGAGAAACAATGTGATAAGATAAGGTTTGACAAGTGAGAAACTTCTCCGAGAAGATTGTGATAAAATAAATATATATAATACCCCACTGGGCCTAAAGCCCATTTGTTGTTTTCGTTGGTCACCAGTGGACGAAAACACTCAAGGTGTTTTCATGAGTAGGTGATTTCACCAGGGAGGTGGTGTTTTCATATTAGCAGGGGTGTTAGGCCAAACTTCCATAATAAACTATGCAATCCCAATTAGCACAAATTACACTATCGTATATACTCAATTATAATATGCACCCCAAATATCAAATATCAATCGCAATACTATTTAACGTTTTACAAATGTAAGCGTTGTGAAACAAACAAGTCGTATTAACAAACATACATAAAAAAAATTAACGTGCACTAATTGCGAAGATGGAATCTTGGAAACTCGAGTTGTCACATTTTTCCATATCTCAACTCGGCAAATTTATAATTTCATTTGTTTTTTTTTTCTTAAGTTCTTCTGTTTTTCTTTTCTTTTAAAGTATTTTATTTTCTCTTCTCTGGTGTTGAAAACGTCATATGACAGAAGTTTTTCTGGGAAATCGTTAGTGGGTGTAAAGACTTTTCTCTATTACATTAATTACACTGAAGTGACAATGGTAGGTAATCATGATAAAAAATCTGAAAATGGCCGCCTAAATCATTTAATGCAGAGAGTTTTATCTGAGTTATTCTTTATGCAACCTGATAGGAATTTAATAACGAAGATTGTGGTGTACAAAATCTATTAGTAGGTGGATACCATTTATGGCAAAATTTAAATTTACTATATATGTTCACCATATTAAGCAAAGTCTGTCACCATCACACAAGAAATCACCAGATTACTTCTTCATCTTCTTCTACACACTCTCAAATCTTCACTTAACCACAAAAATGCTTACCATAAGAGCTGATCGTTTCCTACTTCCTCAACATCCTTACCACAACCTCAACCTCAAACTCAGAACCAGCTTTGAGGGTCCTCTCTGGGAAGGATGCCAAATAGTGGTAAATATGCTCATGGCAAGTAACTTGAAGTATGCCCTCACTGCCAATATAACAATCTTCCCTGAGATCCTTCAAATGTTCTGGCAAAATGCAACTTTGTCAGACAATGAGGAAAGGGGACAGATATTTATTGAAAGTGTTGTGCTCAACCAAAGAGTACGAATAACTGAAGATATCATCAGAATGGCTCTACAACTCAATGATGATTATAATGTTTTCATGTTCTCAAAGACTAAGATTGAAGAAACCTTGCAGAAAATGGGGTACAATCATGTAAACGAACCCCGAGCAATCAACAAAAATGTCTTCATCAGGCCATGGAAATTTTTGATCACACAAATGGGTGCATGCTTCTCAAAGAAGGCCATTAATCATCATGAAGCATCTCATAGGCTGATGGAGACGGTTCATGCCCTCATATTTAATATTCCTTACAACTTCTCTTATTATTTAATGAAAGATTTTGCAAGTAATATGTGGTCAGGCAGGCCATTCTTGATGTATCCCCGTTTTCTGATGAAGATAATCACAAGCCAGTTAGGCTTTGGAGGAGTTCATGCAGGTTATATCAGAGATGAGTTGGGTCTCCAAGAGAACATGAATGTCAGTCTGCTCAGACCTACTAATCAGAACTCTGGATTGATGACTGAACTTTGGGTACTCATGGAGATAGAGCATGGAGAAGGGATAGATATTGACTAGGACTTTCTCTGTTTAAATCTTGTTTGTGTAGTTAGTTTGCTTGTTAATATGTTTATATAGTATGCTTCTTATATTGCATTGATTGACTGACTTATGGATTGGGTAATGGGTAGAGAAAAATGAGAAACGTGTTTATCAGAAGACAAAAATATTTGGCACAAAACTCTGAATTTCTGATGACAAAAGATAAATTCTGGTAATTTAAACTGATTTTCTGATAAAACTTCAACATGGTAAAAAGTTTTAGAAAACATCAGAAGAAGGCCAAAGAAACTTGGATGCTACCAGAAAATCACATGTAAGTCCTCTCATCTTGTCTCATTCCCTCTCATCTTAAAAAAAATAAAAATAAATTAAAAAAATATGCTGAAAAGGGTCACAAATTTAGGGGGAAAACACCACTAATAAATTCTGTTGAAAAATGTTAACTTCTGTTGACCACATCCAAAAGGTCAACAAAAGTCAGAACAAAAGGAAATACATATTTCTAAACAGAATTTATGTTGAATTTCTGATGACATCATCAGAATGGGACTTTGACTTACAAAGGGAGAATGCAGCTGAAGAAAAGGTGATTGGACCTCTTACTAAATGGGGTCCACAAAGATGAAAAGGTGTCACATAACCGATAGCTTTCTCCAATCAAAATTCGGTTTAACACTTCAGTGAAAAGAATGATTGAAGAAATTACAAATTGAAGAAACAAGTTGAAAGGGCATAACCACGATTACACGATTAATCATCATTAAAGTCTTGATACCCACGATCCAGCGGTTATATTCTGAACCAAAACTCACATCACAAGATCTAACGGTAATAAAGACAATTAATGATCCTTTAACCGCCATTACATGACACGTTCTATAACCCCTCAACTCCATAAACCAACAATTCTCTGCTAAAACCCTCACTATAAAAATCCCACTTAGCAGAAAATTCAAAAATCAAACACCTTCTTCACAAAAGCTTCAAACCAAAACGTCCCCTGTTCCTCACTCAAAATCCAAAAATCCAAAAATCCCTAAATTCCAAACCCTAACTCACAAAATTCAACAATGGCCGAAGTAAACCTCAACATCCCAATTGTTCAACATGAAGTACCTTTCGTTGAAGATACAGAATTTCTGCCAATGAAAGAAAACAATCTGCTGATGAATACAGAGCATTCAGAGTATGATGTGAGATGTCAACTTCTGATAGAGTATCTCATAAATTGTCCAATCTCAGGAACACTAACAAAAGAGAGAAAAGTACCAGAAAAGCTACTACAACAATTTGTTCACACTTTTAATGAAGTTAAAGAAAATCAGGTATCTGCTCATGTATGGGGAAATGTTTTTGTAACATTAACCCCTGCAAGGGTAAGAGAATGGCTTGAACTACCTATTCTTGACAATTACGTTAAAGCACCAAGCAGAGAAGAGTTAACAAGGTTTATCATTGAGCCTGGTTACAAGAATAAGAAAATCAACAAAATTGGAGCTATTAGAAGAAATGAAATGCCAGCCATCTGGCAAGTAATGATGGAAGTGCTAAACAAATGTCTCACCTCAAAGATAGGAGGAACTGATCAAATCAGTCGGCTATTCTGACAATCATGTATGGACTCATAACTGGGTTCAAAATTGATTATTGGTCAGAAATTTTCAACCTGATCAAGAGGTCAATCATCACCAGAAATGGAAAAATAACCTCACATCTGCCATATCCAAGGTTAATTTATGTTTTCATTTCTAAAACATTTGCTGCAAGAGAAATAGAAATTCCAAATTTGGAAGATATGTGGAGTTCAAATACCATGAAGGCCTGGAGTTCAAATCATGGATGGGAATCTGACAAAGATATCCATGAGTTACCAGAAAGCATGCTATGCCTCATTGCACCAGATTCACAGTACAGAATACAGCATGAAGCACTTCTGACCAAATCAGATTCTCCAACAGAAAGAGCTAGCAAATAAGTTTATAACTGTTCTTCATCACCAGAAGAAGAAGAAGTTCAGAAGTCCTGGACATCAGAAACAGAGGCTGCAAGAAGAATTCTGATGATAACCAACTCACCAGAAAACAAGACAGAACATGCTGATAGTCAACAGATTCATGAAGGAGGAACTCAGCATGACTTTGATATTCAGCAAGAGGAAGTACATGAACACTATGCAGAGTTACATATTGCTGGAGGAATTCATGAAGATGCTGAAGAAGAACATTATGAAGAAACTCACTTTGATAACACTGAAATTGAAGCAACCGAAGTGATACATCATGATGAATCTCATATAGCTGGTACATCTCTTTCAAGAACTGTGTTAGTTGATACTCACTCAAAACAAACAAAATCAGAAAGTTCAGTTAATGTTTCTTACAATTTAGAACATGAAAAGACTGATGTTGATAAAGAGGTTCCTAGTGCTTTTAATCTCAACTCTGAATCAGAAAATGAGGAAGAGGATGAGATCTCAACAGATAGAGATCAGGAAACTGATCAAGGGAATCTAGAAAAAGGTAATTTGTTTACCTCAAAAACTTATGGAGAATCACACATTAATGTGATTCAAGGACATAAGGAAATCCAGGACGAGAGTATGTCACTCACCACTGGTGGAGATGATACTGGTAAACTTAAGGTTGTACCAAAATCTGGTAAAGCCAAAAGTGACCCTATCATTTCCAAAACAGCAGCAAATGTGTTTGCAGCTGGAAAGTTAGCAGGAACATCTGTTGCTCCAAATGTCCCTAAAACACCTATGAATCAAGAAAATCTGGAAACTGTGCTGGAAAGTGTTTACAAAGTCTGTAAAAGAAATCCAGTAGAAGAAAAACTTGATATGTTGCTATCAGAAATACAAGGACAAAGGGCTGATATGAAGACTTTGTCCGAATCAATGGAAGTAATAAAGAAACAAACTGAAGAAAACACTGAAGCACTAAAGTCTCTCCAAAAGATGAAAGAAAAGGCATCAGAATCCAACATCTCTGCATCAGAAATCCAGATGATTCTCACAGAAATAGAAAACATCAAGGCACAAGTTGCAAAGGTTGTGGAATCAAGGCAGTCAAGCAGTTTAAACAGAGTTTTGGAGGAAGTTACCATACTAAGGGCAAGTAACAACAGTATCACAGATGCCCTTGAGAAGCTGTCAAAAGAATGGGCTGCAATTCAGGTGAAAGCTCAAGCTGAATTCACCAAAGTTCAAAAAAACATAGCTAGCAACTCAAAACAGGTAAGAGAGGGGCAACAACTAATGGAGAAGATGCAATTCAACATTGCAAAATTGGCCAAAGTAGATCCAAAAGAACCCATGAAAGAATTTCCTGCTGAAAGCTCTCAACAAGAAGCTCCAAAGTCAACCCAACAGCAATCATCAGCTACACCAAGCACAAAAGCTGGAACCACACTAATGGGTCCACCTCCAAATGTCCCAAAAGATGAAATGCTGAAAAGGTTAGCAACTTCAAAACCTCAAGTTGTTAAAGATTTGAAACTTTTAACTTCTGAAACTATCCCAAAACCAACAATGTCTGATGATTCTGCAATGAGTAAGCTCATGAATCTACAATCAATGAATGAATGGGAAGATGAAGGAGATTCTAGAAAACCAATCATTGTTAAAAGAAAAATCTCTGAGACTAAGTCAGTCTTGGTTAGAGAGATTGCCAAGGATGTAATGATATTCCCTGAGTTTAATCTGGTGAAGTATTATCTGACAAGAGAAGATGTACCACCAAGACCACCGACCCCTGTCAGAGTGGCTTTAAGAAATGAAAGGATCAAAAGAGGTTCAGATAGCATTCACTACAAAAATGAGAATCCAGTGAAAAGAATTTTAAAAGTGGATGAAGTGGAAGTTGCAACCAATGATGTTGGAGGAACTCGTGTACAAAATAGGTACACACTTCTGAGAGAGAATGGGGAAGAACATAAGGTGACTGATGAAGAAATAGCTGACCAGTTGCATCCCATAGACATTCTGTTTATGAAGGACCATTATGAAAAGGAAAAGAAAAATAATCAAGAGGTCAGAAGAGCATTAAATGGCATATCAAAGGTTGGAATACTGCTGTTTGAAAGAATGGCTTTTTCAGACTTTGATCTATGCATCAACTATGAGCATGTACACAACAAAAAGGTGTATGTCATACCACCCAAAACAAAAGTCCCCTCAGATATAGTGGAAGATGCAAGATCTGGAGACATCATTGAATTAGTAAGTAAAACAAGCAGTCACAACTATGGTGTCATATTCAGAGATAATGAAAACAACAAAGCTTTGTTCAGAAGTGTTGATATCTGCAAGTACTCCAATAAAACTCTGAGGTTTATCATGAAAGGTATGAACAAAAGACAAGAATACCTACAGAAAACAGGAAGAAACTTGGATGGCCACAGGAAAGAGATTGAGCAAATGATTGAGAATTGGATCCAAGCAAGAGAATGGTACAAAGACATGTATGTCAGCTGCAACAAGTATATCTCCTACAAGAAACAGTTGAAGAAAGGAGATGTGCACAAAAGAGTGAAACTGAATTGAAGAACTTGTTTATTTAAATTTTCATCTTTTATGTAATTTGTTTTTCAAAAACTTCAGCAACTGGTTTAAATTTGCAAGTATTATGTTTCCACTGTTTGGAAATTTTATATTCATAAGGTAGTTCATTTTCTTACAATACTTAGGGGGAAACTGTTAGGAAACTTTATTTGTAAGTATTGAAGAAAATCACAATTAACTGGATCTCTAAAGAGATAACAGTCCTGCAGATCACAACAAGAAGAAGAAGATCAGATAGGACAACTAAAATGCTCAGCATCTACTTCAAAGAATCACAAGTTGATCAAGAGCTGATTTGGATTATCAGAGAAGGTCATTTCTGATGGATCTGATGATATTTCTGATGAAATATCATCAGTTTCTGACGATTTTGATCATCAGACTTTCTGATGATTTGTTCACCAGAATTTCTGATGAAGTGGTTTATCAGAAATTCTGATGAATACCCCACTTGTCTAAAACCAAACTCTGTCCTGCCACCAATGACTGAAGCAACTGACATTATTGGATATCATGATTACAAAGGCAACTTGAACGTTGGATTCAATGAATATGTCAAATTGCTACTTTATGCAGGACTTATTGCATGAATAAACTATTGTTTATTCATGCACCCAGCCTTCTATAAATAGAAGGCCCAACCAGCAGAAGACAATTGAGTTTAAAGCTTAGCATTCATATACAAACACCCAAACTCCATTGCCCTTCTCACCCACAGAATTCAAGATTCATTTGTATTAGATAATAATCTTACAATCACCTTGTAAACTATTTTTGTTTCAAAGTGATATAAACTTGATAATTCTGTAAGTCTTGTTTCTGAAAGTCTGATTTCCATTTCCGCACATCTTTTTCACATCTACTGAAATCACTTGCCATATTACGTAAAAAGAAGTTGTTTAGGCCATACTGGGTCCAACACTTATAAACTTCACTTTCCGGAAAAATTACATAAACATTTAATTGTCCGATCCAACTAAAACGCTGCAATGTAAACAAACCGACACTTATAAAAATAATGCTTGCACATTATAAGACCAACAAAACATAGTAATGGTCGTCAAATATCATAAGGGTGTTTATTTACCACAAACATATGTAAATATAGATCATTCCAACTATTTATATAAATTGCCGGAAAAATGACCCGGGTAGCGAACCAAGTGTCGATTTCATTATCCGAAATATACTTAAACTAGTCTAGTTAACTAGTTATTAAGTTTTCGACATCAAAAATATCTCGAAGTTACATATGTATACCTTTCCGTACTAGTTTGACAAAGTAATCGGTAACGACCCGATAACGAAACTAGTGCCAAATATATCACCAAAACAACAAATTAACTAGTCTAGTGAACTAGTTAACATATTTTTAAAATCATAAACACTAATTAACATCAACAACACTCTTCTCCTCCTTTCCCCTTCACATTTTCGGCCAAACCACCCTAAAAAATCCATCCTTTGATTCCCAAAATGTGCCATTTTTATTACTTGCATGGCTAAGGATTGAAGATCAAAGACCTTTGCAAGTAGCTGGAAGTTATTTGAAGCAAATCACAAGACTATGAGTTCATAATCTTCATTTTTTTTTCTTCATCTCATCTTCATCGTATCTTCAAGTTGATAATCCCTAGCCTTTGAGCTAGTAGCAAGCTTCAAACTCTTGTATTTTCATTCTAGTTTTATAAAAAATACAAGTGTTCATCTTGAAGCTCACCTAAAACTACTTAAACCTTAACAAAAACAAATAAAAATCTAACATATTATGTGTTATATGATATTTTTATGTTAGTTTTGGTAATAGTTTGATGTAGTTCGATTGATCTTGCAAAGTTATGCTTAAAAATGAAATCTAAACATGTTCATGTTTAAATATAGCAAGATTTATCATCACTAAATACTATGGACTTGGTTTTTATACATAAAAATGATTTCATTAAAACTAACAAGTATAGTTTTTATATAAAAACTCATAAACAAGATTTATCTTGAAAAGGTATGATTAAAGTTTATGTAAACTTGTTATGAAAAATAATGATGATCATATCTTAAATATGATATATGAAATGTATAAATTACATACAAGTTTATAAGTATTTTTGTTGATATTATAATTAATATTGAGTTGTTTAAATTTTGGCAAATTGTTGATGTTAGAAAATGTCTAAAAATATACATGTCCAAACTTGGACAAAATAAACAAATCGGACAAAATGGACAAATCGGGCAAACGGACAAAACGAACGAAACGGACGACACGAACGAAGCGAACGGAACGGATGAAACGAACATACGAACCGATACGCTATATATATATAGAACCGACAAAAATAAGTTATATAGAAATATTAACGGTTTTTATAAACTTAGTTTTCTATATATATAATAGTTAGTCTTAAAAATATATAATATTTTTAAATACATAATATATGTATTTTTACTATATAATAAATATCCAAAAAGTTATTTATAAAAACCACTAAGTATACTTATACATATAAATACGTACACCTATATACTTAGTAAAATACAAAGAAATACAAATGATATACATGTATAATTGTATACAAATACGGTATAATACCCAACTTAAAAGTATACAAGAAGTATACAAACAAAGGTATATAAGTACGTATAATTACATATGTACAGAAGGCGTGATGTACAAATACTAGAATCTTATACATGTATATATATACAAATACAAAGTTAAGATTATTAAATTTTAACAAATTATATATCTAGTAAAGATATACTAAAATATATTTTTGAATAAATATATACAATCAATAAGTATATATTTAAAAATAAATAAATAAATATATATATATATATATATATATTCGAAATCATAACCTCATATACCTCGCGTAAGGTACAATTACACATGAAGGGCTAGGCCCGTTCATACATAACGAAAACATATAAATATATATATATATATATATAGGACAAAGATCCGTTAGGAACCACCCCTTATTGCGAGAACCGCGAGAACCAATGTTAACACAACCAAAAATGCCTAAAAATAGCTAAAAAACACACAAAATTTTTTTTTTAATATTTTTTATGTTAAAATCGCTACTTTTAGTAGCCAAAAAAAAAATTTTAATTTTTTTAAATTTTTTTTTGCTACTAAAAGTAGCGATTTTAACATAAAAAATATTAAAAAAACAAAAAAAAAATTTAGATTTTTTTAGGTTTTTTGGGGGTTTAGTTTTTAGCATTTTAGCTTGGGGAGGGGGGTGTTTAGGTTTTTGGGGGGTGGGGGAGGGGGTTTAGGTTTTTTTTTTTTTTTTTTTTTTGGGGGGGGGGGGGGGTGGGGTTAGGTTTTTTTTAGGTTTTTTAAGGGTTTTAGTTTTTAGCATTTAGCTTGGGGGGGTGGGGGGTTTAGGTTTTTGGGGGGTGGGGGTTAGGTTTTTTTAGGTTTTTTTAGCTATTTTAGGTTGTGTTCACATTGGTTCTCGTGGTTCTCGCAATAAAGGTGGTTCTCGCATGAACCTTACCCTATATATATATAGGGTGAGGTTCATTGGGGAACACTAAAAAAGTGGGGAACTGACTCAAACGAACTCCGATTGGACTCATTCCAGCGGCGTTGGAACCAGCTCATCGAACCCTAACTACGATCTCTTAACCCTAAACCCTAAATCATAACCCCTAAACCCTAAATATATTAGGGTTTGACTTTTAGGGTATAGCTCTAGGGTTTAGCTTTAGGGTTTAGCTTTATGGTTTAGCTTTAGGGTTTAAGGTTTAGCTTTAGGGTTTAACTTTAGGGTTTAGCTTTAGGTTTAGCCTTTAGGGTTTAGCTTTTAGGGTTCATAGTTTAGATTTTACGGTTTAGCTTAGATTTTAGCCTTATTTTTTAGCTTTAGGGTTTAGAGTTTAGGAGTTAGGATTTAGGGTTTAGGATTAAGAGATCCTAGTTAGGGTTCGACGAGCCGGTTCCAACACCGCTGGAATGAGTCCAATCGGAGTTCGTTTGAGTCGGTTCCCCGTTGTTCCCTACTTTTTTAGTGTTCCCCAATGAACCTTCCCCTATATATATATATATATATATATATATATATATTCCAACATAACAAAACAATTACAAGTTTAAATAATATTCAAAGATAAACCACTTGTACAAAAACAAATGTAGGCCTAAGTGTCTAACAAAATTAGAACACTTGTAGGTTACGTCACGAACCCAGAACCAGATATCATCTAGAGATTTGCACGGAGCGCAAAATCAGTGAGTTTATGTTTTCCCATTTCATTAAACGTTTTATAGTTTTAAACTCTCGGGGAAGGATACATGTTACAATTGGTATGGTTAAGCTAGATAATGAAAATATTATAGATGACATTCGAATAGGACACGGGTAACCATTAGTTACCAATTAAACCGGGGAGTGAAAAGAATATATCTATGGAGTATGACGAGCACCACTTTAAAAGACAATCTTCTATTTCGTTAGAGTGCTTTTATGTCCTATCTTGAAGTATACATTGAAATTCGTTTAGGCTTGGTTACTACCTATGTCGACACACATATTAATGTCCTTGCAAAACATTAATGATCTTTCAAATTTCATTAGCGCTTTACATACCGGGTTTTCATTACAATACTTCAAATGTTTTAAAGATTCACTTGATTCAAAACTAAATACATGAATTCACCAACTTTGTTGATGTTTTCAAACTTAACATGTATTCCAAGTAACTAGTGGACAGCATTTAGAAAACGAGTTTCGTGGGGTCAAGAAGTCAAGCATAAGATGTCATCCACTTTTGATGGACTTTGGTTCATATAACAACTCTCCTAAACATTCTTAAGATACACTTATATATGTACATGTTCGAAGATAGCTAAACATAGGAAGGCAAATAGAGATGACAACAAATCTAACAAATCAAAGCCACGTACTTCCTTCAGTTACTATTACACAGGTAACAGTTCTCCTAGAACCCTTGACATGACCCTAAACGCTCCTAAATACACCCCGAATATGAAAAACGGGCCCGAAATACCTTCGTGCTTGGAGAAATCGAGAAAAACAAAATCAAGGAGGAACTCGCGGGCCGCGAATCCCTTGACTACCTATGTCGCGGGCCGCGAAAGCTCAATATCAGGCAAGCACCCGGTGCTGCCACGTGTCGATGACTCAGCAACCCTCAAACCGCCCTATTATCTCTCGCGGGGCACGAAGACCCCTTAAGGATCCTTTGCGGGCCGCGAGGTAGACCAGATCAGGCCCTATAAATTGAGAGTCTCAGCTCTCATTTGAAATCGTTCAAACACACAATTCTCTCTCTAATTTCTGTAGTGTAGACACTATACCTGGGCATTATACCCCCCTAATTAGCGAAGCTCTGCCTCGTTGTAAGTATCTTAACCCCCGGTTACGTATTAGATATGCTGCCCGATTGATCTAGCACTCCGTAACGGCTGTCGAGGCTCTGCCCGACTTAGTCGTTGGAGTTCTGTCTCGGGGAGGGTATAACTAATGTAAATATTGGATTATTATACTAACGCGTGTGCATTGTTTATTTGACTAGATTATAACCAGGAAATCACAAAGGAAAACCCTAAAGTTGCAATGTGAGTAATCCTCCTTTTTGCAAACTGTTTTTACAAAACCTCAATTATTTTAATTTATATTTAACAGTGATTGAGTATTTGTATTCTACAATTATCGTCGGTATGTTGGGGTTTTGTATACAAAATTTGTTACTACACTGTGAGTAGTAACATGACCACAAGTCGGGTTGACAATACCGTGGGTGGTAATTAAGGTAGAAATATAAACAAATATAATTGCACAACCGCCCTCATTGCTGTAAACTGATAAAACCTGTTTTGACTAAACTGGGATTCGCTCACCAGTATTTCTTGCTGATAAAATGTTTTAAACACGTGTTTCAGGTAACTTAGTGTGAAGCCAATAAAAGCCAGCTGGAGAGCACTGAAGGCTTAGAAAAGTGGCCATAAAAGTTACCTAATTAAAAAGAGAATTGTTTTCAATAATTAGGGTTATTCCCTATAAATATATCATAAATAAAAATCGGGTTTTATCCCATTTATTTATTTTAAACATTTTGGTGTTTAACTCTGATAAAATATTTCCTAACTACGATCCTGATGAAAATTCCGCTGCTAAATTGATAAACACCGATACCATCTGACTGGCTCGCGGCTCCCGCTCCCGGGGTATGGGTCGGGGGCTGAGACAGTTCACATGTCGCGCCTTCGTGCGAAACATGGAATGTAAAGTCTTAGTTACTTTTAAGAACTTGGTTTTGTAAACTTATGTTTTTTTTTTTTTAATTTCAAACAATGTAATTTACTTTCGTTGGTTTTTTTACTTTTGAACAAACAAGTAATGGTGTAAATCTGTTTAAGCAAGTTGTATGGATGAACATCTTATTATATCTTAATTTAGTTGTTTACTTGATTGAATATAATGATTACCGCTCTGATCACACCTCACGCTTCCGCTACGACCGGGTGTGACATTAGGATGATTCCAATCGGGCTTCTTCTTCCCAGATTTGAAACATGTGCACTGATACCACTGTTGGTCCGAACCCTTATGAACACAAACAAAATGATAAATTACGAACAATCGAATGAATAACTTTATTGAATGTGAAAGTATATAAGTGATTCTGATCATTACAATTGAAACATACAAACCCTATTTATACTAAACGAACATGTGCGATTCAATAGACGTGTCTCTTCACAAATAGGTGTGTCTCTTGATCTTGTGGATGAGATTGAATATGAAGAGGTGTGTCTCCTGTGATGTTTCTTGATGTCGTCGATCCCAACAGCATGTGTCGATCCCTTTAGGGTGTTGGTTATTAACTTTCATCGTGTCTCCTCTAGTCCACGCACTCTAGTAACTTGTCTAATTATATCTTTAACTAACTAATGACTAATTACTAAACAACCCTCGTACTTAGGATGCTAGGGATTAGAACTTCAAATAGGACCCAAGATACATGTTGAATAGCTATGGTTGTTTTAAGATCATCACGAATTTGAGAGGTTATTATAAGCATAACAAGTTCTTTTTTTTACGTGATTGCATTTGGCAGCTAAGACATCACATATAATCAAGACAGTCTTATGTAGATTCATCACCATACATACCAATCTTCAGCACATATGTGTATCATCTCCAAAGCTTTTTCAAAGCAATCTAAGAGATCCCTTCCAGTCGCGCATTAGACATGACAAAAAGGTTGTCCCATAAGCTTAGCATCCGAACATGGACATCTAGTGGTAGAAAGTATTCTCAACATGGAAGGAAGCCATCAAAATACCCATCCCATGAGACCATTTGACGTACAAAATTGTTGGATCATGGCTTTCCAATAGCCATAGTATGTCGGAGTACATATCTTCCTAAATGACATTGGACATAGACAGTGGCAGCTATGATGGTGTGCGGGGAGGACCTTCGCACAAGGCCTATTATATTAAACACATATCAATTCCTATATAGGCCCATTTACAAATCATTTTATATGATTTAGAATTTAGCTCACTTGGCATTAGGTTTATTGAGCCAAATACTAATTTGATATATTTAAATAATAATAATAATAAATTACGAAAGGGACACATTTTTTCGAGCTCGAACAGGGTACGTGAATTCTTATAGACGCCTCTAGACATAGGCTATACATACATATGACCCACCTACAAAAGCCTAAACATGAATGACATGTCCTAGTTAGGTCTATTTATTATGGGTAATGCTAAAAAATCATGCATAATTCATTCTTCTAAGTTCTAACAATGAGATAATGTTGCCGTTGTCCTGCCTTCATAGCCCAGTTGGTTGAGGGCCGGTTTGGTCTCCTAGAGGTCACCGGTTCGATCCCAGCTTGTGGCGAAAGGGGGTAGGACACCCGTGCGCAATGATGGTGAAAAACCTACCGAGGAGGGTTTGATCCTGAGCGTCACTCCGGTTTTCATCCGGCTGTTACTCTAGCGAGGCAACTCGTGTAGAGGCAGTACGGTTTCCGGGGGAAAGCCTTCGACCCAAGACTGGTCAACCCAGCGCTGGCCTTGCTATCTGGGCCCTTAATCTTGGCGAGGGTCCGCGATTTGCGGATGTGACAATGGTCACCATTAAGAAGTTCACCTTTCAAAAAAAGATAATGTTGCCGTTAAAAAAAATCAATTAGAATGTCATATTTCTCTTTTCTTCGTTTTACTATCAAATTCTTTTTCTCATGAAGTGGTATAAAATTCAAAAAAAAAAACAAGAAAATAATCTAGCCATCAAACATATGTCATCCAATAATTGGCAAACAAGGTTCCAATATCAACAAAAAAAATCTTCCAATGTGGCAATTAGTGGGTCCCACAGGAGACACTTGTTAACAACAACAACAATGTAAAAGATTTTGTGGATATGACACATCAGATTAAGATAAGAACATATTGCTTCTGATTGGTCAGTATCCAACCAATTCCCTCAATATCCACAAACTCATCAAACCTTAAACCACAACCACTAGATTTCCACTTGCAAATAATATTACAAAAGGACGTACACACATAACACATTTTCAGTTCTCATATCTGCAAAAAATAATAATAATCCACCTTTTGACATTGCCGGAAAAGTATGGCCACCGTCACACAAGCTCCGGTTGCAGTTTTCCGGCCGTGTGCCTCCCGGACCAGATTCCTAACCGGGTCATCAGGGAAGTTAAACAGAGAACTTTCAGTTAAACCGGCCAACACCGGTTCATCGGGTTCGTTCAAGATTGAAGCGAAAAAGGGTGAATGGTTGCCCGGGTTGGCCTCACCAGGTTACCTCAACGGAAGGTATGCATTATCATAATTTTGAAATAGGGGTGTGAACGAGCCGAGCCGTAATCTGCTCGAGATCGGGTCATTAAAAGCTCTAATCAAGTCGAGCTTAAAAGAACTTAAGCTCGAGCCTAAAGATATGAGCCGGTTAACTTATCGATCAATAAATAAGTCTATTAATCTATATGTTATTTTTTATATATTAAATATATATTTAAATAATATGTAATATCTTATATCAATATGTGATATATGTAATTAAAAACATTATATTATGTTATAATTAAAATTTATATGAAAATAGATAAAAATAAATAACAACATAGTTATAGTTAAAAAATTATATGAAATTATATAAAAATAAATAACAACCGTAAGGAGCCTTTATTAATATAATATACTAGGTTAGTTCCCCGTGTGTTACACGGGCTGAACAATTTAAACTATATAGTATAGATATTTCTTGTAAATGCAAAACAAAGACAGAGACATTTACATATCATATTGACATAAATGAGTTAATATAAATGTAACCCATCAACTCGTACATATTAATTAATGTTGTAGAGTTCAATAATACGGCTCTAATGTCGGTTGAATGAGGTCAATCAGAGTCTATTTGATACCCTTTGTACGACTTCTTATTTTTTGAATCTTTGTATTTGATTCTAAACCTATTATTAATATTATTGATAATAATTTTAGTTATATATATCAATAATATATTTTTTATATATATCAATAATATATTTAGTCTAACATATTAATATTATTATGAATTTTGAAACTTGTTTAGCTAGGATTTAAGATTCTATTGAAGTTTTAGTTTAACAATAGGTTATTGAATTAATAATAAGAATTTGTATTAGATTAGATTAAATATTATTATTATTTGTATTAGATTAGATTAAATATTATTATTATTATTAGTATTATTAATAATTTTAATCAATTAAATGAGAAAATGACAAGTGTCCTAAAACAGGTTTCTTTTATTATATAGTATAGATTTAGAATATATTACTGTATATAGATTATAATAGACACTATTATAAAAAATACATTGCATTTCTCTTGAGAGATGCAGGTTCAACTCCCACTGGTTGTAGAGTGAGACACTGGTGGGCAATGATAGAAGAAGACCTAGGGAAACCTGGGTTGAATCCTGGAGCCAAACAGGTTTTACCGATAATTTCATTGCCGTGCCTACGGGCGGGTGGGTTACCGGATTTTCCCCGGAATTGGTGGTGGACTCAGGTTACTCTCGGAGTACTCCGTTTGTCTAGTGGGTGCCCTAAAAGTGTTCGGGATTGATTTTGTTGGCCGTTCAAAAAAGTAATAAATATATAATAAACCAGTCGAACTTTATCTTAGACCTGTTAGAAGTAGGCTCGGCTCAGCTCTTTTACCTTTAATAAGTTAATAATAATAATTTAATATTAATAATTAGTAACCATGAAACACTAATATGTTTTCACATTTCAGTCTACCAGGTGACAATGGGTTCGACCCATTGGGACTAGCAGAAGACCCTGAGAACCTAAAGTGGTTCGTCCAAGCCGAGCTCGTAAACGGGCGATGGGCCATGTTGGGTGTCGCGGGAATGTTGCTGCCTGAGGTTTTCACAAGCATAGGCATAATCAATGTCCCTAAGTGGTATGATGCTGGAAAGTCCGAATATTTCGCATCATCATCGACCTTGTTTGTGATTGAATTCATTCTGTTCCATTACGTCGAGATCAGAAGATGGCAAGATATAAAGAACCCAGGAAGTGTTAACCAAGATCCGATTTTTAAAAACTACAGTTTGCCCCCGAATGAAGTCGGGTACCCTGGTGGCATATTTAATCCCCTTAACTTTGCAGCAACTGCTGAGGCCAAAGAGAAAGAGCTTGCTAATGGTAAGAAACAGAAATTTACCATCTTTCAGTTAACTAAATTTTATTTATTTGTTTGGTTTATGAGACATAATCGGATCCTGAATCGACCCATCCATAAATAAATGATTTGAAACTAGTCAACACGACTCGATGGAAACACTTTTTATCAAAAAAAAAAAAAAAATTATAGCTAACTAGTGTTATGTTATAATCTGAATTTTAAGAAAATGATTTAATAGGTTTTAATAAATTAAAAAAAATAAAAATACACATTGGTCAATCCAATTCTCATTTACTTTTAAGTTACTTTTTATTTTACCCATTTGACCTGTTAAACATAGTAAGCCCGATGGCAAGTAAATGAGTCTAAAATATCGTCACTAACTTTTATGTTAATTTTAGGGAGATTGGCGATGTTGGCGTTCTTGGGGTTCATCGTTCAGCACAACGTGACCGGAAAGGGGCCATTTGACAACCTATTGCAGCACCTATCAGACCCATGGCATAACACTATTGTCCAAACTTTGTCTGGAAACTAAACATCTTATAATAATAAATATATTAAAAAAAGTGTGTTGTTTTGCTCTGTTTGTAAACCGTGAGTGCGTGGTTTGTGACACTAGATCTAAGCTTTGTTCTAATGTACGGGGGAATATGAGATGGTTATTCTATGATTCATTTGAACTTTGTCACCCTCTCATTAGAATAAAATAAATATCTTCATGTATTAACAAATTAGATTCATACTATACAACTATGGTGTTTAGTAAATTGATGTTAAAAACATTGATTAGCCTATATCTAAGTAGCACTGGAACGGGTACAGGACCAGGGTACGGGGACGATACGGGAACGAGGAACGGCGAAACTCTAAGTTCCAAGATACGGGTATGGAAAAGGTACGACAATAAAAAAAATATAAGATATAAAAATATATTAAACAAATTTCAAAATAGATATATATTGATGTAAAGTGTAAACTCCAAAAATACTACATCTTCCAAAGATAATTAATTATCAATAATCAAATCATTTTCAAATTTCGGTTCATCTAGTGAGAGATCGGCAACCTCCAAAATATCATGCACAACATCATAAAAGATGATGAGACTTGAGAGTTTAGAGATTAGAGAAGCCGAATATGATAGGTCTATTTATTTAGTGGCCGGTTATGGAATTGAAATGATTAAAACCCTAAAAATAAATGGATACTTCTACCATATACGTCCCAGACATTGAAAACGTTTAGGAAACGTTCCGGACGAGTTCCCATGGAGTTTCCGTCCCCGACAAGTACCCGAGACGGGTACTTCCATATAAATGGTGTCCCTGTGCTACATAGGCCTATATCCTTCAGTTATGGTTGTTTGTCGGGAACCATAAAGATGGTCTCGTTGCTGCCGGGAACCATAACCTCACATGAAATGGGCGAGGCAGATATATAGTACATCAATTATTATTATACTAGGGATGCTTCACGAGCGAGCCAAGCCAGCTTCAGCTTAAGCTTGCGCTACAAGTTAAATGAGCCAGCTCATCGAAAACTCTTAACGAGCTGAAATTTTGAGCTCTAGCCAGCTTATATGTTTTGGAACTTTTGATTTTATTTTTTTTATAATTTACACATATGTATAGACATGACAATAACAAATGAAAGAGAAGATCATGCATTAAATGAATGTACAATCTGCTTAAAAAGTAGTAGAAGCTCTACAATAAATTACTCTCACAAACTCAACTTGCTTTTTAATATGTATTAAATATTTGCAATTTCGCATATGTCAATTTGGGTTTTTTTAATCTCTAATGGGTCAAATGGGTACAAAGAAAGTAGCTTAAAAGGAAACAGGTCAATTGAGCTGTAAGTGGTCTAAACTGTAGTTTTGAAGCATAACGCCTAAATCATTTTATCCTTTTTGTTTTGATGCATTTACTCTATTTTAAATTTCCAAAGGTTTTTGCAAATAGACAATGAACTTTGCACTCTTCAAAAAGGATTTCCTCTTTTCTCCAATCAGGCTATATGAGCTTATAAATTTACTCCATGTAAGACATTTGCTTTTATGTTGGTTCTTCAACCCATGAGTGTTTAACAATGATGTTAGTTTCTTCTAACATTATAGAAGAGGGATTGAGTCAGCCTATATAATCACTTTTCAACAGAATTTTATTAGACTATAGTAGCTGCAAGTTTGGGTCAAGTTTGCACAGGAGAGGTTGTTGCCATTATAGTTAAAATGGCTAACCCCACTCATTGCTCTAACATACTAGGGCAACATGGCTAGAGTTATTGAGGGTTTCATAAACTGTTTAGTAATTTCGGCTCATTAGCAATAGCCTTACTATAAGGATCATAAGCAATTTTAAAAAAAAAAAAAATATGAAAAGCGCCCCATTTTAGAATTTGCTTTAGGCCCCCAAAAAGGTTGGATCGCGCCAACTCCGACCCGATCGGAAAATTCTAACTTTTTGTTGTCTGAAATCTAACCACGGAAAAAGGGAAAAAAAGGTGAAGCGATAGGAAAAAAAATCATAGATCAGCAACTGTGTACAAATTTCTAAAAATCTAGATTTGCTTGTATGGATAGGTAGAAGTAGTAATGTTTTTTTGGCCAGCAAAGAGAAATAATACAGAAACGAACCGGTTAGCAAAAGGACTAACTAGGCAAAGTTCACAAATACATAAACAGGTTTTTCAACCACTCGACCTACTTCAAAGGACAATTACGTTACATGTATATTAAGCCTACAAAGTGTGTTTACAATTTGAAATATTTACAACGTTAATGTATTCTCACATAAATACATTGAGTATTTACTATTTACATTTTAAAATAGTACGATATGGTTACATGTGAATATACAAAGTTTTAAATTCGTAAATCGCTCATAATGACATACAGATGTCATTAAACCATAAGTGAATATACAAAGTTTTAAATTCGTAAATCGCTCTACATGCATGAACAAACGACTACTATATTACAATGTAATATAACTTTTTTCACTTTATCTCAAGTCGTGTTTTCTCCAAAAATCAATCAACTAATATGCTACACTATTACTAGATGGTCTGGTTTGATTTCAATTTCTAAATGGTCTAGTTTTGGTTTAGAAATAACTAAAACACATTACTAGCAGTATGGCTCACAATTCGACTTAAAACCCATCAAACCGAATCGTAAACGCCTTTACGAATTTCCAAGAATTAGTATATTCACATGTCAATATGCACCAACACACGAGGACACGCCTTTATAGACTCACAAAAATATTGAATCTAACAAAATATACATGCACAAAGGGATTGTTGCCTAGCGGTAACAAGGTGTGTAGAAAAGGCCTCTCTCCTCTGAAGGTTGTGGGTTAAGTTAATGGCGTACACAAGTGTAAATTTAAAAGTAGGATTAGTGGGTGTCAGTATACTTTAGTTACAAAATAACGACATATGGCGATCTTACTGGCAACCTCTAATTCCTGGTTAGTTAGTAATCTCGAGGTGGGAGTAAAATTTACATTTGATGAAGATTTGACCGCTTCAAACTCAGTTGACTCGACTGAAAATAGTTTTCCTGCTGCATCAAAGTGTGTTTACAATTTGAAATATTTACAACGTTAATGTATTCTCACATAAATACAATAAGTATTTACTATTTACATTTTAAAATAGTACGATATGGTTACATGTGAATATACAAAGTTTTAAATTCGTAAATCGCTTATAATGACATATGAATGTCATTAAACCATAAGTGAATAACATGTCATGTCACCAAATAAACCTACAACGGCTTGATTTGAAGATTAAAAGAGAATTACTCTACATCATCCACTTAATCTATACTAACATGACAAAATGAATAGTATATTACAATGTAATATAACTTTTTTCACTTTATCTCAAATTGTGTTTTCTCCAAAAATCAATCAAGTGTTATGAATTATTATATATTTATTGTGTGACTATCCATATATTTAACCTCATCTTGTAAGCCTATAAATAGAGGCATATATGTGATCCATTTTAGACATCAATAAGATATCCATTTTCCCCAATCTCTCTTTCTTATCTCTAATGTTAATAGGCTAGTTGTTATAAAACACGTTATCAGCACGACTTGTTTTTAGAGTTGGATCGTATTATCACAAGCGCCATTGTTTTGGATCACACCATCGTAAGGTATAATATATTTTCTAACCATTTTATCATTATTCATTATTTTCTCATACATGATCCATATTATAATTCATACTATTTTGGGTTGTGTTAGAGACTTGTTTATCATTCTCTTTAATCTCCTCAAATAACCCATATTGTAGCTTGTAGTTGATATAATTTTGGGTTAAATAGAGATTATATTTATTATTGTTTATCAAAGTATGCTCAATCATAATTAAGTTTTATTCTATTTCGTCATATTATATATAATACATTTGTTGTGTTGCATTTGTATAGTTACCGTTTCAATATTAAAGTTATTTAATGATTATTACTATTATTTGAATAATAATAAACCATGACAAAATCAATCGGTGTAACTGTTTGTCATTTATGAAGCAACGTATTCTTTCATTTCAATATATTAAAGTTATTTGATTTGATAATTACTATTATTTGAATAGTAATATAGTATGACAAAATTACGGGTTGCAAGTGTGTTTAATTTGTGAAGCAATGTGTCCCTTCACTAAAATATTAATTTGATTACTACTATCATTTGAATAATAATAATGCATGCCACAATTAAGCGGTGTATATGTTTTTCATTTGTGAAGCAACATAACTTCTAATGTGAACCGACATATTTAGCGTTTCAAGGTTCAAATTATTTTACTATTATTATTTAAATAAGACATCGCATATCAAGATGTGTGCTTCTCATTTGTGAACCGACAAAACTTCCCATGCGAACTATATTGTTAAGCAAGTTAGGGTAATCCATCAGACACGTTTTTTTTTTTTTTACAATCTAACGAAAGACCTTCCATCTAGTAATCATTAAAAAAAATCATTATGAACATCAGTACTCTTATTAAATTATTGTAGCTTTGTTTCATTTAAAATATTTAAATCGATTTACTACCCATATTCTATAACATTTATATTCCTTCATATGTTTTAAGTATTTATTAAAAAATATTACACATTATAATATAATCACTACTAGAAAATTGGGCAATTGTGACCAAAATTTGCTACCGAAAAAATATGGTAGCAAATTTAGCCACCGATTTGTCACGGAAATGAAAATATGTGTATTTGTCATGATATAGTAGCAAAGTGGTTGCAATTTTTTCCACCTTTTTATTTTCGGTGGCAATTTGTGGGAAAAATACGCAAAAACACGAAAAATAAAAAGGTATTTGTTAATTGTGACCATGTTATTGGTGACAAAATGAAAATTCAAATAGACGTGTTATTTTTTAGTGGATCTGCGCCCTACAAAAGTCAATTAATTAG
The DNA here is from genome assembly GCA_030545235.1 of Helianthus tuberosus. Classification (NCBI taxonomy): domain Eukaryota; kingdom Viridiplantae; phylum Streptophyta; class Magnoliopsida; order Asterales; family Asteraceae; genus Helianthus; species Helianthus tuberosus. The sequence goes on from CM060394.1 coordinate 138,235,165, forward strand.
GGTTCCAACCAAATAAGTCCCCTCCTAAAATTTTAATCCCTGCATCTCACCCGCTCCCCTACGTCTAGCCATTCAAAGAACTGTGCTCCCATACGTTTGATCTAATCGAAGAACTAAGCCTCTTGCAGAAGCAATTTCAAAGAACCCGCTCCCCTACGTCTAAACCAATGATATTGTTAATCCTACCTTCATCAAAGCTCACTGTCACTACACTTTCCACACAGAGACACAAAACCCCCAAATTCTCGTAATTAGGGTTCCTAATCTCCATGGAAATCCACTCGTAAGGTACAAATCCTCCACTCTCTCTTCATTTCCGCACTTGATTCTACTGTATTGTTAACTAAAATCACTTCGATTATGTGGATTTCTAGTTTTTAGTTGAACTGTTGTTTTGATTTATTTGATTTATAATTCAACTGTTTTGTTTTGACGACTAAAATCACTTCAATTTTGTCGACTTTGAGTTTATAGTTGAACTGTTGTTTTGATTGTAGTTCCTAAGGTTTCTGATAAGTGATAACGGTACCTAGTGTTTTCTACTTAAATCGATGCCCCTGTGTGATAGATTTGCTGATGTTGTTGTTGACTCTGTTCCAGTTGTGTTTTGTGTTTCGTGAGTAGATGAGTTTGGATTTTGTGAGATTAGTATGTTCGATTTGATTTTTGCTGAAGATGATGACGATCTGTTAGATCCGAGTCTATTGGAGGTTATGATGATCAGAGAAAACGCAACCTCAGTTGTCGGAGATCTAAACCTCTTCGAATAAATCGATCCTTTTTTCTGGAACCTCTATTGGAGGTTATGATGTTGGGTTTACATATTTTTTGCTACACGCGAATGAAAATCTTGTTATACTCGTATCTCTTAGTTGCATTTCTTCGGGCTCCCAAGGATGATTGGAAGAATACACCACCCAGCTGGGATCATAGTTCCGATTCGTGTGATGGAAGTTGGGATGGCATCAGCTGCACAAACGGTCGTGTGACCAGAATGTGAGTCTTTTGACCAATTTGCGACGTTTACATTTACAAGCAAGTGTTTTAATAGCAAAAGCGCGATTATGTTAATGTTATGTAACATTTCAGCACCTTGGCAAGCATGCAATTGATGGGTGAGCTCTCTGGACACATCTGGCAGTTTACCGAATTGCAGATTCTGTAAGTCCTAACTTGTTTATTTATGGTAGTTTTGATGGTTTACACTTGAAATACGTTTATATGATTTGTTAACTTTTATTATATTCAGGGGCACATGTGCATTTTCATGATCTTTTATGTGTGTGTGTGTGTGTGTGATTGGCAAGAAGCGACACGCCCAGTTGTCCCTATACTTCTTGCCGTAGGTGCGGTCCACCAGCATTTAATACCAACGGGCTGCGAATATCTGTTTCAATTGTTGCCGACACTGCTCAATGCTTCAGTACTCATCACTTTGCTACTTTATTTGGATATGGTGCAAGGTATACTTCAAAGTTAAAATTTCCATACATTTATGTAAAAAAGGGTCAATATGGGTTATCTTCTATTAATAATGGGTAATATTGAATAAAAATAGCTAAAAAGTAACGGGTCAAAAAACTTAAAAGGCACCCAACCTGTACTTAGATGTTTACAACCTCCTAATTGTTTTCTTGAACAATTGCCTTTTTATTCAATAAACAGGCTTCGTTGCTGTATTTAATATACTAATTATATATAATATATGATATTCAAAAAAGATATACAGAAAATGTTCTTCCCACCCATTATTCTACAGCTTCCAACAAATGGTAAGTAGTGAAAATGATGGAAGTCAACACAAGCTAATGGTATCGTGACTATGGAAGTCTGTAACAGATGTACAAGATCCATTGTGAAGCGACAAATTCATCTACTGGTATGGTTTAGTTTCAATGTCAAAAGAATCTTTGTAAGTTATTGGTTTGAGAAATTGAGTCAGGTATGTTTATTCATATATTTTTCTTTACTCTTTGTTTTTCATTTCATATATCTATGTGAATAACAATTGTATTTTGTTTTCTTTGCAACCAACTTGACCAATTATTACTTTTCGTTAATTCTGATTTCTTGATCCTATTCATTGATTGTTTTGTAGATTGGAATTATTGCGGGGTTGTTGGCTGACAAAGAAAAAGATAAAGTGGATAAAGATGCGTTGCTTGATAGAATGTCACAAATTGAAGCTATGTTAACAACTACAGTTCGAAGATATGCTATAAACACTTGGTTTTGAATGTTTAGATGTTTATCATATTAGGATAATTTTAGTTATTTTATGTTTTAGTTGGTATTTTTATATGCTTTTGAAAACGAGATGTTTTATATAATTTTGAGATTTTATTAGACTTTTTTTATATTATTTGTAGTTTTATTGATATGTAATTTTGATGAAAATAGCAGGGAGAAAAGAAATCTGAATTAAAAACCAATATTCCAGTAATCAGTATGGTAGCAAATAAATGGTAGCAAATGGTTGCAATTGTGTAAAAAATGGTGGTTAAATGGTGGCAATATCAGTGGCTAAATGGTATCAAAACTTGGAAATTGCGTGCTAAATGGTGGCAATATAGGTGGCTAAATGATATCAAAATAAATGGTGGCTAAATGGTGGCAATATCGGTTGGCTAAATGGTGGCAATATCGGTGGCTAAATGGTATCAAAACGTAAAACACCGATGGTTAAATGGTGGCAAATCAGTGGCTAAATGGTATGAAAACGCGTCACAACTCGGTGGCAAACTCGGTGGCAAACAAGACGGAGCGTAGCAAACATGAAGCAGTGGCAAATAATTTTGACCAATTTTGTGGTGGTAAAATAAGGTTGCAAAATATAAAAATGGTGGCAATTTGGTGACATTAGGGCAATTAACACGGGTGTTTTTGTCACCGTATTTTCGGTGGCAAACTGGTGACAATAAGGAAATTGCTACCATTTTGTAACCAAAATTTACATGACAAAAACCATGTTTTCTAGTAGTGAATGTTAAATACAATCATATTTAGTTTATGTTTATTTCGTGTATATACATTTCGGGTGTGTACATGATTAACTAACACATTATTAACTACCCTTGATATATGAGTGGATATACTGTGTATTAATCTTTGTAAACAAAATTTAGAATTTAATGTGTAATCTCTAAACGCCTTAACACATAACTATTTTGTTAACCTTGTTTTTCTTTGTAGTCAATAATTGTTATCCCAAATATTATTTAATTGGATTATAATTTGAATAACATACATTAATCCACGTGTATTTCTTTAATATAGTTAATCATGTCGAATCTTGCAAAGCTTGAGTTTATGGCTTTAGACATCACTTGAAAAAATTATTTGTCATGGGCTTTGGATGCTGAAATCCATCTAAATGTCAATAACCTTGGGGACACAATTAAAGAAGGAAATAAAACAAGTACCCAAGATAAAGCCAAGGCAATGATTTTCTTACGCCACCATATTCATGAGTCATTGAAAAATGAATATCTCACTATCAAAGATCCACTCGTCCTATGGACCAATTTAAAAGAAAGGTATGACCATCAGAAAACAGTAATATTACCAAGAGCTCGTTATGAATGGATTAATTTAAGGTTGCAAGACTTTAAGTCTATAAGTGAGTATAACTCAGCAATGTTTAGAATTACGTCACAATTGATCCTATGTGGTGAAAATATTACTGATAAGGAGATGTTGGAAAAAAACATTCTCCACCTTTCACGCCTCAAACATTGTCTTACAACAACAATATCGTGAAAGGGGCTTCACCAAATACAGTGACTTTATATCATGTTTGCTTGTGGCTGAACAAAATAATGAGCTACTAATGAAAAACCATGAAACTCGCCAGGTTGGTACAATCCCATTCCCAGAAGCGAATGTGGCAACATATAATGACCAAAGTGGAAGTCACGGACGTGGTCGTGGCTATCAACGTGGGCGTGGTCATGGTCGTAGTCGTGGTCGTGGTCGTCGTGATCATGGACGTGGTCGTGGACATGCATATGGTCGGGGGAATTATCATGGTGTTCAATTCAAAAACAGAAGAACCCACCAGAAGTTGCATGATAATGAAAAGAAATCCAATGATGAAAGAGGTAAAAAGAAAAGTGGAACCTCATCTAATGCATGCTATCGATGTGGTGGTAACAACCACTGGGTTAGTACATGTCGTACAGCCAGACACTTAGTAGAGCTTTACCAACAATCTATAAAAGACAAACAAAAAGGAATAGAGACAAATTTCACATATGAAGATGGAAATGTTGATGTCCCAAGTGGTGAAAAGGACCATACTAATGCAACTAATCTGGATTATGATGATTTCCTTATCGAGCAAGCTGATTTGGATTCTGGTGATATCATGGCTAATACAAACCAGTTGGATGCTTGCAATTTTCCCTACGCATGAATGATTATATTTAAAACTATGTTATTTCCTTGATGTTTTATTAAGACATTTTGTTTGGGATTTCATTATGTTTTGTTTTGAAGTATTTTGGGGCACTTTATGGAATTGTTATGTTTGAATCATATTATACTTTTATTTATGAAGCTTTGTTTTGTTTTGAAGCATATGGAGTATTCAACTAAACTTCATATTAATGGCGAAGATGTATGTCTAATAGACAGTGCTACTACACATACAATCCTAAAGAAAAGGGACTATTTCTCTAGTTTGACAATGAAAGAGGCAAGCGTTGGTACTATATCTGGTAAAACAAAATTAATTGAAGGCTTTGGAGAAGCATATGTAGTTCTACAAAGTGGAACTTTGCTCAAAATTAACAATGCCTTATTTTCCCCACTATCTCAAAGAAATCTGATAAGCTTTAAAGATATTCGTCTAAATGGATATCATCTTGAGACTACATGTGAAGGACATGAAAAGTACCTTCAAATCACAAATATTATTTCGGGAAAAAACACACATATTAGAGAAGTTACACGCATTTGCCTCTGGTTTGTATTGTACCAAAATTGGTGCAGTTGAATCAAATGCAATCATAAACCAAAAGTTTATGGATCGAGAAAATTTTATCATTTTGCATGACCGGTTAGGCCATCCCGGATCAATAATGATGCGAAAAATTATAGAAAATTCATGTGGTCATTCTTTGAAGAACCAGAAGATTCTTCAATCTAAGGATATTACATGTGTTGCATGCTCACAAGGGAAGTTAATCACTCGCCCATAGTTAAGGTAGGGACAGAATCCTTGAGTTTTTTTAGAAAGAATACATGGGGATATATGTGGACCTATACACCCTCCCAGTGGACCATTTAGATACTTTATGGTCTTAATTGATGCATAAACTAGATGGTCACATGTGAGTTTACTATCAAGTCGTAATATGGCATTTGCACGACTACTTGCTCAATTAATAAGGTTAAGAGCACATTTTCCAGATTATCCCATTAAGAAAATTCGGTTGGATAATGCTGGGGAATTTACATCCCAAACCTTCAATGATTATTGCATGTCTATTGGCATAAGTGTAGAGCATCCAGTACCTCATGTACATACACAAAATGGACTTGCTGAATCGCTTATCAAGCGACTTCAAATGGTTGCAAAACCAATGATTATGAAATCAAAACTACCAACATCTGCTTGGGGGCATGCAATTTTACATGCAGCAACACTAATTCGCATCAGGCCAACGAGTTATCACGCTTCCTCCCCATTAAAGTTGGTTTTTGGTTAGGAACCAGATATTTTCCATCTAAGGATTTTTGGTTGTGCCGTATATGTTCCTATCGCTCCACCACAACGAACAAAGATGGGACCTCAAAGGAGGTTAGGAATATATGTTGGGTATGAATCACCATCGATCATTAAGTATTTAGAGCCATCAACAGGTGATTTATTTACAGCTCGATTTGGTGATTGTCATTTGTTGAAACAACATTCCCAACATTAGGGGGAGATGAAAAGCAGCTGAAAAATAATAATATAATTTGGAATGAATTATCACTATCTCATCTTGATCCTAGAACTAAAGAGTGTGAACAAGAAGTTCAAAGAATAATTCATTTACAAACATTAGCAAATCAAGTACCAGACGCATTCACTGACCTAAAGAGAGTGACTAAGTCACACATACCAGCTGCTAATGCTCCAGTAAAAATAAGTGTCCCAGAAGGACAACCACATGTTGGAAATGAGTCTAATGCACGTCTCAAACGTGGTAGACCAATCAGTTCTAAAGATAAAAATCCTCGCAAGAAAAAAGGAGCAAATAATGATGGTCCAGTCGAGGTAATGATAATGCCAAGAAAAGAATCTCCTGAAGAGACACTAGACATGATGGTTTCAGAAGAACCTCAGGTACCTGAAAACGAAGAGATCTCAATAAATTATATCATGTCTAGAAAGGTATTGAACCGAAATGAAATCGACGTCGATGACAGTTTTTCATATAACATAGCGCTAGAAGTAATGAAAAATAATGAGGATCAAGAACCAAAATCTGTTGAGGAATGTAAACAAAGAAATGATTGGCAAAATTGGAAAGACGCAGTTAAGGCAGAACTAGATTCCCTCAATAAACGAGAAGTTTTTGGACAAGTAGTCCCTGTACCTGAAGGTGTAAAGCCTATCGGATATAAGTGGGTCTTTGTGCGAAAACGCAATGAGAAATATGAAATTGTACGATACAAGGCACGATTAGTAGCACAAGGATTTTCGCAAAGAGCTGGGATCGATTATGAGGAGACATATTCTCCGGTGATGGATGCGACGACTTTTCGTTATCTTGTTAGTCTGGTAATACAAGAAGGGATTGATCTGCGTCTATGGCTCACTTGATACTGATATTTACATGAAACTCCCTGAAGGATTCAAACTACCAAACTCATGTACATCCAGTTCTCGAGAACATCTTTCGATTAAATTAAACAAATCATTATATGGGCTAAAACAATCTGGGCGTATGTGGTATAATCGCCTTAGTGAGTATTTGTTGAAAGAAGGTTACAAAAATGATTTAATATGCCTGTGTATCTTCATAAAAAGGTCAGAATCTGAATATGTTATAATTGCTATATACGTTGATGACTTGAATATAATTGGAACGCCAAGTGAGCTCCAAAAGGCGGTGGAATGCTTGAAAAGAGAATTTGAAATGAAAGACCTTGGAAAGACAAAATTTTGTCTTGGGTTACAAATCGAACACCTCAAGGATGGAATCCTTGTACATCAACAAAACTACATAGAAAAGTTACTTAGAAGGTTTTATATGGAAAAATCATATCCATTGAGTACCCTAATGGTTGTAAGATCGCTTGTTGTCGAGAAAGACCCATTCCGACCTCCGAACGATGGAAAGGAAATTCTTGGTCCAGAAGTACCATATTTAAGTGCAATTGGTGCACTAATGTTTCTTGCTAGTCATACACGACCAGATATATCATTTTCTGTAAATTTATTGGCAAGATATAGTTCATGCCCTATGAAGAGGCATTAGAATGGGGTAAAACAAATATTTCGATACCTTCAAGGTACAAAAGATATGGGGTTGTATTTTACTAACCAATCGACAACAAGTTTGGTTGGTTTTGCAGATGCAGGGTATTTGTCTGATCCTCACACTGGACGATCTCAAACTGGATATTTATTCACAAGTAGAGGCACTGCTATTTCATGGCGTTCTGTAAAGCAGACCATCACAGCCACATCATCTAACCATGCAGAAATATTGGCATTTCATGAAGCTAGTCGAGAATGTGTTTGGTTAAGAAGTGTAATACAACACATTCGTGGGTCTTGTGGTATTTCTACGAGAGATGAGGGACCGACAATTTTACATGAAGACAATGCAGCATGCATTGCTCAACTTAAGGAAGGATACATCAAAGGTGACAGAACGAAGCACATTTTACCAAAGTTCTTTTTCACACATGATTTGCAAAAGAATGGAGATATTACTGTCCAACAAGTTCGTTCTAGAGACAATTTGGCAGACTTGTTGTTTACTAAATCACTTCCGACCTCTACATTCAAGAAACTGGTTCATGGGATCGGGATGCGTCGACTCAAGGAGCTTAAATCATCAGGGGGAGAATAATACGCGCTGCACTCTTTTTCCCTTAGCTATGATTTTATCCCACTGGGTTTTCCTAGCAAGGTTTTTAATGAGGCAGCATCACCAAACGTATTATAAGAATAATATATTATTTTGTCACGTGCATAGTCAAGGGGGAGTGTTATGAATTATTATATATTTATTGTGTGACTATCCATATACTTAACCCCCATCTTGTAAGCCTATAAATAGAGGCATATAGGTGATCCATTTTAGACATCAATAAGATATTCATTTTCCCCAATCTCTCTTTCTTATCTCTAATGTTAATAGGCTAGTTGTTACAAAACATCAAGTAATATGTTACACTATTACTAGATGGTAGGGTTTGATTTCAATTTCTAAATGGTCTAGTTTTGGTTTAGAAATAACTAAAACACATTACTAGCAATATGGCTCACAATTCGACTTAAAAACCATCAAACCGAATCGTAAACGCCTTTACGAATTTCCAAGAATTAGTATATTCACATGCCAATATGCAGCAACACACGATGACACGAATTTTAAATTATCAATGGTATTAACTTGTAGATTCATTACATTGCATGAACTTTTATAGACTCGCAAAAATATTGAATCTAACAAATTAACATGCACAAAGGGATTGTAGCCGGTAACAAGGCGTGTAGAAGGTTTCCCGTCATAGAAGGTTGTGGGTTAAGTTAATGGCGTACACAAGTGTAAATTTAGAAGTAGGATTAGTGGGTGTCAGTATACTTTAGTTACAAAATAACGACATTAATTGTGTGACTCATGTGCCTAATCTCGATCATGTATTGCACAAATGTTATAAAGATTTAGAGTTGATGACAAGAAACCCAACCGGGTTTTATCCGATAAGATATCATGAAGATCAGATGATCAATGAATGATAAATAATCTGCAAATCCACGACTCGTGGCTTAAAAAAATTGACAAAAAAGAATCATATGGCGATCATACTAGCAGCCTCTAATTCCTGGTTAGATAGTAATCTCGAGGTGGGAGTAAAATTCACATTTGATGAAGATTTGACCGCTTCATACTCAGTTGACTCGACTGAAAATAGTCTTCCTGCTGCATCAATGGTTCTACTAATGAAATCCGACCTTGAAATGTAGTCCTTCATAGGGCAAACGAAATCAAGATGATCCCTAGCCTAAACAGAAAATAGCAAATAAATGTTAAAAAAAAAAAAAGAAGCTTGACAAGTAATTAACCGTTTAAATTTAATATAACATAGCGCGTAACAAGAGGATTGCGTATAAATGGATAACGGGTCACTTTTATTACAGGTCAGAATCAGTTTTGCTGGCCCACGTTTTATAAAAAAAATGAACGCGTTAAATATGATTACAAACAATATTTATAAAAAGTGAACGCGATATTAAGTTTAACAAACAGATAATATTATTAATATACCAGTCGATATTCAGGAGCCCGTTTAGGAAGCTTGAGGTAGGACATGTTACGAGTCTCATAATCCCACAAAAAAGATGTATGATGAATCCACCGATTTTTAGTAATCGATTGTGCATTCCCACCAAACTTGCGAAGGCCAAACACATAGTCTATAAAACATTAAATAAAAGGTCATGACTCATGCGTTAGACTCGTATCATTCGGGTTTTAAATAAAATGCAGCAAATAAATTATAAAATTATGTGCATCAACAGAATATATTTCAAATAAGATTTACGATTTAAGAATCAATTTTTCATACCATTCTCACGAAGCCTGAAATCAGCAATTCCTTTGAAAACCTGACTGTATAATATGCTGCTCCAAGACATGATGGGTCGAGGATACGGTTGTACATCGGCAACATCATCCTTGTTACATATGAATGAAACAAATATTGTCCCATGATCAACTATTACAGTCCCGCCACCAGTAAACCTTCGTATGACAGGAATATTATCTTCTAGAACAGGTTTAATTTCAACAAGTTCAGCAGGTTTCCTAATAACAAATTCACGTAAACTGATAAGATCTCCAATCTCCATTACATATTAGAACTACTGTTAGCAAAGACACTTACCCAGAAATGCCCATGACGATGTTGGGTTTATCTGCCCCGTCATTTATGATGCACCAATTGTCTGATGAGGTCCGCAAAAGGCATTCTTCAATCTCCAACTGCTGTAGAATGGGCACCCCCTTCATTCTGACGATATTCATTAGCGGGCGTCCAGCTTGTGCAACATGTCGTGTAGCCATTAAAGCAGTTTTTCATGAACTGTTTTTTCTTTCTTTCGGTTTTTGTTAATGTGAGATTGTAACAATCATTTCCAGGGTGCAATGAACTGCAAAAAAAAAGCATATAGATGAGTTTTTGTTATCTTGAGACTAAGGCGTTGTAGCTATATATCAAGATCAATGGAAGTAGTTACAAACTAAGTACCAATGCCATTAACAAGAACAACAGAAACAAAACAAGAAGGGTTTATAGTAACCTGGGTTTTAAAAAGCACGCCTCAGGCTACCAATGCCATTAACAAGAACAACAGAAACAAAACAAGAAGAGTTTATAGTAACCTGGGTTTTAAAAAGCACGCCTCAGGCTACCAATGCCATTAACAAGAACAGCAGAAACAAAACAAGAAGAGTTTATAGTAACCTGGGTTTTAAAAAGCGCGCCTCAGCCTGAGGCGCGCTTTTTACAGGAAGACCCAAAAAAGCGCATTTTTGGGGGTGTTTTCAGGCCTGACGTGCGCGCATCATGTACATAGGCTGCATTTAAGCATCAAACTGTTGTACAATAGGTTTTTTTGGCTTGTACTAATAGGTAAAATCATATATAAACCTTATTTATAGCTATATTTTGGATAAGGGATGCTAAAAACCTATGAGATATATATAAAAAGTTATATAATCACTTTGCGCCTCGGGTACAAAAAGCCCACCGCTTTTGCGCTTCGCCCCTTGGTTTTAGACCTCGTCGCTTTTGTGCGCCTCTCGCTTTTTAAAACCAAGATAGTAACCGGCAGATTCATAGCTTCCAGTATAGGTAGAGGTGTTCACGGTCCAGTTTTGAGTCTTTTGACGTTTATAGGTAAAACTGTGAGCCAAATCGTCGGTAACGGTTTTTGAAACCAACCGGTTACTAACAGTTTGGCTTAGGTTTGGTTTCATGGTTTGGGCTTACCGAGTGTTTATAAAAACAAATAAAATATATATAAAAATATTTCTAAAATAGAGCTGTCAGAAAACAAACTATAAAAAAATGGAAATGCCCAAAATTACAGCTTCTAAATGCCCATATACAGTGTTACACGCATCATCCTTTAAAAACTACTTAAATTCTAATATTCTTCGTGGCGTTAATGGTTAAATTTGTCAAACTGAACGTATACTTAAGATACAACAAAGTAGACAACTAAAATCGACATTACACACAATGAATAACCTTTTGAATAGATTGCAGCAAACAGAACAGGTATACTGATATGACACTTCATGAACCCTAGAACTGAGTATCAAAACGGTATATCGGACAAACGAATGCCAAAAACGTTTACACGGTGTTAGAACAACTGCCATGAGCCCATGACAAAATTGATGATTGGGGTGTAGCCTACATATATCAAACTTTGTTGTCAAGGCTCACCCAGATGCACGCCAAGGCCCACTTTTCAGGCCCAGCACAGCCTTCTCACTGCGCTTTAAACACCCCACTTTCAAGACCTCAAGCTTATTTTTCAGACCAAGTTCTGACAAAATTCCAGCCAAAAACCGTCTGAACTGGCTTGAACATGTTTAAAACAATTATACCAACTCTAAACAAGTCTGGAATCTACCTAAAACTAGCCCTAAAGAAGCCTCAAACATGTCTAAAACCCCTAAATAATGTGTTTTTACACCATAAGCCCCGGCTTTTTAAGCGCCTTGCGCGGAGGCCCAGGGCTGGCCCTTTGCGCCTCGATCGAGTGATCCAGTTATGCATCAAACGTTAAGCATTGTGCTACAAAATCCAATTAAGCTTAAAAACAAATACTTAAAATCTGTCAAAACAATATAACTCCAATTGGTTCTTATTGCTTCCAACCCAAATACAAACCCTAGTTCTAAAACTATAATAACTAAAGAATCGAGCATCACAGATGGTTTAATCAAGCTTACAAATCAAAAAATCTACGGTAACAATGACACACATGATCAAATTAACATAATCTACTATCACGATTACAAATTGCAACAATCAAAGTATGTATGAACAACTGAATTAACAGAATTTGAAGGATTAAAGATCTAACATTCGTCCGGTGCTTGAGAGAAGCAGACGAGTCACCTTAACCGAACTAATTTCTGGTTGTTTCTCGAATTGACTGAACTAGTTTCTGGACCAAGCAGTTGTGTCGAACTCCGGTTGAACGGTGCAAGATTGCGGAGCTGGTTGGATCTGCAAAATGGACAAGTAGTTGAGTGACGACGAAAATGTATTTCCTATATAGACAAACACAATGCCAGGGAATAGTGTTTTCCATCGCTTGGTTGAAAGGGGTGGCTGCCCAATCATAGGAAGCCACATACATGGCATCCACAAAAGCTATTTTATTGGTTTTATCCAAACTCAATTTGCGTATATTTACATATGAATTATGAAAACAACGTAAAACATCAACAAGGCAACTGGTCTGGTGGAAAAGACGCTGGCTATCAACCTGCTATAACCTGGTTCGAATCTCATCTAACGCAATTAACTTTTTTTTCGGCTGCTTGGTTGAGGCGCAGCTGGCAGCTGCACATTAGCATATCAATTGCAAACTAAGATCTGCATATCTTGACGAACAAGATGTACAGAAAGCATCAACAATTGTACCGATTCAAGTTTTTGTTGTTGCTTTATCAACAAGATCCAATTGGAATGTAATTTCCAACTTGAGCACAAATCTCTACTCACTATAGCCGATTTTATATTTGGTTTTCAGAGGTTAAAACCACTTGCATTTAATTCAGTGTGTAATATGTACAATAGTGGTTTTGCAGTGAATTAAAAGAGTACGCTTGCTTTTTCCATTTTTTTAAAGGTTCTTGCTTTATCATACCTTGAAGGTTTTAACTCTGAGAATGGCAATTAAAATTCTTAAAGAGTGCCATTACTAACAGAGACAATAAACTATCTGTTATGTTTTTCTTTTATATCTTTCTATTGCTATAAGTAATAACTATATTTAATGTTATTCGGTTCAGTAGCATTGCTAACACGCAGTTCCTTTTTACGGATGCTACTGATTTGAGTTTGTGTTATCAGTTGTTGTTTGGTGCAATTCATATAAAACATGTTTTGATATCTTCTTTGGCATATGAGGACTTTATTTTTCGTGTTCTCTCTTTTGGTTACGAAATTAGTACCAAACAAATGCCCGCCGAGAAGCGCGGGAAATCCCGCTAGTTAAAATATAAAGAGTATGATACATATGATTTAGCTTTTTTACTTTTATACCTAAGAAAAATAAATAATTGTAATGTCATCTGGTTTTTTAAAGGTTTAACTGGGTAGCCCAGTGAACCATTAGTGGCTGATTCAATGTCCGGCATGGTTTTCAAAACATAAGGTAGGATATGTAAAAATTAGTAACCAGGCTGACCAACAAGACAGCTTTTGCGTATGGAAACATGTTAAACTCGAGCTTGAGCCCTCTTATGTTAAAACAATCATCGTTCAACTTGAGCTCGGACCATTTACACCCTAACTCGTAACAGTTATATAATTACATTTTCCAAATCATATTAAACAAATTACTCAATTTAATGAATTCAAGGTCTAATCCAAGTGTGTCAAGAAACAATTTGATGAAGGTCCACCAACAGTGTGTGAGCGTGATATCGGACGAACAGAAGAAAAACTTTCGCAAACTATATAACAAAGTGTATAGGTAAATGATAAATCATGTATTAAATTCATCAAATTAACCGGATTAGAACCCTTACCTGGTGTGAATCGAAATGGATCCAGAGGTTTTTATGCTTGATTTCGGGGGTTTCCGTGAGATCGAAACAGAGTTTTATGTGGTTAAGCTTTGATCTCAGAAGATTTGTTGGAGATAAACAGGAAAACGGAATCAGAAATTAGATTAGGGTTTATGAAACGATAAATGGGTAGATGGGTTATGGGTGGGTCAGTTGGTGGATTTTGGTCACCACACCAGAGGATTCAGCAGGGGCGGACCCAAGCCCACCCCAAGGTGGGCGGGCGCACCCCCGGGGAAAAAAAAATTAGGGCTAAATTCCGTCGAAAATCCTGTCCGCACCCCTTGGAGTTTTTCGTCCGCACCCCTTGGAATTTTCGACCGCACCCTTTGAAATTTTTCGTCCGCACCCCTTAGGTAAAAAGTGTTATCAATTTATATTTTAAATTTTTTTTAGTAAACTCTTATTTTTTTTAAATATAGTACCTAAATTATATAACTTTTAATACATAACCAACTAAACCCAAATACCCATACCTTTACCCACTTATAATTCTTAACTAACTAGCCCACTAAGTCTTAGTCCATTAACCAAACCTAACAATATTTCAAACTATAATAAAATAATTAAAGCCCAAAACCTTAAGAAATTCTATCCCGTTCTCTCTCTCTCTCTCTCTTGCGTCCCTGCACTGCCAACGAACAACATCACCCAGCGACAACAGTCCAGCAGCCGGCGACCACCGTAATCAGCCACCATACCACCGTCGTTTGACACCAAATCTAACCGGAATCCAAACACGGGTAAGTTTCTTTGTTATTCTGATGATTTTGGTTGATATTATAGGAGAAAAAAGAGTAATGAAGTTGTTAAATAGGTTTGAAATTTTGTGTGTTTTGACGTTGTTTATGGTTGTTTAGATGATTTTTTGGGTGATTATGTTGTTTATATATTTTTAGGGTGATTACAACTTACGTTATGATTTCTAGGGCTTGAATAGTTGAAAATTAAAATTGAAACATTATGTTATGGAGCGATAAACTTATGTTATATAGAGAAAGAATTGCTTAAGAAATTAGCTTTAGATGATGTTTTGAATAGATTTCAAAAAATGAAAACCCGTAGGGCGTCGACGTTTTAATTATGTTTGTAACAAGGTTTGACATGTTTTTGATGATTATATAAATTTAGTTTGATGTTCGTTTGTTTTACATGACCCGACCCGATACGAACCGATTTTTTTACTTATATACCTAGGGGCCTAAAATTTTTAAAAATGTTCCGCACCCCCATGAAAAAATTCCTGGGTCCGCCACTGGGATTCAGATCCAATCCACTAACAATTAGGGGTGAGCATTTTTGGATCCGGACCGGAAAGAACTGGTAACCGACCGTAAAATAAATCGAAACCGACCCGACCCTAACATTTAGGTATTTAGTTCGGTTCTTGTTTTGCATATCAAATCGGGTTCGGGTCGGTTCCGGTTCTTTATATCAAGGAACCGACTTGGACCTAATGGAACCGATATATATTGTATATTAAAATACAATAGGCTGGCCCAGTAGTGATCACGACCTTTTAATCCCTAATAATAACACATAACCGCCCATTAGAGATATGATATCTTAAAATAACCTAGTTGTTAACAGTTCACGGCTGAAACAAACAGAATTTCATCATTCGAACTTTTTTGCTTAACTTACTTTGCTTAATTCTTTGTTGCTAGTACTGTGCTGAATTCATCAATTAAGCCTGCGTAGACTAGGTACATCACATGCTCTTATTCTAATTCAATAGACAAGTAAACTTGATCAATATATACAAAGAAAACAATTCGATTGTATCATATAGTTCGCATTTAAGTTTCGAATATATACAAAGAAAATAAATCGATTGTAACAAATCGTTCTATTGTTGTTTATCTGTAGATGGTTCGAACATGTTCCACGGACATAAAGGTGTCTAATAGTACACTTTATCGTTGTTGCTATTTTGTTTTCTAGTCGACTAAGAGTACACGTTATCGTTGTCGCTATTTTGTTTTCTAGTCGACCAAGAGTACACGTCTAATTAGTAAATGATCCTTCTAACATGTTCCACGGACATAAAGGTGTCTAATAGCTTAATTGCTGGGAGAATGATCTCAAACAATGCTTCTATCTCTAACCTAACAAAAGGGCAGGCTAGAAACCATAAAGACCAGTTACATAGACTAGTTAGTTCACTTTGACATTTTATCGAACACCTTGTGTGCATAAAGTGCAACGTTCGAAACTAGACTACTTCAATGAAGCATAACCAACGAATCAATTTCATAGCATTCAAACATTACCCAGCAATTTCATACCAATCAAATCAATTACATTAAGCAGCAATTTCGTACACAATAAACATACCTCATGAGTTATGATATATTCCTCCCAATTTGAACTTCGAAGTGTGAAATCATGAAATATATTGAAATTGGTCGAATCTGTATTAACTTTATATGTGAAATTATAGCATAAATCTGTCTGAATCGCTTGAAATGGATGATCCTGTAGTAAATTGTGATACCTGGACAACTTTGAATTATCGGGGTCGGATTTTGATCTGGAACCGAGAATACTGAAAATGTATAGAAACGATACCCGATTAAAGTAGGTACAGGAATCGTTTTTTTTTATTTTTTAGTATTAGGTGATGCCCCGCCCGCGTTGCGGGGCGATCGTCGCATAATTCTCAATCAATTAAAAAAACGCTACTATAATTTTGGTAGGAAAAAAAAAACTAAAACGATATTTTTCGGATCAGGGCAAAACTGTAATTTTTCAGGACTAATGAGCGAGTGTTAGACGGCTCCTTGACACGGAAAAAAACTAAATTGAGTCAACCAATTAAAAAAAATGTTTTCTACTTTTGCTAAAAAACTAAAACGATTGGGAAAACGTCATTTTTAACTGAGGGCGAAATCATAATTTTAATTAAGGGATAAAATCGTAAATTTAATTGGGGGCAAAATTGTAGTTTCACCAGGAAAACAAACAAAAACGATGGAGAAAATGTAAATATAAGTTGAGGGCAAAATCGTAACTTGGCTGTGAGAAAAAAAAAAACTAATGGCAAAACTATAAATTTAAACGGGGAAAATCGTACTTTTGAATCGAGGGAAAAATTGGAATTTTTAGCTGTGAGCAAAAGCGTTAATATATTTTTAAGTGAGGGTAAAAACATAACTTTGAACTGATGGCAAAATCGTAATTATAAGGGAAAAAAGCTAATGGCAAAACTGTAAATTGAAACAGGGCAAAGTCGTAATTTTTAACCGGGGGCAAAATTGAATTTTTTAGCTGGGAGTAGGGGTGAGCAACGGGTAAGAACCTTTCGGAACCGACCCGGACCCGACCCGTACCCGTACCCGGAACCATTTATTAAGTATTATGAAAACCATAACCGAACCGATTAGTAATGTAATGGTTCGGGTCCTATGAGGGTCTCACGGGTCTCAAACCCATATGGTTCCACCGGAACCATTTATTTATTTAATTTTGAGCATGCAATATTGTTCTACATAGTTACTGGTTGGACTATTCACCAAAGCCAATTTTTATTGCCCATTGACTGCAATATGGTTCATAACAACAGAGTTAATTTTTTGGTCAACTGGACAAAACGACAATAGTCAACATTACTATGCAATATTGGGTTTAAGACCTTTACATTACTTACATTTTTTGGAACATGATATGCAATAGTAATAGTTCGTTGGTTTAAAACATGAACATAAAAAATATGAACTCAAACCTAATCATCATTCAAACAATAGCATAAATCAATCCACAAATCAGAAAAGCCAATTCAAATAGATCAGTTAATCAAATAATAGCATATAAATGATCCAAAATCCAATAAATAAATTAAATAAATAGCATATAAATGATCGTAATATGAAATCCTAGTTGATATGGAAGAATTGTATTTTAATATGGAAAAAATCCAATACATAAATGATAAAGGATATGAATGATCGTATGAAAATCGGTTCCTTCTGGTTCTTATCCAATACTCATGGGTCGGAACCGGAACCGACCCGGAACCATTTTGTTGAGTATTATGAAACCCACAAACCGACCCATCTAGAGCAAAAGGTTCGGGTCCATTGTGGTTCTGGTTCGGGTTCAAGGTTCTGTGGTTTCAGAACCGTTTTTTGCTCACCCCTAGCTGGGAGTAAAAGCGTAAATTTATTTTTAAATGGGAACAAAAACATATTTTTGAACTGATAGCAAAATCGTAAATTTAAAGGGGGATAAAAGCGTAAATTTGTTGGGCCAATAAGGGAGTGTCAGACAGCTGCCCGGCACTATTCCCCTGCCGCTCATTTTACCCAATAGAAGGCAATCACTATTGCTGCTAATGAGTTTTATAGATATTGAATGAATGTGTGTTGTGTGTGTGTGGGGTGGGGGGGGGGGGGGCATTTTGTTTTAGTATGTTGTGTTTGTAGGGTTGTTCATCTTTCTCCAAAACCCAAAACCCGACCCGAATTCAAAGCCACCTAAACCCGAACCCAAGAAACTCGAACCCGATCAACCCGAACTTTAAATGGTTCGGTTATCGGGTCACTTTTTTCCCACAAAAAACCCGAAACACGAAACCCGAAAAAAACCTGAACATTTATAATTTTTTTCTTATAAAATTGTTTTGGTTTGGAGTCTTTAATATATGAAATATTAAGTTTTTAGACTTTTAAATATTGTAATAGCATATTGTCAAATAATGTTTGAACTTTGATGATATTTTTAAAGTAGCAATATGAATTTTGATGATATTTTGTAAAAAAAATTAATTTTTCATTTTACATCTAAACCCGAAACCGAACAACCCAACCCGAACTAACCCGAAATACAAAAACCGACAAACCCGAACTTTAAATGGGTCGGTTATCGGGTCAATTTTTCCTAGACAAAAACCCGAACAAACTAACCCGAAACCCGAAGAAAAAACACGATGAACACCCCTATGTGTGTGTGTGTGTTGGTTTTCGATTCTTTGTAAATGCACCCAATGACTACCATTATTTCTCTTTTTCAATTAAATAATACGATTTTTATACATTCTTCGTTACTTTTCTATCTTCTCTACTCACAACCATCATCATCATCATACTCAGTAAATCCCACCAATTGCAAAGGTAGGTCTGAGAAGGGTAAGATGTAGACAGTCTTACTGTCACACCCTAACCGATGGCGGAATCATCGGGGCATGGCACTGAGCGAAACAGATTGTCCAGAAGTTTCCATAACAACTATCATTACCATTCAATTTAAAATAACATGTCCCACACCATGCCTCAAATAGCAAACAAATTATTACAGATAAAATCTAGGCAAAAATTCTGTTCCGACAACTCAGATTTACACATAGATAGTTTATTTATTGGTTTCTAGGACCTCTTTTCCTAGCTTCGATTTCATCACTGCGCAGAGAGCATCCTAGACCTTTCCTAGCTTCGATTTCACAGTGAACTAGGCATACAATCAACCTAAGCACCTGTCACATACGTTAAAATAAAGTCAATACATAAAATGTAAAGGTGAGCATACAAGTTTGATAATAGCATATAGAGTTCAAATTCGTTTACGCATAACCAGCACGTACACATAGTGAAATGAAGCACGTTAGTTATCGACATAGATCCATTGATACCAATGACTACGAGTTGACTGCCCGGGGCAGTTCGCAATACATGATTACCACCGTAATCAATGCAAGTAATTGTCCTTAACAACCCCCGTGTGAACGGGTGCTGAGTCCAAACTATAGTACTATCGTTGCTAAGGCAGGTAGACAAAATTCCATGTGTAAACATAACAAACAAGCATTCATAAGCCACATATAACATGCATTAGCGGTTAGCGTTCAAATAGTATTGAGTAGCGTGTTTGAGGTGTTTTGAATAGTTGTAACGTATGTAACACCCAAAAGTGCATAAAGCAAAAAGGGACTGAGTATACTCACAGCGGTTGATGGATTGAAGGGAGCGCTTAGCGAGTAAAGTTAGCCTGAATGGATTGATAGCATAACGATAAGTGATGCGTAAAACGATACAAAGTGGGAGTGGGTCGGACAGTAGTTCGATCGGATGGTAATCCGGTCGGACAGCAATCCGTGCGGATAACAATTTGTTCGGATGGTCATCCGGTCGGATGGTAGTCCGGTCGGATGACTATTCGAGTGGATTGTTTCTTCCTATAAGATGAAAGTGATTGTGTACGATGGCTTGTCTTTGGAAGTTTTCGTTGTAGCATTTTGAAAACATTGAAGTATCTCTATCCTTCAAGTCGGTCGATCGATCGGACAGTCAATCGTGCGGACAACAATCCGTTCGGATGGTCATCCGGTCGGACGGCGACCTTAGTGATGAGGTTACTTAGTGGAAACAATTCATAGCAGGAGTGTCACTCGGTCGGATGTTCATTCGATCAGGTGGCAATCCTGTTGATGAACATGTTGAAAATTGTTTAAGTCTTTAAAGTCTTAGTATCTCATGATCCGAAGAGTAATCCGGTCGGATGGTAATTCGATCGGATGGCAATTCGTTCAATACTCAAACTTCAGATGGAGTCGACTAAGTGTGGGACCCAAAGTGTGATCCGTTCGGATGGCAATCCTTTCGGCTAGTCTATCCTGTCGGACAACAATTCGTTCGGACAGCAATCCGTTCGTCTTACACTTGGTTGTTTTGTTTGTTTGTGGTTTTATCGAGACATTTTGATAACGCTTTAACCAACGGAACCCCATCTTGACCCAAGTGACCAAACCGACCAGGAATCACCCTAGTTCAGTCAGTTAACCGGTTCAAGACGGTTGTCTTTGTTTAACCCGAAATCGGTGGTCTCATGGGTAGAATCCAGATCTGAGCTAGTACAACACTAAGAATGAGTAGGAGACTAGATCAGGGTCGGATCCTATCGTTTTTAAGTGTATTGAGTGTAAAAGAGTTGAAAGAAAGTTAGAAACCATCTTTCAATCCTCTTTCATTATGTTTAAGCAAATCTACGCGAGATCTTTGTGTATTCGTGTGGAAATCTATCAGATCTAAGTTGTTCTTGGGGGATTGAGGCCAAAACAAGAAGTTCTTCGAGAACTCATGATGACATCATCCTAGAACACCTCAAATCTAGTGATTTCACGGTTAAAAGTTAAGATTCAAAATATAGAAAGGTGTAGGAGTGCGTGTAGATCAAGAAAGTACAAGATTTAGGACGAGATCTTACCTGGATTGAGAGAAATCGAAGAAAATGTGGAGAGCACGAATGGTTCGGACAGAAGATTTCCAAAAGTGGAAATGATGAAAGTGACAGGGGTATTTATAGGATTCCAAAAGAGGAAAGGGATGTCCGGTCGGAGGGCACACCGCCCGGATGACTGTCCGGTCGGATGGCTATCCGACCGGATGGCACTTGGTTTGTATGTTTGACGCGACGATTTGTGTTGATTCGATTTCGGTTGCGATCGATGCGATACGATAGAGTTTCCTATCCAAATTACTTTTAATCCCAACCACTCATATCTCGCACTATCTCTTCTCCACTAATTATCTTAGTTCGATTGCGATTCGATTCGATGTCGATTGGATTAGCATAGTTTGATTATCGTTTTGTTATCTTTATCGCATTGTTACTTCCTATAGTTCACAGTCGTAAGTCGATTGAATAGCAATTAACATACGTCGATTTATTGTAATTATTGACACTTACTCCACATAATACAGCTAAATTAAACACATAAAAGAAATTCTCTACAAGTCAAGTTGCGCGAAATCGGTCGTTGACTTTGACCTTGACTTTGACTTCTCGAAAACACGGGGTGTTACACTTACCTCTACCCCGTATGAATAGAGAGGCTGCTTCCAGTGAGACCCCAGCTCGATAGTAGTTTTGCATCAAGCCTTGGACATAAGGCACATAACACTTAGCAATCGGGACAAAGACCGATTAAAGCATGTACCCTTTTGTCTTTCAGCTATTAGCGCCATCACATGATACATGATTAACCGTCCTCAACTTTTAATGTTATTTTCATGAAATTAGTAAAATAACGTTAAAATTAGTGCAATTTCACTTTTGTCCCCTGATGGCCCACAGATATATACATTATATACGCATACCGCAAGCGGGGCGTACTCACAACCACATTCTAAAAACATTAAAAAGTTTATAATGGTGAATAAACATTTTTTTCTCTACTCCACTCACAACTCATCGTAACCACTATCTATAATGCTCTTAGCTCCATCCCCCATTTTAAAATGATAATTATTTGATATGACTACCAAACCTAACCCTAAGGGGCTGTTTGTTTGAGCTCTTAATTAGCTTTTAATGGGACCAAAACTCTGATTTGGCTAGAGGTATTTCATTCATATTGTTTGTTTTGCAAGAAGATGTCTGAATCGATCAGACATTTGCCTCTGAAATGTTAAGCATTATACTGAGTCTGAATGGTTCAGATCTCTTACTGGTTCATCACTTAATGCTTGGGTCAATCTTGATTAACATTTATACGGAAGCGTAAATGAGGCATGAAAGGACATGTAGCCCAATAGTATCAAGGTGGTGCTGTTGAATGATATCATTGTAGCCAAATGGTGTAGATATAGGTATGGGTGTTGTTTGGGTGTTTTAATCGGATTTTGGGTTATTTAGGGCTGGTTATTGGGGTTTTTTGTATTAAGGGAGTCCAACTCGTTTACTGGCCCAAATATAACTCAGACTAAAGGGTATCGGGTCTATTCAGATCGGATTAATCCGTATTAGGGTTCTTAAGTACAAGGTTAGATTATGTTGGGTTTGTTTCAAAGGGATATAATGTATTAATGTCGTTAAGAGTGATGATAGCTATTAATAAGACATTGTATTAGCTCTTAAAAAGTTAGATTATGTTGTAATGAGTTCATATCTTCTCCATCATTTTTTTGTGAGAGTAATCTTTATATTATAAAAAGTGGTTATGAGTGGAGGTGTAAAAAGTTATTGTCCATCTGTATTTTTGAGGGGATACTGTTCACTCTCTATAATTTTTTAATATATTTTGAAAGTGATTGTGAGTGAAGAAAAGGAAAATGTAATGATAAAAGTATAAAAAAATATTATGTAATTAAAATGAAAGAGAATAACAGTCGTTTTTAGTTAATTTTTACATTTCTTCTTCTTCTTTTTTTTTTTTTTTTTTTTTTGAGATTATTTGATCCGTTGATCAGTTTTTAGTTGTTAAATTCATGTTTTTCTAGTAGTGATATTACTTTTTTTCTTCTCAACCAGAATTAATAATATAAATGACAAGTATACTTTTTTTTCAAAATATCAAAAAGATCACATTATCGAAACAAATCAAAGACTACCAACGCTTTGTTACAAACCATGAAAAATAATTTAGTGACCCAGAGATCAATCGTCACTGGGAGCGGGAGCAGTATCAGTTTGATTGATAGGCTTAAACCCTAGCTTTCGTATAAGTTCGTCAGCAATCAACTCGTTAGCGCGATCCGATGGATGGTATTCGTCCCAAAACAGATATTTACTTCGGTCTTTACATAATCGCGATGCAGGTACACATGTCAAAGCAGGTCTAATCCTTCCAAACGAGCAACAAGGCGAATCCGCATTGTCAAACCCTACAACCATCCCATTTTAAAGCATAAACACAATAAGCGACGACTTAGTCTGTCACCAGTCACGGGTAGCTAGTTGGAATGTTAACATTATATGATAAAGACAAATAAGATTTGGTTAATGAAAACTATAACCCATTGGTCGATCATACTGGAAATATGGCCAATGACACTCAACTTTCACTTTCGTTATCAAGGACAATCCCACTCTAATGGAAAAGTAAGTAGTAAATATGTACTCCCCGAAAGCTTCAATTAGTCAATTGTTCATTTGGGGCATGCGGGGTTACTTTTCCAAAAGAGTGATATTTCCCTTAACAACAAGAGTGAAAGTTAAAATTGTCGCTAGTCACGTCGTCACTATGAATTATCAATAGGTAATGGTTTAGATTATTAAATCCAACTTGCCTATGAAAAACAACAAGAACAAAATAAGAAGCTTTACCGTATTTGCTTGGATTGGTGATGACATTATTAACAACATCATAAGCATCTCCAAATTTATAACTCGCATTCGGAAGCTTTACCGACAGATCATCCATTAGTTTCGCAGTTGCTTTGTTGAAGTTTAGGGCGAGCGTATTCGTTTTTTCTTGACACTCGCCAGAACTACTCAACACCCTTTGAAGAGGAATACAACCCATGGGACCTAACCCAAAAACCATCAATTGTCTCGCCCCCATCCCATGCAATACCTACAAAACCAGTCACAAAAAGTAATAAAAGCCACCCTTTAGCTACGACTTTTTATCGCAAAATTATTTAGCGACAGATTTACGGGTCAGATTTTATTTACCGTAAGTTGGGCACCAAGAGTTTCCATTAGGTAGTCAATGAAGGTGTCGTCATTATAAGTGTAAGAATCAGCGTAAACGGGCATCAAGTAGTTGTTGATAAAGTTGTTGCTACCTAACGCGACGACATACTTTGATTCCTGAAAGAATTTTGTCGCCGCTTGGTCGCCAATTTTGTCACGGATCAAAGTTTGAACCCCGTTGAATAACTCGATTTGCTTGTAGAGTGAGAATCTTTGAATCTACACAAATTTAACACCCATTAGCTATATGTTTCCAGTGTGATTGTCATGTTAAAAAGAAACGAAATCAATGCGCATTGGTCGAGTTTCGACTTACAAACAAACCGCCAGTTTCGTTCAAGATCCCACCACCTCCCGAAGCAAAGTTCACTCCGTTGTCGAGAATTACATCTTCGGATAGCGAGGGGTCGAGGAAGGCTGGTGGTCGGGGTAGTCCCGTCTTATCACCTACAACAAAAAAATGCCGGTCGTTATTGCCCCTCTTTAGTGACGCTAAAATATGTCACAAATTGTAATAAAAAAATCACGTATAAGGTTGAGGGTTCAAATTTCACATGTAAATTTAACACTAAGACAGGATGTGAAAGTACGGTAAAAGTAAATATTTAAGTTTAACCGTATAAGTACGCCGATTTTTATTTTTCCCAATAAAAACATAGTTTGTGATCATGAATGATTTTGTGACCAAAGCTTGTATGGTTGCTGACTGTTTACAACTTCATATTATCTTTTTTCAATCAACTAAAACGTCAAGTTTACCTTTAGCAACTCGAATAACGGATTTACCGACACTTTTACATTAAGGATGTGGTATAAACATAACACATATTTAGCGAAAAATTGCAACGATAAAGTCATTACCTATAATATCAGCGACGGTTCGGCCATTGGTGAACCTGCCATTCGGCATTCCGTTATCAAAGTCGATGCCATACCAAGGCAGTGCTGCCTGAGCAAAACTCTTGGAAAGCCGATTGTTGTTTCCGTTATCTGATAATGAGTCTCCGAATATGAACTGCACAAGCTTGCAATCGTACCCATCGATCAACCCCAAAAATACTGTCGCTAATACCACCACTATTGTCACAGTTAACTTCATCTTTTTGTACAAGATTTTGTTGATGTTATTTTCTTGTAGAAATGGAGGGTTTGAAGTTGGAATTTAAACGTTAAAATGATGTAGAAAGACGTGTTGCAAAAGTCACAGACTATGGAGGTTGTCCTACTTTTATTTTAAAAAGGTAATTTCTTATTTATAATGATTTTTTTTAATTTAAGACAATTTATTTCATTAATACTTGTCAAGTTACATCAAAACAAAATGTAGACGGGCAACAAGCTGCGTCGCCACCCATTTCTGAATTACAAACCCTAATCTACCAAAGACAAAACCCTGTCCCCTGAGGCTGAGCAATTTCAAATATTTAGTGGTAACGCTAGTAAAAGAAGGTTAATATCTTAAAGTATAATATTATTTTCATTTTTCAAATAAAAATAATCAACCAAATTTTAAGCATAAACTGATATACATAGATTAGTAGTACAATTATCACATAGTGTGTCTAGATTATGTGTATGATTTTTTGTTAACTTGAATTTCTTGCTAACAAAATTTATATAATCTTACATCATTAAAAAAGTTATCCAAGTTTGAACATTTTTATCCAGTTTAAATATGTTCAGAAATTTTAGCATACCAGGTTAGCTTTAAACAATATCAACCACTAAAGAAAAAGGTTATTTTTGGGTGAAAGGGTATTGAGTTTGATAAGCTAATTGTAACGACTTTGGATTTTGCCGTGGTTGGCGTTATGTTGCTTGCCAACATACTTTTATGGGTGGTCACCAACTTCATGATTTGGTGGAATTAAAATTTTATGTGAATTTAAAATCTACATTAATTTGTTTGTATTATTTTTCTTTATTTATTGGTTTATATTACAGACTAGTTTCAATTCCGCGTGTTGCGACGGACGAAAATTTGATTAGTTTGATATACTCACTATAGCAAACATATATTTTTAATTAATAAAAAATATATCAAAAGGTATCTATATCGTTAAAAACAATTTAAAATGTTATTATATTAAAAAGTATTAAGTTAAATTTAAGTTGTATAAAAAAACTTTAATGAAATTTTCACGTGTTTACTAACGTTATAAAATTAAATTACTTTACTAATACATAACATATCCAAAATAGTATACATATACAGGATAGAGTTATTGTAAAAATTTGTGGTTTTATGAGAAGTGTAAGAAGTATCTTAAATCCTTAGATTTTGTAGTTAATGGTTGAGACAAAAAAGAGTTTAAAATGTAAATTATGTTTTATTTTTATTTTTTATTAATTTGACTAGATTAAGGGTAATAGAGTCTTTTATATTGTGTTGTTTAAATAAAAAACTGCCATGAACCTTAATGCATATGCAAGTTTCATCCATCTTTTTTTATCGTCAATAACTTTTTACACGCAACTTTAAAAAAAAAATTAAGTTACACCATAATAACGAGTTTTTTTATCTTTAATATGAGTACTATATTGCTTTACTTATATAGAGAAATTTTTTTACGTATAGCATGATATGAAACCTACTGGAATTCAGGTTTAAAACACCATACAAGGAACATCTACTGAAATACATGTGTAAAACACCATGAATACAGGTATGAAACACCATACGAAGAACACCTACTGAAATGCAGATATAAAACACCATGAATTCAGGTGTAAATGCAGGTGTAAAACGCTTTACGAAAAACAACTACTGGAATGTAGGTGTAAAACACCATGAATGAAGATGTAAAACACCATACGAAGAACACCTACAGGAATGCAGGTGTAAAACACCATACGAATAACATAAGAAGAACAACTAATAGAATGCAGGTTTAAAACACCATACGAAGAAGATCTATTGGAATTGCAGGTATAAAACACCATAACTGTATCATCTTGTTCCATTGAGTCATCCATTATGAACTCGATCCACTCATCATAATTCGGTTGTCCGTAAAACACCATAACGTAACTGTATCTTCATGTTGCATCGAACTGTCCATTATATCATGTATGTTGATATTAAAAGATGATGAAAGAAGATATGAACGATAAATGATTTTGGACGAGTGAAACGAATAAATTTAATTTAAAACGATCAAATGTATAAATTTTAGGAAACACATTTGTTTCCTAAAACAGTTAACACATATTCCTTAATTGATTTTGGGAGTAAATTATATTATTACCCTTATTTATTAATATAATTGATGGACACTCATTATTAAAATATTTCTTACACTTCTTACACATTTGCCACTTTTTAAAGGATTCTTAATCTACATATACATAGTTCTTAAATACAATCTTTACTTAAAAAAAATAGTTTAAACGCCAGCATAAAGATGAACTTGTGAAAAGAAATTCTACGTTGATAAGAACTAAATTTCCATTACACTATCATTTAAATGTGTTGAGAATCAAATAATTTTCTACGTTGATATGAACGAAAATTTTCACTACTTATCATATAAATGCGTTGAGAATCGTATAATTTAATTAATAGTGTTATCTCTAACTATTTATATTGCAATTATAAATTATATTATATTATATTATATTATATTATATTATATTATATTATATTATATTATATTATAATTATAATTATAAATACTATTAAAATACAACTTGAGGTTATTGTAGTGTCCGTCGTATCGGAGCTACAATCACTTTATTTCTTTTTTTTTTTTCTTTTTTTCACTTTAACTCCTGACTTTCAATTTTTACACTTAAGTTCCTTTTACTTTCTAAAAACTTTATGAGATGTCACTTTAAACCCCTCGAGTTTTAAGTGCTTATTTTAATATATATACGTGTCTGTATACATTCAAGATGGTTTACATTTCGACGTAAATTTTGTAGAGTCAAATATAATACGTTTTCGTGCGTATTTTTATTTACGTTTTCAGTTGGGCTGCGTTTTGACGTAAATACTCTTCGAAAACGAGCCGGCTTAAATATAATACGTTTCCATTAGACGATATAAATTCAAGTTACTTTACGTTTTACGTTCGACGTACTTTTTTTAGGAAATAAGTTGGGTAAAATATAAAATGTTTCCGTGATATAAAATGTTTTTCCGCTTATCTTTATGTACGCTTTCAGTTGGTGTACGTTTTAACGTAAATTTTGTTTGGAAACGAGTCAGGTTAAAATAAGATATGTTTTCATTAGACTGGTTTAAATTACCGGCGGTACCATCCTTTAACTTAAAAAAACACTATTTTCTTACGTTTTGGCATAGTTTTTTTAGGAAATAAGTTAGGTCAAATATAAAACGTTTTCGTGATATTAAACGTTTGTGCACTTATCTTTATGTACGCTTTCAGTTGGTGTACATTTTGACGTAAATTTTGTTCGGAAACGAGTCAGATCAAATATGATACGTTTTCATTAGACGGTACAAATTCTCATTTCTATTATACACAAAAAGTTTTTTTTTTAAAAGATAAGTGGGTTAGCCCACCTAAGTGGACCAACACCACCTAAAAGTATGGGTTGCACGGTTCAGTTATGTTCGGTTTTTTGGTAAAATCGAAACCGTAACCGAAAGTTTGGTTTTTGGTTTTTGAAAACCATTCGGTTTCGGTTTTTTGGTTTTAGCAACCGTTCGGTTCGGTTTTTCGGTTTTTGAAACAAATTACGTAAGACTAAAAAATAAAAGTAGTATAATTCAAAGTTTAAGAATCTTTCTTAAATGTAAAATTTTAATATATTTAGTCTTTTGAGCTAACATTGTTCACATAAACCTAACATTCTAATATATTTTAATGTTTCGCCGAAGTTTTTATTAACACGTTTTCTTTTATAATACTTTGAAATCATATAACTTTTATGTTAAATTTTGTTATTTCATGTGAACGATGGATAAATTATTTCAATGATATATAAACATGCCAATGCTCTTATTATAAATGTAAGGCTTCGCATATTTGTACTTCCCCGATTTAGAAAGTATTGTTGTACATTCTATTTTTAGACACCTGTACTCTTGTTGTATTCTACTTCGCTTCAAATTGTAATCCGAGACAATCGATCATAATGAAAACACAAGTCTTTTAATCATATTCATGTTAAACATATGTGCATACTTGTACTCATAATTCACATTTGAATGCTATGATATACATGATTCTTGATTTCACGGTACACACTTATGCTCGATACACGAAAAACCGGTTAAAACACATAAATTAATCAAACTCGAACCTCGAAGGAATCAAGAAAGCCACGTTCGCATGGATGTGCGCATCCGCTCCAAAGCGCATCCGCGCGAAATCTTCGGAAACCCTAAATTTCACTCAAAGCCTATAAATAGGCACACTTCTCCACTCTCCTACTCGCCCCCTTTCTTCTCAAATGCTCTCAACCTCACTTTTGCGATCAGAAGCTTTTGTAAGAATTTTCTTCCATTTTTCATTTGCATTCCATTTCATTCTTGCATTTTATTCACAACCCAGAAACATTTTTACAAAAAATCTCTTGATTCAACCTATCTCAACGATGGTTTCCACTAGTTTGCTTGGGCAAACTGCGGTTGGAGCATCACATATACGAGAGTAAATTAGAGTTCATAAATTTTAAACATTTTACAAACTTGTTCATAATTTCTTCTCGATTATTGTACGATCTTGATGGAATCTGGAACCCATCAGACCCTCAACTCACTTCATAGTTAAGGGTTTGCATTAGCGTTAATTTCCACCAAGAAATGGTCTGTTTTGAATGAATCAAACACACGTTTTCGATGAACAGATGCATTCGTACGAATGGGTAAGCCACATTCGCACGAATGTGCATGAGCATTCGCACGGATGGGCTTTACCTATAACCTGATCTTGACTTCCTTTCTATTTTTACATCAGACCACCACGTTTGACCATTTTTACCTTCTCTTTTGAAGTATCTAAACAATTACCTCACTTTTCACGATTAAATCAGCCCATAAATTAAGTTTTTACAGTTCAAACAGTCCGATCCGTTTTAGAGAAAACCCCATTCACACGAATGGGCTATGCCCATTCGCACGAATTGGCCATCCGTGCTAAGGGACTGTTACTTGTTTTTTAACTCGTATATTTCACGTATCTTACAATTTGATCCGACCCTTCCTACAATAGAATATTTACACTGCTGTTTACCCATTTCAGGGTGATCCTGGTGCTCCAAACCTTCATCATAATAAATCTCGGTTTTCGTGGAACCCTACGCAAAACTGTGAGTATACTCGATCCCATTTTCGTGTTAAACACTTCGGGTGCAACATGTATATTATACAAAAACACGCAACACTATGAGACTTGTTTATTCAAATTACACTATATCCACATTTAAACATGAAAACATGTTATACTTGTTAATCTCATATGCTCTGTATACATTGTGTCTATATGCTCATTAACTTTGCAAGCTTACCTTAACAATTATAGCGCTATAGGATGAACGCCCCGCCCATATTCTTGAGGTATTGTTAAGTAATACATATTACACCCTCTTCATCTTGACAATGTTGGGTAATCACGATTGCGTTGGAAACTTTGGTTTGACATATAGTTTACACCCGTTCAGCATATTAGTAACTTGTATACATTATTCATGTTGGATATGAGCACAGTTAAAACATTTTCATTATTATGCTATGTATC
The DNA here is from genome assembly GCA_030545235.1 of Helianthus tuberosus. Lineage (NCBI taxonomy): Eukaryota > Viridiplantae > Streptophyta > Magnoliopsida > Asterales > Asteraceae > Helianthus > Helianthus tuberosus. Next base: position 138,266,327 of record CM060394.1, read on the forward strand.
AAACTTGTATACTCGCCAACATATTTGTTGACCATTATTTTAATACATGTTGCAGGTTGATAGACGATGTGATGAGGAAACAAGTTAGGGTGGACATAGATACACGCCTAATCAATAAACAATTATTTATGTTACATATTTTGTTGCTACATTTGAACATGTTTGGTTCTATTTGAACAATGTATGACATTTGCCTAGGTATGAAATTTGAATTATTAAATATTGTCACAATTTAGCGTTATGAAGCTTTGAGCGATTTTTTTTCATCTCACTCCGATGTTTCCGCCATCGGTTGGGGTGTGACAATAAATAGGGTTATTGGATTTAATAATCCTAAGTTTCACCTATTGGCCGATAATAATCCCAACTCTGAAAATTCCCTCCAACAATCCCAACTTGTAAGAATTTGTCTACCAACGATCATTTTCAAACTATAGGTGCACTTAATTTAATTAAGGAGACTACAAGTGCACTTAAATCTATTGAGAGACCAAATTCTTATATGTTATTGGTGTGTGTTGGGTGTATTATGTTTTTCTTTATATTTTAAGCCCTTTTTAACACATTAGTCAAGTTTTAGATTTATAAAACACGATATTCTACTAACACTAAACACACACATGGGCAAGTGCACCCATCGTGAGCGTAGTATAGCGTTGGTAAGATACCGAGGTCGTCCAAGGACACAAGAACTTTTAATACTGGTTTATCCTCAACGTCTAATCAAATCAAAAGTTTTAGAAAAGGTTTTAAACATGAGAAATAAAAACTAAAATGCTGAAAAATAAAAATAAAATAAAAACAGATAGACAAGATGAGTCACTTGGATCCGACTCGCCTTTAATGTAACCTTTGATGATTTCCGCACTTTTGCAATTTTTAAGAGATTATCTTAGTTATAGTAGTATGCCCCTCTTTTGAAGGTGACGTTACCTCAACCCAGTGGTTTGAGTCAACAAGGATACAATCTCAAATGGTTGGAATATTGGAAGATAATTAATTAAGTTATTAATGCGTAATGTGGTAGGCCCCTCTTTTGAAGGTGACGTTACCCTCGGCTAAGTGGTTTGAGTTAGCAGGGATACAATCCCAAGTAGCCGGGTTAATGTATTAATAGTAGTTTACATATGAGGGGATCAAGCCATTTGCACCCCCGCCATCCAATACCAGTGGGTATTGAAGGAGGCCCTCGTAAGCTTGACCCAGGTCCTTGCAGGATCTATACACTGAACAAGGCAAGAACCTTACCAAACCATTCCCTTAACCCCCGACCAGGTAGCCAACATATCTCTATTATAGACCGTAGAGATATGAATGGTGAAAATCTTTTATTTTATATAGACAGTAAAATAACGCCAAGACACCACGGACAAATGATAAGGAAGTTTCACCTTCAACAAAAGAAACTGGCTATTAAAGTCATTAATACAAAACCAAATAAAAAGTGCGAAAAGATTAAAAATCAAAAGTATTACATTAAATGTTTGTCTTCACCAAGTGATGTAAGAGACTTAGGCAAACATGGCCTTTGATTGTCAAGAACTCTTACTATCAATCTTGGATCCCGAGACTACTACACACACTCTAAGGTGGATGATAGATGATGGTGGTGGATGTGGGTGTTGTAGTGGTGGTGGAGTGTGGGTGAAGTCGGAGAGAGGTGGTTTGCCAAGGGATGCCTTTGAAGTGAACCAGACACCCCTATTTATAGCCCGCACAGAAGCCCGACACAGCCCCGTGGCCATCCTCTTTCTCTTTCTTTATTAATTGCAATTGTCTGTATTAGGCTCCACACGCCCCCGTGTTGGCTGGGCAGGGCCCCGTGTGCAGAAGCGTATCTGTACTATCAAGATTTGCAAGATTTTGTGAATCTTAGCGTTGACCACGGCCCGTGTTAAGCTGGGCACGCCCCCCGTGTTAGGAATAGAAGCTTCTATTGGTTTGTCTTTTCTGCATACATCTGGCCACGCCCCCGTGTCCGCTGGGCACGGGGCCGTGGTCAGCCTTTTGATCTCTTGTTTTTGCTTGGGAAGATGCTGCCGAGGGGTCAGGCATTCCACGTTTATTCCTTTTCTTTGTATTTATGTTGGATTTTGCTGCATATTTGTTCCTTTTGTTCAATTAAGCTCATTTGGTCCTGAAAATACAAAAGGAAGACAAAAACATACTTTTTCCAACATTAGTACTAAAAAATGGTTAGTTTTATGCCTCATTTGATGTAATTTATATGTTGCATTTTACACAGATCAAATACCCCCACACTTGAATCTTTTCTTGTCCTCAAGCAAAACTCTTTATTATGTGGCTTACACACCCAAATGAAATGGGTAGAAGAAAAGTTTTGGGCTTGTCTTGAGTGTCGAAAATCCAAGATCTTTATTGGGTTTTATTTTTATGCTATTTACAATCCTATTCGTTATGATTTATTTAGAACGTTTCATAAGAGAAATTACTTATTAGGGCATAACATGCCTCTTTAAATTCCATTTATATACAAGTTCACATACCTCACGGGAGATCACTCAACACTCGGCCGAAGATGTAATTTTGTGAAACACTCGAGACCGGCATGGAACTTACTTCTACCATATGCTTGCCAAGCAATCAATCCTCCTCCTTTTTAACTATAAACCTTTTTAAATATCAAGAGGACTTGGGGAAGGGTTAGGCTTGGGTTAAAGGTAGGTGGTTTTGGGTTAGTGGTTAGTAAAAAGGGCTAAAAGCGTAAAAAACGTCGGTCGTCATAAAACTTTTTGTTTTTGTGACTTTTATTCAGACTAAACACTTTCAAACAAAGTTTCTTTGAGGAACTTTTTGTTTATTGCTAGACTTCAATATATATATATATATATATATATATATATATATATATATTGATAAGGAATGTTATAAGAAAACCGATTTTTTTACTAAAATAAAGGGTTAAAATGAAAAAGGGTTTTGGTGGGTAAAGGGTGTTTGTTGTGTGGGTTTAGAAATGAAAAGGTTTAGGCTCAAAGGGGTTAACTAGGGAGATTTTAGGTAGGTGAAAAAGAAAATGAAAAATAATGGTGTTGAAAAGAAAATGGGTTAGTCCTAATGCCTTCATCATTTACTTACTTGGGTTTAAGTTGGTAAGGACCGGGAATGTATTGTCGTGGCAAGTTCTAGAGTCGTAAGAAACCAAGCGGCTATTCACACAAGAAACGAAAAATGAGCATTTAGTTTAAAGATGTATGCTTGTAAGCTCAATAAAGGCTCAAAACTCACTTTTTGTGGGAATGGGTTTATAATGTGATCAAGTATATATAATCAAATTTTAACTAGATTTGTCATGCCATTTCATAATTTCTTATGTTGGTTCTTTTCATCACGACGCAATCGATTGTAAATTTATAAAAATATAACCTTTTTAGAACTTGTTATTCCCGAATTAAACCAAGACAAGTAAAAAAAAAATGAAAAAGTTTTTGAAAAAAATTGGGGGTGATTAGCGGTTCCAATAGAGTTTTGTGTAAGGCTTGTTATTAGGACTTGCAAAATTCAAGGTTTTAGAATCCCCCCAGACTTATATTACACATTGTCCTCAATGTGTCCCAAAAATAAGTTTTTAGGTTGATCGGATGTGTAAAAAGGTGTTAAAACAAGGTTTTGGTGTTACTGGATATCTGGACACGACCCCGTGCTAGGTGAGCACAACCCCATGGCCAGATTTCCAGTAACGAGAACTTACAGAAGGTGGGCACGGGGGCATGTTTGGTGGACACGACCCCGTGTCGGGCAGGTTTTAAACAAACAACAGCTACAGGGTGGTGGACACGGGGGCGTGCTGGTTGGGCACGGCCCCGTGTTGACAATCTGTAATCCTTGAAAACAGGTTTTGGCTTTCGGTTCTGGTTTCCGGGCTTATGTAGCACTAATACTTAGTGCTTCCAAGCCTCCTAGGTACCTTTTTATGCTTAAATACCATACCACACAAATAACAAACAACCTAAAATACCACAAGTTCATCATCCACGTCACAACTAAAAAAAAAAGAAAAATGCAGGAAAGTAAAAGTGTTAATGGAAAGTAAATTGTTCAACAATGGCACGCAGGCCAGATAATTGTTTGTAAGATAACGGGGGTTAACCTGGGTAGAGCTCCAACCGTGTCATGCCACCACCGACGCCTTCCATCTCAATCTATATCTTCGTCCTCGTCATCTCCTCCTTGACCCGCCATGTACTCCCGATTATATTGCCGATGTCATCTTGAATGTCGGAGATGTTCCTCTCGATTGCTCCGACCCGGATGTACGTGTTGCTGGCCATGTTGTAGGTGTTGTGGGTGCACAAGAGGTTTTCCTGCAAGAGATCATGTAAACTTTGAAAGTTAGGAAAACCACCACCTTGAGAAGATGATTGGCCCGGATCACCATGATGCTGATACTGAAACTGGGGAGGGGGACATATTTGTGGGGCGTGAAGGCCGAGAGCCTCTTGTGGGTTCCAAACATGACCCTGAACCGTTTGAAAATGAAAAGTTCCGTCACATGCTTCATTTATGATCCCCATTGAGCGACATATGACGAGATCCACCTTCCCCGACCACTGGCCCTTACGGAAGGACCTTGGCATTCCTTACACAAAGTTCTTGAAGAGGCGGTAGATCCACCCTCCAAAGAAGATAGGGGTCGGGGGATTGGCTAGCTGGTTCAGGTGCATGTTGCGTAGGAGCAGGTATGGAACATCGAGGGCCACACGGTTGTGAATGTAGTGTAGGAACAACAGATCAAGCAAGCCAACAACACCAGTACTGTCATGCCTTTGGCAGAGGGAGTTGCTAAGAACCCTATGGATGTAGCGGTATAGAGGGTCCCGCAACTGTGTGCTTTTGGTTTGGCTTGAGTTATAAAATCCTTCCCCAATCTGAGCCCATGCTGCTTAACGTTGGTTTTGCGGGAGTTCACGGAGACCACCCGTGTTCTCCTCGTCTCCGGCATCCTCTTCAGTATACAACCCAATGATTGACCCAAATTGTGCAATCGAAATTGAAAGCACATTCCCAACACAACAAAACTCAACCCCTTCGGTATTAAACGGCTTAGCTTTTCCCTTGAATGCAAATGTGCTATAGAACTCCATGTTGCATTCATGGACCGAGTGGAGTCTAGCACAAAGGGCTGCCCTGAGTGGACCAGTGACTAGAGTGTTGAAGCGGTCAATCTGCCCTACTGCTTCCAGGGTGTCTAGGCAGACTTGTCTTGGGTTTTCCTCGGGCATTATCTTAAGAACCTCAAATCGGGCTTGAGCTGCCCATTCATTCTGGTTGAATCTCGTGAATTTCTTGGCCATCTGAAAGAAAATACAAAACAATTAGCACGAAACAGTAAATTTTCAAAGAAAACTGAAAACAACAAGCTGAACACGGCCCCGTGCCCATTGGACACGCCCCATGTTCATTGGAAATTTGTTGGACACGCCCCCGTGCCCACTGAGCACGACCCCGTGCTCAGACGTCTGTTTCCCAAAAATTTAATTTTTCGACCCGATTCCGAAAACTTGAAAATTTTTGGTCCAGTAGGGGCGGTTTTCCCCGAAAATGAAACCCTAAGTGTCATTTTCCCTGAAACAAACTGTTTACCCCTTCAATTTCATCTTTTTTCGGTTCAAACACAAGGGTTTCGGGTTTTTGTGAGAAATCGGGCAAATCTTCAAACAATTCAAGTTGATTTACTTCCTATAATATGCAAATACACTACTACTAACAGATCTAAGCAAACATTTGAGGTTTGATTTGGTTCAAGTTGAAGAACCCTAGATTTTTCCCCAAATTTTTGATGTTAAACTACATGTAAATGGTTAATCTAACTAACTATGATGATAGAATCATACCTTGACGTTGTTGAACGGTTAGAACGTGAAAATCTGCAGAAAATCGTGGTGGAACCAGAGAGTTTTCGGGGAAATGGGTCGTGTTGAAGTGAAGAATGAAAGAAAAGGGGTTTTTAACCCGTTAGTTACGCGAACACGACCCTGTGCTCAGCTGGGCACGGCCCTGTGGGCAGGTAAAAATTTATATATATATATATATATATATAGGAATAGGATCAGGAGAGAACGCCTCAAAGTGTGAGAACGGTGAAAACGATTCTCAGCCACAAGATCTTAGTGGTTTGTGGCTGAGATTGATGCGGTGGCATTTTTGTAAATAATAGGGGTCTTGGAACTATCAGGAGGGGTAAAATAGGAAGATACAATCAAAGGTGCACATGCTAATCACATTCCATTTTCCCCCATCATATTTAAACGACAACAACTTTTTTATACGTGATTATTTTTCGAAAAAAATACACCATAAAACTCAGCGTTTTTTATCTTTCCAATGAGTATACTATTGCTATACTTTTAGAAAAAAAAATTAACTGGGTTTTATGACGTTTTTCTGAACTAGGTGTTTTATAGCGTTTTAGACTAGGTATTTTCATGGCGTTTTTCTGAATTAGGTGTTTTTATGGCGTTTTAACTAGGTATTTTCATGGCGTTTTTCTGAACCGAATGTTTTATGGTGTTTTCAACTGAGTTTTTCACGGCGTTTTTCTGAACTGCGTGTTTTACGGTGTTTTTACAGTACAAATTATGATTTTTCTGAGCTCAAAAAATATTAATTTAGGCAGATGGCTCAAAAAAATGGGTTTTTTGAGCTGTTGTAAATTATAGCTCAAAAAAATAGCTTTTTTTTTTTTGTTATGGCGCTTTAACTGGGAGCTCTGTGTGTCTTCATTGGAGTATGAATTCTTTTATTTCCAATCACATCCCCCAAAGCTAAAGCTGCATGTATGATGAAACTAATTAAATACTTGTGTTCACACTTGTTTACACTTGTTCACACTATAAGTTACACTTTGGACCCTGAAAATATAGTTTTTTTGTTATGGCGTATTAACTAGTATGAATTCTTTTATTTCCAATCACATTCCCCCGTGTATGATGAAACTAATTAAATACTTGTGTTCACACTTGTTTACACTTGTTCACACTATAAGTTACACTTTGGACCTTGAAAATATAGTTTTTTTTGTTATGGCGTTTTAACTAGGAGTTGGCTCAAAAAATGATTTTTTGAGCTATTGTAAATTATAGCTCAAAAAATAGCTTTTGACTGTTTTATGGCGTTCAAAAAAATGGTTTTTTGAGCTGTTGTAAATTATAGCTTAAAAAATAGCTTTTGAGTGTTTGGCGTTTTTCTAAACTGGGTGTTTTTATGGCGTTTTATTTGAACACCCGGTTCATGTGAGTGGGTTTTTTTGACAATATAACCCCTTAGTGTAATTTAACATCAATGCCACATGTCACCCCCAAAATCGTTCTCACCGTTCTCACACTTTTCACCGTTCTCTCTAAATCCTGACCCTATTATATATATATATATATATATATATATATATTAGTGCACGTGTGAGTGACCTGTTTCCCAAAACTTGGTTTTAGAGATCTTACCTGATTTAGAAGTTTTTCCGTCGTTCGTTACTAACAAGATATGATGTTGATGCTCAAACCTTTGTTTATTCCTCGGCCGCTTGTAGCGAGAACTCCTCCTCTTCATCCACAATGAATCCTTGATAAAGCTTAAGCCGTTGGCCATTGACTTTTAATGGAATTCCATTCCGAGATTTAATTTCAATTGCACCGTGTGGAAAAATATGTGTGATAGAAAAAGGACCCGTCCACTTAGACTTTAATTTACCGGCAAATAATCGAAGCCGTGAATTAAACAATAGAACCTGATCTCCTACTCGAAATTCATTAGGTTTAATGTGTTTATCATGCAAATTTTTCATTCTTTCCTTATAAATTTCGGAGTTAGAGTATGCGTGATTTCTTAATTCGTCTAATTCATTTAATTGACAAAATCGATTTTTACCGGCAATTTCTATGTCTAAGTTTACGTTTTTAATTGCCCAGTAGGCTTTGTGTGCTATTTCTACCGGCAAATGACAACTTTTTCCGTAGACAAGCTTATATGGGGTGGTACCTATTGTTGTTTTATATGCCGTTCGAAAAGCCCATAAAGCATCGTCTAATTTATTGGCCCATTACTTTTTATTTAACCCTACGGTTTTTTCAAGTATTCTTTTTAAACCTCGGTTAGTCACTTCGGCTTGTCCATTTGTTTGAGGGTGATATGCAGTTGCGATCCGGTGATAGACCCCATACCTTGTTAAAAAAATTTCAAGTTGATGGTTACAAAAATGGGTACCCCTATCACTTATTAACGCTTTTGGAGTTCCGAAACGAGAAAATAATCGTTTCAGGAATCTTACCACAACTCTTCCATCATTTGTTGGAAGGGCTTCGGCCTCGACCCATTTAGACAAGTAATCCACTGCCACAAGTATATATTTGTTTCCTTTTGACGGTGGGAATGGTCCCATAAAGTCGAGTCCCCACACATCAAAAATTTCACAAACAAGAATGCCATTTTATGGCATTTCGTTTTTGGAAGAAATATTACCTGATCATTGGCATGCATCACATGTTTTGATAAGACTTTGGGCGTCTTTGTAAATGGTTGGCCAATAAAATCCTAAATCAAATACCTTTCGTGCGGTACTAGAGGCACCATGATGTCCTCCGTATGGACATGCATGACAATGGCGGAGAATTCTTCTTGCTTCACTACCATGTACGCATTGTCGGATAAGTTGGCCGGCACACATTTTGAAAAGATAAGGGTCTTCCCAAAAATAGTGCTTTACATCGGCAAAGAATTTCTTTCTTTGATGATGTGGCCATCCTTTTGCGACTATTCCGCTAGCTAAGAAGTTAGCATAGTTGGCGTACCATGGTTCTTCTCAGTATTCCAGCATTTCTAGGGACTCCGTTGGGAATATTTCATTGATTAGCTCATCCTTAGTTGCCTCCAAAGCTGGATCTTCCAAGCAGGAAAGATGATCTGCAGTGGTGTTTTCTGGTCCTCTTTTGTCTTTTATTTCAATGTCGAATTCTTGGAAAAGTAGAATCCATCTGATCAAACGCGGTTTGGCATCCTGTTTTGTCGCAACCCCCGATCCCTTATCTGTCCCGGGAACGGGCGGACGCGAGCTCAGAGTGTGGTGGTATCAGCTTGTTAATTTGTCAGCGGAATTTACATCAGGACCGTAGTTAGGAAATGTTTATCAGAGTAAAACCACCTTATTTAATATTAATAATCACATGGGTAAAACCCAAGTTTCTTATTACAACACGTTTATAGGGATAAACCCTATTTTATTGAATTTAAAACATCGTCTTTTATATAACTTTTATAGCCACATTTTTCCCAAGCCTTCAGTGCTCTCCAACTGGCTTTTTACTAATGGGCTGTCACATTGTGTTACCTGAAACGCGTTTTAAAAACAATTGTCAGTGGGAAATACTGGTGAGTGAATCCCAGTTTAATCAAGAAACATTTTATCAATTAAAGCAGTATTGAGAGCGATCACACTGTTTATTTCTACACAACTACTCATTCAGTACTGTCAATCCTGACTTGTGGGTCATATTACACATTGGCTAACTCGTCGTCCAATGGTAACGTACTGTCATCCCCGACTTACTACTTTACAGAGTAGTAAATTTTGTATACAAAACCCCAACATACCGGCAGTAATTGAAGAACTACAAAGACTCAATCACCGCTTAATCACATTGTAAAACATTTAAGGTTTTGTAAATAGTTACAAAAAGGTTAACAAAAAGAGGATAAACTCACATTGCTATCTTAGACTTCGCGTAAGGGTTTCCTGGATATAATCTATAATTTATACAAAGGTACATTGGTTACTATCATACCCTTTGAAAATGTTAATGATACCCTCCCCGAGACGGCATTCTAACAACTACGTCGGGCAGAACCACGACAGTTGTTACGGAACCCTAAATCAATCGGGCAGCGTATTTACTACGAAATCGGGGTTATAATACTTACAACGGAGCAGAACCTCGCTAATTAGGGGGTATAATACCCGAGTATTATAACTCTACTACATAAATTGTGATTTGAGAATTGAGAAATGAACGAACTGAATTGAAACCCGTGGCCTCCTTTATATAGTTGCTGAATTGGACTCTCACGCGGCCCGCGTGAAAGATAAGGGTCGCTTACGCGGCCCACGTCAACCCTGGTCAACAGGGTAGCTTGTCCCGGTCATCTACTAGGCTCGACACGATGATGCCACATGTCGGCCTGGTGTGTTGTCGTGTTATCGATCTCTCGCGGCCCGCGTTAGATTGAGATGGGGTCTACGTGGCCCGCTTGGACTTAAGAAATCAGACGAAATCAGATTCTAACCTTTATACCGCCCGCGTAAATGTTGGGGTGGGTCTACGCGGCCCGCCTTAGCCCTAGATTTAAATTTTTGTTTATTTTAAATACTATTTAATGTATTTCGGGCTCGGTTTTCACATACGGGTGTATTTAAAAGCATAATGGGTCATTTTAAGATACACTAGAGTGTCGGTTTTACTGAGGGTTGTTACATTCTCCCCACCTTGTTTTAGAGCTCGTCCTCGAGATCTACTGGAACAAATGCGGATATTTCCTTTGCATTTCAGATTCAAGTTCCCATGTGTACTCAGGTCCTCTTTTGGAGTCCCACTTTACTTTGATCAGAACTAATCTCTTATGCTTGTGGTTCTTGATTTTCCTGTCTTCAATTTGTAGAGGCCTTTCTACAAACTTAAGTTGTTCATTTACCTCTATATCCTTAAGGGGTACTATTAGTGATTCATCAGCTAAGCACTTTTTAAGATTAGATACATGAAACACATCATGTATTCCTGCCATTTCCTCTGGCAGTTGTAGCTGATAGGCTACAGGTCCTATTCTTCTAATAATCTTAAACGGTCCAATATATCTGGGACTTAGCTTTCCCCGTTTGATGAATCTTACTATTCCTTTCCAAGGAAAGACTTTTAACAATACTTTATCTCCTACCTGAAATTCTAATGGTTTGCGTCGGTTATCAGAATAACTCTTTTGTCGATCACGTGCGGCTTTCAGTCGTTCCTTGACTTGAATAATCTTATCAGTTGTTTCTTGCACTATCTTAGGTCCAGACAGTTGCTTTTCCCCAATTTCTGCCCAACAGACTGGGGTTCGGCACTTGTGTCCATAAAGTGCTTTGAATGTTGCAGCATTGATACTTGTGTGATAACTATTATTATAAGAAAATTCTATCAAAGGTAAGTGATCGTCCCAATTACCTCCGAAATCAATTACACAAGCTCTGAGCATGTCTTCCATCGTTTGAATCGTTCTTTCGCTTTGCCCGTCCGTTTGAGGATGATAAGCCGTGCTTAGATTCAACTTGGTTCCCATTGCTTTTTGGAAACTTGACAAAAAATGAGAGGTAAATCGGCTATCTCTATCAGAAACAATTGATAAAGGAATTCCATGTAAAGAAACAATTTCATTTACATATAATTTAGCTAACCGTTCCATACTGAATGTTTCCTTCATTGGTAGGAAATGAGCTGACTTGGTTAGTCTATCTACAATCACCCAGATTGTATCATTTCCTTTCTTTGTTTTGAGTAATTTAGTAACAAAATCCATTGTTGTTAATTCCCATTCCCATACTGGCATTTCTAATTGCTGTAACAAACCTGAGGGTTTCTGGTGTTCAGCTTTGACTTGTGAACAAGTTAACATTTAGAAACATAGGCTGCTATGTCCTTTTTCATTCCTATCCACCAAAAATTTTTCCTTAAATCCTGGTACATTTAATCATTTCCTGGATGCATCGTATACTTAGACTTATGGGCTTCTTCTAATATACGGAGACGTAGGTTTCCTAATTTAGGTATCCACATTCTCTTTTTATGGAATCTGCAAATTCCATCTATTCCTTGTTCTAATTCTTTTAGCATACCTTTTAATTTTTCAGTATCATCCTTGATTACTGATTCTTGTGCTTCTCTTATCTGATCATTTAAATCTACTTGAAGATTTAACTTAAGAGAACGTACCCTTTTTGGCTTTTCATGATACTTTCGGCTTAAAGCATTTGCCACTACGTTTGCTTTTCCTTCATGATACTGGATATCACAATCATAATCACTAAGCATTTCCATCCAGCGTCTTTGTCTCATATTCAACTCCTTTTGTAACATCTGTGCTTGTAATCATTATGAACAGTTCTATTATCAATAAAACAATGTTATTTAATCCCAATGTTTGTTTGGTTGTGTTTTACATTTTTCATGTTTTGACTTTTATCCAATTTCAAACTCTATATCGCTTTCTGGAGAGTTATACGCAAACTGGTGCGAAAACATAACCAGTTTAATGCGAAAAATACTCCGGAACATCAACATATACTTAACATACCTTAAATAACCTTTACATAACTTAGAAATAAGTTTTAAAGGCTTTGGTATGGCAAAAACAAGTAAATTCGCTTACAGGGACTAAAGTTGACAAACTGCGAAAGTATGCCAATTTGAACTGTAACAGACATTCCGGAACATGACCATAAGTTAAACATACCATAAATATCCTTTACATAGCTTAGAAATAGGCTTTGAGGGGTTCGGTATGCTAAAATAAACTTTTGGGTCATTCAGGGACTAAAAGTGTCAAAAAGTGCACAAGTTTGCATTTTCGCGCATAACTTACGTTCTGAATACATCCGGACATCTAAAAATTTATGTAAGCACTAAAATATTTTATTTTAGTGTTTGGCTTGAGAAAAATCCATTCGTCACGCAATTTAGATCATTTCTCGCGCTTATGCGCATACCGTCGTAATTAACCGAACATCGCGATCGTACGGACAAACGAACCGACATCCGGCATATTTTTGAGCATGTTTCATGTTCCCTATACTTTAACATCCTTGTGAAGCTTAAAAATGGGCTTGACGGGTGTTAGAAGTGCCAAAACACGACGATACGCGCACAGGAACCAAAACTGCAAAACTGCAAAAAAATATACAAAAAAATAAAAATAAAAAAAAAATAAAAAATGCATAAACTCGTTTTTAACAGCCCTTACACTCTCCCAAAGGTCAAGTGCCACATGTTAATCACTTGTGGTGGCCAAAATTAGTTACCACAACATTTTGACAAGTGTACGCACTAGATTAAATCACGTTATTCAAGAAACGATCTTAACGGTTACCCGAAATCTATAAATACCCATCACATTTGCACACATTTCTCACAAGAATCTGATCATTTGTGCTCTAAGTTGAAACCTTTGTTTCATACCTGAGCTATTTTGATCTAGATTAGCATTCGGGGACCCTTCGTAAGTGTTCCTTCGTTCTTTTATTGCTTTTCGAGTCCGAAAGTCAAACTTTGTTTGACTTTCTGCATTGACCAGTTTATGGTCGATGCGAAGTTCGTTTGAACTTCATAACGTGAGTGTGATCACGATGGTTATAGTCCCTAGCGACTATACCTACTGATTACCACGTTATCTAGGCTCAGTGACGAGCCGTAGTTTCGGGCAGAATACGTATTCTTGCGTATTTTGTAACCAAACTACTCTTAGGTATCACAACCGTTTGTTGTGATACCAAACCTGTTTTCTAAACTTAGTTAAGCATGTTTTAACATGCTTAGCTCGTCACTTTTTAGTTTAGTGCTTACATAGGGTCGTAAGGTAAGCGATCTAAACAATCGCTTATACTTTCGAACCCGACCCGTTTGGTCGATCATTAGGATCCGACCAAACACATTAGGTGACCATAGTATATAGGGAATAACCTTCCGAGGTTATACCTTATGGTCGCTTCGTTTAAGTAGTTGTATGATAGGTAGTTTATATGCCTTAAGTAAATTACCAAAATGCCCTTTTGACGCCAAGATTCATTTTAAGCATATGTAACATAAATTTTGACATCTAAACTGATTTGACAACCATATTAGACATGTTAAGGCATATATTACTTGTCATAGGACTAGTTAGGCGGTCCGAACGCGATTCACGCGAGCGACGCGTTAAAGTAGCATAAGCTACCTAAACGGGTCGTAATGGGTCACAAGCACTTAGGTTAGGTTTCATTTAGTATGTAGGCTTTGTTAAACCATACTACATGAGTTCCCATACTCATTTGGTTTACGAACCCTCATTCTATCCGATCTTCCGATTTAGGTCCGGTTTATTAATGTAGTTACCTATATTAGGTGCCGTTTGATATTCCGAGATCTCTAGCATTGCTTGGTGGTTATCTTAGGACTTCTGAGCAATCTCAAGTGAGTACATAGACCCCCCTTTTACTGTTTTCCAAACTGTTTTGGGGTGGAACACATGTGCCTACTTGTTACTTTCGTGCTTTCCTGTTTTCACATCATATACCTGCTATGTTTGTTAGTACATTATAGTACATGATTTCATTACATTTCATGCTATGTATGCCCATTGTGTGCATACTTAGTACATTGTTTTACATTACATTTCTGCTATGTATGTTAACTGATAGCATGCTAGCACATTGATTTACATGACTTTTCTGCTTTGTATGTTAACTTAGCATACTTAGTACATTGTTTTATATAACATGTTCACTTTTGCTATGACATTTGGTTTGCACAAACGAGACTATTATACGTTCATTAACATTAGCTACGCCGCTCGGTAGTAAGTACTGGTACCATAGGACTTGACAAATCCCATTCCTGACATCCCGGGTTTGTTTGGATGTAAGGAATGACTGAATCCGAATACAATTCTTTTGATAACCTTGACTGAAAGGGTTATCCGACTGTCTCAAGGCTTGAATGTATGCGTTAACTTACCACATAAATGTTTGTATCAATGTAACATGTATTACTTTGCGAAACATAACTTTTTGATACATTCAAAATACTTTGTTTTGTACATTTCTACATTTGGACTATTTGACAATACTTTACTTACAAGACATAACATTTGTTACACATTACTTGACTACTTTTAGACTATCAACATTTGACATGGTTTATACAAGGACTTTTGACAATTGGTTTAAACATAGACATTATACATTGTTGGTTGGTTAAGTGACTTAAGTAACAAAATGTGAGTAATATGATACAAGCATGGTGGATACGCCGCTGGTACTTCCTATATATAAGTGTTTGTATTATATTACATATCATAGCGTTATTTAAATCATTGATTTTGGACTTATACATTTTATACAAGTAACATGTTTTCACAAGACTTTGTTTTACAATACGGTTTATTTTATACAACTCATTTTACATGGTTATTCATTTAACCATACCTTATTCTTTTACTTATACATATCATCTAAACTTATTGTTTTTCAAGCGATTTACAAAACAAAATCAAATTACAAGGTTCATGACTAAACATTTCTTAAACTTAAGTCATGAATCCTATTTTCACAAAACCTATGTATCTCACAGGCATTTTTATGCTGACGTACCTATTTTCACATGTGTTTTCAGGAGCTTTTCCGTAGGATGACGATCATGACACTAGGGCGGACCTGTGCCTTAGAGATTTAAAACGAAGATAGACCATGTTTAATTATGTTAAAAACTCTTTGATTCCTGTTTAAAACAATGAAACTCTTGTGTTTATAAATAAAATACAACTTTGAATGCCATGGTTATGAAACAATTAATTCTGTTACAACACTCCCCGACGTTTTCCGCCACGTCTTGTATGTTATACGTGGTCGGGGTGTGACACCTTTTTCTTGAAAACATACCTTAAACTTTTATGATCAGTGAATATAGTAAACTTACTACCATAAAGGTAATGTCTCCAAATCTTAAGAGTGAAAATTATAGCTCCTAACTCTAAATCATGGGTTGAATAATTCTGTTCATGATTCTTAAGTTTTCTAGATGCGTAAGCTATAACCTTTTGTCGTTGCATTAATACACATCCATAACCTAATTTGGAAGCGTCACAATATACTACAAAATTTTCAGTTCCTTCTGGTAACGCTAATATAGGTGCATGTGTTAGTTTATGCTTAAGGATTCTAAAGGCTTCTTCTTGTTTTAATCCCCATTCAAACTTAACAGATTTACAGGTTAGCTTAGTTAAGGGAATTGCTATTCTAGAAAAATCTTGAATAAATCTTCTATAATAACCAGCTAATCCTAAGAAACTTCTAACCTCGGTTGGTGACTCAGGGGTTTTCCATTTGATAATCGCCTCGATCTTTGTGGGATCCACATGAATTCCTTCATGATTGACTAAGTGTCCAAGAAACTGTACCTGTTCTACCCAGAATTCGCACTTTGAAAATTTAGCATAAAGCTTTTCCTTTCTTAATAAACTTAAAAGTGTGTGCAAATGCTTTGCATGATCCACTTTATTCTTAGAATAAATTAGAATATCATCTATAAAGACAATTATGAATTTATCCAAATATGGCTTACATATTCGGTTCATCATGTCCATAAATGTAGCTGGGGCATTGGTTAAACCAAATGGCATGACAGTAAATTCATAATGGCCATACCTCGTTCTAAATGCAGTTTTAGGAATATCCTCTTCCTGTACCTTTAATTGATGATATCCTGACCTTAAATGGATTTTAGAGAAAAATCGAGCTCCTTGTAGTTGATCAAACAGATCATCGATTCTCGGTAATGGGTACCGATTCTTAATCGTGACTTTGTTCAATTCACGGTAGTCAATGCACATACGCATTGATCCATCCTTCTTTTTAACAAACAGTATCGGCGCTCCCCATGGCGATGAACTTGGTTGTATAAATCCTTTCTCCAACAATTCATCCAATTGTTTCTTTAATTCTTGCATTTCGGCGGGTGCCAAACGGTAAGGTGCTTTGGCAATCGGTGATGTTCCTGGTATTAAATGGATTCTGAATTCAACTTCTCTATCTGGAGGTTGCCCTGGCAATTCTTCTGGAAATACATCTGAAAACTGAGATACTACTGGAATATCCTTTAATTCATTTCCTTTAGTGTTAGTGATTATGGAAATTAAATACACTATAGAACCTTTTCTTATATAACTTGCAGTTTTCATCACAGAGATAAATTTTGTGGATCTAGATGGTTTATCTCCTTTTATTGTGATCGTTTTACCTTTTGATGAATTTACTTGAATTGACTTTTGATCACATAGAATACTGGCTTTATTGGCTATTAACCAATCCATTCCTAAAACAACATCGAATCCTGCCAGATTCATTAGATAAAGATTTGCTATAAATTTTTGATTTAAAATCTCTATTCTTGCTCCCTGCAAGATTTCAGAAATTCTAATGGTTTCTCCATTAGCTGTCTCTACTAAGCATTCTTGTGGTAGTTTAGTTAATGACTGATTTAGAAATTTGCAAAATGATGTATTAATAAAACTTTGGTTTGCACCAGAGTCAAATAATATTTTAGCAAAAATATCATTAACTAAAAACGTACCAGCTATGACATCTGGAATCATCTTGGCTTCATCTGCAGTCAGAACAAATGCTCTAGCATTTTGAGTATTCTTGTTGTTTGTAGCTGGAGCTAATTTCGGACAATTAAGCTTAATATGACCTTGTTCTCCGCAATTGTAACATATCTTGTTATTAGCTTTCTTCCTGCAATTTTCCTCCTTGTGTCCCGATATTTTGCAAAAGTTACAGTATATGAAGCATCTTCCTGAATGCTTTCTTTTGCAATTCTTACAGTAAGGTGCAGAAGTAGAACCTATATTTTTCCCACGATTATAATTTCCAGAACGAAATTCTTGAGTGAGCTTTTTAGTTAGGTTTCTCCTTTGGTCCTCTTCTCGGGTACGGACTAATTCGTTTGTCAAGGTATTTGTAGTTCTACAGCTTCTTCTATGGTTTGAGGTATAGCTGCCTTGACTACGTGTCTTATCTCTCCAATTAATCCCCAAATATAACGGGAGATTAATACTGGTTCAGGTGAAGCAAGAGTTGGCACTATTCTAGCATATTCGAAGAATATTTTAGTGTATCCCTTACTATCCACACCAGTCATCCTAAGATTTAGGAATTTGTTTGCTATCTGTTCCTTCTCATTGGGTGGGCAGAACTTCCTTTCTACCTTGTTCTTAAATTCTTCCCATTCCATAGTGTAAGTTCTATCACTTCCTCTTGATTGGAAGATAGTGTTCCACCATTCTAGCGCTGAATTCTTAAACAGATTAGAAGCAAACAATATCTTATCTTCTTCAGCACACTTGCTTATTCTTAAGACTGCCTCAGTTTTCTCTATCCAGCGTAGGGTTGCAATGGCTCCTTCATTGCCCGAGAATTCCATTGGTTTACAAGACTAGAATTCCTTATAAGAACAACCGTAAGACACGGTTCTTCTTCTTTTGGGAATGGGCATTTGAAGTACCGGTCCATTGTTAACGCTGTTTTCTGGTTCAATTGGTCGCTTACTGCTATGCTTACTTTTATTATTCGCTTCTTGAATAGTTTGAATAATAAATGGCATGGCATGTATGATTCCTTGTGCCACTATATATTGAACATCACTATTATCCATTTGGTTTCCATTGTTATTGATGCTTGGATTCTCATTAACCACGTTAATGTTACTTTGGTTATCATTATTCAGATTTCCTTGATTTCCTTCATCGGCCATCTGAATTTTAAACATTTATCCCATATTAATATCACAAAATAATATTTAATATAGTTAATCGTATGACACGCAATCTAACCAAAAACGTCGATCATTGCGACTTTTACTCTATTTCCATATACTATTATGCATCTATTACACACTAGTACTGAAATAAAAATTACAATACCAACAGAAATAGAATCACACTAATAGTAGTAGGCATCCGTACACACATATTTTATTTTTATTTTATTTTATTATTATTACTATTACCATCTCCTCTATCACCTCACGGATATGGATTTATCCAAAAATCTATATTGCGCTCATCGTATTTCCATACGAGACGCTCTCCCACCTGTCTCATTCTCTCACTGCTTTCTAAAATTTCCTCCCCAAAAGTCCTAAGTTCTTGCACGTTTTCTGCACTCATTGGGGGTGCAGGTTCTAGGACTGGGTTGGGAATCTGGGGTGCGGGTTCCTGATATGGGGGTGAAAGTGCCTGAAATCGGTAAGGATCTTCTAAGATTTCCCTGATGTAGTTATCATGGTAATAGGGATCTAAAGGGTCCATACCTGGGTAGGCTCCTATGTTCTGTGTGTCTTCATAAATCGGGTAACGTTGCACACAGTCCCTATTATCGTCCCACCAGGGATCGTAATTTGGGTCTAGGGGATTTGGTGCAGGTACCCTAGGGATTTCTTATGGGTTAAAGTCATGCATCTCCACTTGGTTTCCAGGGTTTTCTATCTCCATGGGTTGGTCTGGAATTTGTGGTTGTGGGGCTACTAGTTGTTCCAGACTTGGGTCAGCAGCAGTTGTAGCTAGGATATGGAAATTGGCTAGGCTTCTATTAAGCATATCCTATGTATGGGCATCTGTCTTTCGCTTAGCAGCCGCTAAAACTCTTTGCTGTTGCAACTTTCGCATTCTCTTCCTACGTGCAAAGGCTTCCTTACTGAACCATCCTCGTTTCTTATGAGGGAATGGCTCTTCTGACTGAGCTTTAAAAGCAAACATTCCTTCTTCCTGATCAGCAGAATACCCAGAAAGGGCAGGCTGTGAAGAGGTACCTTCACTCTTAGGTGAATCAGACAACTGACGAATCATGTCTGAGGGTCCTTGATCACACATACTGTAAACTAACAAATAGTCAAATAACACATAACAAATAATTACAGTTATGCACATATTTCCGTAATTTAATTCCTAACACAAAATTTAGAATTTAAGTGTTAGCAGAACATTTCTTTGGCTTAGGCCAGTGGCTAGGCTCTGATACCACCTTCTGTCGCAACCCCCGATCCCTTATCTGTCCCGGGAACGGGCGGACGTGAGCTCAGAGTGTGGTGGTATCAGCTTGTTAATTTGGCAGCGGAATTTACATCTGGACCGTAGTTAGGAAATGTTTATCAGAGTAAAACCACCTTATTTAATATTAATAATCACATGGGTAAAACCCAAGTTTCTTATTACAACACGTTTATAGGGATAAACCCTATTTTATTGAATTTAAAACATCGTCTTTTAGATAACTTTTATAGCCACTTTTTTCCCAAGCCTTCAGTGCTCTCCAGCTGGCTTTTTTACTAATGGGCTGTCACATTGTGTTACCTGAAATGCGTTTTAAAAACATTTGTCAGTGGGAAATATTGGTGAGTGAATCCCAGTTTAATCAAGAAACATTTTATCAATTAAAACAGTATTGAGAGCGATCACATTGTTTATTTCTACACAATTACTCATTCAGTACTGTCAATCCTGACTTGTGGGTCATATTACACATTGGCTAACTCGTCGTCCAATGGTAACGTACTGTCATCCCCGACTTACTACTTTACAGAGTAGTAAATTTTGTATACAAAACCCCAACATACAGGCAGTAATTGAAGAACTACAAAGACTCAATCACCGCTTAATCACATTGTAAAACATTTAAGGTTTTGTAAATAGTTACAAAAAGGTTAACAAAAAGAGGATAAACTCACATTGCTATCTTAGACTTCGCGTAAGGGTTTCCTGGATATAATCTATAATTTTTACAAAGGTACATTGGTTAGTATCATAACCCTTTGAAAATATTAATGATACCCTCCCCGAGAAGGCATTCCAACAACTACGTCGGGCAGAACCACGACATCTGTTACGGAACCCTAAATCAATCGGGCAGCGTATTTACTACGAAACCGGGGTTATAATACTTACAACGGAGCAGAACCTCGCTAATTAGGGGGTATAATACCCGAGTATTATAACTCTACTACAGAAATTGTGATTTGAGAATTGAGAAATGAACGAACTGAATTGAAACCCGAGGCCTCCTTTATATAGTTGCTGAATTGGACTCTCACGCGGCCCGCGTGAAAGATAAGGGTCGCTTACGCGGCCCGCGTCAACCCTGGTCAACAGGGTAGCTTGTCCCGGTCATCTACTAGGCTCGACACGATGATGACACGTGTCGGCCTGGGGTGTTGCCGTGTTATCGATCTCTTGCGGCCCGCGTTAGATTGAGATGGGGTCTACGCGGCCCGCTTGGACTTAAGAAATCAGACGAAATCAGGTTCTAACCTTCATACCGCCCGCGTAAATGTTGGGGTGGGTCTACGCGGCCCGCCTTAGCCCTAGATTTAAATTTTTATTTATTTTAAATACTATTTAATGTATTTCGGGCTCGGTTTTCACATACGGGGTGTATTTAAAAACATAATGGGTCATTTTAAGATACACTAGAGTGTCGGTTTTACTGAGGGTTGTTACATGTTTCTTAAAGAGATAACGAATGGCTGCATGGTCTGTACAAACTATCGTTTTAGAAAGAACGAGATAAGAACGAAATTTATCAAAAGCAAATACTACAGCTAGTAATTCTTTTTCCGTTGTTGTGTAATTTTCTTGTGCATTGTTAAGTGTTTTACTAGCGTAATATATTGGGTGAAAATGTTTATCTTTTCTTTGTCCCAAGATGGCTCCAACTGCAAAGTCACTTGCATCACACATGATTTCGAAAGGTAATTTCCAATCAGGCGCTATCATGATTGGTGCATTGACTAGCATTTCGCGTAAGAAATGCTTGGTTGCAATCCTTTTCAAAGATGAATGGAGCATCTTTTTCAAGTAATTTTGTTGGGCCTTAAGATTTTGGAAAAGTCTTTGATAAATCGTCTATAGAATCTGGCACGTCCTAGGAAACTTCTGATAGCTCTAACGGAGGATGGGGGTGTTAATCGAGAAATAATGTCTATTTTAGCTTGATCAACCTCCATTACTTCGCTTGAGATTTTATGATCGAGTACTATTCCCCCCGTTACCATGAAATGGCATTTTTCCCAATTAAGGGCGAGGTTAGTTTCCTCACATCTTCGTTCAAGGTTATCGAGTCATTGGTCATATGAATCTCCAAAGATAGAGAAGTCGTCCATGAAGACTTCCATAGTCTTTTCTATCATATCATAGAAGATGACCACCATGCAACGTTGAAAGGTTGCAGGGGCATTACATAGACCAAAAGACATGCGCCGATAAGCAAAAGTTCCATAGGGACATGTGAATGTTGTCTTTTCTTGGTCTTCGGGTGCTATCAGTATTTGAAAGTAACCTGAAAAACCATCTAAGAAACAATAAAATTTGTGACTGGATAATCTTTCTAACATTTGATCAATAAAATGTAAAGGGAAGTGATCTTTCCTTGTTGCCTCATTTAATCGATGATAATCTATACATACTCTCCATCCGGTGACGGTCTTCGTTGGTATTAATTCATTTTTCTCATTAGTTATCACCATATACCTCCTTTTTTAGTAACTACTTGAACATGACTTACCCAAGGACTATCGGAAATTGGGTAAATGAGTCCGGCGTCAAGTAATTTGATGACTTCATTTTTAACCACTTCTTGGACATTGGATTTACTCTACGTTGTGGTTGTATTACCGATTTATAGTCATCATTCATTAAAATTTTGTGCGTGCACATGGAAGGGCTTATTCCTTTAATATCTACAAGCTTCCAAGAGATCGCGTTTTTGTGTTTTTTCAAAAGTGTGATTCATTTTTCTTTTCCTACACTAGTTAATTTTGACGAAATAATTACAGGTAACTTACCATCTTTGTCAAGAAAAGCATATTCCAAACCTTTCGGAAGTTCTTTGAGCTCAAGTGGTGGGTCTTTGGGAGACTCCTTATTTGGTTACTCATTTTGTTCAAGAACCAAAAAGGTTTGTTCTATGTCGACCTCTTCTTCAACAAAGTGGTCGATTTCCTCTCTTGTATCGGGTGGCTCATCTTCATCTTCAATTAGGGGGTCATTATTGCCGAATGGATATTTCATTGAACGCTCAAGATCGACACTTTTTTTTAATGCCCCTAATTGAATGGGTAGATTGTTTTTCTTCCGATTTTCAAAGCTTCATAGGTTTTCATAAAAGGTCGTCCCAACACTAACGGAGCGTCATCAAGGATGACGAAGTCGGTTGGGATTACCAATTGATTTGTTTGAACTAATACATCCTCAGCTATTCCCATTGATTTTATTGTTTTCTGATTAGATAGAAAAATGGGTATTTGAAGTGGAGAAAAATCACCAATACTTAATTTTTAGAAAATGTAGTTTGGCATTATATTAACACAAAGATCTTTATCAATTGTAATATTACTAATAAAGGAATTTTGAAAGAAACATGGAACCGATGTAATGTTAATTTCAAATGGATCATCTTTTATTAGCGTAGTTTGATCATTCGTTAACTTAACGCTTACCATTTCGTCAATTTTAGTGTTAGTGGTTAACTCTTTTAAAAACTTAGCATGAGTGGGTATTAAACAATGATTTTCGAAAGAAGGTGATAAGAGATTAATTTCTTGAAAATTAGGCTCTTCTTGAATTTTAACGTTACCGGACTCACCTTTTTCGTTGTTTACCTCATGTGTCGGTTTTCACTTACTTGTTCTTCCCTTTTTACATTTTCAACTATCTCTTCTTTATTACAAGTTAATTATTCCCTTGCGTAGGACTCCTCTTCCCTTGCGCGGGCTTCTTTTATGCAATGCTCGATAGTTTTAATGTGTTCTATTATTTTATCAGTTATGTGGGTGATAGAATAAGGATCTGGATCCTCAAAGCTTGAATTCGGAAGTTCGATCCTTGGTTCTTCATAATACTTATATGAAGTAGATGGTTCACACCATTGTTCCTCATTGTAAGTATATGATGAATAAGGGTCGTAACTTGGCTCTTCATAATACTCATATGAGGTGGGTTGTTCAAAAAATGGTTCCTCATAATAAGCATATGAAGGTGTAGGCTCATACCTTGGTTCATCAAAATATGAGTATGAGGGAGAAGGTTCATACATTGGCTCTTCATAGGATGTGTATGAAGTTGATGGCTCGTACCTGGGCTCCTCATAGTAGGTGTACGAAGGGGGGTGGTTCAAAGAGGTCACAATATTGTACCGAATGAGGGTTGCCACAAAAAGTACAATACTCTTCCCAATAATCATCCTCCTTATAGTGGTAGTTGTAACCTCCTGAGTATTGATCCATAAGAATCACTTAGCAGATCACAACAGAGTCTCGGGACCAGAAAACAAAAATAAAAACGGAAACAGAGGCTGGACACGGCCCCGTGTTCAGGTTCTGTATCTGGGCGTTTTAAAAAAATGTGCAGCACGACCCGTGTTCGATGAACACGGCCCCGTGTTCAGGCTACTGTAATGCAAAAACTAACTAAAAATGTAAAAATGCGCGCGGTTTTTTGAAAACAAAATTGAAAAACTGATTAGGCCGTCTATTTTAAGCTTTCTTAAAATCCTTGTGTCCCCGGTAACGGCGCCAAAAGCTTGGTGTGTGTCGGGTGTATTATGTTTTTCTTTATATTTTAAGCCCTTTTTAACGCATTAGTCAGGTTTTAACTTTATAAAACACGATATTCTACTAACACTAAACACACACATGGGCAAGTGCACCCATCGTGAGAATAGTATAGCGTTGGTAAGATACCGAGGTCGTCCAAGGACACAAGAGCTTTTAATACTGGTTTATCCTCAAAGTCTAATCAAATCAAAAGTTTTAAACATGAAAAATAAAAACTAAAATGCTGAAAAATAAAAATAAAATAAAAACAGATAGACAAGATGAATCACTTGGATCCGACTCGCCTTTAATGTAACCTTTAATGATTTCCGCACTTTTGCACTTTTTAAGAGATTATCTTAGTTATAGTAGTAGGCCCCTCTTTTAAAGGTGACGTTACCCTCAACCCAGTGGTTTGAGTCAGCAAGGATACAATCCCAAAGGGTTGGAATATT
The DNA here is from genome assembly GCA_030545235.1 of Helianthus tuberosus. NCBI lineage: Eukaryota > Viridiplantae > Streptophyta > Magnoliopsida > Asterales > Asteraceae > Helianthus > Helianthus tuberosus. The sequence goes on from CM060394.1 coordinate 138,291,156, forward strand.
GGAAGATAATTAATTAAGTTATTAATGCGTAATGTGGTAGGCCCCTCTTTTGAATGTGACGTTACCCTCGGCTAAGTAGTTTCAGTCAGCAGGGATACAATCCCAAGTAGCCGGGTTAATGTATTAATAGTAGTTTACATATGAGGGGATCAAGCCATTCGCACCCCCGCCATCCAATCCCAGTGGGTATTGAAGGAGGCCCTAGTAAGCTTGACCCAGGTCCTTGCAGGATCTATACACTGAACAAGGCAAGAACCTTACCAAACCATTCCCTTAACCCCCGACCAGGAGCCAACATATCTCTTTATAGACCGTAGAGATATGAATGGTGAAAATCTTTTATTTTATATAGATAGTAAAATAACGCCAAGACACCACGGACAAATGATAAGGAAGTTTCACCTTCAACATAAGAAACTAGTTATTAAAGTCATTAATACAAAACAAAATAAAAAGTGCGAAAAGATTAAAAATCAAAAGTATTACATTAAATGCTTGTATTCACCAAGTGATGTAAGAGACTTAGGCAAACATGACCTTTGATTGTCAAGAACTCTTACTATCAATCTTGGATCCCGAGACTACTACACACACTCTAAGGTGGATGATGGATGATGGTGGTGGATGTGGGTGTTGTAGTGGTGGTGGAGTGTGGGTGAAGTGGGAGAGAGGTGGTTTGCCAAGTGATGTCTTTGAAGTGAACCAAGCACCCCTATTTATAGCCTGTACAGAAGCCCGGACACGGCCCCGTGGCCATCCGTTTTCTCTTTCTTCATTAATTGCAATTGTCTGTATTAGGCTCCATACGCCCCCGTGTTGGCTGGGCACGGCCCCGTCTGCAGAAACGTACCTGTACTATCAAGATTTGCAAGATTTTGCGAATCTTAGCGTTGACCACGACCCGTATTGAGCTGGGCACGCCCCCGTTTTGGGAATAGAAGCTTCTATCAGTTTGTCTTTTCTACAGACAGCTGGCCACGCCCCCGTATCCGCTGGGCACGGGGCCGTGGTCAGCCTTCTGATCTCTTGTTTTTGCTTGGGAAGATGCTGCCGAGGGGTCGGGCATGCCACGTTTATTCCTTTTCTTTGTATTTATGTTAGATTTTGCTGCATATTTGTTCCTTTTGTTCAATTAAGCTCATTTGGTCCTGAAAATACAAAAGGATGACAAAAACACACTTTTTTCCAACATTAGTACTAAAAAATGTTAGTTTTATGCCTCATTTGATGTAATTTATATGTTACATTTTACACACATCAGTTATAAAATGATCAATGGGGGCCAAACTCTTACAAGTTGGGATCGTTGAAGGAAATTTTTAAAGTTGGGATTATTATCGGCGAACTAGTGAAACTTTGGATTATTAAAATCCAATAATCTTTATAAATATTTAACAATCAGGAATAAAATTAATAATTTTTAGTAGCATGGGTTAAACACTTAAATAACTTAAAAATAAAAATATTTGGACTCGGCCTACTATTATAACTTATCGCTTCGGTTATTGAAAATGGTTATCCGAAACCAAACCAAATTTTTTGGTTATTAAAAATCTGAAAACCAAACCATCGGTTTTTGTTTCGGTTCGGAACTTTTGATTATTTCGATTATGGTTCGGTTATTTCGATTTTTTGTTCACCCCTACTAAAAGTAAAAGTACTGCTAATAGACTTTGGTAATTGTTATATTACTAATACTAATACTAATTTCATCAATCCACTTGAGGTCTTCAAACAAGGACTTGAGGGCCGGACAATTAAGCTCACGTCATAATTCATAGCCCATAGGTAACATATGGGGTTGAGGGCCTTAGTATCGGACCATCGTCACATCACCTCATTGTGGGTACTCTTATAACTTATCATATCTTAACCTGGTTAATCACTTGATGGTATTAATATGTTATCAGTTGATTCACACACTTATTGATACTACTTTTAAATTTATACTTTTTTCACTATAGAACTTCAACTCTGAAAGTAAATACATTATTCGTGATTTTCTTTCAAATGTAATAGTAGTTATCTATAAAAAATGTAACAAAAATAAAATTTTTACCATTTATATATTTGTATCATATTTCATATTAATATTATAGCACAGATCTTGATTAGTAAGAAGAGATCTTGAACGTTGATTTGCCTAGATCTTAAACAGTAAGAAGAGATCTTCATAATAATATTATAGCACAGATCTTGAATAGTAAGAACATATCTCAAACCTTATTATTATTCAATTAATCTTAACCCTTCATGCAATGATCCAGTTGCAGGTTAAATATGTTGGCAAATCACACAAAAAAAATATATATTTTGACCAAAGAAATTAACCAAATAAGCCCGAGTTTTTAGAATTACCATCAATAAAAGTGCGACAAGTATGTTGTGTCTTTTGGCATAATGAATTTCAACATACGGTAGCAGATTTCAAACACCTCTAGGGCATGAGATGTTTGATCTGATAGTGATTGGTGATATACATGTCCTATGTGATTGGTGAAATTATTTGATATATTTAAATTTAACATCAAATGCCTATTTTCTTCATTTCTAAATGTTAAAGTTCATTTATTGGTTTCTTTGGTCAAAGGGTGAGCGATAACTGGAACTGAATCGAAATTGAGCGAAATCGAATTAACCAAAAATTGGTTAATTCTTTTTACTCTAGGTTAATAGAAATTAACAAACCCTAACATCTTTAAGTTGGATGAAAATAACATGTTAGATTATGTATCTGGGAAAAAATCATTTTCCATTTTTTTGTAAAACTCTTTTCATTATTTTTACAACAATCCACCACATGAAAACTTGATGCTAAGATTGGGGGTGTGCACAGTTTGGTTCGATTTTCGGTTTTAGCAACGTTTGGTTGGTTTTCGGTTTTTGAAACAAATTATGTAAAATTTAAAAATAAAGAATATAATTCAAGATTTAAGAATCTTTTTTAAATGTTTACATTTAAATTATTATAATAGACATTTTTAGTTAATATTGTCCACATAAATCTAACCTTCTAATCTATTTTCATATTTCTTTAAAAATTTTTATAAAAAGATTTTCTTTTATAATATTTTGAAAATCATTTAATTTAGAGTTAAATGCCCGGATAGTCCCTGTGTTTTGGCCATTTTTCACCTTTAGTCCATAACTTTCTAAAATTACAGCTATAGTCCTCAACTTTTGAAGTTTCGTTCCCGGATAGTCCCTAGCGTGGATGGAGGCTAGTTTTTTTTATATTAAGCGGGTATGAAATGACCTAAATGCCCTTAGTATTAAAAAATAACAACTAACACAAAAAGAATAAATATAAAAAATTCAGATTGGCCCACATCCACCCCTCAACCACTACTACACCTTCCACTTCCACTTCCACTTCCACTTCCACTTCCACCGCCTCCGCCTCCGCCCTCCCCCACCTCCACCGCTCCACCTTCCACTGCCTCCACAACCCCTCTACCCATCTTCCACCCTCCACCGCCTCCACCCCTCAACCATCGCTACACCTTCCACCGCCTCCCACCTCCACAGCCCCTACACCTGTCCTCCACCCTCCAAATGATTCAGACGTTTCCTGAACCATGACTTTAGGGTCAGAGTAAAATAGAAGCTCGAGATCGTTACCGAAGATGTGCGGCTGTCGCCAGAGCCTCTTTTGGCGGCAGATTGAGTCGGCGACAGTGGATTTAGTGGTGAAATTGTACCGTATGGTCATGTTTCGCTTGTGTGGAGCTGGATGAACATTCATAGTTGTTTGAAATGGAGAAAATGTAAACCCTAGGTGGCTGATTTGAGTGTTGTGAAACAGAACTTGATACAGATTAGAGAAATTAGGATGATGATGATGATGATAAGGAGTGAGTGATTTGAGTGTGTATAGATATGGTGTGTGTATGTATGTATGTATGTATGTATGTATGTATGTATAGAGTAAATGCCCGGATAGTCCCTGTGGTTTGGCCTTTTTTCACCTATAGTCCCTAACTTTCTAAAATTACAGCTATAGTCCTCAACTTTTGCAATTTCGTTCCCGGATAGTCCCTAGCGTGGATGGAGATTAGATTTTTATGTTAAGTGGGTATGAAATGACTTAAATGCCCTTATTGTTAATTTTTTAAAGATTATAAAATATCTAAGTAATCCATGTAGGTGGGCCCCACCATTTTCTTAAAATATAAAACCTAACCCATTCACCCCACCCACCCCTATCCCCTCGTTAGTGAAGATGTCCGGCAGCTACCCAACTCCGAGCACCTCCACCGCTACAACTCATGAAACTTCGTGGAACTTCATTTCAACCTTTTCCAATCTTACCTATAACTTTTATGGAACTTCATTTCAAACTTGTCCTCCACTCTCATTTTCACAAACTCCTAATATATACATACGAGTTAAATGCCCGTATAGTCCCAGTTGTTTTGGTCAAAAATCAAGCTAGGATAATGCAACCAAATCTTTTGTTGTGAGGTGTGATGCTTGAATCTATGAACAAATGTATGAATAACTTGCAAATGAAATAAACAAGTAACACAAGGATTTATACGAGGAAAAAGCCCTTGATCAAGAATTGATCTCCGGCATAAAAAACCTCGGGTGATGGAAACTACCGATCACCAACTACGATTAAACAAATGATTGTTACAAATCGGGATGATAACAAGCTTGTTACAAGGATCACTATAGTGCAATGTGTACGAAATCGCCAATGAACTGTTGAGAGCTGTTTCGAGTGTGTGTGTTTGCTTCATTGTTCTAACTCAAGCTTGTTATCCCCTTTAAAAATAGAAATAACTTAAATAACTAACTATCCGCTAAACATGCAAGCTCCCCACGACTTCTAAAACGGTCACCAAGCCATGCACGTGCGGAATATTGAGGGCATATTCCCCAAGAATATCGGCAAGACCAAGTCCAATGCGTATACTCCTGCAAAACAAGTTTAAACATAGTGAAGGCAACCGTTAGTATAAGGATAACAATGAGGATCCTGATCCTGCAATGTCTTCTGAGGATCCTTAATTCAAACAGAATTGAGGATCCGTGATCCTGGCAGTACTTGAGGATCCCTGATCCTTAGGTTTAGAAAATCTATCCCTAACAATTGCCCCCAAAATATGAGGAGTAAAATGTAAATTAACGAGTCGTATTTTTGATCTTATCTCCAACTGACTAACGGATATATAGCCGTTAGGATAGAACTAGCCGTTGCTGATCATACGTCAGCGACATGACATCCTGCAGAACCATCATTATAAATTTGAGATTAGAGATAAGGATCGATAGGCATTTAAATTCGTGCGTTACTCCCTTTAAATCCTCATCCCAATACCGATCAGGTATTTCTCTTTTCTTTCTCTCTTCATCTTCTTATTCTGATCTTCATCATAATCTTTAGATCACAATGAAGCTACGATCCTCCCCCGCCAAGGATCACCAGAAAGATAGTCCTTGGAAAAGCCAAGGGATCATCTAAAATCCTTCGAAGGAACTCTGCTGCTTCACTGATCCGGAGATTGACCGGACCCGCCACTGTTTTCTGGCGGATACTGTCTTCAAGTCCTTTGACCCTTTTGCCAAGAGTGATTCTGTCTCAAACACCTGGATCGCTTTTCCGGCTACCCCATTCCTGATAGGATTCTCCTATCCCTTCCGTGCCTTCACCCAATCCTTTTTTTCCCTCATCGGCATGTGCTATATCCAGGCCTTGCCAATGACGTGGAGGGTTTTATATACCCTAGAGAACATCATTGAGCAAGAAGGCATAGAGTTGGAAATGTCGGAACTGGCTGAACTGTATAACCTTGGGAGCCATGGTTCACATCGCTTCTTGTTTAAACACAAACCTGGTGATTGTCACCCAATTCTCAAGACCACAAAAAACGATACTAACTAGAAGAAACGTTTCTTCTTTGTTAGGAGGGACGCTATCCCTGATGGGAAAGATCTCCCCATAAAGTGGGCAACCCATGGTAGGATATAGGATCCTTATAGAAGGATCATAGGATGATTCTATTTCTGTTGAGGATAACTGATCCTTTTTTGTCTTTTTGTGCAGCTATCTCAGTCTCTCATATCATTCAATCACCTGCAACAAAAGAGAGGATCACTGCTTTTTGGAGCCTTGATCCTGAGATTAGATCATTCCAGGCAAACACAAAGGATTCACAAGAAGTATCCTCCGGTTCAGTCACAATGTCAAGTAAGTGTTTATTTTTACGTATGATTAAATAGATTTAGATCAAGGATACTTATCTGTTGATTGCCGTTTGTAGGTGCTGGAAAGTCCTTGAAATTAGCGACTCGCTTCAGCGTCAATGATCTTAGTACTATTGCTCCCCGGTCCGGAAAGAAGAAATCTGCTGCTAGCCCAAGAGTTCCAATCCCTAAGCCTGTCACCTCCAAGGGCAAATGAGGAAAGAAGAGGAAGTCCACTGAAGCTGATAATCTTGAAGGCCTGCCCCTCATCCGTCACCAGTTTGAAGAATACTTCAATGATGTAAGGATCCTTGATCCTTAATTCTATCCTGTCCATTTGAGGATAACGGATCCTGAATTGTATTCTTCTTTCTTTGCGGAAATTCGCTGAGATCCAGATGCTTTTTGATGCCTATGTTGAAGAGGCTGAGCAGAAGGAGCTGGACTTCCAGAAGATCTTCCTGGCTAAGGATCAAACCATCTCTAACCTCGAGAAAGAGCTCAACTTGGCAAAAAAACAGTTAGTCATGGCCCATATCACTGCTGATCAAGAGAAGAATGAGGTGATGGAGGATGCCAAGCTCTCTGCCGCCATTGCTATGTACAAGACCAAACTGCAGATGGCCCAGGAAGCTGGGGATCCTGGCTTTGACAGGACCAATTGGGACCAGGAGGGCAGGAAGGCTAGGTTGGCTGAGCTGGATGATGAAGAGGAGGCTACCGAGGTCTTGATGCTTGAGGCAAGCGGTAGCGAGGCTAAGGATCAGGCTGGTGATGCTGGGGCTGGAGATGATGGTGATGGTGAAGCAGCGAAGGTGTGAGCTGCAGAAATGGGCGATGATGGATTTATCTAGACGCGGCCGGAGCCCATTTTTTATGGTTTGGTAGTTGTTTTTTGTTTGATGGTGTCTTTCTTTAACAATGGTTGGTCTGTAATTAAACAGTAGTTTTTAGGTTTAAGGATCACTGATCCTTCAGACAATAGGTAGGATTACAAATGGTGGAGGGATCCTCTGTTTGGGGGATGAAGCCATTGTGATCCTGCCGTAGTTTTATTCCTGCATTTAGACCTCGTTAACATGGACACCCTTTGCCAACCCAAGTGGACGGGCCACGTTTTGCTGGTAGAAACTTGGGTTGGCACTTTTGACAACCTTTTAAGGGTTTAACTTTTGGTAAATAAAAGCTTAATCTTTTGGCTATCTCATGTATTGTTATATTTGTGAATACTTTATCTTTCAATTGTTATGATATACTTTGTTTGAATTCATAAGTAAAGAATAAAAGTTTACTAGATTATGTCAAAAAGTTTAGGATATGATCAAGGATCAAATATCCTATAATCGATAAATTCAAAAGAGTAGTGTAATTTAAGGATCACGTGTCTTGTTGTCAAAGAGTAAGGGTCACTTAGATAAATAAAAAATAAAATCAAAGTGATCAAGGATCATACCTGAGAATCCAAGTTAGGATCCTAAATCTTTAACATTTACAATCAGGATGACCAAAAAACAAACCTTAATAAAAGATTAGGATCAAGGATCCTTAACTGTTTAACTTCAAACACCTGAAATGGAACACAACTTGGGACTAAGCCAATATAAGAGAAGAGTTAGCAACTGGGGACAAGCCCAACAATTCTGGGGACAAGCCCAATATACTGGGGACAAGCCCAAAAAACTGGGGACAAGCCCAAAGGATCTTGTGTAAACTGGAGTATGGACAAGCCCAAAAAACTGCGTCATTGTTGGCCGTGTTTGGTCGAACAATGTGAATCTGGACTATCGGCAAATAAACATGGTCATAGGCATGGTAATGCCCACCATTGTTTATTCCATGGTTGCAAAAGTCGCTAGGCGCTCCCTAGTCAGTCGACCGGGGAGTTGAGAGTACTCGGTCTACGCGGAGAGTACTCGGACATGTTCAATTATAAAGAAATTACTTTTTGGAGATTAAATATACGTCAAACAACACAAATTTACTAATATTAATAACAAAATATGTGAAAGTGATATTCATTCTTTAATATGATAGGCAAAGAAATTATGTTATATTATTATTTAAGTCAAACTAGGCCCGAGTTGACCTACTAGATCCAATTCTCGCCGAGGTTGACCGCGTTTGACCGACTCCGAGTAATTAGGCGGAGTCAAAGAAAGTCGCCTCGGTGATGTCTGTCGTTAAGGACATGCAAAAACCGAAATAAACTAGTAGCTAGAGTAAGTCGGATATCGAACCAGAGGAGGATTGTGGAAAGTGTGTAATGCTCAGTTTTGATTAACTACTATTGAAAAAGTAAAACTCAGTTGTTGGATTTGATTGATTATCTAAAAATTACGAACTAAAAGTGAGATTTAAATCAATAGAAAGAACAATGGTTCCTCCAGATTTCAGGTTTTACAGCTAGATTCAATTATGTGTTTAATCGAAACACTCACATAGACATAAGTGTTTAACTTAATTCATCAATTGTGATAACCAATGACTAAGTACTCCGGTCAATACATAACGGAAGGTTATCGAATGATTATCAATTACAATTACAAACCCTAACCCCATGTCAAATATATCCCAATTACTAGAACTCTCGGGAACTGAATGCTTAGAAATTAAGGTTTAAATAAATGTAATTGTTTACAACCAATAAATCAAATCAAGGTGAAAAGCATCGAATGCTTAGATCACCGAGTTATACGATTGTCACAAACACATAAAATTATCCAACTTACAAAACCCTCCATCCGGAGGAAACCATAAAACGACTAGCCGCTCATGTTGGTGGGATGATCTTCGTAGGCTTGTTCAATATTGTGAGTGATGTTCCTGTTGAAACCCTTCTGCCGTCGAAGATGACGTGCCTCCTCCTGTCAAAAAGTGCGCACCTCTTGTTCTCTCGTGATGGCTTCTAATCGTGGGCCCCTTACACTAGCCCATCCACGTGCACTTTTTGTGTTGATGGCACAATAAGTCTTCACAAGTCCACGTGACTTTTGATGATGTTTATTATTGTTCAAAGTCCAACAAGTCTGCCATTTCAATGTTCTATCTCTAAATCCACGTGATAACACCAACTGATGTTAATGATGATGATTATTAAAATTGTTGCCTTGCACGTGATATGGCTGCCAAAGTCCATCCCACAAGTTTCGAAGCCCCCCTAGGCACATGTGAAGATGATGTCATGTTGATCTTTAATTGATGTCCCTTGACCAAACCCTCTAATGCACGTGATGTTTATTGTTGTTGACTTTGTGTCTTGCCAAGCAATAATGAGTAATGACAATGATGTGATTGTTTACTTTGTGGTAATAGTAATGCCTCTCACGTGAATATGAAATCACTTTTTGACTGCCCGGGTCGTAGGTTACGTAAGAAAACCGTAGCCTACGAATTAAAAATTATGTTCAAACATTAACACAAACCGTAACCTACGAAATAGAAACCGTAGGCTACGGTCGGTTTAATCTGGGTCTTCTCTTGCTGCATGTACTGACTCGTAAGCTACGAACCGAAACCATAGCTTACGGTTTCAAATCTCTTTTCATTTACTCCCCTTTACACATCCACTCGTAACCTACAATTCAACAACCATAAGCTACGATCAATTTCCCTTTTAAACATCTCCTCTTCACACCAACTTCCATCAAACGAAACATCAGTCCCTGTACTTTATTTCTTCTAATCTTCTTCATATACAAACACCAAATAACTTTCAACTTAATACCGAATGGCCCCTGGACTTATGATCTCCTTGATTCTTGAATATATAAGCTCCACACAACTTTCATAAGTGACCGAATTAGTCTTGAGCTTTGCTTTTTCACACTCCTTTCACTCGTGAACCTTTGTATCACCCGAACAAGCTTCAACATCCATTATTGAGCTGCAACATCCCATTCAATGCTTATAACTTCGTCTTTAATCATCGTAACTTCACCGATTTACGTGTTTTACCTACAAATCAACAAATTCTCGTAGTTACTTCATTCTAAACAATTAAACACATCAAATACATCTAAAACATGATATTTAAGCATTCTAAAGCTCGGGTTTCACCCTCTCCATGACATTCCCACACTTGCCTTTGCTTGTCCTCAAGCAAACCAACTAGAACTAGTCACTGTAGCAACAACACCTCTAAACCCCTTAACCGATTCAACCTGTTCAGTCCCAAGTCATACCCATCCTAAAGACTGACACAATCGAGATTGACAGTTTGACAAGCAAAGATACAACTTCAAAAACTCAAGACTTGGCTATCTAAAACTAACATGTTTACCATTAATCACGTGCTACACACCCCTCACAATAATCACTCCTCTCGGTTTTATCAAGACTAGCGTGTAATGTGCTAGTATATAAAACACTCCAAAAAGCAAACATGGAATCCTGTAATCATAGGCTTGTATGACAATCACACCTCCACTGTATTGTCTAACATGGCGCACATCAAAAGGGCTTTCGGGTTTTGGGCTTAGGGTAAAGGTAGGAATTTTTTTTAGGTTCTTTTTCTTTTCTAATTGGCTCACGACAATAACCAAACCGTGATAGCTTTATTCAAACACAACTTATACTTTTGGGTTGGTTTCTACCCACGAACATAGACGATATTCATACACTTCTGTTTTTGTTCTTTTCTTTTCACTTTCCACATATTTTTCTATTTTTCTTTCTCTTTTTTTCATATATTTTTTTTCATAGCAATATCATCACGGTCGGTTTTTTACAATAGATAATGGGCGAACAACGAAAGGTAGATAGGCTCAACAGGGCTACTAAGGGAGATTGGTGAATAAACACGAAAGAAACACAAACACAAAAGGTGTAACGGGAAAATCCTAATGCCTTTATCATTTATGTGCACATGTCAAACCCACAGTCTCAGCATGCATCGAATCATACAAGTTCTAATACATAATAACATGTAGCCTGCACTCAACAAATGAATTCATTATATAATGTATCCTATCCGTCTACAGGCTCAAGATCTCACCAAGAAAAGGTAAAAAGGTTGACGACATGTAGCATATGCAATTAAAACATGTTACCCTTAGATAGACATCTCTTTTCAACTCATTTCCTATAAAAACACTTGTCAAACCTACTCTCATGAAACTTAAAGGGATAACAATGACAAGGGACTAATCTAGTCTACTACCGGTAAAAAGCCTATTAGTGATTGAAACTTCAGGTTTTCGTATCCAATTAGCTTGTTTAAAGCGATGAAAAATTTTAAAATTTTCAAAATTTTCAATTTTTTCATTTTCATCGATTTCAACCACTTTCAATCGCTTCAAAGCTTTATCCACGAATCCCTTCCCGGGCTCCCCCATCCCCACACTTGGGATACATTGTCCCCAATGTATGGTGCATTTAAAATATAGCCCGGGAAAACAAACCAACTATCCTAAATGAGCGGCTAACTCAGAACAAAACAAAACACATCCCCTAAACAAAACAAAGGTTCACACCACCAAAAACAACAAAACACACCAACAACAAAGTAAGATAGATAAACACATGCACCTGATCATGTGTCTGTAGTGATGCGGCTGTTGTGCTTTAACCGGAATAGACACATTCCATATATTCTTTGATGTCTCACCGGGATGTTGCAAAACATCCCCACACTTGAATTGTTGCATCCGTGATGATTGAATCAAGAACCTGTCAAAACACAGCCACACCAAAATGAACCAAACCAAAGTACAATACTCTACATCCTCGGGCTGCCTCCCGAGAGCGCTAAGTTTTAGGTCTTCAGCCAGACCGTACCTGACGTGCTCAGGGGGGTTCATTTGAATGCTTGCCTCCCCATTTCTCTCCATACATCATTGTCCAATCTTGTTGGAGGTTCGCAGCTCCACGCCAGTTGAGTTCAACCTCTGCCTTGTTGCCCCACTCACTCTCACCATCGGGTGGTCTTCCTTCATTTGCTCTTTCTCTCACAGTTGTCTTGTTAACCTGACTCCCATCACTCTTCAACTCGAACCTGTACATCGCAACCCCATTCGTATTTAACCTGACTGTGCTAACACTTGAAACAAATTCGTTAGTAGCACCTGTATAACTCAAATCAGCAAGAAGATCGTAAGATATGGTTTTTAAAAACACATTAAAGTATAATTTACGATTCTCGTAGCTCATGGTAACCATCCCGTTTCTGCAATCAATTTGGGCGTTGGCTGTATAAAGAAAAGGGCGGCCCAAAACTACTTGTGGCTGCTCATAGGTCTGTAATGGTGCATAATCAATCACCATAAAATCGACCGAGTAGTAAAACTTGCCCAATTGTATTACCACGTCTTTCACAACCCCTCGGGGTTGTTTCCAACTCGAATCCGCAAATACTGCCATTTGATCAATCGCGTGTAATGGACCAAAGTCGTACTGGTCGTAAAGGCTACCGGGAAGAACACTCATCCCAGCTCCATAATCCAACAACGCCTTGTGGATTTTGAACTTTCCAACTCGAATCGGGACGACCGGCTCTCCTGAGTCACACCCATCTCCATCCTCATTTGCGCCACTTAAACCTGCAATCACACGGGAAACAGAAGAAGTTAAAAATTTATCACTCAAATTGTTTTTAGGAACGAAACTTACCCCGCTGACTGGTATATTATTCCCGTGCTTGGGGTTCGTTTGAGTGTCACTGGGAAGCTTCCCGTTTTGCTGTTTCAACTTCTTCACATCGGTTGCAAGTTGGGCCATTTGTGCGGTTAATGATTGTACGGCTTTATCTCGCACCTCATCCTTTTGAGCACGATTTTGCAGCTCAAGCCTTTGATTTTGTAATTCAAGCTGAATTGATTTCAACATCTCCATCATATCGTTATTCCCCGAAGTGTTAGAAGACCCGGCTTGTCCTCTTTGATCATTTTGGTAGCCACCCTGAAAGTTACCTTGAAATTGGTTCTGATTGAAATTTCTTTGACCACCAGATTGATTGTTGCCTTGAAACCCCGGATTTAGCTGATTATTTGTATTCCCATAGCTAAAATTCGGGTGATTTCTGAGGCTCGAGTGATATGTGTTGGACTGCATGTTGAAATTTCTTCCACCGCCCCCACCTTGCACATAGTTCACATCCTCACTTTTACCATGAATGGTTGAGCATTGATCTGCTATATGCCCTAGATCTCCACAATGTCTACACAATGGAAACTGACCACTTGCCTCCGGTGGATTTTCTACTGCTGTCACTGTTGACTGTCGTGCACTTCTAGAAGATTGAGCCTTACATTTTGACGCCCTTGCGGTTCTTTCCAAATATTCCCAATCATCTTCTTCGTAATTCATTCCAAAAGTACCATTGGATATTGAATTTACATCCCTGGCATCTTCATCTGTTAGGCCTTCGTGGAATGTATTAATAAGCTCCCACAAATATATCTCATGATGTGGACAGTTCTTGAGCATCATTTTGAAACGATTGAACGCTTCGTGAAATAGCTCACCGGGCTGTTGTCGAAACCCTCGAATATCCTTCCTTGCATTGTTAGTACGCAAATGAGTATAGAACTCATCTAAAAATTGTTGCTGCATTTCGCCCCATGTGAAGATCGAAGCTGACGGTAGCGAATGAAACCATTGTTGTGCTTTGTCTTCAAGTGTGAATTGGAAAAGTACCAATTTCACATCATCAACTGAGAACCCTTGGCTGCTGATTGTGTTGCAACGTGCATCATATGCAGCAATGTGTAGATATGGTTCTTCATGTGCGTGACCATGAAACTTAGGCACACTGGATATTGATTGTGTTCGTACTTTGAATGACCGCCCTCCTTGTAATTACGGGATCACAACTGGTGATGGGTTGTTAACTATAACAGGCCTGAAGTGGCTCTCTATGCCTCGAACTGGACCTTGATTATTTCGTCGCGGAATTCCTTCCAGTAAAATCACCGGTCAGTGTAGGTTTCATGGCAGCGGTCTTGCCTGACCCTGCATCTGAGGTACCGGCGGTGGTAATGGAATATCCACCACTGGCCTTCTCGGAACAGGATGCTGATTGATTGGGTCAGGTTGATTATATTGCAACTGTATCGGTATCGGTTGCACCTGCGGTTGTTGATATGGAACTTGTTGTTGCTGCACAACCGTTTGATGACGCGAAACATTCTGGTTCTCCTGTTCTAATACTCTCGAACCCATATTCCCTTCGTAATTATCCAATTGCACTCCTTTCCGCTCACCTTGATTACCGTAACTATCATACTCATCGTAATCATCCCCAAAATCCCTTGAACTATTCCCTTGCTCAAGTATTGAAGGTCTGAAAGAGAACCGTTGATGCTGAGCTGGTTGGTAATGAGATGGTTGTGTCGGTAAATAACTTGAAGTGGATGAGTTAATGGGTTGTGCTTGATTAGGTAGGGCGGTGCTCTGATCATCAACGATCCTCACGTATGGTGAGGAATGTTGGATGTTAGAAGTTTGAGTGTTTGTTGGATATTGAAAGGAGTTTGGTTGAGTTGTGAAGGGTGGCATGTTGTCTAAATTCGGGAATGGTGGTGGTGGCATAGGTGGAAGTGGAGAAGTAGCTTGGGTGGTTTGTGCTTGTTGTTCAGATGGTATAAACGTGTTGGGTGATGGCTGTGTAGGAGTCAGGGTGAATTGAGTTTGTTCAGTTGAAGTTTCGGGTTGCTTCTCGAGGTTGCTTGAATTCTCCATTGCTTTGAGATTTGATGTCAAAGCTTGCACTACTTTATTTTCTCGTTACACAACTCGGGTGTGCCTAACGGTTCTCTCGATTTCCAGATCAAAAACTAGTGGTGAAGCTTTTCTGGAATTTCTCGTATGATGCATACAAATATGAGATCACCTGCGCAACACAAAAAACAAAACCTCGCGTAATTTTGAACAAAACAAAACAAAATAAAGTGAAACTATTTTTGGATTTTTGTATATTTAACTAAAACTAGAACTTAACACTAAGCACTTTGCGCACGCCTCCCCGACAACGGCGCCATTTTGATGTCTGTCGTTATGGACATGCAAAAACCGAAATAAACTAGTAGCTAGAGTAAGTCGGATATCGAACCAGAGGAGGATTGTGGAAAGTGTGTAATGCTCAGTTTTGATTAACTACTATTGAAAAAGTAAAACTCGGTTGTTGGATTTGATTGATTATCTAAAAATTACGAACTAAAAGTGAGATTTAAATCAATAGAAAGAACAATGGTTCCTCCAGATTTCAGGTTTTACAGCTAGATTCAATTATGTGTTTAATCGAAACACTCACATAGACATAAGTGTTTAACTTAATTCATCAATTGTGATAACCAACGACTAAGTACTCCGGTAAATACATAACGGAAGGTTATCGAATGATTATCAATTACAATTACAAACCCTAACCCCATGTCAAATATATCCCAATTACTAGAACTCTCGGGAACTGAATGCTTAGAAATCAAGGTTTAAATAAATGTAATTGTTTACAACCAATAAATCAAATCAAGGTGAAAAGCATCGAATGCTTAGATCACCGAGTTATACGATTGTCACAAACACATAAAATTATCCAACTTACAAAACCCTCCATCCGGAGGAAACCATAAAACGAGTAGCCGCTCATGTTGGTGGGATGATCTTCGTAGGCTTCTTCAATATTGTGAGTGATGTTCCTGTTGAAACCCTTCTGCCGTCGAAGATGATGTGCCTCCTCCTGTCAAAAAGTGATGGCCTCCTCCCTTACACTAGCCCATCCACGTGCACTTTTTGTGTTGATGGCCCAATAAGTCTTCACAAGTCCACGTGACTTTTGATGATGTTTATTATTGTTCAAAGTCCAACAAGTCTGCCATTTCAATGTTCTATCTCTAAATCCACGTGATAACACCAACTGATGTTAATGATTATGATTATTAAAATTGTTGCCTTGCACGTGATATGGCTGCCAAAGTCCATCCCACAAGTTTCGAAGCCCCCCTAGGCACATGTGAAGATGATGTCATGTTGATCTTTAATTGATGTCCCTTGACCAAACCCTCTAATGCACATGATGTTTATTGTTGTTGACTTTGTGTCTTGCCAAGCAATAATGAGTAATGACAATGATGTGATTGTTGACTTTGTGGTAATAGTAATGCCTCTCACGAGAATATGAAATCACTTTTTGACTGCCCGGGTCGTAGGTTACGTAAGAAAACCATAGCCTACGAATTAAAAATTCTGTTCAAACATTAACATAAACCGTAACCTACGAAATAGAAACCGTAGGCTACGGTCAGTTTAATCTGGGTCTTCTCTTGCTGCATGTACTGACTCGTAAGCTACGAACCAAAACCGTAGCTTACGGTTTCAAATCTCTGTTCCTTTACTCCCCTTTACACATCCACTCGTAACCTACAATTCAACAACCATAAGCTACGATCAATTTCCCTTTTAAACATCTCCTCTTCACACCAACTTCCATCAAATGAAACATCAGTCCCTGTACTTTATTTCTTCTAATCTCCTTCATATACAAACACCAAATAACTTTCAACTTAATACCGAATGGCCCCTGGACTTATGATCTCCTTGATTCTTGAATATATAAGCTCCACACAACTTTCATAAGTGACCGAATTAGTCCCCGAGCTTTGCTTTTTCATACTCCTTTCACTCGTGAACCTTTGTATCACCCGAACAAGCTTCAACATTCATTATTGAGCTACAACATCCCATTCAATGCTTATAACTTCGTCTTTAATCATCGTAACTGCACCAATTTACGTGTTTTACCTACAAATCAACAAATTCTCGTAGTTACTTCATTCTAAACAATTAAACACATCAAATACATCTAAAACATGATATTTAAGAATTCCAAAGCTCGGGTTTCACCCTCTCCATCACTTGGCAGCCTGCCTTGTAGCGACTACTCGGGAAGTACTCGGCCTTGGAAACCTTGTTTTACAACCATGGTTTATTCTATGCGGTCCATAGGTGGGCAAACAGTCATAAGCAGACTTGTTACCGCTGTTCCTTAGCTACTTTCCTTCACGCTTTGGTGGAAAGTAGTTTTCCTTGAAGTAGTCTTGCTGAAGGAGATTACCTTAGATACTTGGGGATCTGGGTGAAACTCGTCCGCATTCGTTCTGTAACCACTTTCCTTCACGCTTAGTTGGAAAGCAATTTTCCTGGAAGTAGCTTTGGTCAACCGTGTGGCGGTTTAGTCGTGGCTCTTCCGTAGCTACCGTCTGCGTATTTGTATTTTGCCGCAGCTACTCGTGGGTATCTGCGGTTTGCATCAAAGAACTCGCTTCTAAGGAGCTTGAAGCTTATATGTGGTTCTTGAAGGATCAGGAGTCTGGGTTGCTGATGTGCGGTTGCTCAACATACTTGTCCTTAATCCAAAGGAGAAGCTGTTTGCGTCCCCTCTGTGGTTGTGAACCGGACACGAGGGATTTGAAGCTTGAAGAAACTTGCATGGAATGCGGTTTTCCGCATCCTGAGAAGCGGTTTTCGCAGTCCAAAGAACCACGCTGGTTCTGAGTATCTGTCACACTTGTACGGGCTCGTGTGTGTCATCTCCGCATATTCCACGTGTGCTCGTAGGTATGTGCGGATATTGGTTATACCCCCTTACATAATGTAGAGATTTATTTTTGACCTTTTTTGAGGGGTATGTAAAAAACGACATGCGGTATGGGTTATGGTGCGGTAAACCAGAGGAACCGCATGCCGCTTATGTTTGGATATTGTTGTCGCTTTTGTGCTGCATACGTGGCTGAACGCACGTGTGAGTTGGTGAAAGTTGGTAGGATTTTCTGGCATGTGCTGAAATGAAAGGACATTTGCACTGCCCGAGGTAATAAATGCACTATAGCATAGAGTGTAAAAAGTCTCTTTTGGTCAGGCGCGTGGGCGGCCACTCGCGCGTGGTAACCGTCAGCAGAAACGTCGCTGAACACGTGGCGTCGCTTAATTCGCCCTTTTTGAACGTGATGAGTCGGTTACTGCATCGCATTAATTGCGATGCGTATATAAGGGGAAACCGTTTGTGGTATCCTCTCACTTGTTCGAAATTTCAAAAATTCTCCGGTGAAAGAAAGACTGCTTCCATCGTTTTCTCCGATAAACGTGTCTGATATTCCGGTGAGATTTCTGAGTTTCTTGTGAACTCATTCTGCTGTCTTCTTCTTTACATTCCCTGATGGCTGAACCATCCAATCCACACCATGCTGAGGGTGAAAACCCTGATCCCTCTTCGCCGGTGGTGGCGGAAGAGGAAGAAGAAGGTGGTAGTGCCGCTGGCGGGGGCCTACCAGTCTTGAAGTGGTCGAAGGTTCTGTTTAACAACCTGAGGACCAGCATCCAGATGCCCCGGGAGTATGGGGCTGTCTTCCCACAGGAAGGTGAAACCGGTGCCGATGCTCCGGCTGGTTACGTCACCATGTGGGCTGATTCCTTCGTTGATGGTAACCTTCGTTTACCATTGACTGTGTTCGTTGCTGAGGTTTTGGAGTATTACAAACTCCATATCTCCCAGATTAGTCCGTTCGGGATGATTCAGATTTAGAAATTTTGAGTACACTTTTCGTGCTCTTGGTCTGGAAATTTCTGTTGAAAACTTCTGTCGGTTCTACCAGTTGACGGTGAACACCGGGTTCTTTTCTTTTGGCCAACGGTATGGGAGCCCCAAACTGATGACCCCTCCGAAGGGTATTACAAAGTGGAAGACCAAGTTCTTCTACATTAAGGCTGCCACAGTTGTTGCTAACATGACCTTGCGGAATGTTAATGAGATCATCCCTGCGGGATATTGCTCTTCCTAGTGCGGAGATGGTGGAGTGGTTCTCAAGGTTGAAGACTATTGAGCATAAGAAGCTGGACAACTCGCAGTTGTGGGTGCTGCGGATGATGTTGACCAGGCCTGATAGGAAGGCAAGGCCTGTTGTGCGGGAAAAAAGTGGTCGTAAGTATTTCTACTCTTTTGTGATTTCCTTGTTTCCATTTGTAGGCTACTGATTTTGTAAGCGTACTATCAGAGGATGCTGCCCTAGGGAGGATATTTGATCCGACTTTCCTGGGCAAAGTTGAGTTACTTCCGTGTGCGGAAGGTGAAGGTTTTAACTTGACCATTGTTGATAACTTTCGCGTTCCTAAACGCGAAGCGCTGAATGCACCCCTGCCGCAAGGCAAAGGTATAATCCATAATCTTCTTACTTGCCTTATAAAGAAGTTCACCTTGCTAATTTGCTTGTTCGATAATTTAAACGCAGGTACTCTTGGGACCTTGGGATAATTTGATGTGAAAGGTGCCCCCAAGAAGCATGCGGAGAAGAAACATGTGGAGAAACCTGTGTGGGGTCGCGGAAAGAAAAAGCCTGAGGCTGCCGTTGTTCCTCCTTTGGTGCCGCAGGCGGCAGGTATCTATCGTTCTCGTTTCCCCAGATATACCGATTACGTGGTAGTATCTGACACCCATGAGGGTTTGGGTGTTCCAGGTGGTGGTGCGGCGGCAGGTAGATCCTCTGCGGGTTCCAAACCTGCTGATGAGAAGAAGAGAAAAATAGATGATAAGGCTGCTGGTGCCAGTGAGAAGAAGCGTCCCAGGATACAGATCAAACGGACAACTGTTGTTTCTCAGGCAAAGCCCGCGGTTACGTCTGGTAAGTGATTCATAACCTTCACAAGTGTTGTTATTATAACTTGTATTTGATGGTTATTGTTGCTTTGTCTGCAGAACCACAAGATGAAGGGTTCTCTTTGTTTAATGCTCCTCATCCCCCCCCCCTCGCATGACACGGCTGCGGTTGTGGGGTTTAATAAAGAATTTACCAGAAGCCCTTCCATTGAAGAGGTGCATGAGCCCTCTACGCGGGCAGAGGATACCGGAAAGAAAGCCGTGGCTCAGATCTTCGATACTGTGGATTCCCATGATAATCTGATCTCCCCACAGGATACCGATGATCTGAACCTGAAGTTTGTGGATGCTGAAAAGAAAAAATCTCCTGCTGCTGAGAAGGCTTCCGGTTCTGCTTCTGGGGGTGCGGCTTTTAAAGGGCCTCCTATTCAGCCTGAAGAGTCTGAATTGGAGTTCTACTACCGCACCTATACTGAAGGCCGGGCTGTGAACTATCACCATCCCCCTTGGAATGTTATGCAAGGGGATAATATTTCCACTGATCCCTCCGTGTGTAGGGAAATTTTGGGTGGTTTGGGCACCCCGTTTGAAGTTAACCGGGCCCGCGGTTTGCCACGTGAGCTCCGGATCAATCAACTCTCCTCCATGCTTGTGGGGAGTTCCATAATGGCGACTGCCATTATGGAAGACTACAAGGTGCTGGGGCGCAAGGAGGAGGAAACTGCTCGCTTGCGGGCTGAGGCTGAAGCGTTGGTTAAGGCTGTGCGTGAGGGTGCGGAGCAGCTCAAAAGGGATAAGGCTGCCTTTGAGCAGCATAAGCAGACTGAGGAGTGGGCCGCAACTGCTGGTCTTAAACAGGTTCGTACTCTCGCCAAACTGCTTTCTGATGAGCGCAAGAGTTGGAAAGAAACACTTTCTAATGAGCGCAAGACTTGGAAAGAATCTTGGGCCAAACAGAATGAAACCCTGTTTCGTGTTCGTCAGGAGCTGACAAATGTCAAGGCAGCGAATGCTGCTTTGGGCAAGGAGAAAGCCACTTTGGTAAAGGAGAAAGCCGCAGCTAAGGCGGTTGCCAAAGAGGCTGAGGTGGCGGCCAAAGAGGCCAAGGAGGCGGAGGTCCGCGCTTCCAAGGCTCTTGTAGAGGCAAATGCTGACCTTACCAGCTTAAAGAAGACTATTCAGGACCTCCAGGTATGTGTCTCTTTTGCTCTTGAGTTTATAGGTTTACTTCACAAGTATGATTGGGCATCTTTATATACTTGTTTTCTTTGTTGTTGAAAGGTTGAAGTGCAGAGCCGGGTGACCATGCTTGCGGAGGTCACTGCGCGCGCAAATGAAGCCGAAGCGCGGGCAAGGGAGGCTGCCGAGGCTAGGGATAGGCTTATTTCTTCATTCGACCAGCTCAAGGATGATCGCGATTGGATGCGTGATCACGGTATTGGGCATGTAAGTATCCGATGTCTTTGCTTTTGTTTAGGTTTGTCTGTGATAACCTTATTGCTTGTGCTTTGCAGATTGTTAAGGCTATCCTTGACGCACATGAGAACGCAACTGGTGTGGATCTGATTATGCTGCGTGCGCGGGAGGCTGGTTTTAAAGCTGGCTACAACCGGTGCATCAGTCGTATCAACGTTTTATCCCAAGGCAAATACACCGATGAAAGGTCCGGATTCCAGGGCGTTGATACCGAAGCGCGTCTTGCTGCCGCTCTTGCAGCATACAATGACATGTCCATTTCCGCCCTTGAGGAACTCGACAAATGCTTGGACGTGGAAGACTATGTGGACCGCTTGCGGTTGTTGTATGGTGATGACGAAGAGGAAGAGGAGGAAGTGACCGCTGGTGATGGCAAATGTGGTGCGGGTTCCAGCGGTACAAAGAAAGACTAGGGTGGCCTGCGTGCCCTTTTTTGTTTCCGTGATGTAAATGTTAGGAACCTTATGTAAATCTCTTGTGCACCGCGTAGGTGTAAGAATTTTTTGAATATAAAGAACCGTTTTGTTCAAGTTGTACAAGTGTTTTTACTACTTGCATGTTTGAACTTGTATGAGTTAATATTATTGTGAATAACACTAAGTCTGTATTTGCCTTTTGCATATCTAGGTGATATGCAAGTATGAAGAACTCTACCCGCTGTAAAGCGCGGTTAAGTATACTCTATACCTTTGTCGTATGAGCATTAGTCAATTCCTGTTTTTATCCCGTTAGGGTCTGGGAATTGTGTAGGCTTTGTGAAAACCGTATGTGCGTATCCGGCCGGATAGACATTTAACGTTTTGCCTTTGCTGGCCTATTACAATATTTGTGTGTGGTAACCACTTTGTGTGGGTATCACGAATTAAGATTTTGCCAATCTGTTTTTGTAGATACCGCAAAGTGGAACACGCATTTGTAATAGGTGGAAATAAACAATATTGCATTCAATCGTTTATTTATTTATTTGCAAATGGCCTGCGGCCCGATAGGTTACATGTCAAATGTAAAAACATGGCTTACATGTAACAGCGTCGGAGCTGTTGTGCATTCCATGTACGTGCGATAGGTTCGCCTTCTAACGTTTGTAGTTTATACGCGCCTTTTCCCAGGACCTCTTGGATGATGTAGGGTCCTTCCCATTTAGGGGCAAATTTCCCTGGGCGTTCTGCGTGAGATGCTTCATTGTCGCGAAGGACATAGTCTCCCGGGTTGAAGGTACAAATGCGAACGCGTGCATTGTAGTACTTTTCAAGTTTGGTATTGTACTTGGCCTCGTTGATTGCTGCATTTTCACGCCTTTCCTCTAGGAGGTCCAAGTCAACCCTGCGTTCCTCGCTGTTGTTGATTTTGTCGATAGCCAACATTCGGGGTGAGGGGAGACCTACTTCAGCGGGGATCACCGCTTCAGTGCCATAGACCAGGCTGAAGGGTGTCTCACCGTGACTTGTCTTTGGGCTTATCCTGTGAGCCCATAGGATACTAGGGAGTTCATCGACCCAACCTCGTCTGGCTGTTCCCAACCGTGCCTTGATGCCTTCGACTAAACTTTTATTGATACTTTCTACTTGGCCATTCCCTTACGGATACGCCACTGAGGAGAATATGTGTTCAATGTGTAGTTCCTTTAGCCATTTTTGAAATTCGTCGGCAGCAAAGTTGGTGCCGTTGTCGGTAACTATGCACATTAGTAGACCGAAACGACAGATGATATGTTCCCAGATGAATTTCCATGTTATCATAGCGGTGGTTGAGGCGAGCGGTTTTGCCTCTACCCATTTTGTACAGTAATCAACAGCCACTATGATAAACTTCACCGCACCTGGTGCATCTGGGAATGGTCCTACCACATCGATTGCCCATTTCTGAAATGGCCATGCAGTGGTGATGGGAATCAGGTTGTTCTTGGGTCGCAAGGTTTTGGGAGCATGCCACTGACAATTGAAACACTTGCGCATGATTTTGACCGCATCCAGGTGTATACTGGGCCAGTAATACCCGACGTTCATAATTTAGGCCACCACCATGCGTGGACCCGCGTGTATGCCACACATTCCCTAATGTATGTCTCTGATAAGGTACGTGGCATCTTGGGAGTCGACGCATCGTAGGAGTGGTCCCAGGTATGATTTACGGTATAAAATACCGTCTCCCATCTGATAATGACACGCTTTGTGTTGCAACTTACGTGCCTCTGCCTTGCTTTCGGGAGTAACACCTGATTGCAAGTATGCAATGATCGGGGTCATCCAGGATGTTGTACCGTACTGGATGACATTGACTTGGCGCAGGGGTACCGAGGGATTTTGCAGAATCTCGATGCGTACCTCTTTTGCCAGGTGTTGGAAGCTGGTGGATGCGAGTTTTGACAGTGCATCCGCGGGTTTGTTTTCACTCATGTTGATATGGCGGATGTTGAAGGAAGTGAACTTTGATTTCAGTTGCAAGGCTTGTTCGAGGTAGAGGATCATGATATCCCCTTTTGCGGCATAGTCGCCGCGAATCTGCCCTGCAACTAATAGTGAGTCGACGTGTGCCTCCAAATGTTGGACGCCGAGTTTGACTGCCAGACGTAGCCCTACCAGTAGAGTCTCATACTCTGCCTAGTTATTTGTGCTTTTGAAATCGAGACGGATTGCATAGGTAAGCTCTTGGCCATCGGGGCTGACGAGTCGCAGACCCGCACCTGCACCATCCTCGTTGGATGCACCATCGGTGTATAGTGCCCATGTTTCTGAGGAGGATGGTGGTGGTGTAGGGTTTTGTTCATCTTCGCATTCCTGAATGCGATTTGCCGGTACCTCGGCAACGAAATCAGCTAGAACTTGGCCTTTGATTGTGGGGCGCGGCTTATAATTCAGCGTGTGTGCGCCCAGCTCAATTGCCCATTTTGCTAATTGTCACGGCCCCCGACCCGGTTTGACCCGTTTCAGGAGCCGCGGAACAGAAAACCCGTGGTATTTATTTAACAGCGGAAGTTTTCTTCAGGATCTTTTAAAAACTGAAATTTCCCAATTATTTTATTTCACAACTCGGGATAAAATCCCGGTAATTTACAATCATAAGATTTCACAGAGAAATCTTTTATTTTACAAAACATGTTTCTTTATTTTATATTGAGCCACTTCCTTAAGCTTGTAGTAATTCTCGGCACTTTTCCTGGATCACAACAGATCACCTGAAACATGTTTGAAAAAGGTTTTGTCAGCGGGAAATACTGAGTGAATCATTCTTTTTACTAAAACGACTCGTTGTTATAATTTACAGTATTAAGAGAGATTACAATGTTTCTGATATCAACCAACTACCCACAGTATTTGTCACTCGACCATCCATCAGTAACCTCATTGTCCAATGGTGTCTGTGACTATGGTCATATCACTCATTGGCTAACCCGTTGTCCAATAGTGACGGTTGTCAAGTAATGTATACAAAACCCCACATACCGGCTGTAACTTGGTGATTACATAAACTTAATCACTGTAATTATAATCTTTGAAAATAAACTTGATTTTGAAAGTAATTTGATAAAAAGAGAATGACTCACATTGCAGATTTAATTGAGCAGAGCCTAGCCTACTGATTAGCCTTTTAACCTAAATTAATATCATGCACACAACTCGGTTAGTAACTTAATACAACATTTACGATAACTCACGAGATTAAACCCTCACATCGAATGACAAAGTACGATACTTAAACATCCGTTGAATTAACAACGAATGACAAAGCATAAACCCTAATGTGGGCAGCACTTAAACATCCATTGGATAGTTTAATCAATCGGACATTGAATCGTATCAGCGATCGAGTTATTACCCTGTTTTGCGGCAGCACTTCGTGATTCGTGTGTGTTTTTATAGTAATTCTACGATATCTCAGCGTATATTTTGAGTTTTAACGTCGTTCAAGTGCCATAATTCAAGTCCCAGACACCCCTATTTATACACAAATTTTTTACCCCCTCGCGTGACGCGAGGGGTACACCCATGGGCGTCGCGTGACGCGAGGGACACCTATTCACTATAGGGTAGCCACGTTCTTGACTAGCCTAGCTGAGTTGACGGATTTCGTAAATTCGATTTTGACAGCGAGATTTTAAGATAATTGTAACTAGGGTTTTACCCCCCCCCCCCCCTGAGTTTTAGGGGCCCTGATCCTGATACTGATTATTCTGAAAATTTTAGGGTTTGTGCAGAATCACTTGAGTGTCTCAATTAGGGTTTCCTATTGGACAATTAAAATAATAATTAGGACTTTTTAATACGAGTTGTTACATTCTCCCCACCTTAATAAAAATCTCGTCCTCGAGATTTACTGGAATAAGTAGGGATACTTTCGCTTCATTTCTGATTCTAGCTCCCAAGTGTATTCAACTCCTCTCTTTGAATCCCACTTTACTTTAACTAGCACTATTCGTTTGTGCTTGAGAAACTTTACTTTTCTGTCTTCTATCTGAAGAGGATTCTCAACAAATTTTAACTTTTCGTTTACTTCTATATCTTGGAGAGGTACTACCAAAGATTCGTGTGATAGACATTTCTTGAGGTTGGATACATGAAATACATCATGTACTCCAGCTAACTCCTCTGGTAGTTGTAAACGATATGCAACTGGTCCTATACGTTGGATCACTGGAAATGGTCCTACGTATCTGGGACTTAGCTTTCCTTTCTTACCGAATCGAACTACTCCTTTCCAAGGTGAAACTTTTAATAGTACTTTGTCTCCAACTTGAAACTCTAGTGGCTTGCGTCTATTATCTGCATAACTCTTCTGGCGATCTCGAGCCGTCTTTAGTCTTTCTTTGATTTGAGTAATCTTGTCAGTTGTTTCTTGCACTATTTCAGGACCTGACAATTGACTTTCTCCTATTTCTGCCCAACAAACTGGAGTTCTGCACTTTCTTCCATACAGTGCCTCGAATGGGGCAATTTCAATACTTGAATGATAACTATTGTTATAGGAGAATTCGATCAGAGGTAAGTGATCATCCCAATTTCCACCAAAATCTATTACACATGCTCGGAGCATGTCTTCTAGAGTTTGGATCGTCCTTTAACTTTGCCCATCTGTTTGTGGATGATATGCAGTGCTTAGGTTTAGTCGAGTTCCCATTGCTTCTTGGAAACTAGTCCAGAAATGAGAAGTAAAACGACTATCCCTTTCCGAAACAATGGAGAGTGGAACTCCATGTAAGGATACGACTTCATCTACATACAACTTTGCCAATCTTTCCATGCTAAAGGTTTCTTTTATAGGTAGAAAGTGAGCAGATTTGGTTAATCGATCCACAATTACCCAAATTGCATCATTACCTTTTCTGGTTTTGGGTAACTTAGTAACAAAATCCATTGTTATGAGTTCCCATTTCCATACAGGCATTTCCAGTTGTTGTAGTAGACCTGAAGGTTTCTGATGTTCTGCCTTAACTTGTGAACAAGTAAGACACTTAGAAACATATCTAGCTATATCCTTCTTCATTCCTATCCACCAAAAGTTATTTCTTAAATCTTGGTACATTTTATTGTTTCCAGGGTGCATGGTATACCTAGATTTATGAGCTTCTTCTAAAATTTGATTTCTTAATTCTCCTTGCTTAGGTACCCAAATTCTTCTTTTGTGGAATCTCCAAATTCCATCAGCTCCTTGTTCTAATTCTTTTATTCGTCCCTTCATTCCTTCAGCATCATCCTTGATTGCTGTTTCCTGAACATTCTTCAATTGTTCCATTAAATCAAACTGTAGATTTAATCTAAGAGCACGAACTCGCTTTTGCTTTTCATGATATTTACGACTTAAGGCATCTGCAACTACATTTGCCTTTCCTTCATGATATTGAATATCACAGTCATAGTCACTTAGGATTTCCATCCATCTTCTTTGCCTCATGTTTAACTCTTTTTGCCCAAATATATATTTTAGACTTTTATGATCTGTATAGATAGTAAACTTACTTCCATACAGATAATGTCTCCAAATCTTAAGGGCAAAAATTACGGCTCCTAATTATAAATCATGAGTCGTATAGTTCTCCTCGTGCTTTTTCAATTGCCTTGAGGCATACGCAATTACCTTTTTGCGTTGCATTAGCACACATCTAAATCCTAGTTTTGAAGCATCACAATATACTTCAAAATCTTCAGTTCCTTCTGGTAAGGCTAAGATTAGAGCATTGGTTAATTTCTGTTTCAAGATTCTAAAGGCTTCTTATTGTTTAGGTCCCCATTCAAACTTAACTGCTTTACAGGTTAGCTTAGTTAATGGTACAGCTATCTTGGAAAAATCCTTAATAAACCGTCTATAATATCCAGCTAAACCTATAAAACTTCGAATTTCTATTGCGGATTGTGGAACCTTCCATTTGGTAATTTCCTCTATCTTAGCAGGATCTACATGAATGCCTTCATGATTCACCATGTGACCTAAGAATTGCACTTCTTGCAACCAAAATTCACACTTTGAGAATTTGGCGTACAGCTTTTCTTTTCTTAACAAAGTTAAGAGTGCATGCAAGTGCTGACAATGTTCGTCTTGACTTTTGGAATAAATAAGTATATCATCGATAAAGACAATTACAAATTTATCCAAGTACGGTTTACAAATCCTATTCATCATGTCCATGAATGCTGCAGGTGCATTCGTTAACCCGAAGGGCATGACTGTAAACTCGTAATGACCATACCTAGTTCTGAAAGCAGTTTTAGGTATGTCTTCTTCTTGTACTTTCAATTGATGATATCCGGAGCGTAAGTCAATTTTAGAAAAATATCTAGCTCCTTGAAGTTGATCGAAAAGATCATCAATCCTATGTAATGGGTATCGATTCTTAATTGTAACTTTATTCAATTCTCTATAATCAATACACATTCTCATCGAACCATCCTTTTTCTTAACAAACAACACTGGTGCTCCCCACGGGGATGAACTAGGTTGTATGAAACCTTTACTTAGTAATTCATCTAATTGCTTTTTCAGTTCTAACATTTCTGTGGGTGCTAACCGATAAGGTGCCTTGGCTATCGGTATAGTTTCGGGAATTAGATGAATTCTAAATTCTACCTCCCTATCTAGTGGTAACCCTGGTAACTCTTCTGGGAATACATCTAGGTATTCCGATACTACAGGAATCTCCTTAAATTCTTTTCCCTTAGTACTAGTGATTACTGAAATCATATATACTATTCCTTGCTTTCGTTCATAACTAGCAACTTTCATTACTGATATGAATTTCATGGGCTTACGTGGTTTATCTCTTGTAATTATGATTACTTCTCCAGTAGGTGCTTGAATTTCTATGGAATTCTGATCACAAAGAATTCGAGCATGGTTGGCTACTAACCAATCCATTCCTAACACAACATCAAATTCGGCTAATTTCATAGGTAATAGGTTTGCAAAGAATTTATGGCTTGAGAGTTCTATATTTTTCTTTTGCAAAACTTTATCTATGCTAACAGAATTTCCGTCTGCCGTTTCGACTGTAAAAATCTGCCTAAGGTTGGTTAAGGGTAAGTTAAGAGCTTGGCAGAATGAAGTATTGATAAAACTTTGGTTTGCACCAGAGTCAAATAATACTTTTGCATACACATTGTGAACTAGGAACGTACCAGCTATCACATCTGGGATCATCTCGGCTTCCTGAGTAGTTAACTGAAAGGCTCGAACATTCTTTTTAGTAGCTATGTCGGCCGTCTTGGCTTTGTTGTCTGCTGGTTTGACCAATTTAGGACATTCTGTTTTGAAATGTCCTGCTTCTCCACAGTTAAAGCAGACTATGGTTTTCTTTCTGCAGTTTTCTTCACGATGTCCTACCATTTTACAAAAATTGCTGGTTACACTAAATCTTCCAAAATGTTTCTTTCTGCAATTCCTGCAGAACGGCGGATTTGAAGATTGCCCTGTTCCTCTTTTCTTGAAGTTGCTACTATTACCCATACAAACTCCTTGGGTAATTTTCTGAGCCAATTTCTTTTTCCTGTTATCATCTCTTGTGCGTACTAGTTCATCAGTTAGGGTGTTGGCTAATTCCACTGCATCGTCAATAGTGCGAGGTCTCGCAGCTTTAACGATATTGCGGATTTCACCAATCAATCCCCAAATATAGCGAGAAATGAGTACCGGTTCTGGCGAAGCCAGCGTTGGTACCACTCTAGCATATTCAAAGAATGTCGAAGTATAACCGCGACAATCTATACCCATCATTCGATGATTTAAGAACTTATTTGCCATTTGATCTTTTTCATATTCGGGACAGAATTTTCTTTCTACAAGACTCTTTAATTCTTTCCAGTTCATAGCATACGCCATCATCCTTCCTTTTGCTTGTAACACCGTGTTCCACCATTCTAGTGCCCCTTCTTTAAAAAGATTTGACGAGTACATGACTTGATCTTCCTGAGCACATTTACTTATTGTAATCACTGCCTCGGTTTTCGCTAACCAACGCAGTACTGCGGTCGCTCCTTCATTACCTGCAAACTCAGATGGTTTACAAGCAAGAAAATCTTTATAAGTGCAACCAGGTGTTGCAGCTTTCATTTTCTTAGGGAGCGGAGCCTGCCTTGGATTATTATCGTGATTAGTATGATTACCGCCTCCATTTATGCTATTACTGAAGTTATCTTCAGAAATACGTTTGCTAGGAACGATTTGTTGAGGTTCGATTGGATTTCTAACAGCAGCAACTATTGCTGGAATAGCATTGGCTATTCCCTGAGCAACAATATTTTCTATATCCTGCCTATTTAGAAATTGATCCTCCTGGTGTTGCTCGGATTGATTAACCTCATTAACTGGTTCGTTATTAGCGTTTTCCATCTGATAATATATTTAATTTTATTAGTATCAAATAAATAACAATTATACACAAAATAATCATACTAATTTCACAATACTCATATAGCCAAAACTATCGATTTCTCGATTTCTCCTTTTCATATATATTATGCATCATTACACACTGATTATTTTTGCACAAGTTTTATTTTAGGTTATTTCACATGATTATATTATTATTGCTAATTTACAACCACAGTCTCATAACCCCCTTATCCCTCGTCAGCTGATATTTTAATAATGGCGCTCCCTCTCATCATACTTCCAGGAGATCTGTTCTCCTACTTCCCTGATCCTATTTCCCGCATCCATTAACACCTCGCCAAAGTGGCGGAGTTCAGCTAAATTCTCATTGCTCATAGGTGGATTAGGTATTGGTTCAGGGTCGAACTAAGGAAGAAAGGAATAAGGACTGTTGAGAAGGTTTTGGAACTGCCAATCATTCGTCCACCATTCGTCCATTCCCAAAGGTTGGGTGTGGATTATAGGTTCTGGGATTGCTGGTTCTAAGTTTATAGGGAGTTGAGATTCAATAGGACGAGTAAAAACATTTGTATTGACATGCTGAATAGTATCACAGCTTGCCAATATAAAATCTAGCTCTTCTTGCAATGTCATTTCCTGAGTTTGTTTAGAACTTTCTCCAACTTCTACCTGAGAACCTCCTCCAATCTCCATTTCTATTTTCTTAGAATATTCATCAAACTGTAATCCCATCTGCCTAGACTCTTCCCCGACTTCAATTCCCTTCCCTTTATCTAAAGGATTTTCTATTTTAGGCATCTTTCTAGTGACGGGCTTCCTCCTACGCACACGCCTCCATCCTACAAATCTCCTTCTTTTCTTGGGCTTGGGTTTCTCCGGAGGTGGAGCATTGAATTCAATAGGTTCTTCTATATATGGTATATACCTATTGAAATCTCTGGAAACCTCTATTTTTACCGGATAGAGATTTAAATTCTGAAGGGCATCAGACAAGTCACTCATGCTGTTTAACAAAATACACACAAATACTAAGTTAAAATTTCATAGATAATCTTTAAATATTATTTCATATCGTGCGACTACAAAACAACTGAAATTTTAAAACACACTAGGGTTTACTTATTTATTTACTAGATATAGTTTCTGGATTTGTAGGTGATAAAAGGTTACTAAATCTTAAGTCAAAGTTTTAAAGATTTGCATTTACTGCTACAGTGGCTAGCATATACAGATCTGCCCATTTTTCATCTAACTTGTCCTCCCAAGGTGATTTACTAGTTAATTCCTGGGTTTCCTGTTTAATCTTCTTTTCTCAGAATTTCTTTATTTTCTCCTGACTTTTCTTAAAAATCAAACTTCTTTTATTAGGAGAAAGTGGTTCCTCATATTGTGCCCTTCGCACAAATATTCCTTCTTCAGGAATTACAGAGTGATTTGAGGATATGGTTTGGGATAAACTTCCCTTCTCGTTGGATGCCCTATCTAATTTAAGATAGATGTTTGACAGCTTTTGTTTACCCATACTGTACACAAATATTCAAATAAGAAAACACATAATCACATAATGACAAGTAGAAAATTTTAAGTATTTTCTAAATACTTAATAGGCTTAACTCAGTGGCTCTGATACCACCTTTTTCTGTCACGGCCCCCGACCCGGTTTGACCTGTTTCAGGAGCCGCGGAACAGAAAACCCGTGGTATTTATTTAACAGCGGAAGTTTTCTTCAGGATCTTTTAAAAACTGAAATTTCCCGATTATTTTATTTCACAACTCGGGATAAAATCCCGGTAATTTACTATCATAAGATTTCACAGAGAAATCTTTTATTTTACAAAACATGTTTCTTTATTTTATATTGAGCCACTTCCTTAAGCTTGTAGTGCTTCTCGGCACTTTTCCTGGATCACAACAGATCACCTGAAACATGTTTGAAAAAGGTTTTGTCAGCGGGAAATACTGAGTGAATCATTCTTTTCACTAAAACGACTCGTTGTTATAATTTACAGTATTAAGAGAGATTACAATGTTTCTGATATCAACCAACTACCCACAGTATTTGTCACTCGACCATCCATCGGTAACCTCATTGTCCAATGGTGTCTGTGACTATGGTCATATCACTCATTGGCTAACCCGTTGTCCAATAGTGACGGTTATCAAGTAATGTATACAAAACCCCACATATCGGCTGTAACTTGGTGATTACATAAACTTAATCACTGTAATTATAATCTTTGAAAATAAACTTGATTTTGAAAGTAATTTGATAAAAAGAGAATGACTCACATTGCAGATTTAATTGAGCAGATCCTAGCCTACTGATTAGCCTTTTAACCTAAATTAATATCATGCACACAACTCGGTTAGTAACTTAATACAACATTTACGATAACTCACGAGATTAAACCCTCACATCGAATGACAAAGTACGATACTTAAACATCCGTTGAATTAACAACGAATGACAAAGCATAAACCCTAATGTGGGCAGCACTTAAACATCCATTGGATAGTTTAATCAATCGGACATTGAATCGTATCAGCGATCGAGTTATTACCCTGTTTTGCGGCAGCACTTCGTGATTCGTGTGTGTTTTTATAGTAATTCTACGATATCTCAGCGTATATTTTGAGTTTTAACGTCGTTCAAGTGCCATAATTCAAGTCCCAGACACCCCTATTTATACACAAATTTTTTACCCCCTCGCGTGACGCGAGGGGTACACCCATGGGCGTCGCGTGACGCGAGGGACACCTATTCACTATAGGGTAGCCACGTTCTTGACTAGCCTAGCTGAGTTGACGGATTTCGTAAATTCGATTTTGACAGCGAGATTTTAAGATAATCGTAACTAGGGTTTTACCCCCCCCCCCCCTGAGTTTTAGGGGCCCTGATCCTGATACTGATTATTCTGAAAATTTTAGGGTTTGTGCAGAATCACTTGAGTGTCTCAATTAGGGTTTCCTATTGGACAATTAAAATAATAATTAGGACTTTTTAATACGAGTTGTTACATTCTCCCCACCTTAATAAAAATCTCGTCCTCGAGATTTACTGGAATAAGTAGGGATACTTTCGCTTCATTTCTGATTCTAGCTCCCAAGTGTATTCAACTCCTCTCTTTGAATCCCACTTTACTTTAACTAGCACTATTCGTTTGTGCTTGAGAAACTTTACTTTTCTGTCTTCTATCTGAAGAGGATTCTCAACAAATTTTAACTTTTCGTTTACTTCTATATCTTGGAGAGGTACTACCAAAGATTCGTGTGATAGACATTTCTTGAGGTTGGATACATGAAATACATCATGTACTCCAGCTAACTCCTCTGGTAGTTGTAAACGATATGCAACTGGTCCTATACGTTGGATCACTGGAAATGGTCCTACGTATCTGGGACTTAGCTTTCCTTTCTTACCGAATCGAACTACTCCTTTCCAAGGTGAAACTTTTAATAGTACTTTGTCTCCAACTTGAAACTCTAGTGGCTTGCGTCTATTATCTGCATAACTCTTCTGGCGATCTCGAGCCGTCTTTAGTCTTTCTTTGATTTGAGTAATCTTGTCAGTTGTTTCTTGCACTATTTCAGGACCTGACAATTGACTTTCTCCTATTTCTGCCCAACAAACTGGAGTTCTGCACTTTCTTCCATACAGTGCCTCGAATGGGGCAATTTCAATACTTGAATGATAACTATTGTTATAGGAGAATTCGATCAGAGGTAAGTGATCATCCCAATTTCCACCAAAATCTATTACACATGCTCGGAGCATGTCTTCTAGAGTTTGGATCGTCCTTTAACTTTGCCCATCTGTTTGTGGATGATATGCAGTGCTTAGGTTTAGTCGAGTTCCCATTGCTTCTTGGAAACTAGTCCAGAAATGAGAAGTAAAACGACTATCCCTTTCCGAAACAATGGAGAGTGGAACTCCATGTAAGGATACGACTTCATCTACATACAACTTTGCCAATCTTTCCATGCTAAAGGTTTCTTTTATAGGTAGAAAGTGAGCAGATTTGGTTAATCGATCCACAATTACCCAAATTGCATCATTACCTTTTCTGGTTTTGGGTAACTTAGTAACAAAATCCATTGTTATGAGTTCCCATTTCCATACAGGCATTTCCAGTTGTTGTAGTAGACCTGAAGGTTTCTGATGTTCTGCCTTAACTTGTGAACAAGTAAGACACTTAGAAACATATCTAGCTATATCCTTCTTCATTCCTATCCACCAAAAGTTATTTCTTAAATCTTGGTACATTTTATTGTTTCCAGGGTGCATGGTATACCTAGATTTATGAGCTTCTTCTAAAATTTGATTTCTTAATTCTCCTTGCTTAGGTACCCAAATTCTTCTTTTGTGGAATCTCCAAATTCCATCAGCTCCTTGTTCTAATTCTTTTATTCGTCCCTTCATTCCTTCAGCATCATCCTTGATTGCTGTTTCCTGAACATTCTTCAATTGTTCCATTAAATCAAACTGTAGATTTAATCTAAGAGCACGAACTCGCTTTTGCTTTTCATGATATTTACGACTTAAGGCATCTGCAACTACATTTGCCTTTCCTTCATGATATTGAATATCACAGTCATAGTCACTTAGGATTTCCATCCATCTTCTTTGCCTCATGTTTAACTCTTTTTGCCCAAATATATATTTTAGACTTTTATGATCTGTATAGATAGTAAACTTACTTCCATACAGATAATGTCTCCAAATCTTAAGGGCAAAAATTACGGCTCCTAATTATAAATCATGAGTCGTATAGTTCTCCTCGTGCTTTTTCAATTGCCTTGAGGCATACGCAATTACCTTTTTGCGTTGCATTAGCACACATCTAAATCCTAGTTTTGAAGCATCACAATATACTTCAAAATCTTCAGTTCCTTCTGGTAAGGCTAAGATTAGAGCATTGGTTAATTTCTGTTTCAAGATTCTAAAGGCTTCTTATTGTTTAGGTCCCCATTCAAACTTAACTGCTTTACAGGTTAGCTTAGTTAATGGTACAGCTATCTTGGAAAAATCCTTAATAAACCGTCTATAATATCCAGCTAAACCTATAAAACTTCGAATTTCTATTGCGGATTGTGGAACCTTCCATTTGGTAATTTCCTCTATCTTAGCAGGATCTACATGAATGCCTTCATGATTCACCATGTGACCTAAGAATTGCACTTCTTGCAACCAAAATTCACACTTTGAGAATTTGGCGTACAGCTTTTCTTTTCTTAACAAAGTTAAGAGTGCATGCAAGTGCTGACAATGTTCGTCTTGACTTTTGGAATAAATAAGTATATCATCGATAAAGACAATTACAAATTTATCCAAGTACGGTTTACAAATCCTATTCATCATGTCCATGAATGCTGCAGGTGCATTCGTTAACCCGAAGGGCATGACTGTAAACTCGTAATGACCATACCTAGTTCTGAAAGCAGTTTTAGGTATGTCTTCTTCTTGTACTTTCAATTGATGATATCCGGAGCGTAAGTCAATTTTAGAAAAATATCTAGCTCCTTGAAGTTGATCGAAAAGATCATCAATCCTATGTAATGGGTATCGATTCTTAATTGTAACTTTATTCAATTCTCTATAATCAATACACATTCTCATCGAACCATCCTTTTTCTTAACAAACAACACTGGTGCTCCCCACGGGGATGAACTAGGTTGTATGAAACCTTTACTTAGTAATTCATCTAATTGCTTTTTCAGTTCTAACATTTCTGTGGGTGCTAACCGATAAGGTGCCTTGGCTATCGGTATAGTTTCGGGAATTAGATGAATTCTAAATTCTACCTCCCTATCTAGTGGTAACCCTGGTAACTCTTCTGGGAATACATCTAGGTATTCCGATACTACAGGAATCTCCTTAAATTCTTTTCCCTTAGTACTAGTGATTACTGAAATCATATATACTATTCCTTGCTTTCGTTCATAACTAGCAACTTTCATTACTGATATGAATTTCATGGGCTTACGTGGTTTATCTCTTGTAATTATGATTACTTCTCCAGTAGGTGCTTGAATTTCTATGGAATTCTGATCACAAAGAATTCGAGCATGGTTGGCTACTAACCAATCCATTCCTAACACAACATCAAATTCGGCTAATTTCATAGGTAATAGGTTTGCAAAGAATTTATGGCTTGAGAGTTCTATATTTTTCTTTTGCAAAACTTTATCTATGCTAACAGAATTTCCGTCTGCCGTTTCGACTGTAAAAATCTGCCTAAGGTTGGTTAAGGGTAAGTTAAGAGCTTGGCAGAATGAAGTATTGATAAAACTTTGGTTTGCACCAGAGTCAAATAATACTTTTGCATACACATTGTGAACTAGGAACGTACCAGCTATCACATCTGGGATCATCTCGGCTTCCTGAGTAGTTAACTGAAAGGCTCGAACATTCTTTTTAGTAGCTATGTCGGCCGTCTTGGCTTTGTTGTCTGCTGGTTTGACCAATTTAGGACATTCTGTTTTGAAATGTCCTGCTTCTCCACAGTTAAAGCAGACTATGGTTTTCTTTCTGCAGTTTTCTTCACGATGTCCTACCATTTTACAAAAATTGCTGGTTACACTAAATCTTCCAAAATGTTTCTTTCTGCAATTCCTGCAGAACGGCGGATTTGAAGATTGCCCTGTTCCTCTTTTCTTGAAGTTGCTACTATTACCCATACAAACTCCTTGGGTAATTTTCTGAGCCAATTTCTTTTTCCTGTTATCATCTCTTGTGCGTACTAGTTCATCAGTTAGGGTGTTGGCTAATTCCACTGCATCGTCAATAGTGCGAGGTCTCGCAGCTTTAACGATATTGCGGATTTCACCAATCAATCCCCAAATATAGCGAGAAATGAGTACCGGTTCTGGCGAAGCCAGCGTTGGTACCACTCTAGCATATTCAAAGAATGTCGAAGTATAACCGCGACAATCTATACCCATCATTCGATGATTTAAGAACTTATTTGCCATTTGATCTTTTTCATATTCGGGACAGAATTTTCTTTCTACAAGACTCTTTAATTCTTTCCAGTTCATAGCATACGCCATCATCCTTCCTTTTGCTTGTAACACCGTGTTCCACCATTCTAGTGCCCCTTCTTTAAAAAGATTTGACGAGTACATGACTTGATCTTCCTGAGCACATTTACTTATTGTAATCACTGCCTCGGTTTTCGCTAACCAACGCAGTACTGCGGTCGCTCCTTCATTACCTGCAAACTCAGATGGTTTACAAGCAAGAAAATCTTTATAAGTGCAACCAGGTGTTGCAGCTTTCATTTTCTTAGGGAGCGGAGCCTGCCTTGGATTATTATCGTGATTAGTATGATTACCGCCTCCATTTATGCTATTACTGAAGTTATCTTCAGAAATACGTTTGCTAGGAACGATTTGTTGAGGTTCGATTGGATTTCTAACAGCAGCAAC
Organism: Helianthus tuberosus; assembly: GCA_030545235.1. Lineage (NCBI taxonomy): Eukaryota > Viridiplantae > Streptophyta > Magnoliopsida > Asterales > Asteraceae > Helianthus > Helianthus tuberosus. Next base: position 138,328,655 of record CM060394.1, read on the forward strand.
TATTGCTGGAATAGCATTGGCTATTCCCTGAGCAACAATATTTTCTATATCCTGCCTATTTAGAAATTGATCCTCCTGGTGTTGCTCGGATTGATTAACCTCATTAACTGGTTCGTTATTAGCGTTTTCCATCTGATAATATATTTAATTTTATTAGTATCAAATAAATAACAATTATACACAAAATAATCATACTAATTTCACAATACTCATATAGCCAAAACTATCGATTTCTCGATTTCTCCTTTTCATATATATTATGCATCATTACACACTGATTATTTTTGCACAAGTTTTATTTTAGGTTATTTCACATGATTATATTATTATTGCTAATTTACAACCACAGTCTCATAACCCCCTTATCCCTCGTCAGCTGATATTTTAATAATGGCGCTCCCTCTCATCATACTTCCAGGAGATCTGTTCTCCTACTTCCCTGATCCTATTTCCCGCATCCATTAACACCTCGCCAAAGTGGCGGAGTTCAGCTAAATTCTCATTGCTCATAGGTGGATTAGGTATTGGTTCAGGGTCGAACTAAGGAAGAAAGGAATAAGGACTGTTGAGAAGGTTTTGGAACTGCCAATCATTCGTCCACCATTCGTCCATTCCCAAAGGTTGGGTGTGGATTATAGGTTCTGGGATTGCTGGTTCTAAGTTTATAGGGAGTTGAGATTCAATAGGACGAGTAAAAACATTTGTATTGACATGCTGAATAGTATCACAGCTTGCCAATATAAAATCTAGCTCTTCTTGCAATGTCATTTCCTGAGTTTGTTTAGAACTTTCTCCAACTTCTACCTGAGAACCTCCTCCAATCTCCATTTCTATTTTCTTAGAATATTCATCAAACTGTAATCCCATCTGCCTAGACTCTTCCCCGACTTCAATTCCCTTCCCTTTATCTAAAGGATTTTCTATTTTAGGCATCTTTCTAGTGACGGGCTTCCTCCTACGCACACGCCTCCATCCTACAAATCTCCTTCTTTTCTTGGGCTTGGGTTTCTCCGGAGGTGGAGCATTGAATTCAATAGGTTCTTCTATATATGGTATATACCTATTGAAATCTCTGGAAACCTCTATTTTTACCGGATAGAGATTTAAATTCTGAAGGGCATCAGACAAGTCACTCATGCTGTTTAACAAAATACACACAAATACTAAGTTAAAATTTCATAGATAATCTTTAAATATTATTTCATATCGTGCGACTACAAAACAACTGAAATTTTAAAACACACTAGGGTTTACTTATTTATTTACTAGATATAGTTTCTGGATTTGTAGGTGATAAAAGGTTACTAAATCTTAAGTCAAAGTTTTAAAGATTTGCATTTACTGCTACAGTGGCTAGCATATACAGATCTGCCCATTTTTCATCTAACTTGTCCTCCCAAGGTGATTTACTAGTTAATTCCTGGGTTTCCTGTTTAATCTTCTTTTCTCAGAATTTCTTTATTTTCTCCTGACTTTTCTTAAAAATCAAACTTCTTTTATTAGGAGAAAGTGGTTCCTCATATTGTGCCCTTCGCACAAATATTCCTTCTTCAGGAATTACAGAGTGATTTGAGGATATGGTTTGGGATAAACTTCCCTTCTCGTTGGATGCCCTATCTAATTTAAGATAGATGTTTGACAGCTTTTGTTTACCCATACTGTACACAAATATTCAAATAAGAAAACACATAATCACATAATGACAAGTAGAAAATTTTAAGTATTTTCTAAATACTTAATAGGCTTAACTCAGTGGCTCTGATACCACCTTTTTCTGTCACGGCCCCCGACCCGGTTTGACCTGTTTCAGGAGCCGCGGAACAGAAAACCCGTGGTATTTATTTAACAGCGGAAGTTTTCTTCAGGATCTTTTAAAAACTGAAATTTCCCGATTATTTTATTTCACAACTCGGGATAAAATCCCGGTAATTTACTATCATAAGATTTCACAGAGAAATCTTTTATTTTACAAAACATGTTTCTTTATTTTATATTGAGCCACTTCCTTAAGCTTGTAGTGCTTCTCGGCACTTTTCCTGGATCACAACAGATCACCTGAAACATGTTTGAAAAAGGTTTTGTCAGCGGGAAATACTGAGTGAATCATTCTTTTCACTAAAACGACTCGTTGTTATAATTTACAGTATTAAGAGAGATTACAATGTTTCTGATATCAACCAACTACCCACAGTATTTGTCACTCGACCATCCATCGGTAACCTCATTGTCCAATGGTGTCTGTGACTATGGTCATATCACTCATTGGCTAACCCGTTGTCCAATAGTGACGGTTATCAAGTAATGTATACAAAACCCCACATATCGGCTGTAACTTGGTGATTACATAAACTTAATCACTGTAATTATAATCTTTGAAAATAAACTTGATTTTGAAAGTAATTTGATAAAAAGAGAATGACTCACATTGCAGATTTAATTGAGCAGAGCCTAGCCTACTGATTAGCCTTTTAACCTAAATTAATATCATGCACACAACTCGGTTAGTAACTTAATACAACATTTACGATAACTCACGAGATTAAACCCTCATATCGAATGACAAAGTGCGATACTTAAACATCCATTGAATTAACAACGAATGACAAAGCATAAACCCTAATGTGGGCAGCACTTAAACATCCATTGGATAGTTTAATCAATCGGACATTGAATCGTATCAGCGATCAAGTTATTACCCTGTTTTGCGGCAGCACTTCGTGATTCGTGTGTGTTTTTATAGTAATTCTACGATATCTCAGTGTATATTTTGAGTTTTAACGTCGTTCAAGTGCCATAATTCAAGTCCCAGACACCCCTATTTATACACAAAGTTTTGACCCCCTCGCGTGACGCGAGGGGTACACCCCTGGGCGTCGCGTGACGCGAGGGACACCTATTCACTATAGGGTAGCCACGTTCTTGACTAGCTTAGCTGAGTTGACGGATTTCGTAAATTCGATTTTGACAGCGAGATTTTAAGATAATCGTAACTAGGGTTTTACCCACCCTGAGTTTTAGGGGCCCTGATCCTGATTCTGATTATTCTGAAAATTTTAGGGTTTGTGCAGAATCACTTGAGTGTCTCAATTAGGGTTTCCTATTGGACAATTAAAATAATAATTAGGACTTTTTAATACGAGTTGTTACACTAATCTCCCAGAGATGTCGGGTTTGGATAGGATCGGGCCGATCCTATAGTTGGTTAACACCGTGATGACGTGGTTTGCAAAGTAACGTCGTAACCGTCTCGATGCGTGTACTAGTGCCAGTACCAACTTCTCCATGATGGAGTATCTTGTCTCTGGGTCATTGAGCATTTTGCTGATATAGTAGATGGGTGTTTGAACTCCCTCTCGCTCCACTATGAGTACCGCGCCTACCGCGTTGTCCGCGGAAGATAGGTACATGATAAGTGGCTCATCCTTGCGTGGTGCGGTTAGAGTTGGGAGTTGGATCAAACACTCTTTCATCTCCCGGAAAGCATTTTCGGCCTCTGCGGTCCATTGGAATTGTTCCTTTTTTAAACAGTTCCGCAGGGTTTTGATGAAAGGATAAGACTTAGCTGCATGATTAGCTAAGAATCTATTCAGTGCGGCTAGCCTGCCGGCTAGTCATTGCATTTCTTTCATCGTGGAAGGCGATGGCTTGCGCTCGATCGCCTGAACTTTCTCCGGGTTCACTCTGAATCCATCTTTGGTTACGATGAATCCAAGGAACTTGCCTTCCTCCATTCCAAACGAGCATTTCCCTGGATTGAGCTTCATGTTGACGCTTCGCAGAGTTTGGAATGTTCTTTCAATATCGTTGAGCATGGTGTCTTCCTCCATGCTCATGACGACCAGGTCGTCCATATAGATTTCGACACTTTTCCTGATTTGACCGCGAAAAGTGTCGTTCATCAACTTTTGATAGGTTGTGCCCGCGTTGCGCAACCCGAACGACATTTTTGTGTAATAGTAGTTCCCGGTAGGTGTGCGGAATGTCGTTTTATCTTCGTCCTCGATTTCCATTTGCACCTGATGGTAGCCTTTGTAACAATCGAGGAAACACTTCCATCGAAATGGTGCGAGGTTATCGACTTTCTCGTCGATCTCTGGAAGTGCGTAACAATCCTTGGGGCAAGCTTTGTTGAGATCTTTATAATCAACGCACATGCGCCAGCCCCCGGTTGGTTTTTCTACCATGACTGGGTTGGACAACCAAGTCTGGTACTTAACTTCCCGCAGGATGCCTGCGGAGAGCAGTTCTTTGACCTGCTCATGCATCGCCTCGTTCTTTGCGGATCCAAGGTGGCGTTGGCCTTTGATTACCGGCTTGATACCTGGTAAGGTATTCAGAAAATGCTGCGCAATTTCGCGTGGCACTCCTGTCATGTCTGCGGGTGTCCATGTAAAAATATCCTGGTTCCTGAAGAGGAGGTGATTCAGGTGCGCTCTGATGCTGTGGGACAAGGCGTGGCCCAACGTGACTGTTTGCTCTGGGTGTCTTGCGTTAAAAACCCATTTTTCTGGTTGCGTGTCGGGGGTAGGCCTTGCAATCTTGGTCGAACGCAGTTCGTCCGACGACATGACCTCTCTGCTTGCGTAGATTATCGCGACCCCCGTTTTGGTTGGGAAACCGACAGCAGAGTGGGGTACGGACGTAATCATGTTAAAGTCGCCTTGGGACTCTCTCCCGAGAAGCACATCGTATTTGGAGGTGTGGGGTAAAACCATGAAGTTTACCTCCTCCATTCGTGTGTGCCTTCCATTGGTGAGGCGCACAGGAAAGGTGATTTGGCCCAGGGGGAATACGGTTTCCCCCGCAAATCCGGCCAAAGGGTAGTCAGCCGGCTGCAACCGATCATTGTCTTCTTGATCGAACTGGTTGAAGCACTGCTCGTATATGATGTCAGATGTACTGCCCGGGTCGATGAAGAGTCGCTCGGTACAGTAGTGAGCCAGGTGGCCTGTGATAACGACGGGGCGCCTGTCGCGCGGTCCGCCTCGGACTTTTGGAAAGACAACTTGCTCGTCTTTCCAGTCATTGCCCGGTCTTCTTGCCGCCTTGCGCAGCTTTCCTCGCCCTCCATTGATCATGTGGGTTGAGGCCACGTACATGGTCCTCTTACCCGTGGAGGGACCCTCGTTGTGGGGGGTGATGCGCTTGATTTGTTTTTGCGCGGCTGGCAACAGATGTTGCAGCTTCCCCTCTTTGAGGGCTCGCTCAATCTCCAGTCGGAGACTGATGCAGTTGTTTGTTATGTGGCCCGAGTCCTTGTGATACTCGCAGAAGAGTGCAAGATCCTGGTTCTTCTTGGACTTCATCAGTTGGGCCGGTCGCAGGAATTGCGCGTCCGTAAGGAGGACGTCGCTTGGCGACTGGTTGATCACGGTCCAGTTACGGTCCCGAGATTCCTTCTTCGACGCCCTATTTTCTCGGTGGGCGTTGATTCTTGCCCTTGCGTCGGGCAGGTTGTTACGCGGGACATATGGCCTAGGATCGCTGCCGCGATTCCATGTGTCCCGGTTGCGCTTGTTGTTGCGCTTGTGCTCTTGGCGGGAGGATTGGCCTTCCGCTTGGGGATGTGCCGTTGCGACGTGCGGTTTCAGGGACCGCTGGGTCTGGGCGTACGTCTTGACCGCGGCCATGACGTCTTCCCATTTCTTGGGCAAGCCTTCCTTGCCGGAGATGGTCATAACCATTTCTTCGTCCTTGCCGGCTCGAATGAAATATTTGCGTGCCATTTGGTCTGCAACGCCGCCTATCTCCAGGCACTCTTTGTTGTAACGGATGACAAACGACTCAAGTGATTTGTTGTCTCTGCGCCAGATGTTCATGACGTCCATAGAATCACGTTCGTGACGTCGTTGCTGGCTAAAATATGCGAGGAACTTTTCTTGTAAGTCCTCGAATGAGGCCAGTGATCCCACTGGCAAAGAATCGAACCAAGCCCTTGCCAGACCCGTGAGGGTCTGGGGGAAAAAATGACACCAGGTGGGCTCGTCCCACCTGCCGTTGCACCCTGCGCCGGTGAAGATGTTCATGTGATCGTCCGGGTCGGACGAACCATTGTATTTCCCAATGTTTAATGGGAATTTAGTGGTTGTGACATCGGCGTGGGCAATCTCCGGGGCGAACTTGGAGTTTTCGGCCATGGATTTCGGCCTGTAGGGTTGGCTCTGGTGGCGCTTTGCAGCGCGGAGGTATGTGGTGCGGGGGTGAGTGGAAGGAACATAATTGCGCCCTCCTGGTCTACTGTTAGTAATATGGGACTCTCCGCAGTATGTATGGTCATCCGGATCGGTCCGGCCATATCCTTCATGGTGGGACTGAGGTCCCAGTCGGCTATGGATGTCGTGGCCGCAGTGGGCTGTGGATTGCCGCCTGTTTTTGCCATGAGGGCCTAGGCGGCTTTGTATTGGGCCCCTGCTGCGGGACCCGTATGAGGAATCATCCTCATTAATCGTGCGGACCTCACAGTAAGAGGAGCCGCGGTCTTCATGCCTACTTCGGGAGGCTGGGTGCGTAGGGGCATGCGGTGCAGGGGTATGCGGTGCTAGTGTAGGCCCGACTGGTACTTGCGCTTATGCGCAAGCTCTGTTGTATGTTGTGGCCAGCAAAGCTTGTTGTTGGTCGAACCAGACATGAAGGTTCATGTCTGGAGGTATCACAGCAGCGTACTGTGAAAGATCGTGTCCGAACGTAAGGGATGCGCCCCCTTGCGTTGGCGTACCAATGTGGCCAGGATTTGGGGCTGGAGGAGCGGTCCCCGTAGGCCCTGTGTTTGCAGGGTTTAGATTATCCCCGGTAGTATTGTTTATACGATCAGACATAATCTTTGGAGAGAAAAAGATGGTGGAAAAAAGTGCTAATAGTAGCGGTGGGCGCCAATGATGAAACAATGGTTAACCAGGCAGGGTTAACACACTAGTCTCGTCAAGTAGGGTTAATCCCTTCTTGTAACACCCCGAAAACGGGTTTAGTAATTAAACCCCGTTAATACAAAAGAGCGGGTAAAATACCGTTAGCGGTAAAGATTAATCAAGAAATTTATTTGGATTTAAATAAATAAGCCTAATAATTAATAAAAAGGAGAATAAATGCTTTGAGAAAACAAAGTTATAAAAAGGCCTGAATTAATGAGACTTAATTTATAACAGGTTATAACTTCCCAAACCCGTTAAGGTGACTAGGAATAATTAACCTAGTTGGTAGCATGAGATCAAATGACTAATGGTGAGTTATGGCTTCAATTGGTCAAAATAAAACACGAGGGACTAATATTGCCAAGTGGGAAACTTGGTTTATTAAAACAAAAAAATAAAACACAACACACACACTTGGTGTGTGTGTGCGTGAAAACGTCCAGGAGAAGGAGCAAGAGCTCCAAACCCTAGCTCATCCCAAATTCATCAAATTGGAGGGCCAATCGACGCTTAAATTCACAACCGAACGTGGATTAACGATCACCAAGTCAAGGGGATCGTAAGGTATGTCAAAATTCTAACATTCGTGAAGTTGTAAAAATTTGATAATCATCCTAATCGCGAATTAGGCATGGATTATAGAAGCTATGGCTAGATTAGTGATGTATACTTTCTTAGGAACGAAACCCTAAGTGAAAATCATACATAACATGCTATGAATTGAAGGATTTGATGAATTAACACACTTAGATAAGTGGGTTTTAATGTTATGATGAAATTGATGATATAACCATGCTTAGAATCAACATGCATGATAACGAATAGAAGGTGTTTGAGTAAACCATGAAATTGGGTACAAGATCATACTTCTCACTAAATGGGTTTTTGTATGATATAAAAGAATTGATGTTAAGATTGTGATATAGATGCTTGAAATCATGTTACCTAGTAATTAGTGTGTAAAATTTGATTTCGTTAAGAGTTCGGATGAAATGCCTAAGTGAAATTCAATAAACCAAATGTGCATTGAATAAGTTGATAAGTCGATTGACTTTAAAAAGTCAAACCGACCAAGTATATGATCGAATGATAAATTCGATATAAGAAGCGTAGGATGGAATAGTCGTAAATGATTATGACTAACCTAACCGTCTTACAATTACAATGATAGTTTGACGCTTGGCAAGCTAGGTGAAAGTTTGGGGAAGGAAGCGGGTCAAACGAATCAAGAACGAAGGAAAAGCATAATTCGGATGCATTGTAAGTATAGCTTACACTAGTCATATATTTTAGAATGTTCTTTTGTCGTATTAATTACGAATAAGATAAATGCCTAATTGAGATATGATGTTCCGGCGTGTAGTCGTACGGAACAAGATAACCAAATAGGATAAGAAACCGTATTGATGGTTAAAAATTAGTTAAATCGGTAATTCGATCATGTTATGACGAATGAAATATGTACTTTTAAGGGTTACCATATAAGGTAAATCATGATAACCAATAAGGGTAAAATTGTAATAAATGTCAACTCGATAATAACTGGTCATTTAGACCAAACGGGTCAAAAGGTGAAATTATCACCCTTTGACAATATCGACTAATGGGTTGTCGAGTTGTATGATTTTAGGGAATAAATAGCACATGGATGTTTACAGCGCTATCACTTAGCAGCCACTAAGGCAAGGTATTGAAACGGGTCAATATATTGATCCGAGCCAGGTATGTATAATAACACAACTCATCATGTAGAATTTGGAGTTCTATAAGAGTTAGACAAGGTTAAAGTATAGATATTCGGTTATCTTTTAGGTAAACCGAATAAATTGAATTATGTTTATGGTGTTTTAGAAGCACATGGGTTTACAAACAAGAATTATAGTTAAAAGGTCGGATTTTGAGTCAAACAAGTATTTAAAGGTCCTTGTAGTAAAAGAAGGATGAAAATTGACCAAATTGCCCTTGTAAGCTAATTTGAACGAACGACCCATAAAGGTGGTTCGGAAACAAGTTTTATGATTAAATAAATTCTTAGAATGAGTATAGGTAGTGAAGGATGTAAATTCTTGGGTCGAAAGACTTTATATAAGTTTTTGCCGTAAAATGATAATCCGAGGGGTAAAAACTCGGAACATATAGATATCCACATTAAATCCAACGCACATATTGATGTGGTGGAAGATTACTTGATAAGAAATGTAGGAATAAGATGCTAGAAATGAATGAAAGCGATTTCAAGTTTTAAAGTGCTTAAATACCCTTAACGGGTCAAAATAAGCATACGAGCGAAAACGGGTTTAAATTGTGTAATAAACCTATGATTAGAACCTAATATGGTAGGTAACATTAATTTGAAGAAGTGTATGTGATATAAGGATCAAACAAATATGTTTGTTTGATAAAATGCATAAACGGGTTAAAATTCGGTAAAAAGGTAATGAGTCGAAGGCTTAGAAGTCTCAAAATTTGTTATGTTGGATGTTGGATTTTAACTCCATAAGATGGAGAATTGAATTACGGACGCGTAGGAAAAAAGAATCGGGTAAAACGGGTTAAAAACGAGAGAGTTATGCTCGTTTCCGTGAAATCGGGTTATGTTGAGAATATGCAGCAACTTAATATGAACTTTCTGCCAAAAAGGGGGCTAGGTGGGGTGTCTAGCCCCTAGGCGTGACGCCTAGCCCCCCCTGAACCTGAAAAATGTTTAATTTTGTTTGTTTGACCCATATAACTTGTTTAAACTTGTTATTTAACTATCAAAACTAACTTTTAAGTTGGTTTTGATCATAGGTGATTGCCAAGAGTGCCCGGATGAAGATCAAGCTCGAAGAAGAACCGAACACGATAAAGTTAAAAGCTTCCGCATGGCGTTTCGTCGTAACTTTTAAACGACGAACTCAAATTCATTACAATGTATCTAAACCTTCATTTGTAAAAGATTTAAATTAACCATATTATTCAAAGTACATGTAATTATAATTACATGTTCATTTCCGTAAACTATACAAAAACCTTAAAATAATAACAAGGGTGTTACACTTCTGTCCGAGGATTGCTAGCTGGATCGTCCGCTGGTTTATCTCCTGCACAAGGAAACAAACCGTGACTCGTAACAAGGAGAATGGGGTGGGGGTTGTTGGGATTGAACCCTACAGAGGAACAGATGATGTAAAGCCAAAACCGGATCACAACAGTGGATTCCCAATAAGCAGATGTTTACAATAAGCTTTCCCCTTGACAGTGGTTATCTAACAGCTGATGAATCTAAAGTACTGCTCAGAAGAACAACTGATGAACCAAACGCTGATGAAATCCTAAAGACTGCTGAAGATAAACACTGACGCTCTATCTACTGCTGTCTCTTAAGTGCTGCTGAAGACACAAACGCTGCTCATTCTAGGACTGATCACCTTTGAAGAAAGCACTGATGTTGTTGAGCATCAGTGCTTAGGCTACAACAGTGGAATGTGAAGCAGTATTTTTCTCATGTTTTGTATTTTAGTATCATACAGTTGCTAGACATCAGTAGTTTGTATAAGAACAGTCTTTACAGGTTGTTAGGTTGTTAGATGTCACTTTCATGGTGACGTCAGCTGAGACACATCAGTGGTTTGGTTTGCCTATAAATATGACAGTACTCTGTACTGTTATATTTGATTCGTTTTGAGAGAGTTCGTCTCCTCAATTCAATCCTTTCATCTTGTGCAACCAACTCTGGAGTATCAGGCTGAGGGGGAGTTTAGTCTGTAAGCTTGCATTGTAACCTTTTGCTTTTGATGTAATCTTTCGACTCTATGAAAAGCAATTGTTTATCAAACTATATTCTCCTTTGATTGTGTTTACAAAGTTTGTTATTCATTTTCGCTGCACTTAAAACTGTTCATATCTATTTGATTTGTTCAAATCTCACAAACAAACACAATCATGAGAGCCTCAGATCCTAACAATTGGTATCAGAGCTCGGACAGTCAAATTCGATCTAACAATCAATTTGACATAACAGTTCAGCTCAAAATTCATTGATACTAAGGTTGATTGTATTTAGTTGAAAAACAGAGTAACGAGTAATAACGTTCAAAGTTGTTTATTCAAAAACTCTGTAAAACAACCAAGATGTCATAAGACACACAAAATTCACATAACAAGTGATGTCATGCATAAATCACCAATAGTTTCAGATCTGGAAACTTGTCTGGTGACTTTGGTGTGATTATTCTCTTTACAAAATTGATTTCAAATGTTATTATGAAGTTTGTGTTGTTTTCATCATAACTGCAGCTAAGGTGTTCACCTCATGGCTGACAAAAGCCTATGTGCGGATAAAAGCACTAGTGTCTTTGTTAACATAAAAAGAGGGAAATCAAAACTTTAGTGATTTGAATCTTATGTATTGAAAAACAGGTTGAGTGTCCTCTAAAAGGACCAAAATCAATTGTGTTAAGAATACATTAAAAAAAAATCAGCAGTCAAAATATCCAGATCATGAGTAATGTGAAATTTGGCATAAGCATGTGCAAAAATGTCCAAATCTCTCAAAACATTGCTGAAAATGATTTTGGATTGAGTATTCTTTCCTTGAAAAGCTTCCAGTAAAAGTTTCAATACTCTTCTATGGAAAGGGTAAAAAGGGAAAGAAGAAAAATTACAAAAACTCAAAAGTGTGTTTATCTCAAAACTTTTTTCAAAAGAAAAGAGTATAAACCCAAAACACTTAAGAGTCCACAGGTTAATCCTACAAAAGGAAAACCAAAAATAAATCTGCATTTTTGGTCAAACATAATGTCATCAATCAACCATACTCAATCACTGTATCAGGGAAGTTCAGGTAACAAAAGTATCTCCAGATATTTTTCAATAAAGAGGAATAGGCCAAATTTCTCAGAAATTATTCACATGGTAATAAGGTTCGCAAAGAACTTTCAAAACCTTTGTGAACGGGTTCCTCATGGTAACAATCAACTGACAAGGAAATGGTACCAAACAGTGGTTACAGGAATTTGGTTCAAACCACTGACCATTGTCCTAAGCTTGAGAATGAAATGATCTTGACCTTATTTGAAGTTACTTTAACTCTTGAAACACACCAGATCTAATTGATTTTATTATCAGAAAACTTTTACTCTTTTTCTCTGTAAAGTTTTCTTCAAATAAAACAGGATATGTTATTCTTTATTTTTCCTTAAGAATGATATGCTTTGCATTTTTACTTGTTTTTGATAGTAAAAGTTCAAATCACCTGTTGGAATATATAATCCTTTTATTTTTGCATAAGGTGATATATTCCTTGATAATGAATCAAAAGGAGATGGTGAAATAGTTAGGGTCATTTCAAACTCAAGTTTCCATCTCATATCAAAGTTGATTGTTAACAAATTTCAAACATCTGGTTGCTCAAGTTTTACTCTAAGTTCTCTAAAGGAATATTAAAACATAAAATGGGTGATCAAAGCTAAATGTGATGATCATCTGGGATACTCAACCACTGTCAAAATCTATAGAAGTGTTCAAAACTTGAAATAGATAAGTGGTAAAACCTGAATGCAAGGGCCAGAAAATTGTCTACATTAAAAATTCCTGTAAACCCTGTTGATATGATTAATTCTGATAAATTAGCATCTAAAATGTGTTTGTCAAGAATTTGATTCTGCAGATAACTCACATTCACCATCAACAGATGTTGGACGTGATACTAAAATCATTTCCATCATCAGAGCAGCAGATGTACAAAACAGCTGTTAAAGCTCATCCACTGATGAACAAACAGTGTTTGACCAAAATCCAGTATCTCATTCATCCATCATCACTTGACATCAGACACCACTTTGTGGGGGATTGCTATGAAAAAGGTTTGATTTCTCTGCATCATGTCCATCCTAAAGATCAGTTGGCAGATGTACAAACCTAAGAATTTGATACATCTACCTTTGAAAACTTCATCTCTAGGATTGGAATGCTAAACATGGATCAAAGCAAGTTATCTTGTACTCCATGTGTAAATAGCGTCAAAATGTTTTCAGAAAATCAAAATAAAGCCTTAAAAATAGTTAAAATTGATTTTTTTTCAATAAATCTCTAAAGTCTGATGAAATCATTATTTTCAAAACACAAGCAGAGGTTCCTGAGCAAAATTTAGCAGCAAACACTGCTCCTCAGGTATCTGCTGCTGAGCCCACTTCTCAAGCTGATCACAGCAGCAAAACAACTGTTGTGAAACCCACACCTAAATCTACCAAAACAAAAGAAAATTCAAAACCCCCCAAACCTACAATAAAGGCAACTCTGGAAGATGAGATCCCAGAGCAACTGCCAGTGACAACACAAAAGTCACTAGAAAACCACTGCTGCTACTTCCTCACAGCAGATGGTAGAAAGGTCTCAACCCATGCCTGAAACTCCTCCTGCTTCTTCTAAAAAAGAACAGGTTGTAAGAACAGGGACACCACATTATGATGCTCTGGAATCACTTGATTCCATCATCTACAGCCCACTGCCCGGGGCAAATCCACTTTCAACTCCCATCATCACTTCACAAATACCACCATCAATAATGACCTTGTTGCATGCTTTGGATATAACTCAGACATAAATCAGTTCCTCTCAACCACCTATCAATGAGAGTATACTCCAACAAGTGACTGAGTCTGATGCTTATACCTCTGCTATCCCAGCAACAACTGAGGAGGTTACACCCCTTGAGTTACAAGTAACTCTTGGTGGTAGTTCGAGTGAAGCAGCTACTACAAGTGCTGAACCCACTGGTTTGCACTTGGACAGTAGTTTCATCAATAAGACTTCCTTGAAGGCAATTTCTTCACTAGGAACTCTTGTGTATCCAGTCTTCACTGGTTCACTAAAAAGCGGTTCTCATTATGAAGAAAGAAGTCCCCAGTACCAAGACAAAGGGGCAACAGTGGATGATTTTTGGGATACACTTCCTCAATCAACCACTGTTACAACCACTGCTAGTGGGAAATCAGATGACCCCATTAAGTTGGGTGATGGTTTAATGTACCAAGAATTGACGTCTAGAATTGATAAACTGGATACATCTGTTGCAGAATTCAAAGACATGCTGCAACAGTTGTTGAAAGCATAAAGGGTACCATCCACTACTGCACCACCTCCAACAGCTACTCCATCATCTGCTCCTACCCCAGATGAGCTGTGGAATTTGTTTCAACCCCTGCACCTATCTTCGAAAGAGTTGATGATGCCAAAAAGGGGGAGAAAAATGACTATTGAGGAAAATCTCTCAGTAACTTTTGCTGAAACATCTGTCAAAGAAAAGGAAAAGGGAGGTGATGAAACCCTGAAAATTCAAGCAGATGATGAAGATACACAAATGAGGATCGTTCAAAGTCAAGTCAATTCAGCTGGTCTCAAAACCACTGCTGATATTAAAAGGGTAAGGGATGAGAGCAGAGCTTTGGTTGAGAAAAAGTTAGTTCTAAGGAAAAAGAAGAGGTTGGTACTTCATTAAAGAAGAGTCCTGTTAGAAAAACAAGGCAATCAACCACCATAGCTTCTAAAACTAAGCCAGTTACTACTTCAACCACAACTTCAGTTCCCACAAAATCACTTACACCTCCACCATTAACAAACATATGTCACCCAAACAACTGCCACCAATACCACATCAACACACACCACAACCACTGCCATTCCACTAAATCAACCACCACAAACTCATCCTTCATCAAAGAAGGAAACAAAGCAGATGGATAAAGAAATATCAAAAGAAGAACAAGCTTGAGAAGAATATATCATGAAGATGGTTCTTCAGACACTTAGAGCAGAACTACATGAAACAGCAAAATCTTAAGCCATTGCTCAAAGTTGTCGTCACAAGGCCTCAATCTCCAAACTCATCTTTCATATAAATCTCTCCCAAGAAACCCATTGGATTCAAAAATACTAAAGTGGATGTCTGATCAAAAGACCCACGTATTGACTTTGCTCAGATCCAATGGTGAAGTGAAGCATATATCAAGGGAAACAGCACTTGGCCTGGGTGTTGAAGATTTACAAGATCTCCTTAAGCTTACACTGTGCAGGGATGAGGATGATACAAGCCCCATTGGCTTTGAATTACAATTCAAAGGACAAGTTAGGGAACTTGTGATGAGTAAATAAAAATCCAGAATAATGAAGGGTTTTGGCATCATCTGTTCCAGGGGGAGATTTTTGGGATTGAACCCTATAGAGGAACAGATGATGTAAAGCCAAAACCGGATCACAACAATGGATTCCCAATAAGCAGATGTTTACAATAAGCTTTCCCCTTGACAGTGGTTATCTAACAGCTGATGAATCTAAAGTACTGCTCAGAAGAACAACTGATGAACCAAACGCTGATGAAATCCTAAAGACTGCTGAAGATAAACACTGACGCTCTATCTACTGCTGTCTCTTAAGTGCTGCTGAAGACACAAACGCTGCTCATTCAAGGACTGATCACCTTTGAAGAAAGCACTGATGTTTTTGAGCATCAGTGCTTAGGCTACAACAGTGGAATGTGAAGCAATATTTTTCTCATGTTTTGTATTTTAGTATCATACATTTGCTAGACATCAGTAGTTTGTATAAGAACAGTCTTTACAGGTTGTTAGGTTGTTAGATGTCACTTTCATGGTGACGTCAGCTGAGACACATTAGTGGTTTGGTTTGCCTATAAATATGACAGTACTCTGTACTGTTATATTTGATTCGTTTTGAGAGAGTTCGTCTCCTCAATTCAATCCTTTCATCTTGTGCAACCAACTCTGGAGTATCAGGCTGAGGGGGAGTTTAGTCTGTAAGCTTGCATTGTAACCTTTTGCTTTTGATGTAATCTTTCGACTCTATGAAAAGCAATTGTTTATCAAACTATATTCTCCTTTGATTGTGTTTACAAAGTTTGTTATTCATTTCCGCTGCACTTAAAACTGTTCATATCTATTTGATTTGTTCAAATCTCACAAACAAACACAATCATGAGAGCCTCAGATCCTAACAGGGGTGCTCCTTGTTACCACTCTCCGGCGTGAGAATCAGTGATTTGCTTGGGAAGCAAAGTATGATAGTAGTAGTAGTGAGAGAGTTGCGAAGAGATACCTCAAACCTGGTTTGGGATGGGTATTTATAGCCGAGGAGTGAAGGAGGGTAGTTGAGTAGCTATCCTGACATCGCACAGCCTCCTATAAGTGTGTCAGGCCTGTCGATTACGGTGGTGATGCCACGTCCTGCTGTGGTGTCAGGCTGTTGCATACATGTGGGCTGAAAAGTGACTGTTCTTAGTGTCACTTGCACTGTGGTGTCAGACCAACTTGCCTTGTGGGCAGGATGCGGTGCCGGGCCGCATCACTACTTGCGGGAACTGATGTTGTTCCCGCGTTCTTGTTCTGGCCAAGATGGATGCGGGATGCGGTGCCGTACCGCATCGCCGCTTGGTGACTGTTACTGTTGTCCAAATCCCTTGTCGTGACGAAAATGTCCATATGATGCGGTGCCAGGCCGCATCGCTATGCGTAACATTCGTTCTCGTACTTAAGGTAAGTCTTCTCATCAATGGACAGATTGGTTTCAACCGATGTGTTCGCGCGTGCCCGCACGGACACAGATAAGTTCTTGCTGGTGGGGGTTTTTGATAAGGGTAATGGTCACTCGCGGTCGTGCTGACGCGAGATCTGGGACCATACCCCTTCAATAGTTTACTTTTAAAACCAATCCGCTAAGACAACTAATATATCACAAAGAGAAATTTAATACCAATTTGTAAGTTGGCTGTCATCAGCCATTGGTCAAACAAAAAAATAAAACAGTCACCTATAGTGACTCTAAACTTGTTTTGGTTGAATTCAAAACACAAAAAACAGATACTATTAGTTTTTAGTTCATAATTCACATTTTAAAACCTATCATCAATATCATAGTTTGGGATCTGACTGTAGGTCTGTTCTATACTTCTTGACAAATCTTTGAAATGGATTTGAATCTTTTGATTGATTATTGTAGTGCATCATCATAACCCCATCTGCCAGTAATAAACACTGAATCTTGGAAATGTCTGCTCAGGTGTAAATTATACTGAATCTTATGAAAGATTTTAAAACTGGTTTGAGAGCCCCCAGTTTGAATCCAGCTCCAACCATAGGGTTGAAATTGGTTTCTAACTGTAGTTTGGAACCCATCAAAGCCGACCTAAACCGGTTAAATCCTGATTCCAAACCATAGTTGTTCCTTTCTCTCTCAAAAACCAGGTTGGAACCCGACCTGGTTTAACCAAAGGCAAGTTTTGATTTTCTTTGACCAAACCCAACCCAATTTCAACCAGAACCGGTTTAGGCCAAAATCCTGAGTCATGCACCAAGTCTCCTACTCCAACCTTCTCTACAACCCATAAACTCAAATCAATTTTATACATAAGAAATGAAAGTTAAATCAAGAAAATATAGATTTTGAACTTCAGGGAAGAAAATAGCATTTTACTCTAAAAGAAATGGCAAGCTATTAGATCAATTAATCATCCATTACCTGTAATAACCTAGGCCCTCCAGCATACATAGGGCAAAATGCCAAGATTTTGTAGGGTCAAAGTTAGTAATGAAGAATACTTAATCCATCAGGTCATACCATTTAGTCATTGATCTCACATAACAAAATAGAATAAGTAATGCAGGAAGATTTAGTGACACCTTTCCGGATACAATGAGCATGTGTGAAGTCAAAGCAGCTTCTGCACAGATAAGGACATGAGCAACGTTTTCCACATAAGTGAAGTCAGAAGTCGGTTGATCAATTCCTATAATGAACTGGAATGAGAGACTCTATTACTTATATAACGAATAAAGAAGAAAACACTATTCTAAAGCTGCATAGCTTTAATATATAGAAAATAAGAAACATTGCACTTAAATAAATAATAGTTAAGTTTGCAAACCTTAGTCCAACCGGATTTTGCAACTTCAATAAGAGATGGCAAAAGAACCAGGTCACCGGCTCCAAATACATTGCTGTAGCGAATAGCACATGTAAGAAGCCCATCAACGTCAGGGTGAGAATATGCTCTGCAGCGACAGTGATGGCGCCGCTGCGGTTACCGGCGGAGCTACATCAGAGTTGTTTTTTTGTTTGTTCTTAAACCTACAGATCGTCGACCACCGATATCATAGCCCTCACTTCACAATGGCATGTGATGAAGTGTACCATCATAAGCAAGTCTTTGAGGTGATTAAAATATCAATTTGGTTCGTTTCATCTCCAACTGGATCAAGTCGAGCTATTTCGCCATTTCCATGTCCACCCTCTCTACCCTCACAAACTCATCCCCAAGCTGGTATCCATTTGTTTGAAATTGATCTACGAAGAGGAATATTGTTTACTTTATGGAGTCGCGGTAACTTGATAGAATTTTGGCTGGTAACTTTTTATCAGTTTCTCCATATATGTACCAGTTCAATTCTGGTAAGCCTGTAACAATTCTGACCCTGAGTCGCTTACAGCGAATTGATCAAGTTTAATCATTATAAAGATAAATGAATCAAGTAAAAATCTTTTAAAACACTTTGAGGGTATCATAGTAATTTGCACCTTGATTATCTTCCCCAATCGCTTCAATATCCGACCCCGAATCTCCACCTTCATCACCATCAACACTCTGCATTTCTTCATCTTCTTCGTCTTCCATATCCGATTCACTCAAAGATGGTTTCTTTGCAGCTGAAACCAACAACACCAACATTTTTTTCAAAGAAATTCTAATAATAAGTGGTTAACAGTAATAATCAGAACAGTAAAAAAAATTACCTTCCACGGTATCGGACAAAATATCAGTTGATACATAACCAGGTTTTGATGCCAGTTCGGTTGTCATTGCTGTAAAAAGGAAACCAAAATGAAAAAATAAATATTCTTTAAGCAAAACTAATAGGTTAACTAAAGAAAATAATTTCCACATATATATTACAAGTGAATCGATTCTGGTTATGTTTCATCTCCAAGGGGTCAAGAAGATAAAATAATAAACTTGGCTCAAATGAAACCAGTAAAATGGGTTGAATGAGTTATGGGTGAAACAAGTTAAAAGTCTTGTGAAGCCCATTTTGATGCATCAAACATTAAACCTCCTAATTCATTTCATTCAAAAGCTATATCATAACTTTTAAAAATTATTCAAAAGCTAGGACAAAAGGTGTTGCAAAAATTAAGGTCAGCTTGGCCCGATTCATATATAAATGACCCATTTTGACCCGTCAAACCACCTAATTTCCATCTCTAGTTGGCACACAGACAGAACGCAATGTTTACAATATTCATACCTTTCCCTTCCTGCAGTGCAGTGCACCAAATGCACTGATGTCAAAACCACCAGAAAATTTGCCTTTTGCACCTGCGCCAATCATATTAAACTATTAAGTTCACATTACAACTAATGGTTTAAAAAAACAATCAAGTTTTTAAGCATTAACATTACCTGTAACAACTATGGCCTTCACATTGTGCCTTTTATGACCTACAAAAGAAACAAGTACTATTTTCAAAAATGATATCCCCAAATATTTACTCCCTTTACAATTTATGGGTTCATGCGTTTGCATAAAATTTTCTTGGCAGTTACCTGAAATTAATTGGAGAATATAGTAGCTGCCTAAAGTGTACAGATCTCCGATAACCGCCTCCTTGTCGGCGAGTTGTTGCTGGAGATCGGAAGATTCCGATTCTAGAACAGCTGAAATCGTATGAAATTAAAGTAATACATGATAAATTAAAATCCTAAAAGCTGATTAATCCCACCGAAAATGCAAAAAAAAGAGCAAAATTATCTGGTGAATCCCTAAAAACGCAAGATGTTTCAGTTTCTGCATTCAAATGGGCCCAATTTTAATATGTTCTTTTGTAATTAGGGTTTCAAACATTGGGTACTGTAATAACAAAATCCTAAAGAAGTCCACATAATCTATGATGAAATTTATGTACATCATACTTCACAACAAATCAAATACCAAAAATCATAGAAATAAACCCTATAAAAGCCTATCTACTGTACATTACAATGGAGGAACCCTCAATACACACAGAAAAGAAACCCATAAAAGCCTATCTCGGGCACATTACAATGAAGGAATCCTCATACATACAGGAAAAAACCCTATGAAAGCCGCACATTAGAATGGAGGAACATCTACTTCAAGCCTATCTACTGTACATTACAATGGAGGAACCCTCAATACACACAGAAAAGAAACCCATAAAAGCCTATCTCGTGTACATTACAATGAAGGAATCCTCATACATACAGGAAAAAACCCTATGAAAGCTGCACATTAGAATGGAGGAACATCTACTTCAACCAATCACCATTTCCATAAACATACATAATAAATGAATTGAAAATCATACCATCCATGAACCGGACCAGAAACCAATCTACTCGTGGAAGTAAAATTAGGCCAATTAACGAAACTCCGCACCAATCCATCACCACCACAACTTCCAAATATATCCGAATCCTTGTTATGATCCAAACTGGTTCCTGTTTGATCGGTTCTGTAAGAAAGTCAAGAGGGCGTAGTTTAGGGACCGAAACGACGTCGGATTGGAAGTACAAAGGTGTAGCCAATTGCAGAAGCTTCCATGGAGGATAAGAGAGGAAATCGAATTAAAGAAAATACCTTTTTGACAGAGATGGCAGTCTTGCACTGAAAGGGCTCGTCGGAACCCTAATCGTCTCGCCAGAAATCTTCACAACGCCATGTTAGTTTCTGTCACCGTAAAGTCACTCCAACTCGACCTGAATCAAACATGTGAACCACAAGATTCATCTGCCCGAATCCTAATAACCCTGACTTGCGACAGAACCCTAAAGCCACCGTTGTTGGAGGATGACGCGTAGGGTTTGTTCTATAGATAGTTGAACACACTGCTATGGTTTCGATTACACTCAGATGGTTTCATTCTTCAGGAGGTTTGGAAGAGAAAGAGTGAGAAAATGTTTCCTTCGAAGAGACACCATCGGTCTCTCTATCAAGTTGGAGAGTCACCAAAGTTGTAATACCTGTGAGGAATGGCCGAAGAAGGAAGAGACCTAGAATGGGAACTGAAAAGCTTTCGACAATTAATGCAGGAGGAGGTTTACTATTATACCCTTGTAGTGTCTTAAAATGTTGATTTCTTTACAATTTTGCCCCTATAAAACAAGCTTTCATTAGTTGTATATATTGCATAAAATGATGGACGCCATGTAAAATTACATGTATGTACATCACTTTTCCTTTTTAATATATTATTGATAAAACATAAAAGGGTCAAAATATGGTTGAATATATTAAAAAAAGTTGATGGCAAAACCTTCCACATTTACTTAGCATTATTACTACAATAAATAAATAACCTACCAACAAACATATTTCGTTTCACAAAGTACAAAACTCATTTCACAAAACAAAAACAAAAACAAACCATAATCCTCCCATTATCCACAACAAATCCAAACCCTCCATTCCTCAAATCCAACGGTCACAACCACCACAATATCGAAAACCACATCCTACAAAATCTTTCTAAACCAAACACTTTCCCTTCACTTCACTTCCACCTCAACTCACCACCATGGCCTCCATAACCCTCAAATCCTTCATCGGACTCCGCCGTCAATCTTCGCCGGAAAACCACCGTCCCACCATAACCCCACCTACCCACCTCCACCGGCGCCGCCTCATCACCCTCGCCGGAAAATCCAGCCCCAAACTCTCCGGCCGCAACCTTCGCGTAGCCGTCATTGGCGGCGGCCCCGCCGGTGGAGCTGCCGCCGAAACCCTCGCCAAAGGCGGAATTGAAACCATTTTAATAGAAAGAAAAATGGACAATGCGAAACCATGCGGTGGCGCAATTCCGTTATGTATGGTCGGAGAGTTCGACCTACCGTTGGATATTATCGACCGCCGCGTTACGAAGATGAAGATGATATCGCCTTCGAACGTGGCGGTCGATATCGGGCGGACTTTGAAACCGCATGAGTACATCGGAATGGTGCGTCGAGAAGTTCTCGACGCGTACCTCCGTGAGCGAGCTGCTGGCGCGGGCGCCAGCATCGTCAACGGTTTGTTTGTGAAAATGGACAAACCGATTGACAAGTACGCGCCGTACGTTGTTCATTACAACGAGTACGACGGCAAAGCCGGATCGGTTGGTAAAAAAGTGACTATTGAGGTCGACGCAATAATCGGCGCTGATGGCGCCAATTCTCGCGTCGCGAAGCAAATTGATGCCGGGGATTATGAGTACGCGATTGCGTTCCAGGAACGCATTAAAATCCCCGACGACAAGATGCAATATTATGAAAACTTAGCCGAGATGTACGTGGGAGACGATGTCTCCCCGGACTTTTACGGTTGGGTTTTCCCTAAATGTGACCACGTGGCGGTCGGTACCGGCACAGTTACACATAAACCTGACATAAAGAAGTTCCAACTTGCCACGCGTTTAAGAGCGCGTGACAAAATCCAGGGTGGGAAAATTATCCGTGTGGAGGCCCACCCTATTCCAGAGCACCCTAGGCCAAGGCGACTCTCTAACAGAGTCGCCCTAGTTGGGGATGCTGCTGGGTATGTCACCAAATGCTCGGGTGAGGGGATTTATTTTGCGGCGAAGAGTGGGCGGATGTGCGCGGAGGCCATCGTGGCGGGGTCGGAGAATGGAACGCGAATGGTGGACGAAGCGGATTTGAGGAATTACTTGCTCGAATGGGATAAAACGTACTGGCCGACGTACAAGGTGTTGGATATCTTGCAGAAGGTGTTTTACCGGTCAAATCCGGCTAGGGAGGCGTTTGTCGAGATGTGCGCCGACGAGTATGTGCAGAAGATGACCTTTGATAGCTATTTGTACAAGACGGTGGTGCCGGGGAATCCATTGGATGATTTGAAGCTTGCTGTTAATACAATTGGGAGTTTGGTTAGGGCCAATGCTTTGAGGAATGAGATGGCTAAGATTTGATATATTTATTATGTTAATGTTTTTGTAATATCTTGTTAAAAGACTTTAATTGGACTTATTATATATGTGTTACTTTAACATCATATGAAAAGTTAATTACTTTAGCATGAATATATCATATGATTATCATCACACAAAACCTGCCTAGTTGACTCGAGCTCAGTTAATATAATGAAACTTGACTAAGATCGAACTCAACTAGTTTAGACTAAGCAGTTTTGAGCCAAAGTTTATGTTGCTATAAAGCTAACAAGTTTGAGTTTCATTTTTCAAAGAAAGGCGAATTTCTTGCTATTTATAAGACTTGAACCCAAAACAAAACCTTACAATTAGATGTTTAAAATTTTAAAAGGCTTGTTGAGTTTCTTCTGGGTTTGACTTGTTTATTTGGTATTTAAGTTAGGTTTTCTTTCATGTATTCATTAAGTTATTTTTGTGTATGTCTTTAATATGCATATGTATGATTGTTATTTTGGCATTTTATTTTTAAAAAATATATAGTGATAATATTTATTTTGTAACTACCTATTATACAATGCCGTGTGTATAATATCACATTTATATAAATAATAGGTTGCGAGTCTAATCAAGATTGGTGGATAAATCTCAAGCTTGTTTACACAAAAAGAAACCCTCTCACCAGTGACGAAACTAGAAGAAAAATTCAGGGTATCCTAAAATATTTTTTCCCGTACATTCTTACAGTGTAAATGAAAAAATCATGATAATGAACAGAGTCGTCTCTAATCAGAATCCCTAAGAGGTCGTGCGGCTTAGGGGGAGGGGGTGAGACAAGAAAAAAATGTCCCCCACCCCTAAAAATATTTATTTATTTAAGCTTATACGCTACAACATCGAGTCGGTTCCGGAAAAATAATGAAACTTCCCCCCCCCCCCCAACCGGTT
Organism: Helianthus tuberosus; assembly: GCA_030545235.1. NCBI lineage: Eukaryota > Viridiplantae > Streptophyta > Magnoliopsida > Asterales > Asteraceae > Helianthus > Helianthus tuberosus. Next base: position 138,352,441 of record CM060394.1, read on the forward strand.
CCGGAAAAATAATGAAAGAATTATGTAAAATAATCATATAAGATTTACTAAATATTAGATTTACTAAACGTCTTTTAAGAAAAATCTAGGTATAAGAATGATAGAAAAAACAAACAATTATATAAAAATTTTAAATTAAATATTATATAATAACTTAAACTATTTAAAAATATAAAAAAATAATGATATAAAACAAATAAAAAATCAAATTCACATACACATATCTTAAAAAATAAAACCTCCAAATATAATATTTCAAATTTTAGGAAAAAATAGTACTTGAATTTTAATCAATAGAATACTTAAAACTAAATTACTATATGTAAAAGGTAAGGGATATATGATTAAATTATAGGAAATGTTAACTATTCTAAATTACTATATGTAAAAGGGAAGAAATATATGATTAAATTATAGGAAATATTATTCTAAATTATTATATGTAAAAGGTAAGAAATATATGATTAAATTATAGAAAATATTAACTATTAGACCATGTGCAGTGGTATATATGAATAATGCCCCCACCCATAGGCATTGTGCGACACGTGTCAACCCAGCCAGCAAAGGGGCATTATGGGCGTTTTTCACAAATGGGCGTAGTGGGATAATGCCCAATAATGCCCCATCAATTGATTACCCAATTATTTAAAAAAATAAAAATAAGCTAAATAATATTATTTGGAACATTCTTATTGCCCAAACAAGAATTGAGAAAGCATGCAATGGCGTGTTTTAAAAAATGCCGGTGCCATTTTTTTCTCGAACCACGCTAAATAACGCCGGGGTGTAGTGGTTGCCGGGCGTGTTCTGGCGTTTTTTTTTTTGAATTTTTTTTTACAAACAACGCCCCATTACGGGCTGTCTTAAGAAGTTGCTTTTCCGAATAAAATACGAGGCATTAAAAGAATGGTAGTCTTCTCAAAGATATTATTATTATCTATATTAATTGTAAGTCTTGATGAATAGTAACTACAAATAAATATTTTAGTGTAATTATTATCTATATACATAATTATCATTTTATTATTATATTAGTTATTGTTATGAACAAGACCATTTTGTATATGATATATACATTTAATATGTTTAATTGCTTTATTAATATGATTTTATACTTGGGTTTATTCTCTTTAAAAACTAGATAAGTAGCTATGTTTGACTGCTTTTCTTGATGTTCCTGTGTAAATTTTATTAAAAATTGGGTTATGTTCAAACTTCGAAATAGAGTCTATATATTGTATCGTAGGCTATATCAAGTGTCGGTGTTATAGCGGTTGGTGTCATGAAACCGATACGGCGATACCGATCGAACAACGGCCATACCAACTGTGTTTAATATTTCTTTTTTACGTTGCTCACGTAAAAACTTTGTTGAAAAAAAGAGTTTATTTTTCAAATTAGTACCATGACGAATTGAGTTGATACCAAATCTATACCAATATAATTATTATCAAAACTGACACCGGTATTCATTTTTCATGGTTTTCAATGCAAAATTCAAATTTTTGGACATATCATAAGTTTAAACCAAGTGCCAGTATCATGCCAATACTGTAACGAATCGAATCGATACCGACCGAATTCCCTATCATAATGAACCAAAGGGATACCAACCGAATTCCCGTCGCATAGCGCAGGGAAAGTCACCTAGCTAAATAGTATAACCCATCTTCATTTCCCTCGTATTTTCCTGCACACACCACCTCCATCGACATGCCAATATATATATATATATATATATATATATATATAAACCTTCAGGGATCGGTACATCTCACTATTCTCTTTTATTTCAACTCCACCATTGTTTCTTTTTTCATCCGGTTCAACACGAACATTAAAAGGTATCCTAATATTTATTTAGGGGTATCCCATACATAAAACACATGAAACTAAAAAAATTACACTTCGAAATAAAGTTGAGGGGTAGCACGGGCAACCCTGACTCAATGCTAAATCCGGCCGTGCCTCTCACACGAAAGTACTAATTTACATGGTGTTCTGTTTATCATGCTTCGCTGAGGTGTTTTACTCACTATCGTTGGATCATTAGTCCGGAACCCACCTCGTTTGGACACTTGCTTCAACATATATTTATATATTCTTTTATTATGAAAACGGTTTATCATTGGCCGAGGCTGCAAATTGAACATGAAACTATTGATTTTGATTTTTCCTTTTAGTACTTAGACTTGAGGCTATTGTAACATCAATGAGATTACGTAGGTCCCAATCACGTGGCTAATGCATTTTGGAGCAAAGAATATCATAAGTTACATGGACAACAAACTATTTGTTTCTCAAAAAAAAAAAAAACGGGATTAAATAAGTGGCATATATGTAAACATTTTATTCCCGAAAAATAATAACCTCATTTTAATAAAATCACATCCGTTCAAAAATCACATGTACCACCAATCACCAAATCAAATATCCCCAATATCTTATAAGTAAGCTATACGGTTACTATCATATCAAATCACCAAATCAAATATCCCCAATATGTTACACGTAAGGTATATGATTACTATCAAGGGGCACGGTCTCATGGCGGCCGAGGAGTCGACCTTGGACATCGCCCTGAGCAGGGTGTGTTTACACGTGAGATTATTTGCCGAAAAAAAAAAATTCAAATATCAAATGATCAAATGCTATTTTGAGAACACATACAAAGGATATGTCATGGATTGATCACACCGTCAGAGATGTTATGAATTTATTGTCGTAATGGCGTACATATGATACCCTTATACGCGGTTATATCTTTTGGATATGCCTTAATATGTGAAAAGGTGAGACCACCACTAGTTATCTTTTAAGTTGAGATTATAAAAATCCATTATTACTTTAATCTATATACTACTTTATTAAGTAAACTGGGTTTTCTACCCTTATGGTAATTTTACATTATGTACACATCTTCAAGCAACATGTACAAGAGAACCAAGCTATTTTAGAGGGGCTAAACTTGCCAATTGTCTAAAAATTTAAAACACTTTAGGGGTATTTTAGTGATTTTGACACCTTTGTAACCTATAATGTTAATATGACATGTGAAGAGTCTAACTTAATTGATTATTGATTAAATTTGTTGTAATTTCCATAAATTAGAATGAATGCATATGGATTTTGCATTATTATTTATAAAAAAATTAGTCTAAGAAAAATGATGGATTGATAAACTTGCAACGTGTTTATCCAGTATGAAACAAATGGGAAAGTATCAGACTCTATGCTTGTAAATACTGTGCTGATGTTGGTTTACATTACAAAATTCTTCTGGTGGGAGGCCGGGTATTGGAACACAATGGATATCGCACATGATCGAGGTACGTGTGGATGCATTTTGCTGTCATATTTTTCATACTTTTTTGTAATATTTTTAGATCTTCATTTATATTATATTATTATTGCAGCTGGATTTTATATCTGCTGGGGATGCTTGGTTTGGGTTCCTTCTATATATACTTCCCCTGGCATGTATCTTGTCAATCATCCCGTTAATCTTAGGATTCCAGGCTTGTTTTTTTTATGAAAAATATAGGTGTAGAATCTAGAAAGTGATATAATTTTATTCGTTTTCTGGGTACAGCTGGCAATTTCCATCCTAATAGCAGGCATTCTGTGCATATACATCAATTATGACTGTGACCGACAAAAGAAAGAATTCCGTAGAACGAATAGCAAGTCCTTGGTGTGGGGGAAAGCTCCGAGCAAGGTAATTTATCAAAAATAGTTTGTGTATAATGAAATTAATAATACTAATAATACATAATCATTTTGGTATATAGATAGTTGCTTCATACACTACAACCAAAGGAGAGACTAAGACCAGCCTTCTCTTGACTTCAGGGTGGTGAGTAACAATCCCCATTCCCATTCCTAATCTTATATCCATTCCCTTAAGGTGATGATGTTGCAGGTGGGGTCTTGCTCGTCATTTCCATTATGTACCTGAAATCATGTCAGCGTTTTTCTGGACAATACCCGCTAGCTCTTTTTGATAACACGTAAGTTAATGAAACATGTTTATGATGTTGCACTCTTCCGTTTCATAACCGATGGAACCTTTCTAAATGATGAAACAATCCCAGCCATCAATTAGTTAATCATTTCAAATCACTGATATATCATATGGAGTCGTCGGCCAATAAAAATTGTTGAAACACCTCATATCATTGCCAAACCCATTAGTTCGCCATGTAATCGATAATGAACTAGAGATAGTTCCACCGAAAGATCGTAGTGTCTAACCGGTTTCTTCTGTTCCCTTCGTTCTGGTGTCTCAAACAACCTCCGCCACACCATAGTTCTAACTTCATACATCCGCGCTCGCAATGTTCGCTGAAGTTCTATCACCACCCCATCAGTTCCAATCCGACGGTCTGCGACCTTTATTCTATTGTTGTCGCTTTATTCTATTATATGAAAAAAAAAAAAAAAATCAATTTCAATCTCTTTTAAAAGGGCAACACTTTATTCTTTCAATCAATCGATTTATTCTATGCAATTTACAAAACCCAATAATACCCATTTCTTTAGGGTCTACATATTTACACACCTTTATGCCTATTTTGACACCCTTCAGGAAGCCTCGTATAGACCTATACGAGGCGTATAGGGTTACTTTTCCGACCATCTCTGCACCAAAGCACAATGTCAAATCAGTCACATCAGACGGGGAGTCTAGGTCTGTACGAGGGATGGATACGAGGCACTAAGACGCCTCGTATAGACCTATACGAGGCGTCTTCGACAGGTGACAAAAACGTATACGAGGGGTCTAGAGCTATACGAGGCGTCTTCGAAGGCTTATGAAAAAGTGCAACATACAGTGTATGGTTTGTCCCGAGCATCCGACATTTAAGACATTTGCTTGTTCTTCTTCTTTCATTCTGCTTCTTCTTCTTCTTTCATTCTGGGACGGCATTTAATTTGTGTTCTTATCATCCCGAAGTGTTGAAATGTCATCATACTGGGACGGCAACTATGTCTTCGGGCAGTATTATAGCGAGAACTGGGTGCCCGAAAGCGATCCGGTAAACAAAGACAAGGATTGACTCCCATGCAGTCACTAGAAAACAAGCTGATAAACAACGACTTTATTTACGAGACACGGGAGGAACCCGGAACAGAGATCGTAACAGAGATCTTCTTTCTTCATCGGTACTCGAGAGACATGTGGCGTGCATTCCCCCACGTCATGCTGATCGATGCGACGTACAAGACAAACATATACAATATGCCCTTTATCCAGATTGTTGGTATGACGCCTACCAACAAATCGTTTATTATCGCGCATGCCATTGTTAGTAAAGAACGGGGTGATAACTTTGTGTGGGTGCTTGAGAGGGTCAAGTCAATGTTGGATGAATGCATGGAGCCACGTGTGATTTTAACCGATAGAGACCTAGCCCTTATGGGCGCGTGTGCTAAAGTATTTCCAAACGCCTCCAGGCTTCTTTGCAGGTGGCACATACAACAGAATGTTATGAAGCACTGCAAGGGTGCCTTCACAGACGAAGACTGGAAGAAATTTTTGTCATTCTGGGGGACATTGATTGAGTCTCCATCCATACTCATCTACGAGTACCACTTGCGCAACATGCGACAACGACTTGTGGAGTGCAAACGTTCTAGTAAGTTTTTATAATAACATACGACTCACATATGCAAATTTTATTAAATTATTTTTACGTTTTAGGAGTCTTCAAATACGTGTACGATAACTGGCTAAAAGACTATAAGGAGATGTTCGTCTTTGCGTGGACTGATAAGAGGCGCAACTTTGGTAATCGTACCACAAACAGAGTTGAGAGCCAACACGCCAACTTAAAGAGATACGTTGAAGATAGGAGCTCGCTGGACCGTGTAGTTGGTTGTGTCCATGATATAGTTGAGACACAGTTCGGTGAAATAAGGAAGACTTTTCGAGATAGCATCGAAAAAAGAATGACCCACCACAAACACCCGTTGTTTCAACACCTACTTGGAAAAGTATCCCATACAGCCCTTGACTTGTTGAGGGGCGAGGTTCCCGACGGCACCGATGCAGGTTCAGGAGGGTCCACGACGGAGACGGCGGCCGGATCTGGATACGCTGCAGGGTTGTCCGTACCTAGAGTTTCCCGACGGCACCGATGCCGCCCGCCATTGCCAGAAGCTTAGGAGGATGTACATTGGATCGCATGCATCGATCGACTGGGATGCGATGGACCAGCTTGCTGAGACGGATAGAGTGCGTCGGTTTATACCTCTCGATTCGCCGTGGCATCGTCTTTTTGATTTGGCGCACACGCCGACCTACAGGGAGCTGCTTGTCGAGTTCCTTTCGTCATTCACATTTCACCCTCCTGGGGTCCCAGTGGCGCTTCCGTACCCAGATGCTCCCCCTCCGCCTGAGATTTCTTTCAGGCTCGCTGGCGTTTTGCGTACGATGACGCTAGCAGACTTTGCGGTGCGTTCTGGTTTATACATGCAGGGGGAGATCGAGACTGAGATTTACACAGCGGGGCAAGTGGTGGTTGACAAACCCATTCTTCTAGGGTTTTGGCAGGTGATTGCGGGACCAAATACTTGGGAGCACGACAAGTCGAAGGGGAGGGTGTCGTTTGTTAGGGACCCACTGTACAGGTACGTACGTTTATTACGGAAATTATTGTGATTATGTGCATTGTTTATTAATCTCTGTTTCTGTATTTCGCTAACACTATCTGCAGGTATCTGCACCATTAGCTCGCTACTTCGATTTCAGCGCGCGGCTACAGCCGTGAGTGGTGTACGACCACAGATCTTTTTTTCCTTTATTGTTTGTTGTATAGGAGGCCGTGCGCGCTAGCACACGGTCTAGCCCAGTACTACGCCTCCGCCCATCACCGACAGGAGCGCGGATTTTTATATGGCGGGGCGTACGTGACCGTCATTGCCCGTTCATTTGGCCTCGTACTGCACGAGGACCCACATCTACGGACGCCGCCAGTCATGCCGACGCGGATGGGCATGCAGTCGCTGTGGGGGATGAGGGTAATCAGGAGGTTCGCAGCTGGCCCGCGGTTTAAAAACCGCAACGGGGGCATATGGACAGAGGAGGCCCTACCAGAGCATTTCGAGCCCGTTTATCCTCCTGCAGATCCTGCTGATGTAGTGCCCGTGGAGGAGCCTCCGCAGGATGTAGACGGTGCAGCGATGCCACAGCCACCGCCCCCTGCCGGGGCGCCTCAGTTTCCACGTCACGCTATTCCAGGTCATGCCCCAGGAGCTGCGCTACATCCGGATGTACGAGCCGAGCTTGACAGCCTCCACGATTTGGTACGTTGGCTGGTACGGTGCGAGCAGGATAGACGAGAGAGAGAGGGGGTGCCCCCGATACCGCTTCCACCGGCTCGAGCACCACATCAGCAGCAGCAGCCGCAGCAGCCACATCCAGATTCGGATTCGGATTTGGATGCATAGACCTGTTGTTGTTTTTATTTTTATCATGGATGTACAAACTTATCTTATATATTTTTGTTATGGATGTACAAAGTTATCTTATATATGTCATATTTATGTTTGTTTTCAGTTATTCGGTTACCTAATGATTGTTGTCTTAAATTGAGATAATACGGAAACAAAATATGTTTTGAATATAATACGGAAACAATATATCCCCTGAATATAATACGGAAACAATATTTGAACGAGATAAAATTTTAATCGGAATAATAATATTTAAAAAAGTAAAATGTTAAAAAACATTATAATATTTAAAAAAGACAAAAGTTTTTAAAATAGAGTGAGCCGATTTTTAAAATAGTTGATTTTTAAAAAACAAAAGTTTTTTAAAAACCAAAAAATTTTTTAACCAAAAATCACATCTTCAAAAACTATCCAAAAAACCATACCAAAACCCACCAAAACAACCCTCATTTCAGCCAAAAAAAAAACCCAATCCTAGACGCCTCGTATAGGTCTGTACGAGGCGTCTAGGGTTCCTTAAACTTTGTGCCTGACACCCTCGCAGACCCCCTTGAATTCAGTGCTTAGACGCCTCGTATAGGTCTATACGAGGCGTCTAGGGCACAAAATGTGTGAAAATAGGCGCGATGGGTGTCCAAATATCTCCAGCCTTTCTTTATAATATTTACTCTATCTCTCTCTCTCTCTCATTTTCTCTAACCAAAACCGTAGCCTCCCTCATCATATTCTTCATCTAAAATTTTACCCAGTGACACAAGAGCATCAAGAGGGGAGCAAGGAGCATCACACTCGTGGTTAAAATCTTCATCGCGATACTATCATCTTGGAGGTAGAATTATAATTTATTCGTTGTGTAATTTTTTCTTATCTTTGATTCATGTTCTTATTTTTTCTTATTCAATACATAGCACTTGGGGGGTAGGTCATAGATTGCGTTTTTTTTATAAAAACTAAATATGCAGTTGCGTTAATTTTTTTTCTTCGCTTCAATTTTGAAATGCTTATTTCTTCGCTTCAATTTTGAAATGCTTATATTATTGGTAGAGCAGTTTAGAACTTTCTATGATATATATTAGAGAAATAATTTAGATTTTCTCTTTTGGTTGCTTTGTCGAGTGTCGCTACCGTACCGGTATGATAACCAAACAAACAGACATCGACTGAATCCCCGCAGCGTAGCGCAGGGGAATTTTGCTAGTTTATTCATAAGTAGAATATGTACAAAAAAGTGTTCTCTTTTTAAACGGTTGGTGTTGTGACTTTTAATTTTGTGTAGCATTTGTTTTCCATCTAATGATTCCTATATTATTTGTGTATGAGTAAATTACAAAAATCGTGCTTTATATATGTCATATATTGCAAATTGTGTCATTTATCTTCAATAATTACAGAAAACCTACTCGATATTTGCAAACCCTTGCAAGTTATGTCATTTAGCCCTAACTCAGTTAATTTTTTGTGGTTAAATCTGACCAAATGGACCCCACATGAGGGTATTTTGGTCATTTTACTCTCATGTGAGGTCCATTTGGTCAGATTTAACCACAAAAATACCCTCATGTGGAGTCCATTTGGTCAGATTTAACCACAAAAATTAACTGAATTAGGGCTAAAGGACATAACTTGCAAGGGTTTGCAAAAATCGAGTACGTTTTCTGTAATTATTGAAGACAAAGGAAACAGTTTGCAATAACTGATATACATAAAGGACGATTTTTGTAATTTACTCTTTGTACATAACATAATTGTATATCATCGGCCCCATCATCAACAATCCTAAAGCCCATATTACCTACCTGTAAATATTTGTATTTTAGAATTAGAAGGCCTAGGAGAGTGGAGGCCCAAATCACCTTTTTTTTAATTTTATTATTTTATTTAACTTAATTCATTGCTTTGTTTAGTAGTCTCCAATTCAAATCAACTGATAGCTCTACAAGAAGCAGCTAGTAAACTAAAATGTTGCTTCTAAGCTAAATGTAAAACTAGCGTCTAAAATGTGTATTAAATAACCACTGGCTCTAGCCCAGTGGCCAGGACCGCGATGAAGGTCGGATTTGTGCCGTATGGCGCGGGTTCGATTCCGAGCGTCCGCCCAAGTTTTCTATTACCGTGCAAACTAGCCTAGAGTGTCCGCTCTAGGTGGGGATGCAACTTCCATCATCTGGTGGAGGCCGGGAAATTTTCTTGGGGGTTCCCTAAGGCCACACACCCATTTCTGCCGGGAATGTGGGGTCTGGGTGCTACCTGCGTGGTAGTAGACGGTCGTCCGTTTGTTGATAATTCCGTCGTTCCAAAAAAAAAAATGTGTATTAAATGTTACAAACTAATACTTTTTATGTTCTTAGGGCGGTGGGGGTGGCACGTTTTTTTTCCGTGATAAAGCATGTTCAACGCGTTAAACCAATTACCACACCGCCGCCACTCAAAAAATCACGCTTGGTTATATCAACGCGTTGAGAACATCACGCGTTGAGAAAGAATACCGTTTCCTTTTTAGAGGGGTTTTTTTTATAAAATTCAAATTATTCCCCCACTCTATCACTAGTGGCCACCACCACTACAAAATGCCTGTGAGTGATAGAATAGTGGCTGATGACATGGCAACAGTTGATTGGATGCTTGTAAGTGATAGAATTCTATCACTAGTGATCACCCCCACTCCCCTTACATACACACGATAATTGTGCTCCATGGTTTGTAGCAACAAAACTTATCTATGCATATAAATTTATATAACATTAAAATGAAAGGTCGGTGGCTATGCCAAGTGACCATTCTACCCTTTGACAAGAAAAACAAGGGATCGTCTCTGGCAGCAGATTGACCTGCAACTCCAAAGTCCAAAACCTTCACAGAGCTCCTACCCCAATGGCGGAACAACAACCTTCCCGATCGCCATGACAAAACCTTCATCTTCCGATCATTCTCCGTCATCGCCGCCATGATCAGTAACGGCGCCACCTCTACCACCGCCGCCGCCGCCGCTTCTTCTTCCTCCAACACCGCCGCTCAATCTCTCGGTCTTAAAAAAACTTCTTCAAAACTCCTGAAGGCCGGTACAAGCTTCTGCACGATAAAATGCATCCGTCGTCTCTTCTTCCGTACGCACTCGCTAAATCTATTACTCAGGTAATCAGTTAATCATATTGTATGTGTAGGTGTTTCAGTTTCTGTATGATTAGGTTAATTTAGTTAGTTAAGTGATATTCGTATATGTAGATAGATTTGAAATTGTAGTTATAACTGTAAGAGAAACCCTAGCTTACCTACCTCTAGGATCAGTGTTACTTTTCCTGATGCAAAATTGACATGAGTATTGTTGCAAATTGCAACACAATCTGAGTGATGATTTTTTGGTGAGTGTGTATGTAGTTAATATCCCAATATATCAGTGATATATCGGTTATTGGTCCCTGTCGAGATATCGGTGCAAAATATCAGTCGTCAAAGTATTGGTACCGATAATATCAGCGAAATTGTCTGATATATCACCGATTTTCCCAATATCAGTACATTTCTTCTTATTTCTACCATTCGTCTTCCTTCTTATTGCCATTGGCGAAGCTTGACCCGAATGACCGGGGGGGGGGGGTCGAAAACGTATATACCCAAAAGTTTCTATAGACCTGGGGGGTCGGAAACGTATATACCCAAAAATTTCTATAAGAAAACTACATATATAACACTACTGAGCGAAAAGTCCGGGGGGTCGGGCGCCCCCTCCCGCCCCTTCTATACTTCGCCCCTGCTTATTGCTGCTATTAGTTTTTTAAGTCTTAATTGTTAGTGTTAAATGTTAGTGTTTTAAGTCTTAGTCAGTTTCTACTTGCTACAATTGTTAGTGTTTTGCAAGTTGCAAAAGGTTAATTTGTAATTGTTAGTGTAAAATAGCTATATATATAAATTTAGCATGATATTAAAATTACCGATATCCCACCGCGATAACCGATACCTCAAATATCGGTCCTTGAATCTGAGTGATGATTTTTTTTTGGTGAGTGTGTGTAGGTTAATTATTGGAATTCATATATGTAGATGTGAAATTGTGATTGAAGTTGGAATTCGGTATTGGCTTTTGACTTTGATAAGACAAACCCTTGCTTACCGCAAGGATCAGCGATATATATGTTCTGGAAATAAGCTAATCCTGGCATCTTTCCTGAGTAAAATTAACATTAGTTTTGCTGCAAACTGTTACAAAGATTGAGTGATTTTTTTTAAAGTGTTTAGTTCAGTTATGATTATCTAAGTTCATATATGTAGGTGTGAAATTGGAATTAGTTATTAGCTTTCGATGTTGATAAGACAAACTGATATTAATCAAAGTAGGCAATGGATGGCAATATAAAAACTGAAACACAACGGATAGGCAACGGTAATTCGAGATATAGAAACATAGTTATCGATAGCGGCCATAGCGAACGCTATCGCGAATAGCGTTGCGAATCGATGGACCTGCCTGGGCAACACGTGTTAATATCATCATCGTATCACATGCAACGAAGTGACAAACGGGATGTTGCCGCCGCAACGCGCGGCATGGGTAAAAATATAGTCTATCTTAATTCACAAAGGTGCATATAAGAACTGGGGTCCGGAACTGAACCCGGACTAGACCTGACACGTAGAGTTGAAATTTGTAACCCCACACTTTGAAACTGGTTTGAACTAGGTCAAACACAACCTAAACCAGTTGAGATATGGTTTCAAACCTGTCAAATCCAATCCATTCCTCACGAAAACCAGTTCCAACACGACCTGGCTTGGCTAGAACCCGCTTATGACTTTTGGTGACCCAACCTGACCCGGTTTCAACACGATCCAGTTTCAACCACCATCAAAACTTCACCCATCTTTTTCTACACGATTTCCTCTCTCTAAACCCCAAACCATCGTCCGGCAGTCTACTCCCACGCCGTTTGAAAACACCTAAACAATCTTCAATAGTCTCTAGCTCATCGGTTCGTGGTTAGAAGAGGAATGAATAACCGGAATTCGGAACTGAAATTGGTTGAATCTTACCTCTGTTTGCCGGAGTTACGCACATGCAAACATATCGGCCACCACCACCATTTAACCACGGTTGCCTTACCTTGCAATCACCATTAGTTACCACCTTTGCCGGAGTATGGCAGCAGTGAATTGATATCGCCGGAGTTCGCTTTAACCTCGCCTTAATCACCTGTGTCACCGGAAGTCACCATCAGAACACTAGCTGAAGAGGTATGGTCCCAATTCCTTGCCCACATGGCAAGGACCACACCACTTTCCCATCCTATGTGGCGCTGACATCAACGAGACCATCCAGAAGCTTCTAAAAGCTTCTGGAAAATATCAAGGTGGCACCAAAGATGCTCCATCCGACATAAAGGACAACACGTGTCACCAGTCATCAGGCACCAGGTAGGCCTGCAACGGATCAAGGAGCAGTCCGACAACACCAGTACGACGTCTCCAAAATAGGCAAATGTAAGCGCGCCACGTGTACCACTACACTGACCACAACAGAGGAGACCAAAGGGATATTCCCCTTGGTCGGACAGCTGGCGCGCAACCACAGCTGGCACTGCTGCTCCTCCCTCTTTCACCCTCCGGTTATAAATAGGACCCTTCATCATCCAGGTCGAATCACCTTGCTCTCTATACACTCACACTCTGCACACAGTGTGTATTCTTCCTCGGAACAGTACTTATTCTCACGCCGGAGCCTGGTTAAGAGGGAAACCCCCATATTCCCCTCTTAACGAGACTAACGGTGTTGCTGTTTTGCAGGACCCAAGTCATTTCAACGAGTAAGAAAGGAGATTGAACCCACAGAAGGAATAACCCCACAGATTAACCCTAGTGTTAACTTGTGTTTCATCATTGGCGCCATCCGCTTTTAGCAAAAACCACTCTCATCTCCTTCCTTTTCGAAAAACACTCGTCAAAATGGCTGAACAAAACCCTTCTCACCTGGTAGATGGAGACGTTTCTTCTTTTGAACTCGTTTCGGACAATGTACACGTTCAAAGGGGTCAAAGGAACGAAATTATCCAAGAAGGGCCGATGAACAACGATTTTCCTAGTATCTTTGGGAGTACATCCAGGGTTGTTACCCAAAACACAACTGGTGCTACTTTCCAAACTCCACCTAGGATCATCACCCAAACTACAAACGGAGCCACTTTCCAACCTCCGTCAGAGGTAGTCCAACAAACACCTCCACTAGTGCAAACACAGAGCCATGGAGCTGGCCCCTCAGCTCCATCAGACCAAACACAACTGAACTTCTCTGCACTACTAGGGCTACCCGAAGGAAAAACTCTGGCTTCCTGGTATGCCGAACAAGTGGCGTCTATAAACCTTGTTTACACACAGCTCAGTGCGCAGCAAGCTCTGCTTCAAGCACAAGCCAACCAGTCCGCATTTGTCACCCCACTGCAAAGGCCTTTGAGTGCTCCCATGCCTCAACAGACCAATGCATTCAATTTACGCCCCGAATCAGTACCTCCACCACACATCAGAAGGCCAAGCGCGCACGACACGCGCGACACTTACGGTGAAACGGAAAGCAACTACGTGCAGTACTCTCACCAACCAAAGAAGCCAATACAAAGTCGTTTAGGTCCGCGCAACATAAACGATGAACTTGAAGATGACGAAGAGACATACAAAGAAAGCACATTGTTCAGTAGGTTGCCACCAGAGCATGAAGCATACAAACCTCGCAAACGCGCAGGTTATAACCCAAAAGCAGAGCACGACTACACCTTGAGCTATCGTCCAGACGACATGGCTGAGAATTCAAAATTCATTAGAGAGATCGCCACGGTTGCTATCGATAAAACGAAATTGCCACACAATGTGGGCAAATACAACGGGTTGACAGACCCAGACGATCACCTTCAAGTTTTTAACGGTGCTGGAGCAACAGGCGGATGGAATTTACTAACTTGGTGTCATCTCTTCGCTCAAACCTTTGTCGGCGCAGCGCGCGTCTGGTTTGACAGCCTGCCAGCAGGAAAAATCAAGTCATGGGTCGATTTCCGAGAAAAGTTCCTTGCACACTTCTCTCAGCAACGAAGACACACCAGAGACCCAGCTGATTGTTTAAACATATGGCGCAGAGACCACGAGAGTGTGGAAGACTTCATCACCAGGTACAACAAAGAATGTCTGGAAATAGGGGATGTAGGCGAAAAGATGATGCGCGCACACTTCATGAGGGCAGTCAAGTGCGATGATCTAATCAAACGTGTTAAGGGAAGAGACGGAGGACCCAAATATTGGGAAACCTTCATTGAAGCTGCCAAAACCATTGCGCAGTCTGACAGACAGTTGACCGGTGATGACCACCGTCAACGCGGATACAACCATAACGACCGGCATAACAAGAAAGGCAGAAGCCAACCATGGAAAACATCCGGTCATAGAGAAAGAAGCCCAGTAAGGGAGGATGCGCGCCATACAATCAATCAGATAGCTCACCGGAAAGAAGTGAAAAGGGAAAATAGGGAGAAACAGTGGACACCACTAACAAAGACCCCTTCCAAGGTCTTGGCCACTGAAAATCACCAGTTCAAGCCACCACTACAAATGCGTAACAAGAGAGGCCAAGATCCAAATCTTTTCTGCGAGTTTCACAAAGACACATGCCACTTAACCGACGATTGCTTCAGCCTCAAGCAAGAGATCGAAAGGGCCTTAAGAGATGGAAAGCTAACTCATCTGGTAAAAGGTGGAAAACGTGATTACCGCCAGATTCAAAGAAGGGAAGAAGGGCCGGATAACAAAAAAAACTCCGGAAGTTAGAAACCCACATGGTTCAAGGGGGCCCACGAAAGCCAAGGAAAAATTACAACAAGCGCACACAAGACGATTCATGGCGCGAAAGGCAGGTAGTTTTTCCTATCGTAAGAGGAGGCCCACGAGAAAGAAGACCCATAGTCATCTCAGGCGTGATCGGGCACTACCAAACCGATTACATTTTCATCGATCCAGGGAGCACCGCGAATATCATATATGAACAATGTTTTAATCAATTCGATCAGGAGGATAAGGCGCGCTTAGAACCAGTTGATTACCCACTCACTGGTTTCTGCAATGAAGCCGTTTTTCCCCTTGGACAGATATCGTTCCCGGTGTTACTTTCGGACGGAAGGAATTCAAGAACGGAAGATGTTACATTCATGGTGCTACCCGCGCATTCAAGGCACGACATTCTGCTGGGAAGAGAATCCCAAGGCGACTTCAGAATGATCTGCTCCGGCCCACATTCAGCTGTGGGATTCCCAACAGAAACGAGGGTGGCAATAATATACGCAAGCAAGGAAGTCTTAGCAACAGGTGAACTCAGACCCGCAAAGGCAAGTAAACCAGCACCACGACAGGAGGCAGAAAAATGGGTGTTAAACAGCGCATACCCGGAACAGACAGTAACCTTAGGACCTGCAATGTCCGATCTAACGCGCGCGGCGCTAAAAAAGCTGTTGTTCCAAAACATGGATGTGTTTGCCTGGACACCGGCAGACATGGTAGGTGTTCCACGGCACATAGCTGAACATCGATTAAACGTCTCAGAAGAAGCAAAACCGGTGGTGCATGCCAAGCGCCACTTGGGAGACATAAAGCACGACGCTATGAAAGAGCAGGTGATGGAGCTGTTAAATGCGGGAATCATCAGAGAAGTCAGATACCAAACATGGGTAGCAAGCCCAGTGATGGTCCAAAAGAACAACGGTAGTTGGAGAATGTGCGTAGATTACAAGGATCTGAACAAGGCATGTCCGCGCGACTGTTACGCCTTACCAGACATTGATGAAAAGATTGATTCGCTAGCAACATTCCGATGGAAATGTTTCCTTGATTGTTACAAAAGGTACCACCAGGTACAGATGGCTGTGCAAGATGAAGACAAAACCGCGTTCCGCACACCGACAGGGCTATACTGCTACACCAAGATGCCGTTCGGTTTAAAGAATGCAGGCGCGACCTACCAGAGATTGATGAATGAGACTTTCCATGATGCCATCGGCAAATACATCGAAGTGTATATGGACGACTTAGTCATTATGAGCAAAGAAGAGAATACAATGCTGATGAACATCCAAAAAACGTTTGACACTTTGCCGTTTCGGATTACCACTCAGGATCATCACCGACAAAAGGCTTAGTCATTACAAAGGGTACCACAGCCACCGTCGTCAAAAGATTTATATGGGAACAAATCATATGCCGTTTCGGATTACCACTCAGGATCATCACCGACAACGGAATGAACTTTGCCGCAGACAGTCTTCAACAGTGGTTTCAAGAACTACACATTGAGCACACTTTCTCCTCGGTAGCGCACCCGCAGGGGAATGGTCAAGTTGAGGCCGTCAACAAGAGTATTGTCGACGGAATCAAGGCAAGGTTGGGAGAAAAAAGAAGAGGTTGGGTCGACGAACTGCCCAGCATCTTGTGGGCCCACAGGACGATGCCCAAGACAAGCAAC
Source organism: Helianthus tuberosus (assembly GCA_030545235.1). Lineage (NCBI taxonomy): Eukaryota > Viridiplantae > Streptophyta > Magnoliopsida > Asterales > Asteraceae > Helianthus > Helianthus tuberosus. Next base: position 138,369,383 of record CM060394.1, read on the forward strand.
GGAGAAACACCGTTTAGCCTAGTTTACGGGTCCGAGGCAGTAATACCAGCAGAAATAGGATTGCTGTCACCACGAATGCTCTCAATGAACCTGATCAACAACGAAGAAGAGAGGAGGATCGACCTTAACCTCCTAGAAGAAAGGAGAGAAATGGCGGCAATAAATGAAGCAAAGTACAAAACGAAGCTGGAAAAGTATTACAACTCCAAAGTCCGAGTCTGCACCTTCAATCCGGGAGAATACGTCCTCAGAGACAACAAGGCCTCAAATGCTGAAAAACCTGGAAAATTGGCTCCCAAGTGGGAGGGTCCGTATGTCATAGACGCAGTACTCGGAAAAGGAGCCTATAAGCTACGCACCATTGACAACAAGGAGGTTCCAAGAACTTGGAACGCTCAACAGCTGAGAAAATGTTATATGTAAAAAGGTTATGTAATCGCAAATGGCCGAATCGCCAACACATTTATAGCAATACAAGAAGTGTTTGGCTATCTCTATATCATGCAAATTTCTTGTCACAACTGCATATATATTACTTTGGGCATACACGAAAACATCAATGGCTCGACCATTAGGAAACGTTGTAGACCTCCAAGGCCTGTCACAAACAAAGTGCACAGCCGGGTCAAATACACAACTAAAGCCTAACAAACGCCAAATAAATACTTCGTGCCCACATAAACACGAAAGCATCGAACACAGGAAAAACAAACATTGTAAGCACCCCCAAGGCTGAGCACAGCTGGGTCCACACAATAACCTGTAATTCGACCACTTCGTATTCACGAACCAACCTGCGCACATAAACGACATAATAAAACGTTGTAATAAACACAACACAACCTGTCAGCGCCATCATTCATTCGTGATACCTGAATCAAAGTAATTATACATGCACATATTATGACGATTAACAAAATTCGCAATAAAACGAAGGCAAACATTAACATAACAAACGTCAAGCATACCCAATTGTTCAGAAGCACGACAGATAAGCAAAAATTAAAATTGTTCACAAACTTGTCAAATGATTACAAGGCCATCTAAGGCCATACGCGGCACGCAGGCCGAAATCCTTCATTGGGGATGACTAGTCCCAGCACCTTCATCACCAAGCGCCTTCTTTAACAAGGCAACACCATCCGGCTTCTGGGATAGCTTTCGAGCAGCCTTAACAACGGCAAACTCCAAAGATGAGAACTCCTTACGCTTGGCAGCATATTTACCATCACAATCCTCTTTGTAAAATTCGAAGTGGTAGTCTTTTTCACAGCTCGCGGCCACAGCCTTCCCCTCAGCATAACCATACTTCCGACCACTATTGTACCCCGCTTGGCCTAATTCGAACATGTAAGTAGCAAGCTCGCGCGAGTTCACAATACGGTCCGCAAGCTGCAAAATACAACAAGGTAAGAAGGAAGTACAGTAAACCAAAAGACAAAATAAGCACAGGAAGCTACCAAAGGCACCGCGCGCGAGAGAAGCCACTTGCAATCAGCAGAAACTTCTTCAAGCAGAAGTTCAGAAGCCTTGCACTCAGCAGCTTTCTCCTCAAGGAGACACTCAGCAGCTTTACATTCAGAAACCTTCTGCCTAGCAAGGGTCTCCAATTTCACAATACGATCAACATACTCTTTTTCTTTCTTCTCAAACGCAACGCGCGCCTGTTGAGCTTCCTCAGCAATCTCTGTTTTTTCACCAGACAAACGCACAATAGCGTCACGTTGAGTCTTCAGCTCGGCATTAGTACGTTCACAGGCAGACTCCCAGTCTTTCTGCTTTTGAACGTTGATCTGTTTTTCTTGCTCGAACTTCCGTTCAGCATCCGTAACCCTCCATAACAAACCCTTCTTCTCCGCATTAAATTTTTCTTTCTCCTCAGCAAATGCCTTCTTCTGATCATCAAATTCAGCCGTCTCTTCTCCCATCAATCTCCATTCACGCACAATCTCTTGCGAAGTGGCGAAATAGTTAACCCCAGCGCTCACATGATCATCTAACAACTCAAACCGATTGCGTTTCTTCTGAAACATCCTGTCAGCTGGGGGGAGAGATAGCGAGAAGAACTCATGACAGTTGCCCAGATCATTCATCCTGGAACCTTGGGTTAAGTTCCAGCGAGGGGCATGAGGAAGATCATCACAAGCAGGGTTCCGTGTATCAAAAGAATCAACACGAATGTTCTCAAACTGAGGGCTGCGGACAGCACCTGAAGTAGCCCCACCATCGCCACCCGGAGGGCGTTTAGTATAAATAGTTTGATGAGGAGCAGTCTGACTGGACTCCACTGTAACATCCACGCCCTTACCTCTACCATCGCCACCAGCAGTATCACCACCACCTTCACCCACTTGCTCAGTAATCACCTCATCTTCTTTTTTCTTCCCAAGATCCTCACGAGGAGGAGATAAGTCAATATTCCTTGACGGCGGAGAGGTAGGAGGGGTAATTTTTGAAACATCGATCACGCGCGGTGGTTTCCCTGACTTGACACCTGAGACAAGAGAAAAACAAAGTCAGAAACAAGCAAAAAATCCGGAGGACGAAACCCACAATCATAAACGCCTCACTTGTAGGAGCAGAGGCAGCAAACAATTCCTCCAGGAGATTCCCACGACCTTCACTAAATATACCCATATCAATTTCAGATTCGGATGGTGCAGGAGGGGTTTCCTTCTGGAGTTTAATCTTTTTAGAAGCAAGTAGAGCAGCAACCTGCTCATCAAGCTTCCGTTTTCTGTCATCAAGAGCTTTTTATGCATCAGTTCCGTCAAGGTAGCGCGGTCGTCCGGATCGGACCCATGAGGTTTCTCTTCGGTCCCTAAATAAGACAATGTATCAGAAACAACTATGTAATCTAGGACATGAAGAGTAGAGGGTCGCTTACGAGAAGTACCAGCAGATTTTCCCTCAACCCTCTGCTCCTTCCTCTCTGGCTTATCAGCTTTCGCTTTCCTTCTCGTCTCCAGTTGATCAGCAGGCCCAACCGGATCATCATCCGCATCACCAACAATCTCTTGAACGGGCTCATTAACAACCCCCTGCGCGGGACCTGCATGCGCGGAACGAGAAGTTAGATCTCCGAAGGATCTACTAGAACTTCCACTCGAGAGAACAACAACTTCCTCTCGGGTGGGACCAATAGGATCATCTTGATCAGTATCACCTAACACAACATTGGCATAAGCAACAAAACTCTCGTTGGTCGGATGCCAGAAACAACCGCGAATCTGATCCAACCAGGGTTGTTTCTCAGCCCTTTGCATCGCCTCAACCATGGCACCACCAGCTTTAGGATCCAGAACATTCAATAAGGTGTAACCCACTGCAAAACACGAAGATGAAGAGTAATGACGAACACAAGACAAAAATATATATGCAAAAGAGAGGCAAAAGGTTATGGAAAAACACATACGTTTGCCATCATAACCATAAACTGGGACCCCCAACGGATGCTTGGGAATCCACTTCATACTCATACCGGCACCCACCAACGCCATCTCCTCAAGCTGAAGAATAGGAGTGGCTTTACGAGTCAACTTTTTATACCAGTCTTGTTCAGAAAAATCCGCAACCACATCAACCTTAGGGATACCTTCATCCACCGACCGGTAATGCATATCCATAGGGATAACACCCCGTCGAATATAGAAAAATTTTGCTTCCAGTCATGAAGACTCTTCAACGGAGCAGAGCAAACAGGAGCAACACCGGTCCGGGCATTAAAAGAATAAAAACCGCTAGTGTATGTAACGGTATAAAAAACGTTGAACATCTCAAACGTCGGATCCAAGCGATTAGCCATGCAAACAAACTCAAAATGGGTAATACGAGGAAGCCCGATAGCATTAATTTGAGACAGATGGAGCCCGTAGTTTCTCAAGACGTCGGCGGTAAACTTGGTAATTGGAAGCCGGAAATTGCCATCTCGAAAAAAGGCAGCATACAAAGTCATATAACCAGGGGGTGCATCCATGGCAGTCGAACCGGCGGTCGGATACTGTGCCATCCCTTTTCTCGGAGCAGGTAAACCGACGCCTGACACCTTTGACAGAAAGTAACTGACATGACTGAAAAGGCGCCTGTTCACCTCCGATAAGACAGGGGACACCAGACCGTCACGTCAGCCGCTCCTTCCCAATACAACAAAACTTCCTTCAGAAGAAAACAAGTGCCACTGCGCCATGCGCCATGCGTCCATTTGGCTCAACTTTTACAAAGTTACCAAAACCCATGCGCCATGCGTCCATTTGGCTCAACTTTCACAAGTTGCCAAAACCCATGCGCCATGCGTCCATTTGGCTCAGCTTTTACAAGTTGCAAAACCCATACGCCATGCGCCCATTTAGCTCAATTTTTACAAGTTGCCAAAACTCATGCGCCATACGTCCATTTGGCTCAATTTTTACAAGTTGCCAAAACCCATGCGCCATGCGTCCATTTGGCTCAACTTTTACAAGTTGCCAAAACCCATGCGCCATGCGTCCATTTGGCTCAACTTTTACAAGTTGCAAAACCCATGCGCCATGCGTCCATTTGGCTCAACTTTTTAAGTCGCCAAAACCCATGCGCCATGCGTCCATCTGGCTCAACTTTTAAAGTTACCAAAAACCATGCGCCATGCGCCCATTCAGGCGCAATTTTTTAGGTCTCCCATAACAAAAACACGCCATAAAAACCACTACCCTCATAAGTCCAGAATCCCTCCTAGACGATCAACTCAACTAGAAGGCACACTGGACTGGGGGGACTTGAAGAGGTATGGTCCCAATTCCTTGCCCACATGGCAAGGACCACACCACTTTCCCATCCTATGTGGCGCTGACATCAACGAGACCATCCAGAAGCTTCCAGAAGCTTCTGGAAAATATCAAGGTGGCACCAAAGATGCTCCATCCGACATAAAGGACAACACGTGTCACCAGTCATCAGGCGCCAGGTAGGCCTGCAACGGAACAAGGAGCAGTCCGACAACACCAGTACGACGTCTCCAAAATAGGCAAATGTAAGCGCGCCACGTGTACCACTACACTGACCACAGCAGAGGAGAGCAAAGGGATATTCCCCTTGGTCGGACAGCTGGCGCGCAACCACAGCTGGCACTGCTGCTCCTCCCTCTTTCACCCTTCGGCTATAAATAAGACCCTTCATCATCCAGGTCGAATCACCTTGCTCTCTATACACTCACACTCTGCACACACTGTGTATTCTTCCTCGGAACAGTACTTATTCTCACGCCGGAGCCTGGTTAAGAGGGAAACCCCCATATTCCCATCTTAACGAGACTAACGGTGTTGCTGTTTTGCAGGACCCAAGTCATTTCAACGAGTAAGAAAGGAGATTAAACCCACAGAAGGAATAACCCCACAGATTAACCCTAGTGTTAACTTGTGTTTCATCACTAGCTGTCTGTTCTGATGAAGTCGCTGGTAATTAAAACTCTAAACCCTAGCCGCCATCCCCAGCTAGTTATCAGACCTCCCGCGAGTGGTTGGATGTGAAGTCCGGCGTTCATGGTGGTTTGCGGTGGCTATTTGTTGCTAGTATCGTTACCATGCTCCAAATGTCTTCGTTGAATTGGTTTCTACTCAGGTTACCCGGGAGGCAAGGAAGTAGTTTTTAGCCATGTTCACTGCTGTTGCCGCGCGTTTTCATGTGCGTTGTTCTTAATGTGTACGTGGGGACGTGGCAAGTGACCCTTTTCTCAATATAAGAGCCCCGGGGTGGAAGCGTGATGAACCATTTCCACGCGTGGATAAAATGAACGAAACATGGATAAAATGACGTCGAAATGGGGCGATTTGAACCGGAAAATTAGCAAATTCAACGGTTGTTTCATTCAAGTGGTATGGTTTTTTTTATTTAAAACTGTTTTTTTATTTTTTATAAAAACTGTTTACATTTTATATAAAAAACTGTTTACATTTTATATAAAAAACAGTTTAAAAAACAGTTAAAAAAAACAGTTTACATTAAAAAAAAAACAGTTTAATAAAACAGTTTTTAAAAAACAGTTTTCAGTTTAAAAAAAAAACAGAATTTTATAAAAAACAGAATTTTATAAAAACAGTTTTCAGTCTTAAAAAAAACAGTTTACAGTTTAAAAAAAAAACGGATTTCATTTTTTGTAGACTTGAATACAACAGAGTGGATCAAGCGAAAATACTATCATGCAAGCCGCCATTGCCGAGTATTGCACAACATACAAAAAGAGGACTTTTCCACACATTGCGGCATGGGAGGTTGCGAGAAATCACCCGAAGTGGGTACCGGTTGATTTGGTCGACTTGGCTGGGCCAACGGCTCCAAAAAAAAGAGGTCTGAAAAGATCAAAGAACTCCGACTCGGGGAACTACACGACTTCCGCGTCGGATAACTTCCCCAAAATGAATCTGAACATCGACCCCATTGAGGAACCCAATCAACCGGATGACGAACCCGCTCAAGAAGATACACCTACAAGGCCGCGCCGAAGGAAAAGTGGTGAATCGTCAAGTAAAGGAAAGGAAGCGGTGGCGGAATCGATCTCCAATATCAAAGCGGCGAATTTGGAGGAAATAGCAAGAAGAGAAAAACTTATGTCCGCAAAACTTGAACGCGAGCATGCGTATATGAGACACTTGAAAGCAGTAGAAAGACAAAATGATTTAAAAATCTTGTGTGAGCCGCACACCCATCTCGACGAACCGTTTAAGTCGATCGTCATTCAACAAAAACGCGAGATTTGTGAAAGGTGGGGGTGGGACATGCCATCCGTTTAAGTCGGTCTTTTTTCCAACGTTTATTTTTTTTTAGTTTGTAATTTACGTTTTATTTAAATGAAATTCATAATTTATAATTTTAGTGTTTTATTGTTATTTTATAATTTAAAAAAATAAAAAATAAAAAAACTTGCGAGTGATGGAATTTGTACAAGTGATGACCATTTCTAGCAAAAAAGGGTGTGAGTGATGGAAATAATGGTTGATGATATGACAGAACCTGATTGGATGTTGTGAGTGATGGAATTGGGTGTGAGTTATCCCACCCCTACCCCTAAAAAGTTGAAGAAACATGTGTTTGTGTTTGATGAAGACACATGTAACAGCCGTCAAGGCCACACATGTCAAACACTGTTCAAAACCTTCATTTATTAGTAGTATGATAATAATGATATTATTTGGCCAAGTCTCACTCTTGTTCAAAACTATCGATTTTAAAGGTTGCTTGCGGTGTCAGCTCTAGCATATCTCTGGGTAGTCTGTAAGGCAAACATCTATTTTTCTTTTGTAGATTTCAATTTTACTTGGTAATCAATAAATAATTTGTGAAAAATACTGAGTTCCTTTTATGTGGGTCAGTTTTGCAAATTTAATTTAAAGCCCCATGGTTTTTCTTTACGATAATTTCAAAGTATGAGAAGTAATACTTTGGCTTATTCACATCAATTAGAGTAGAATGTGCAAAAAAATATTACCTTTTAAACGTTTTGTGTTGTGTCAAATCTTTGAATACGAGTCTTTCTTCGGTTTGGGTTTATTTTTTGATTAATGTAGTTGGCTCAAACTATTTGATGGCCTAAAACGAATAATAAAATTGGGGCGCTTTAGACAAAAGGAGAAAAAGATAAGGAACAACGTTTAATCCTGTTATTTTTACATGCATAATTATAGACCGTAAACTCAAATCTCACCATAAAATCAACCCCACATTAGCTACCTACAAATATTTTATTTGGAATTTTAAAGCCTAGGAAAGTGAGAGTCCAAATCACTTTATTTATTTTAGAGTAAATTATTTTTTAAGTCCATGTGTTTTATTGGTTTTAATTATTTTAGTCCAAAATAAAAAAAAAATAAAAAAAGTTTAACGCTCTGAGTCCCTAAGCGTTCATTTTATAACGTTTTTCCAAATCAAAAGTACAAGTCTTAAAAGTTGGACTTATATTGTTATAAAATGAGTGGTTATGGACTCCGGGCGTTAAATTTTTTAATTTTAGACTCAAGTGGTTAAAACCACTAAAACACAATAACTCAAAAAGTAATTTACTCTTTATTTTATTACCCTTGAGCCGCTCCTAGAGTCCATGGTTTAACCACGAACATGATCCGTTTGTTTGTTTAGTAGCTTCCAGTTCAAATCAACTGATAGCTCTACAAGAAGCAACTACTAAACTAAAATGTTGCATCTGAGCAAACTAAAGTGCAAAATTGTGCACCATGGCTTTCAGCAACACGGGTTGTCTATGCATATCTTAGTTAACAGTAGAGGTGCACAAAAGAAGTAGGTTGGGAATCAAACCCCCTTTTGAAACCGGACACGGCCCGACCTGACCTAGTAGAGTTGAAATCAGGTTGTAACCCTATACAATGAAACTGGTTTGAACCAGGTCAAACATGACCTAAACCAGTTAAAATATGGTTTCAACTGGTCAAATCCAATCCATTCCTCCTCAAAACTGGTTCCAACACGACCCAGTTTCGCCATAACCCACTTTTGACTTTTGATGACCCTACCTGACCCGTTTTCAACACGAACCAGTTTCGGCCTAGAACCTGATTTGTGCACCTTTACTGCATGCGATTCTTACAAAAATAAAATTTGATAAATATTTATAAATTGATTTTTGTTGATGCAAACTACCATCGAGCCGGGGGTCTCATTGGAAGCAGCCTCTCTATTCCTACAGGTAGAGGTAAGACTGTCTACATCTTACCCTCCTCAGACCCTACCTTAGCTTTGCTATTGCACCTTAGCTTTGCTATTGGTGAGATTTACTGAGTATGATGATGATGATATCTTGTCATTATAAAACAATGCATATGTTGCACCTTTCACATGATCATATACATATATCTTATATCTACTATTTCAGTCTTTTTGTGATCATGCTTGTTCCATTTCATATAATGATTATGGTGATGTTCAAAACCTTTTGTTTACATGTTTACTAAAAAGGTTTAAAGTCTTTATTGATCACATGGTGTTGTGTCTTTATAGATGGCGAACAGCTTGGTTTTGTCATGCCAAGTGTGTGGGTCTGTGGGCATGGAAGATGGTTCTGATGGCTTTCTTTACTGCCAGCAATGCGGGTCTCAAGATGATGGAATTAGGGCCACTGTTGTTGATGATGCCGAAATGCCTTTGACCCGAGAGGTTCTTGAACAAGATGGAAGGGATGAAGAAATCCAAAGGCTCAGAGAGGAGATTACGCACAAGGACTATAACTTGAGTGTTGCGGATACAACTATCCAGGATCTGAATGACAAGTTGCATCAAGCGTTGGAAACAACCGCCGCTTATGAGGGAATGGATGTTAAGCTTCAAAGAGCTAGAAAGAAGCTGATTAAGTGCGGTAAAGACCTGGTAGATATCAAGAATGCATTAGTGATATCCAAGGATGAGTATAGTAATGCGATGGCTCAGATAGCTCTACTAAAGGCGGATGTGGACTATAGGAAGGCGAAAGTGAAGTTTTTGAAAGGAAAATTGAAGATACTGCGACAAGAAAATCAAGAGAAGTAGCCTTCTGAGATCTTTGTTTTGAGTTAGACTTATGTTATGGACTGAATCCATTGCAAGGTATGGGACTTGTCCCACATCAGTTGTATAGACAACTAATATGGGACTTATGTTAGTCTCCCAAGTTTTTGAGATTTACATTAGATATAAGTTAAGACGATTTTATTTTGAGCGAATATGGTTTTTAAGACGTATTGGTTTCTTTTGGTGCCTAGGATGAATTTAGAGGACATAGTTATTTTTAAGCTAGTAACACCCATTTTTGACGGATGTTAATGATACGTCTCAAACACAGGAACACATCCGAATGCGATGCTTAAACAATTAAATCATTGATGAGTTTACTTGTTAACTCCAACTAAAACCATGTACCCAGTACCCACTTAACTTTTATACTTGCATATATCTGTGTGAAGGTAAGCAAGTCAAGGGAATACGGAAATCGAATTCTAATATTCCTAACTTTGATTTGTTAGGCTGAAACTGATCTCGACTTAGGAAATGTTTACAGACAGTAGAGATGGCAATCGAACTCGAACCCGATGGGTAATCCTGAAACCCGACACATTTGGGACGAGTTTGGGGTCGGGTAATCGAGTATGAGAATGGGTTTGGGATCAGTTCTTCTTTTTTTTTTGCAGGTTTGGGACGAGTTTGGGATTTGATTATATACCCGTTTACCCTACCAGGTTACCCGATAAAGAGTACCCGTTTACCCGATTGTATACCCAATATAAATTTTATTATTTTTAAATACGTATACGTGTCATATATTAGTTATTGGCATACATTCATTTTGTAATCTTTGCATTTGAGTATTTTTTATATACATTTTAGTATTTTATTTATATTACATTAATTTAGTAATTTGATATATTTTTATAATTACAATATGCTAATATAATGATAATGCTAAATATAGTTGATCAGTAGTTATCGATTAGATACCTGATGGATTTTGGGTATGGTATACCAAACGGGTAATTTTTCTTAATGAACGGGTTTACTCGAAACACGCTGGTATACCCGATACCTAATGGGCAATTAGTTGATAGAAACCCATTCCCCGACGGGTTTGGGACGAGCTTATCTAATCGGGTTTGGGGTTGGGGTTACCTAAAATCGTCCCAAACCCACCCCATTGCCATCCTAACAAACAGTCCTAATTTGAGCTTATTTTCTTCAAGGGATCCCATATCAAGAATACCCCTCATCAAAAAAATAATAATGTCTTAACTTTCAGTTAGTAACTTAGTATGAGATAGCAAGAAGAAATTACGTTTAAGTTGGGATTATGTGTGAACATTTCCTGAGTTTGAATTAATCTCGTCAAATAGATTAAAGTTGGATTTTTTAAAAGTTAGTTTCAAACTTTATATATTTGACAAAGTGAGATGAAAGACCTAAAAATTGGTGACTATTTTAGAAGACTAGAAAGAAGTTGTTTCTTTAAGGAAGTTGGACTTTAAAATCGCACTTAAAGGAGGTTGGCCAATATTACACCCACTTTTGAATATAGTTCCACTATATATATACATACATACATATATATATACATACATACATACATACATACATACATACATATATATACATATATATATACATATATATACATATATATATACATACATACATACATACATACATACATACATACATATATATATATATATATATATATATATATATGGGTAGGTTCATTTGAGAAGAAAATTATTGAAGGAAGAAAAAGAAGAAAGGACGTATTGGTAAAATACTAATTCATTTATAACTCATCTCATTAATTTTTCTCACTTTAATTAATAAGTCAACTAATCATTAATTATCCTACATATAATCTACAAAACCTACACATATCAAAATTTTACTACACACCTCGAAATATATATCCTACACAACTCGTAATTTATCTTACACGCCTTAAAATCGCACTTAAAGGAGGTTGGCCAATATTACACCCACTTTTGAATATAGTTCCACTATATATATACATACATACATACATACATACATACATACATACATACATACATATATATATATATATGGGTAGGTTCATTTGAGAAGAAAATTATTGAAGGAAGAAAAAGAAGAAAGGACATGTTGGTAAAATACTAATTCATTTATAACTCATCTCATTAATTTTTCTCACTTTAATTAATAAGTCAACTAATCATTAATTATCCTACATATAATCTACAAAACCTACACATATCAAAATTTTACTACACACCTCGAAATATATATCCTACACAACTCGTAATTTATCTTACACGCCTTTTAATTTATTCTACACTTTAAATTAAGTTATTTTTTTTAATTTGAAAAAAATATATATTTTGAAAATGAGTTACAAATTTAATTTAGTTAGTTATTAAAGGGGAATAATACAAATTAATGATCTATGTAAGTTACCAATATACCATTGTATTAAAATTAAATGCAAATATTAAATGGAGTAAAATGAAGCATTCTTATTGGTTAAAAACTTCTTTTTTCTTCTTAAAAAATTTATTCTCATTTGAACTCTCCACTATATATATATATATATATATATATATATATATATATATATGTATGTAAACGGGATCAGGAAAAAACGGTTGGAAGTGTGAAAACGGTGCGAACGGATTCTGGTCGAACACGTGACGCGCGATATAATCAAGGCGGAGGGGCTTTTTGTCCTTTTATTTTCTTTTCCAATGCATCTCTCAGACACCGTTCTCATTTGTGGCGTGTAGGATTTTTTGGCGTGTAGTTAAAAACAAAAACTCTCTGGCGTTTTATTGTTTTTTAGATCTACCGCGACGAATTAATTGTTTTTGTCTTACAAAGTAAATATCTTGGCGTTTATGGCGTTCTCAAATTCATTATAATCGATTAATAATTCAAACATTGCAGTTTTTTTGGCGTTTTCTTGTTTTTTTTTTGTAGATCTGTGTAGTTGAAATTAATCCTTTTTGTCTTGTAAAAGTACACATCTTGGCGTCTATGGCATTCCCAAATTCATTATATAACTTTAATAATTCAAACATTACAATTTTTTGTTGTTTTTGTAGATCTGTCCAGTTGAATTATCCCTTTTGTCTTATAAAAGTAAATATTTTGGGGTTCATGGCCTTCCCAAATTCCTTATAATTTCATTAATAATTCAAAACATTATAAATAAGACAAAATCAAACTAAACTAATATTCTTTAGTGGATGGTATTATATCAGAGATGTACCCATCGGTTTGCTCATCACTTTCTTCAGACTTATCATCATCTAGGTCATTGGCGTATAACGCCATCAACTGGTTTAGCCTGTCTCGCTTCTTATATTTAAATATAATCATAATCCTGGATGTTGCTGCGTGCGAAGGTGCTAAATCACAGAGTTGTTCAAGAAGGTGTAGTCTATCTGTGTTCAGCACTTCGTCCATCGTCAATGAATCTTCCTCACCGTTTTGATAAGTCACTTTCACCGTTCTTGATTGTTTATCCAAACTCCAACAGGTAACTGTTGGTAGATCAAAAACGTCATCATCATCATCATCATCATCGGCTGGAAATCTTCTCTTCAATCTTCTTATTACTATTTGAGTCCTTTCACACTCGTTGGCCATTGGAACCCCAAGGGCCAGAATATCCCTCTGAACGGCCTCATCCATACTAAGTATGGCCTTGATGGTCTTGACCTTCACCCTTCTCTTGCCAGAGAACTTTAGGACAAAACGTCTCTCCGACTTATTAAACCTCCATGCAATAACCTGAGCCATTTTTTTAAGTTTTATGGCGTTTCAGACAATTTGTGGCGTGTTTAGACAATTTGTGGCGTGTTAAGTTTGTTTACTTGTTCTACTTATATAATGACATTTTTTTGGCGTGAAGTAGATTAGGTCTATATGTTTTTGGCGCTAAAAAACAATAAAAATTATCTTTTTTTTCATGTGTATTTATTATCTTTGTCGTGTGATTTAGGATGTAGACCTACAATGTGACAAGTAATTATGGGGTGATTTTTGAACCATATTCTCACTTAATAAATGTTAGTAATAAAGTTTACGTCATTTCAGTTACTGTTTGTAGTTACTGTCACACCTGGTCATAGGAGGAAGCACGAGGTGTGATCGTGATTGATTCTCATTGCATACGAGTTAGCCAAGAGTTGTAGGAACGTTTGCACGACCAAACGAGTCGTTCAGAAGAGATCTCGTCCAATACGAAAGGCGGAAACAGACGTATCGGAGTTATTTCAGCTGTGTTGCACTAAGATTCACTTAAATTGTCTCTTGTATTGATATCAGATCGTTTTACAATGCTGGAGACACTTCGGCAGAGCTTCGCTACCGGAATTGAAACGTTACAAATGAAAGACTCAAGGCATCTATATATAGGCAACCCATTTCGTACGAAACAGGTTCACACGAAATGGCCAGTGTTCATTTCGTACGAAATGGACATTTCCATTTCGTGCGAAATGGCTCAATCCTATATATTTCTCATTTTTCTCGTACAACGTGCCCTGATCTATCTAATCTATTACAAGACTCGATACAAGACGAAGTCGACAGACATATGCACCAACAGACTCCCCCTTGAATGTTGACGAAGTCTTCGGTGTCGAGTCTTCGGTATGTCAACTCTTCAGTCTTCTCGCTTTCTCCAAAGTATTCTCCATTATAAGCATCCTCAATCAATCTCTTTCTCTCTTTTCCAGAATCTCAACCTGTCTCTATCTTCTCTTGATCAGATCTCTTGACTCTTTAAGTTCTTTAGCATCAGCAGCTTGCGTGGACAGCAGGATTCAAACCTGGCTCTCTACCATTCAAACTCCCCCTTGAATGTTAATCCAGGATCAGAAACTGGCTCTTGCATCTTCAGACTCCCCCTTTCGATAAGCTGGGATCGCAGTCTGGAATTCTCGTTCTAGGATCATGACCTGACTCACACTCTGTAGCCACAGAATCTGGAACCTGACTTGTATCTGCATATCCTTAGGCTGAAAGTCCACAGGAATTGGAACCTGGCTGCTTCTGCCTGCACAATCTCTACCTCACAATAAGATTTCACAAATTTATACTCTACTAATCACTTTGTAAAATTAATCTCAAATCATCACTCGAAGATATCATCCAAAATGATTTTTCAATTATAATCTCAGATGATCACTTAAAGAATAACTTTTTTCTTCTTTCTTAAAAAAACTCTCCCAACCCTGATGTTCGTCATGTTTAGCACTTGGGATTTTGAAAATCAGCTTTTCAACATCAGTTGTCGAAAATCTTTTTGGATTTTTCCAAAACTTTATACTAAAACACAATCTTTTTGGGTTTTTGTTTTAATGGAAAGCAGTAAAGAAATATTTACAAACAATATTTTTGAGTTTGTGTAAGAGGATCATATCTGTTTTTGAGACAAATCACTAACACCGTTAAGCTTTAAACATTTTAAGTTCTAAACGATTCACTTAGATTGTCAGTATACTGATCCACTTAAATTTTCACACAGAGTTCAACTGTTTCGAGATACGAGAATTAGTGTTTTAAGCTCTTAACTTATTCGCGTGTCCCACCTCAGAATAGACTCCCGTATCCAGACTCCTATATTCAGTCTTACAGGTGAATGTACACTAATGATATCTGTAAAAGGTGAATGCGAGACCATGAGAGCTCAGGCTATTGCTTCCACAAAATCAGAGAGATGATGGTTCGACTTTAGGTGTGTTCCCTTTAGAGAATCTTTTCTTCAACAACACATGATTAGCATTTTTCAATGTTTCATTACTTTTATGCTGAGGGTGGGCTTTAAGATTAAAGCAATGCAAAGTATTATACGAGGACTAGGCTATTGCTCCCGCAAAATCAGAAGTCCTGGTATAATACCCCAGATATCACCATGTACAAAGACCTAGTATGTCAGAAATAGAAAGCCCTTCAAACAAGATTTCAGGGGTTACCTATATATCCGAGAGATGTTCCCTACGAAATAAGCAAGTTTGATATTTAGGTTTATATCTCGAATAAAATCGTGCGAAAACCTACTGGCATATCATCAGTGAGACCGTTTATCACATTTGACTTTCCAATTCTTTAGCATGCTGTGATTGTCCACTGATGTACTATCATTTCCTCTTTTTCACAACAAAACTCATTTTCAATGTTTTTGGCTTTTTTCAAATTTTCGAAATTTCTAAATTTTTACTCCCCCTAAAATAAAAAATATGTTTCAATTTTTGATTTTCAAGGAAAATTTGAAAACAAACTGTACAAATAAAGTGACAACTTTTGTGAACTGCTTCAAATCGCTATCCACTTGGCATAAACAATCAGAACTCCCCCTGACAACAAACTATTTTCCCGTTATGATTTCAAAACACTTAAGTTTGTTTTAATCAAAATGGTTTTTCCGGAAAATAAGTTTTGTTGATACCATTTGTAAAATCGGGGATTCATTCATCACTTTGTTTTCTCAACCATTTGCATGACAGTTAAATCAAGTTCAACTTAATGACCTTGATTAACCACTTGTAGGTGAAAACCCCTTTTTTCAACCACTTGTAGGATCACTTATCAACAATACCACATGTAAATCGAAATATGACAATTTTAAAATTCTTAAGAAAGATGCCGATTCCTGCTCCACGATTACCAACTTGGGAGCTCCGGCAAGTCCAGATTTTTAGTCATGATAGGTTCTATCCCAGTTACTAACCTGGGGTGAACCATCTTCATCTGGTTTACTCGTTTTCTTTTCATAAAATTCCTTTACCCCTTTGACCTTCCCGTCAATCATTTTTCCAAAAATATTTTTAACTGTGGGGTTAAAGGCTTTTTCAACATCAAATTTTTTCTTTTCAGAAAAGAATTGATTTGAAATTTCAACTTTTCCAATTTTTGATTTTAAATTTTCAGCCCGTAATGGTGGAAAATTTGCATCATCCAATGGCGGAATTGATTTTTCTTCTTTTATCACAACTTGTGGCTCCTCTAACTTTGACGAGTCAGAATCATCGCCATAACTATCATCTGATTTCTTAACAACGCACTTTTGGTTGTTAAGCTTCATTTTTCTTCTATAAACACTCTTTGAACATTCAAAAACCTCAAACTTTGAATTTTTGAAAACTTTAAATTGTTTGGTTGGTGGTTCATTATCAACCATCTTTTCTTTTAGTTTTTCAGAGACCCCCTGTTTTGTTTGGATTGCCTTTGGACAATTCCTGGCAATATGACCAACTGTTTTGCATTGAAAACAAGTTCTTGTCTCCTTCTTCTTCAGAGCAACTTCCTTCTTCATTCCCTCTTGCTTCTTCGCAAGGAATTCTTTGTTTGTCTGCTTCATGAACAAATTTTCTTTTTCTTCTTCTGATGATGTCCCAGAATTCTTCACTTCAGTATCTTCTTTTGTTTTGAACTTCTTCACTTCAGATGTTTCTTCTTCAAACGCCTTCATGTCTTCAACTATAGGATAAATCCTGTCAATCACATAAGAAGAACATGAATAACTTTTTAACAACTTGTTTACTCTTTCAGTTTCTATCCTCTGAGTTTCCAACTTCTGTTCAAGCTCAGCACACATATCAATGTAATAATTGACCATTTCCTGCTTTATCATGTATGCTCCATTGAGTGTCTTCATGGCTGTAGCTTGTTCACTGCTTGACTCGTTATATTGATTCATGGCTTTGTTTAAGACATCATATGATTCTTTCAGTCTGTTCATGTTATGAATCAACTCGTTGTTGTGCTTTTTCAGAGTCTCACAGTTTTCACAATTCTCAGACATCTTTTCTGCATCAGCTTCTTTTTTAATCTCGAAAGCTGGAATTTCTTTGACCTGCTTCTTTATCACACGAACATCTTCATCATCTTGTTTATCTCTCATTCTTTCTTTATCTCTCTCGGCTAGAAATTTTAAGTGCTCTTTCATTTTTTCTGCCCAATAATCATCAGCAGTATATTCAACGTTTTGAGCAACAAAAGCTTTATGATCTGCAGTTCTGTTAGGATCATAATCATCCCAACTGAAATCTTTTGGAAGCCTTTCATCATCTTGATCTGTCAGACATGCTTTACTCTCAGCTGAAATATATTTGTCCCAACTAAATCCTTTTGACGATCTTTCATCTTCTTGATTCACTAGATAAGCTTTCTTTGATTCTTCAATCTCCTTCCGAGCATGAGCAGTTTGTGCTTGTTGTTGATACGGCTGTTGAGCAACTTGATGATAAATCGCTTTCTGATAATAATCATTATTTCCGAAAGGATTTTGAGCTCCACTTGCTTCGCGGTTTGTGCATTCTCTCTTGAAATGCCCTTTTTCCCTGCAACGAAAACAAGTAACTTTAGATTTATCAAATCCTAAAGTAGAAACATTTGCATCACGAAAATCATCTCTTCCCGTAATTTGTTTAAACTTTTCAGCTCTTCTCAACACACTAGCCAAACACCACTTTATATCCATTAACTCCATCTCCTCAGCATCAATCTGATCGTAATCCTCTTTTGTCAACATTGGATTTCCGATCCTTCCTGCAACTAAACTCCTATAAGATTCTAACACAGTCACCAACAAAGACATATGACTTTTGGCTACTTCTTCAGAATAATTTTGATCATTCTGAAGATTTAACGCAATGTTGCATTGTAGTACTTTGCCACTCTTAGTTGCTGAAAAATTTGGATCGAATGATGGATATGAAGAAAATCCCGTTTTGCTACTTGATCCTTGAGATGAA
The DNA here is from genome assembly GCA_030545235.1 of Helianthus tuberosus. Classification (NCBI taxonomy): domain Eukaryota; kingdom Viridiplantae; phylum Streptophyta; class Magnoliopsida; order Asterales; family Asteraceae; genus Helianthus; species Helianthus tuberosus. Next base: position 138,387,607 of record CM060394.1, read on the forward strand.
CCTCCAGAATAGCTTTTTGCATTGAAAGCTGTTTCAATCTTTGGTGCAATGTGAGTCTTATCACTAGAACCCCCCTTTGTAATACAGACCAATGTCTTGTTCACCATCAAAGTCCTTCATTCTTGCTATCTTTCTTTGTTCCATCTCTTGAGCTTCGAGTTGTTCAATAAACGAGCTCAGCGTTAGATTGTCAAATTCAGGTTTATTTTTCAACATCATCAGATATGTGCCCCAGACATCTTGTGGCAACGCATCAGCCAATTTTTCAATCAATACATCATTATCTTTCTTGATATTCAATCTCTTCATGTTCATGGTCAAATTGCAATATCTTTCTATAATTTGCTTGGTGTTTTCAGTTTTTAAACCACGAAATAGATCAAACTCTTTCTTCAGAAGTGACATTTTGTTCTTGATCATCTCTTTACTTCCAACAAACTTTGATTTTAGTTCTTTCCATATTGATTGTGCACTTCCGTTGTGTTGAAGTAAAATCAAGATTTCTTCCTTAATAGCTTGCTGCAAAAGATTAACCATAATCTTTTCATTTTTGTATTTCTTTTTCTCATCAACACCTAGATCTTTGATATCAACCTTCTCTCCGTTTTCTTTAACCGGTCTAATATATCGATATTCAGTACATTCCCATGCATCTAAATAATATGCTTGAACCCAATTTTCAAAACGTTCCGCCCATCCACTATACTCCTCAATATCCATAAGCTTAGGCGGTTTTTTGTAGGATCGAGTTGCGACCTGAATGAGTCGTTCAGAAGAGCTCTAGTCCGTTTCAGAGGCGGAAACTAAGAAACGAATGTAAAAACAGCTTGAATATCACTTTAAACGTCTTGTTTATTGATTTAATAGCAAATACAATCACAAGGAATATCGGCAGCACCTCGGTATCAAATCTGGAATCCTTACAAATGAATAGCTCTCATGCCTATTTATAGTGTTCTTGGTTTCTATTGAAAACACACATGTCAGCTTCAATAGAAACCTTTCATGAGAAACCTACAAGTTCCACTTTCAAAAGAAACCTACATATTTGACTTTGAATAGAAACCTACAATCCTGTTTTGTGAAATCTAACTTATGTGATGATGTAACACATATGATGTCATCATTGATGTAACATATGTGATGTCATCATTCTTGACGATGACTTCATGCACGAACAGAACTGTAACAAGTCCAAGACTCGATGTAAGACGAAGACGACAGATGAAAGCACCAACAGACTTCCCCTCAGATGTTGACGAGTCTCACATGTCGAGTCTTTGCATCTTCAGTCTTAATCAGTCTCTGAGCTTCACTCTTTCACTCAGCATTAACAGACTCCCCCTAACAATGTGCTGGCATTCCGTTAGTTCTTCAGCATCATCTGCTTTAGGATCATAATCTGGCTAGTTTTTTTTTCTGAGGATGTTCCAAGATTGTAATCTGACTCTCATCCAGCTCAGGATCATCAATCCATCTCATACTTAAACCTGCACAAACTCACTCTACCTAAAAGTAAATTTTATGTATTTAACAATTCAATGTATGCATTAACTCTGACTCTCTCTCAAAATAACTCAATAATCTTGAAGAATCATTTTAAAATTTGATTATTTTTCTTTTCAAAACACATTTTCCCAAACCATTTGTTCATCATGTCTAGCACTTGGAATTTTGACAATCAGCTCTCCAACATCAGTTGTCGAAAATCTTTTTGAGTTTTACAAAAATTTATGCTAAAACACACCGAAAATCTTTTTGTATTTTTGAATGTAAAGAAATGCAATAAAGAAATATATACAGACAATATTTTTGTGAGTTTTGTGTAAGAGGATCATATCAGATTTTGACACGTCACAAGTACCGTTGAGCTTAATTACACATTAAGAATTAAACAATTCACTTAGATTGCCGATATACTGATCCACTTAAATTTTCACACAAATTTCAACTGATTCAGGATATGAGTTAGGAGTTTTAAGAACTTAAACTCATTCATGTGTCCCACCTCTTGAATATACTCCCGTATCCAGATCCCAATATTCAGTCTTACAGGTGAGTATACCACAGATGATATCTGTAAGGGATTAATAAATTATGAAGAATCATGAGAGCTCAGGTCAGAACTACCGTTCAGCAGAGAGATCATGACTCGACTTTTGGGTGTGTCCCCATTAGAGGATCTTTTGTATTACAACAGCAGCGACTATCAATTTTATTGTTTCATCAGCTTGCTGAGGGCGATGCTATGTTTCAAGCATTTGCAGAAAGCATTATCTTCAGCAGAAGTCTCGGGATAATACCCCAGATATCACTGAGTATAAAGACCTAGTATCTCAGAAAAAGGGACCTTTCAAACGAGATTTCAGGGGTTACCTATATATCCAAATAGTGTTCCCCACAAAATAAGCAAGTTTGAATTTAAGTTTATATCCCAAAAAGCTTACTAAATGTGTAAAAACCTATCGGCATATCATCAGTGAGACCGTTTAACGCTATTTAATCATTACATTTCTTTAGCATACTGTAACTGTCTACTGATGTACTATCATTTCCTCTTCTTTAACACAAAAACTCATTTTTGAATTTTATCATGTTTTTGACTTTTTCAAATTTTCTAATGTTTTTGGATTTTCTGAAATTTTTACTCCACCTAAAATGCAAACACATTTTAGGAAATTTGAAAATAAACTATACAATAAAGTGACAACCGATATCGAATTGCTTCAATTCGCCATCCACTAGGCATAAACAATCAGAACTCCCCCTTTTCACAAAACTATTTTCTCATTATGATTTCAAAACACTTAAGTTTGTTTTAACCAAAATGATTTTTCCGGAAAATAAGTTTTATTGATTTTAAACCATTTGTAGGTTAGGGGTGTGGTTTATCACATTGTCTTCAACCACTTGTATGAGGATTACATCAATTTCAAACTAATGACCTTGAGTAATCACTTTGACAGAATCAACCTCTTACCACTTGTAAGACTATCCAAAACATATAACCACATGTAGGAATAAACCATCTACACAAACCATTTTACCAATCAAGATGCCGATTCCTGCTTCGCACTTACCTACCTGGAAGCTCCGGCAATTCACACTTATCCTGTAACAATTTAAACATTTTTAAGATTCAATCACAAAAACAATTATCAAGAAAGATGCCGATTCCTGATCCGCAATTACAAACTTGGGATCTCCGGCGTAGTCCTAAGACTTTACGAAAAACAAACTTCCATCCAAGTCTTCTCAGACTTGATGGCTTTCAGTTCTTGCGCAGTAGGGTTGTAAGTTGCCTTTTTAGTTGCATAAAAATCTTTAACCCCCTTAGCTTTCCCATTCAACATTTTCCCAAAAATTTTCTTAACACTTCCATTGAATGTTTTCTCGACATCAAACTTAGTATTCTCATTGTAAAACTGATTCGAGATATCAACCTTACCAACTTTCTTTTTAACCTCTTCAAATTTCAGTGATGGAAACTCATCATCATTCACTGAAATTTTCATCTCAACCTGTGGCTCTTCTGGCTTTGTGGAACCAGATTCATCGCCGACATTCACATCAACTTTCTTAACAACCCACACTTGGTTTTCATTCTCTTTCTTTTTATAAAAATTCTTTTTAGAACACTCACCAACCTCATAAGTTGAATTTTCAAAAATTTTAAGTCTGTCGGTTGGTGGTTCAACATCAACAACCTTTTCTTTCAATTTATGAAAAACTCCATGTTTTGTTTTGGCATTTTTCTGACAGTTCCATGCAATGTGACCAACTTCATTGCACTTGTAACAAGTTCGAATCTCTCTTTGATAAACCACTTCAATTCCATTCTTCTTCTTTTCAGCAAGAAACTCTTGATTTGACTGTCTCCAGAATGGTTTCTTCTGTTCCTCTTCTGCACTTCCACCTGACACAAATTCTGTTTTTGTTTTAAAATTTTTCAAATTTTTATGATTTTCTGGTGGAATAAATCCAAGACCTTTGTTTTTGTAGCTACGATTTTGGTTTAGTTTCTTTTGAAAACCAGAACCAGAATTGTAACCCTTTTTCTTGTTTAGCCGTTGTTGAACTATTGAAGTGTACTTTTTAGGTTTTTCAATAAGATTTAAATCTTTTATTTCAGAAATATTAATTTTTGTCATTTTGAAAACCTTTTTTATCATGTCAAAACGAACACTTCTTATTGGAAACTCTTTGTCAGAGTATAATTTGTCAGAATCATTTAAAATGTATGCAACTTCAAATGTTTCATCATCCAAATTTGCTTTCGATAACAAAAATTCTTTACTATAAGATCGTTTAACCGACGACTTTGGACTGTTGACTGACGAATTTGACCCTCCAGACTCAGACTTTGACTCGGACTCCTCCTCAGTATCCAACACCTGATCGACCACCTTTTTGATTAACTCAGACTCATGATCAGTATCGGACGAGGTAAACGTGATATCAATATTATCTGGTAAAATATCAGTTGCGTTGGTTTTTAGCTTTATATTGACTGCTTTTTCAAGTTGCTCCTCGTTTGGTTTTCTAGGAGAATACCCTTCCCAAATTGGAGGCGGACACTTGTTATAGCTAACAGTCGGTTTCTTACCACTATCTTTCTTTTTCTTTGGCTTCTCATCTTGAAAAGCTTCCATACCTGCAACAGTTGGGTAAATACGATCAATGAGATCATCAGAACTAGAATAACTTTGTAATAAACGTCTAATTCTCTCATTCTCAATCTTTTCTGTCTCCAACTCTTGCTGCCATTTAGCACTTTCTTCGATGTAAAAGTTGATGGCTTTCTGCTTTGTCATCATCACAGCATTCATCATAGTTAGTGCTTGTTCTCTTTCTGAATTTGTCTTTTGAAGACCAGTTACTGTTTTGTTCAAGACATCATAAGATTCTTTCACATAATTGAGGTTGAACAGTAACTGCTCTTTCTTCTTCTCATATTCAGCAATGATGTCGTCTTTTGCAGCACATTCTTTGCAAGTTTCCAAACACTTCAAGCAAGGCTTTACAACTTCAACAATCTTCTCAATCTCGATTGTCTTTACCACTTCAACCACTTTTTCTTCTTCAATCACCTTCTCTTCTACCTTCACTCGCTCAGACTCAACCATCTCCTCAGTAACACTTTCAATGTTCTCTTTCTGAACAACATCTTCAGATTTCTTTAGTTGTTGTTCTTTAGCAGCTCGTTTCTCCTTCAGTTTCTCCAGGCGATCTGCAAAATAGAAATGAAAACTTTCAGGAGAAAGATGAGATTTTGCAACATTTATATGTTTCTCTTCCTCATCATCACTGCTACTATCAACTGGTGACTGATCAAACTGTACAAATTTTTCCGAATCAGCATCTGATAAACCAGAATCTGACGGTGTTTGATCAAATATAACTTCCTTTTCTGAACTAACAACATTTTGTACACTCTCATCTGAACTTTGTAGACTTTCATCAACACTTTCTGAACTTTCATCAGAAATAACAGACTCTTCATCCACACTCTTTACAGTCACTCCAATAGACTTCATCCATGTGGTAAACATGTCTGGTTCTCTGACAATCTTAGCAATGAAAGCTTTAAAATTCCCATTCTCATCTGCAAACATATTCCAGCTGAAGCCTTCAGGTAGCCTCTCATCATCTTGATCGACTATGCATGCTTTTCTATTAGGAGAGATATAATTATTCCAGTCAAAATCCACCACACAAACTCTTTTTGAATCCTCGAGTCTTCTACCATGAGCCGTTTGTGAGTCTTGTGTTTGACCAACTTGCTGATAAATGGCTTTCCAGTAGTAATCATCTTTTCCAAACGGATTCTGAGCGCCACTAACTTCTCTGTTCTTGCACTCCCGCTTGAAATGGCCTTTCTCCCTGCAACGAAAACAAGTAACTTTAGATTTATCAAAACCTAAAGTAGATACATGAGCATCAAGAAAGTCATTTCTCCCGGTAATCGTTTTGAACTTTTCAGCACGTCTAAGAACACTCACAAGACACCATTTGATATCCATCAGTTCCATCTCTTATGCGTCTATTTGATCGTAATCCTCTTTGGTGAGCATGGGATTTCCGATCCGACCAGCCACTAGACCCTCATAAGATAACAATACGGAACCAAGTAGAGCCATGTGGTCTTTAGCAGTATCTTCTGAAAAACTTTGACCTTCTGGAAGATTTAGAGCGATGTTGCATTGAATCACATAACCATTTCCTGTCTTGGTGCTTTGAGACTGAAAGCTTTCTGATGAACTCTTTGGATTAACACTCGGATATAATGAGAAACCACTGCTGCTTTTGTTTGAACTTTGATCAATTTTTTCTGTAGAATCCCCAACACTATACGCAGTCTGGATTTTCGGACTTCTCTCAGCTTCTGGAACCGGAACACTCCCTTTATAATACATTTTTACATCCTGTTGACCACTTGAACTGTTCATCCTCACGATCTTCTGCTGTTCCAAATCTTGACCCTCAATCTTTTCGATAAACTCACCAATTGATAACCCATCATAAACCCCTGTGTTTTTCAGGATCATCAAATAAGTTCCCCCACTCTTTTTGCGGTAACCCATCAGCTAATTTGTCTACCCACTCTTCAGACTCCTTTTTTATACTAAGCATTGACATAGATCGCACAAGGTGACAGTATCTTTCAATCAGCTTCTTTGTGTCTTCACCTGGTAGACTGCTGAACAGATCAAACTCTTTCTTTAACAGTGCCTTCTTGCTTTTAATCATTTTCTCGCTACCCTCAAATTTGACTTTAAGTGCATCCCAGATTGACTTTGCAGTTTTGTCATGCTGTAGCAGAATGAAAATGTCTTCTTTGATAGCTTGTTGCAACAGACTGATCATCATTTTTTCGGCTCTATACATATCACGTTCTTCATTACTAAATTCAGATATTTTCTTGTCAACTTTCAAATCAGTCTGTGGCAAAACATATTTCTTCAAAATACACTCCCATGATCTCAGATGGTTTGCCTGAACCTAGTTCTCGAATCTATCTTTCCATCCATAATATTCTTCGATACTCATCAATTTCGGGGGCTTTTGGGTGGTTCCCGTCTCATTTTCCAAATTCATGTTCTGAACAATGGAAGCCGGAGTAGACGAAGATGTAGTGAACGCGTTGTAGAAATCGTTTTCCATGATTCAGTATCGAGAGTTTACAAAAACACAAGTTTCAAACAATCTGGACACCAATTTGCTTCGAATCACCTTGTAAAATACCTGACAAATACCTTCAAGAGAAACCTGATTCACCTTCAAGAGAAGCCTGATTAACCTTCAATAGAAACCTGATTAACCTTCAATAGAAACCTGATTAACCTTCAATAGAAACCTGATTAACCTTCAATAGAAACCTGATAATTTCAAACGAAACCTGTCAATTTCAAACGAAACCTGTAGTGTTCGTTCAATAGAAACCTAGTTTTTGTCCAATTTTGTCCATTTTTAATCCGTATTTTAACATGAAACTTTCAAGGGTTTGTCTATGTCCAATTCCGAGTGCACTGTGAAAATTTGAACCAATTTGGACCGTGAAATCCTGTTCGATTGAAGAAAGAAGGTGTAGAAACGAGAAATTTCAATGAAAATCAGCTGTAATCTGTAGAACTCCTCCTCCTGAGCTCTGATACCACTTGTAGGATCGAGTTCCGACCTGAATGAGTCGTTCAGAAGAGCTCTAGTCCGTTTCAGAGGCGGAAACTAAGAAACGGATGTAAAAACAGCTTGAATATCACTTTAAACGTCTTGTGTATTGATTTAATAGCAAATACAATCACAAGGAATACCGGCAGCACCTCGGTATCAAATCTGGAATCCTTACAAATGAATAGCTCTCATGCCTATTTATAGTGTTCCTGGTTTCTATTGAAAACACACATGTCAGCTTCAATAGAAACCTTTCATGAGAAACCTACAAGTTCCACTTTCAAAAGAAACCTACATATTTGACTTTGAATAGAAACCTACAATCCTGTTTTGTGAAATCTAACTTATGTGATGATGTAACACATATGATGTCATCATTGATGTAACATATGTGCTGTCATCATTCTTGACGATGACTTCATGCACGAACAGAACTGTAACAAGTCCAAGACTCGATGTAAGACGAAGACGACAGATGAAAGCACCAACAATTTTGCATGGTGCCCATTTCATTTTCTAGCATTGTATTCTGAGTCACAGTGATCGGGGTAGCAAAGGCGTTGTAAAACTCGTTTTCCATGATTCGGTATTTAAAAGTTCACACAAACAGATTGTTCAAACGAATTGGATAATTCTCAAACGAACTGGAATTATTTCACACGAAATGAATCTGATATGAATTGCCTTTGATGCGAACTGAGGTCAATAACACTCAATTCGTACGAAATGGTGACAAATCTGTTCAATCCGTGTGAATTGGAATCAACTTAACCAATCCGTACGAAATGAGATGTATGTTTCACACGAAATGGCACTTTCAAACGAAATGGACAATTGATGCGAAATGGAATACTGTTTCAAACGAAATGCCCCTTGGTGCGAAATGGAAGCCTGTCTCGTGCGAAATGGATGCAAATTCAAACGATCTGGTATCCAATTCGTGCGAATTGGAGCTGACGTCACACGTTCGGACAGTTTTTGATAAAATTGATCAAGTTTTACTTCGATTTTAGTTCTGATTCTTTCAAGGTTTTCTTAAAACAGTGTTTTGCACGTTGTATGTGAAAATCAAGCCATTTTATCCGTGAAAACTTGGTTAATTTTGAAAAATATGAATAAGAATGAGTAGAAGTCAGAATTTTTGATGAAAAATAGTTGAAATGGTAAGAACTCTTCCTCCTGAGCTCTGATACCACTTGTAGGAACGTTTGCACGACCAAACGAGTCGTTCAGAAGAGATCTCGTCCAATACGAAAGGCGGAAACAGACGTATCGGAGTTATTTCAGCTGTTTTGCACTAAGATTCACTTAAACTGTCTCTTGTATTGATATCAGATCGTTTTACAATGCTGGAGACACTTCGGCAGAGCTTCGCTACCGGAATCGAAACGTTACAAATGAAAGACTCAAGGCATCTATATATAGGCAACCCATTTCGTACGAAACAGGTTCACATGAAATGGCCAGTGTTCATTTCGTACGAAATGGACATTTCCATTTCGTGCGAAATGGATCAATCCTATATATTTCTCATTTTTCTCGTATAACGTGCCCTGATCTATCTAATCTATTACAAGACTCGATACAAGACGAAGTCGACAGACATATGCACCAACAAGAGTTAACCAAAGTGTTTACATCACTTCAAAATAAACCAAGTTTTAAAAGTCTACAACAAAATTCAAGTTGTAAAAGTTAAAGGATTTGATCCTCATATCACCGCAAGGAGGCATGATATGATGAACAATCCAACAAAAGAGGCATGAAGTTAGGACGCTCGACATCTTGAAGCAAAAACCCGCAAAGCTTTCCACTAATTTCCTGAATTACATGTAAGTTTGAAAAACGTCAACAAAGTTGGTGTGAATTCATGCAGTTATTGTGTAATAAATGAATATTTGTAAAATGTGAGATGTATTTATATGAAAAGTGGTATGTAACGTAATTGGAAATCGAGATCATTAATGTTTCGCGAGGACATTAATATGTGTGACGACATGGGAAGTATCCAAACCTTCGATATTTTTGTGCCGATTTCCCTTCGAATGGGACAAAAAAGCACTCTTTCGTGTGCGTCAATGTAGACCAAGAGTGGGGCTGCCAAAACCCAATAGATCTAACCCATTGTTCCTTGGTCTAGTTGTATATGTGATTAATGGTACTTAAGTTCCACCCTATTCGCACATGATCTAGTTTTATCATTCCTTAGTCTAACCTATCATTTGTACATGTATTTCCCCCAAAAGTTTCGAAAACTATAAAACATTTAAAAGAGGGGACATGAACTCACAGTTTTGCATCTTGATGCATACTACTTCACCGGTACTTCCTTTGGTTCGCGATGTAACCTATAAGTGTTCTAAATATGTTAATCACCTAAGCTTATGATTTACTATGTACAAGTTATCCATCTTGTTTTGTCTTAGGTGTATATGTTCTAGAGTTGTTATTATATATTCTACAACATATATATAGTTTTGTATATTTGTGAGTTGTGTTAACGGATCTAGTTCTTCATTCGGCTTCGTGCCTTGCACGAGTAAGATGTGCATGTCCGAGATATGTGTGGGTTGTGCCCATTGTAGTCGGGTCTCACGTATTCGTCGCGTTATCGTTATTTTAAATTGTATTTTCTATTTGTAAATATATATATTTTTATTCTCAAATACTATATATATATATATATATATATATATATATATTGTGTCACACCCCCAAAATACCACAAGCGGAAACCCCCGCGAGGTGTGTGACGTACCAGGATCTAGCCACTAATCATATTGAACTCATAAAACTTTCATTTATTAACATTAAGTGTTGCAACATTACAAATAAATTACAGTGTACAGCGGAAGCATAATTCATTCGTTAAGTGTTTATAAACCACATGTAAAATCCATTAGATTTGTGTTGCGATTCCATGTATCTCGACCCATGACCACTCCAGCCTCCCAGACAGCAAGTTCCAACAATATGCACCTAAAGGCCTGCAAGGCATGTAACAACGAGTCAACAACAAAGTTGAGCGAGTTCACAGTTGGTTGTTTAGTTTTACAAGTTTGTTTTGAAAACCATAAGTTGTTTCGTAAACCACGAGTTAACCAGTATCTTTGTTTCCCAATCCATATCCATAATCAGTGGGGGGCTTCCGCATGTGAACCACTAGACCGTTACCATATCGACAACTGACGAAAATAAGTTGTGCCCTACGTCAATGTCTATCATCATTGACTAAGTGCCCAGATCCATTAGTACACGCCCGTCCGACCGGCACGGTGTGAGGCTTGTCAACCCTAATAGCGCTATTAAATAATGACCCGCTCGCCATTGGCCCGGCGATTAAGTCGATATAAAAATGAGGGACTTCATGATAGAGTTTTGTCTAGTAAGTTTAAGGTTGTTGTCCTACCCAAGGAGGACGAACGTACGTATTTTACCCAAGGAGAATACGCAGGATTAATATTGGCATCCTACCCATGGAGGATATGCAGGTTCCGTTTTAGTTCTTTAACCCATTCCCAACCACCGGGAATCCCATGCCTTAGAAAGAGTGTGAACTCACCTTTGGTTTGCTCGGCAGATAGTCTACTTGCTAAATAACTGTTGGTCAATCGCGTCCTATTATAGTTATTACATCTAATCAGGTTCGCATACAAGTACTTCATGCAATTGTTCACATATAAAAATCAAGTAGCACAGAAGGCGTCACATATAACCCAATTATACTACCCGACCCATTGTATTAAACTCAGCCAAAACGGTGACCTCGGCCCACATTCCATGTTAACAGTTCATAACCTTCATCATGCAAGTACGTTTCACAATTAATTCAAGCCCGATCCAACTGTACAACAAGTTGTATGTGTGTGAGGCCCAACTATCCCAATACGCCACACATGTAGCATGCCAGCCCACTTGAATTAGACATGGCCCAACATAATTTGATTTAGTTCAAATAAATGCAGCAGTCCATTTAACCTATGATAACCCACTAATATGTATGCGATTAGTTAAGGCATTCGGCCCAGTCTTTTCTTTTTAAATGGAGCGGCCCAATGAATCTAATGGTGTGTGTGTGTCCCAGATTTAATAAACTAAATTAAATGTGTATGTTCAACACTTTATGTGCGGCCCAACCGTTATACACCACCCAATCCAATTACGTTTACCATTGCTCTATTCATTAGAACCCACTAACCTACAATGGCCAACATATAATCTGTTACCTAAGTCAAGAATCATGAAATCTACTTCACTATACCTACCTCATATATTCTAATGTCACAACAATTAATTTGGCTAGCATAACCATTATCAAAACTAGTAATGATGGCCGACCACTGTTATTGTTTTCATACTATTATTGGACCAATTCTAGTAGTGGGCTGCAAGTTGATTTCTATTGGACCAATTTTTTAGCATATTCTATCTAATCTAAAGACACATACAATCACTTTTTAATGCCAATCATATGCACCTATGAATCAATGGCCGACAACCATGTGATGATCTTTATCCAATGGACTGCAAACAATCAATCAATACACACCATGTGAGGACCACAAGAATAAGACAAGTAATGATCACACTAACAAGTTATGCAAACAATCAATACACATAAGAAAACGAGATGCTATAACTAACCAGGCTACGCAAGACTCCAAGAACGACCTTCAAGCGGAAGGGTTTCGACAAGGGGGGGGGGGGGGTTCTCCTGTCGCCGTGCGTAACTTGGGAATAGGTAGGGTTGGATTTGAATTCTTATGATAAAAGTTTCAATGCTACGTATACATATATATACTACGAATTGGACGGTTCATTAAATTGGTCAAAGTGATAAAGGGCTCATGCCCAACTAATAGCGCTGAAACATGTATAGATCAAGGGGCTCGAATTGGGCTGTCACAAAACTGAGTTGATTGGGCCGAATTTTACACAGGGGAAAGGGGTGTAATGTGTACGTACATGGGGGTTAGGGAATTTGGTTTGGGTTAGTTTATTTAGGTAATTTATCATTATTATTATTATAAATATAAGAATAACTAATAAAGATTTATATTAACCAACTAACATAAATGTAAAATATTCACGCTAAGGGTTCGGGCCTCAAAAGTTTCGAGTTATGCGGTTTAGGTCATGGTTCAAACGGTTCGAGTAGGTTCATCACCAAATGGACTTGGTTTTGACTACAAGTTTGCACACAATAGCTAAATGAGTACAAATTTAATTCTTCGAAAATAGATAAGTATATATTTATTCGTAAAAGCGAAACGAACGATTTATACCTCGAAGTTGCGGGTTGTCACATCATCCCCAAGTTGAAAGAAATTCCGTCCCGAAATTTAGCACGTAGTTACTGAGGAAGCTAGATAAGTTGCGTGGTTTTCCTGTGGTGTCACATATTGAGTCCTTGTATACGGTATGTGTTAAAAATAAATAATATATTTTTAACTTATCCTTGTATATGTATTCTTGTCCTTCTATTTGTTTGACCAAGTCAACGTCGATTTATACTTTTATTCAATAATATTTTCAATATTATTTTAGTATAAATATATTTGTAATTTTACCAAATGTATACTTAGGCAAGTATACATGTATTTAGGTGTAAACACTTATGTATTTTTTGTTTAATGTCAAAAATCATTTCTTATAATTTTATACTTTCCAGAATTTATATTTCTTAAAAATAATATACTTTTAAGGCTTGTTTAATATATATATTTTTATCACACTTGTTGAATATATATATATATTTTGCTTCTTTATATATATATTTTTGTCCATAAAATCCAATGTCCATATGTCCATAATTCTTGGTAAGGATATATATATATATATATATATATATATATATATATATAGAAACGGGTTCGGGAGAAAACGCTCAAAAGTGTGAGAACGGTGAGAACGCATCCTGGCCCAACACGTGTCACGCCTCTTAGAGAAGGGCGGTGGGGCTTTTTTGTCCTTTATATTTCTTTTTTAAACGCGTGTCCCTTCATCTTTCCATTTTTTTGGCGTTTAATAAATACCCGGCATTTTTATTGTTTTTAGATCAGGATCATAGTAAATATTTTGGCGTTTTAAGTATTGTTTTGGCGTTTTTATTGTTTTTTAGATCAGGATGCTGGCCTTTATTTTTTCTTGATTTTATTATATCAAGTGTTTTGCCATGTAGGATACAGGCCTATAATGTGACAAGAAATTATGACGTTCGGAAAAGATAAATAAATTTCAGTTTTCCATCTAGTGGCTTTTAATATAAATAAATGTTTGACAATAATGATACCGTCTCTTCATTTTACTGTTTTAGCAATTACTGTTTCTTTCAATTTTCATCTATCAATTAGTGTTGATTTTTCCAGTAATACTTTGTTTGCGTTTTTTAGCTTCTTATATAACAACATCATGCTTTGCTAGCATTCGTTCTCACAATTTTTCACACTATCAGGTGTTTTGGTGTTTGTAGTTTTTGGCGTTTTATACTCAGTTTTTTTTAAATTAGTAGAGAATTAGATAATAAAGAATAGAGAATTAGATAACAAACAATAGAAAATGAAAAAAAAAATTAAAAATCATAATCTAATTTCTTATCCAAATCTTCACTGTCATCAGTCTCTTCTACTTTAACTTTTTTGGCGTTTTGAACCTGTTTTTGAATACCTTATGTAGATCCTTATATTCCTACATAACGCCTGTCTTTAGAAGATGCTTATTTTTTGTGGCATCCTTTATGGTGGGTGGATATATACTTGTTTGATGACATGTTGAAGACCAACGCCTGCTCTAATGTATTGATCCATTCATGCCATCAATATATTCATCAAGAACAAAGTGACATGATGTCATATCAGTGTCATCAGTCTCTTTTTCTTGAATATTTGTCCATCTCATTCAGCAAAAGATTATAGAGATACCCAACTCAGAGAAGAATCCATTCAGTGAAACTTCATTTAGATCAATACTCAATATAGAAGAATCGAGGTTCTGCATCTGTGGCTTTCTTAACTATTTTTGTTAGGATCGGAGGCTCTCATCATTATGTTTGTTTGTATGTTTTGAACAATTTGTGAATATGAAAACATGTAAAGTGCAGCGGAAATGAAAACAAACTTTGTAAACACAATCAAAGGAGAAAATAGTTTGATAAACAATTGCTTCTCATAGAGTCAAAGGATTTACAAATCAAAGCAAAAGATTACAGATATGCTTACAAACTAAACTCCCCCTCAGCCTGATTCCCCAAGGTTGGTTGCACACAAGATGAAAGGATTAGACATGAGGAGAAGAACCCGCTCAGTCAATCAAATGTAACAGTACAGGGTACTGTTACATTTATAGGCAAACCAAACCACTGAGGTATCTCAGCTGACGTCACCATGAAAGCGACGTCTAACAGCCTAACAACCTGTATCTACTGTCCTTACACAAACACTGCTAAACCTAACTACTGACTATACATAGAACAAATAATTCACTAAACAGCTGCTCTCTCTTTATGTCAGTGCTTTCCTCAAGGTTGACCAGTCCTTGATTGGGCAGTGCTTTAGCATCAGTAGATATGACCAGTAGTTGTTGAATACTTTATGGATTTGATCAGCAGTTGAAGGACCAGCAGTAGTTGTACATGAACAGCGGATAAAAACCATCAGTTGTTATAAATCACTTTCAAGGGGAAAGCTTAGAGTAAACTGCTGCTTATTGTGGATCCACTGTTGTGACCTGGTTTTGGCTTTACATCATCTGTTCCTCTGGTAGGGTTCAATCCCAACAATCTCCCCCTGGAACAGATGATGCCAAAACCCTTCATTATTCTGGATCTTTATTTTCTCATCAGAAATTCCTTAGCTACTCTTTTAAATTGTACTTCAAAGTCCATGGAACTTGTGTCATCCTCATCCCTGCACAGTGTAAGCTCAAGGAGATCTTGCAAATCTTCAACACCCAGGCCATGTGCTGTTTCCCTTGATATATGCTTCACTTCACCATTGGACCTGAGCAAAGTCAATACATGGGTCTTTTGATCAGACATCCACTTTAGTATTTTTGAATCCAATGGGTTTCTTAGGAGAGATTTATTTGAATGATGAGTTTGGAGATTGAGGCCCGGTGATGACAACTTTGAGCAGTGTCTTGAGATTTTGCTGTTTCTTGTAGTTCTGCTCTAAGTGTCTGAATAACCATCTTCATGATATATTCTTCTCAAGCTTGTTCTTCTTTTGATATTTCTGCATCCATCTGCTTTGTTTCCTTCTTTGATGAAGGATGGCAGCAGGTGGTGTTTGTGGTGGTTGATTTAGTGGGGATGGCAGTGGTTGTGGTGTGTGTTGATGTGGTATTGGTGGCAGTTGTTTAAGTGACAGATGTTGTTAATGGTGGAGGTGTAAGTGATTTTGTGGGAACAGAAGTTGTGGTTGAAGTAGTAACTGGCTTAGTTTTAGAAGCTGTGGTGGTTGATTGCCTTGTTTTTTTAACAGGACTCTTCTTTAATGAAGTACCAACCTCTTCTTTTTCCTTTTTGCAGAACTAACTTTTTCTCAACCAAAGCTCTGCTCTCATCCCTTACCCTTTTAATATCAGCAGTGGTTTTGAGACCAGCTGAATTGACTTGACTTTGAACGATCCTCATTTGTGTATCTTCATCATCTGCTTGAATTTTCAGGGTTTCATTACCTCCCTTTTCCTTTTCTTTGACAGATGTTTCAGCAGAAGATACTGAGAGATTTTCCTCAGAGTCATTTTTCTCCCCCTTTTTGGCATCATCAACTCTTTCGAAAATAGTGAAGGGGTTGAAATAAATTCCACAGCTCATCTGGAGTAGGAGCAGATGATGGAGTAGCTGTTGGAGATGGTGCAGCAGTGGATGGTACCGTTTGTGCTTTCAACAACTGTTGCAACATGTCTTTGATTTCTGCAACAGATGTATCCAGTTTATCAATTCTAGCCGTCAATTCTTGGTACATTAAACCATCACCCAACTTAATGGGGTCATCTGATTTCCCACTAATAGTGGTTGTAACAGTGGTTGATTGAGGAAGTGTATCCCAAAAATCATCCACTGTTGCCCCTTTGTCTTGGTACTAGGGACTTCTTTCTTCATAATGAGAAACACTTTTTAGTGAACCAGTGAAAACTGGATACACAAGAATTCCCAGTGAAGAAATTGCCTTCAAGGAAGTCTTATTGATGAAACTACTGTCCAAGTGCAAACCAGTGGGTTCAGCACTTGTAGTAGCTGCTTCACTTAAACTACCACCAAGAGTTACTTGTAACTCAAGGGGTGTAACCTCCTCAGTTGTTGCTGGGATAACAGAGGTATAAGCATCAGACTCAGTCACTTGTTGGAGTGTATTCTCAGTAATAGGTGGTTGTGAGGAACTGATTTATGTCTGAGTTATATCCAAAGCATGCAACAAGGTCATTATTGAAGTGGTATTTGTGAAGTGATGACGGGAGTTGAAAGTGAATTTGTCTCGGGCAGTGGACTGTGGATGATGGAATCAAGTGATTCTAGAGCATCATAATTTGGTGTCCCTGTTTTTACAACCTGTTCTTTTTGAGAAGAAGCAAGAGGAGTTTAAGGCATGGGTTGAGACCTTTCTACCATCTGCTGTGAGGAAGTAGCAGCAATGGTTTCTAGTGACTTTTGTTTTGTCACTGGCAGTTGCTCTGGGATCTCATCTTCCAGAGTTGCCTTTATTGCAGGTTTGGGGGGCTTTTGAATTTTCTTTTGTTTTGGTCTTTTGGTGGATTTAGGTGTGGGTTTCACAGCAGTTGTGTTACTGCTGTGATCACCTTGAGCAGTGGGCTCAGCAGCAGATATCTGAGGAGCAGTGGTAGCTGCTAAAATCTGCTCAGGTACCTCTGCTTTTGTTTTGGAAATTTTTGATAGCCTTGTAAATGTTTTCAGGTGTAAGGCCATTTATTTGAAAAAGTGATGATGGCATCTGATGCACACAACTGTTGAATAACATCTGTCCACGTGTAACCTCTGTTGTAAATCAGTGTTTTGCACAAACAGAGGATACACTTTGGCAGTGAATAGATTTTACTATTTAACAGAGTTTTAATGCCATTAGTGCTTTGAACAGACTTTGAGGATTTATTGAAAAATTCAATTTTAAACTATTTTTAAGGTTATCTTTGATTTTTCTAAAAACATTTTTATGCTATTTACACATGGAACACAAGAAAGCTTGCTTTAATCCAAGTTTAGCACTCCAATCACAGGGATCAAGTTTTTAACAGTAGATGAATCCAATTCTTAGGTTTGTACATCTACCAACTGATCTTTAGGATGGACATGTTAAGGATGAAATCAAACCTTTTTATAGCAATCCCTCACAAGGTGATGTCTGATAATGAATGATGGTGAATCAATGAGATATTGAACTTTTGATGATATATTTCAGCTACTTGACTGTCCTGCATAAAAACAATCTTTTGAGCAACTATACCAAAATTCAATAACATATTTTGAAGTTAC
Organism: Helianthus tuberosus; assembly: GCA_030545235.1. Lineage (NCBI taxonomy): Eukaryota > Viridiplantae > Streptophyta > Magnoliopsida > Asterales > Asteraceae > Helianthus > Helianthus tuberosus. Next base: position 138,405,767 of record CM060394.1, read on the forward strand.
AAACAGTTGGACTTTTCGGCAACATCATCAGCATCATAATATTCTTCAATCAGTGGTTGGAAATATCTGCTGCATGTGCACATTCAATAACACCTTGATGTTTGTACTTGTTTTGAGTTTGATAAAACTTGACAACCATGCTTCAACATATGCAATGTTCTTTTGGGACTCACTTTTTGCCAAATAGATTCGCATCCTTTGGCTGTGGCACAAGATTTTCAAACTTGTTGTCACTGAACTGCTGAAGCTCCTCTTAAATGACACTACCCAACTTTCTGTCTTTTAGTTCCCCTAAGGTACCTGACATGTTGATGGAATGCTAGAACTGGCAATAAGAGAACATATGTTTTAGGATTGAACTTTTTAAAGGAATCCCTTTTCATTGATGTTGTCAAGTGTATGGTAAAATGGATGTGATTAAAAAAGGATTGAGGTTTAAAAGGTGAGGCTGCAGATGTGAGTCATCTGAGCTAACAACTGTTGGTGACTTTAATGATCCAACAACTGTTTGAAGGTGAAAGTGGAGGAATAAAAGGAATTTGTGATAACCAGTGTTGATTTTTATCCACTGTTAGTAGATTTTTATCAACAGTGGTTGTGGACTTGGAAATAGAGGTGAAGGGCTACTTTGATCAAGCAATTGTTGAGGTAGCAGTCAAGTGATTTCTATCCATTTTTGATGGACTTCTATCAGCAACTGCTGGTGGATCAGTGGGTGAGCTTTACCAGCTGTTTTGTACATCTGCTGCTCAGATGAAGGAAATGATTTTGTCCTGTGATAACACAGTATCATGTCCAACATCTTTTGATGGTGATAATGAGATATCTGCAAAGTAACATCCTGAATTTCCCTGAATCAATGAATGCACATAGTTGCTTTGATGACCATTATTCACCCAATTTTGGACTCTTTAAGTGTTTTATGTTTATACTCTTTTCTTTTGATTTCAAAAGTTTTGAGATAAACACATTTTTGAGTTTTTGTAATTTTTCTTCTTTCCCTTTTTACCCTTTCCATAGAAAAGTATTGAAACTTTTACTGGAAGGTTTTCAAGGAAAAAATACTCAATCCAAAATCATTTTCAGCAATGTTTTGAGAAATTTGGTCATTTTTGCACATGCTTATGCCAAATTTCACATTACTCATGATCTGGATATTTTGACTGCTGATTTTCTTAATGTATTCTTAACACAATTGATTTTGGTCCTTTTAGAGGACACTCAACCTGTTTTTCAATACATAAGATTCAAATCACTAAAGTTTTGATTTCCCTCTTTTTATGTTAACAAAGACACTAGTGCTTTTATCCGCATATAGGCTTTTGTCAACCATGAGGTGAACACCTTAGCTGCAGTTATGATGAAAACAACACAAACTTCATAATAACATTTGAAATCAATTTTGTAAAGATAATAATCACACCAAAGTCACCAGACAAGTTTCCAGATCTGAAACTATTGGTGATTTATGCATGACATCACTTGTTATGTGAATTTTGTGTGTCTTATGACATCTTGGTTGTTTTACAGAGTTTTTGAATAAACAACTTTGAACGTTATTACTCGTTACTCTGTTTTTCAACAAATACGACCAACCTTAGTATCAATGAAATTTGAGCTGAACTGTTATGTCAAATTGATTGTTAGATCGAATTTGACTGTCCAAGCTCTGATACCAATTGTTAGGATCGGAGGCTCTCATCATTATGTTTGTTTGTATGTTTTGAACAATTTGTGAATATGAAAACTGTAAAGTGCAGCGGAAATGAAAACAAACTTTGTAAACACAATCAAAGGAGAAAATAGTTTGATAAACAATTGCTTCTCATAGAGTCAAAGGATTTACAAATCAAAGTAAAAGATTACAGATATGCTTACAAACTAAACTCCCCCTCAGCCTGATTCCCCAAGGTTGGTTGCACACAAGATGAAAGGATTAGACATGAGGAGAAGAACCCGCTCAGTCAATCAAATGTAACAGTACAGGGTACTGTTACATTTATAGGCAAACCAAACCACTGAGGTATCTCAGCTGACGTCACCATGAAAGCGACGTCTAACAGCCTAACAACCTGTATCTACTGTCCTTACACAAACACTGCTAAACCTAACTACTGACTATACATAGAACAAATAATTCACTAAACAGCTGCTCTCTCTTTATGTCAGTGCTTTCCTCAAGGTTGATCAGTCCTTGATTGGGCAGTGCTTTAGCATCAGTAGATATGACCAGCAATTGTTGAATACTTTATGGATTTGATCAGCAGTTGAAGGACCAGTAGTAGTTGTACATGAACAGCGGATAAAAACCATCAGTTGTTATAAATCACTTTCAAGGGGAAAGCTTAGAGTAAACTGCTGCTTATTGTGGATCCACTGTTGTGACCTGGTTTTGGCTTTACATCATCTGTTCCTTTGGTAGGGTTCAATCCCAACAAATTTTTTTGGCGTTTTTAAAGTGAATGGTTTCTAGGAAATATGACGTTTGTTTTTGGTTTTGTGATCAGTTGATTGTGCAAAGACGTCTCTCTTATAAGATGTTTTTGATGCGTAGTTTAGGCGGGATTTTGTTTTATAATAAATGATATTAATAAAGTAGCCGTCTTTTCAGTTACTCTGTATTTTTACTGTATTTTTGTTTAGCTTTTTATGAGTTTTTAGGGTCATAGATTTTCCATCTCCCAAGTTTGGCCTTTTTGAATGGCTTTAGGTAGTTTTTGGCGTTTTTTCCATTTTTAGCTTTTATTAATACTTCTGCAAACTACTTTCATTATAGTTTGGGAGTTTTTGGCCTTTTTACTGCATTATGGCGTTTCACATGCATTATGACTAGTTGGCGTTTTATTAATATAATGTATTTTTTTATTCTAAGTTGAAAAATACATAACAAACAACAGAAAAAGAAAATAAAAAAAATAAAAATAGAAACAATTCATCTTCCAAATCTTCATTGTCATCAGTCTCTTTCTGCTTTGAATCATGTTCGCTGGTGGTTTGGCTTAGCCATGCTTGTGTTTTTGTGGCCGTTTGGAAACACAAAATGACATGAGTTTTTTTTTTAATATGTATCTTCAAACAACTCATCAGTGTCATTCGTCTTTTCATGCCATTATAATATTCATCAATAACAAAACACAAAAAATGACATAAGTCTGACACCGGCATCTTTTTGTTTATGATTTGTCCATCTCATGCAGCAAAATGTTATTTGAGTCACATCACCTCAGGGAAGAATGCATTATCCGAAACTTTGGCGTAGAACAATATTTGAATATACAAAAAACGATATTTGGCATTTTTGGCGTTTTACTGAGGAAATAGTGTATCTGAAAGAACCGTTGATTTTTTTGAATCTTTTGATGTTTGAGTGTTTTGGCGTTTTCTAAGATGAATGGTATATAATAGAAAATATGGCGTTTTTTGAGTAGTTGTGTTTGATGTTTTGGGGATTTTGGCGTTTGTAAGATGAATGGTATATAGTAGAAAATATGGCGTTTCAGGTTCTGGGGGTCTGTTTTTATGTCTGGGATGTTTTTGTTTATATAGGGATGTGTTTTGGTCCGTAATGGCGTTTTATTCATCAGTATGGTGTTTTGGTATAGAAGTGTAAAGACCTTTTTACCCTTAATGAGGCACGTCCACGTAATAAAATTGATGTTATTTACGAAAACGCCACCGCGCCAATCTAGTCCATAGATCGTTTGATCGGACGATCCATAAGCGTTCTCACCGTTCTCACACTTTCTACCGTTTTCTCTAAATCCCGACCCTCTCTCTATATATATATACATATACATATAGGAGGAGGTTCATTTGAGAAGAAAATTAAATTGAGAAGAAAAATAACAACTGGTACAATTGTAAAACGTTAAATAGTTTTTCTTTCATTTCATTTATTATCATCTTTGACTAATTAATTAGCCATAAAGGCTATCAACCTCCACACTAAATTTTTTGCCTACACACATCATAATTTATCCTACACGTTTTGAATTTTATCCTACACATGTTGAAATTTATCCTACACAACTCGTAATTCATCCTACACGTCTCGTAATTCATCCTACACTTTAATTTTTTTTTTTCTGCTTTGAAAAAATATAGTTTTTTTTTTGAAAAAGTACACTCTAAATTAACTTAATTGAAAAAATAAGTTACAAATTTAATGTAGTTAGATATTAAAAAGAAAGACTACTAATTAATGATCTATCTAACTTTACCGATATACCCTTACACCAATATTAAACACAAAAATTAAATGAAGTTAAATGAAGCATTCTTATTGGTTGAAATTTCTTCTGTTTTATTCTTACAAAAAAAAATTCTTCTCATTTGAACCCTCCACTATATATATATATATTGGGTAGGGATATGGTATAAAGTGTTTAAAATGTGAGAAGGGTAAGAAGTGTTTTAAACCATTTGATATTTGATCTAATGGTTGAGATCAATAGGGTATAAAAATGTAAATTGTGTTTTAATTAGAAGGACCTTATGTAAAATTGAAGGGTAATAGTGTCTTTTCAAATGTTTCAAATATTGTAACCGTATCCTACACAACCAAAACCCCCATCATTCTCCTAAAAACCAGCGACTTTCCTTCAAAAGTTGATTATCCGATTTCCTTGACTATTAACCCTTGATAAAACACTATTTGCGATTCCCTGATTTCTAGCTTGCAAGGTTACATTTTATGTTTCACCACACATTGATTGAGCTTATGTTACGTTAAACACTTAATGGCCCTAGAGATGGTTAATAACTTAGTAGTGCAAATTGTTCGACTGTTCGTTAAGATATCTTGAGCGGATATCTTGAACCCGTTACATTCGCACGAGATTAGGTAACATAGTCTATGTGCACACCCAGTATAAAAGTGATCAATATATTGTAATGTTTTAATAATATCCGTTCACACCAAATGTTGGGGCCGCACATCAAGTAATCGGCCCAAAGAACCCCCCTATTTGCTTACAACTTGATCCACAACTAATACAAACCCATGAAGAGGCCCGATATGTTTTCCTTGTGCATATACATTCTTAGCCTAAGCATGTAGGCATGCATCCTCATATTTTGCAAACAATAAACAAACCCTAACGCACACACATCCCCCACCTTCTCTCATAAGATCCGGCCACCGGCACCGAACTTCGGCGCCGTTATTCCGGCTGATCATACCATAAAGCCCATCCTTCTTCGTGCATCCTCTCACCTACATAATACCCACACTCACTTAATTAATCTAAGGAAGAGAAGCAGAAGGTCGGACGCCACCGGTAGGCGGCTGAGCCTAGGTAGTCAGAGGCAGAAGGCTATCTGGACTGCTGAGAGTCATTGAGCAAAAGGGTGGTGGCTGACAAGGGGATCGGCGGCAATAACGAAGGCGCAAACAGAGTGTTACCATGATTTACGGCGGCGGAGGCAGTGCTCCTGGAAATCAGGAAGGGTGCACGGTGTCGGAGTGTGGTGGCGCCGATGGCAGCACACTCCTCCTCCACGCGCGTGCACATCCATCCCCTCTTGCGTTTCACATCTTGGTTAGTAAACTGAATCGTTATTTAATTCGATCTCGCTGCGTTTTTGACTGCATGTAGGTTACTGATATTTATATTGATGAATATTAAAAGTATATAAAGAAAAGATATGGGTATACATATGCATTCTGTAGAAACCGTGACACATGAATGGGCATAGACGAGGAACTGATATGAATGATGATGGATGTTTGTGTGCATGAAAAGTATTTGTTACATGTTAATAATAGTTATAAGCTAGGAATCTGTTCTGGCTCGTATAGGTTTAATGATGATATTTTAATCATCAGGCTATGATCACATGGATAATATTAATTATGAGTAGCATAGGAGGTGCCATTCTTTATTCAGAATTATAGAATTTCAATGGCTATTGATTGAATCTTGACTTAGTTGGCCAAAAGATCATCACATGCAATATGTGATGCTTAAAACTAATGGCCGACAACCTCAAAGTCTTCACATGCATATGAAGTGTTGTTTTAGATTTGATTGTTGATCACTAGTATGATAGGCCCCACCATCTTATTTGTGAACCTTGTTTTGGACACACAGTGCAACCACCCAATTTGGCACATTAACTTTTAAATGATGGATCGCACACTGATTTATTTATAATCTTGAGTGTTTTTAGATTGCACACTATTGGACCCTCATTCTTTGTTTCACTCGTACAACTATAAAGATCCTACTCACACACTATTTGGAAATATATATTATGAGTGAACTGCTTATTGTTAGTACCCTACTGTGAAATACGTGTTATATGTGAAACTTAATACATGTGTGCAAGACGCGATTCATTTACAAATGGTCCTAACAACTGGTAAACGTAATAGGACGTGGTTGACCAAGTTTAGGATAAACAAACTATCCACCGAGCAATCAAAGGTGAGTTCACACTTTCTACAAGGCATGGGGTTCCCAGAGGTTGGGAATGGGTAAAGGATTTGAACGGAAACTGCGTGATCTCCTGGTTTGGAACACGTACACACCCTCTTTATTAAAGGGTGACAACACCTACTAAGAACTTAATCAGAACCTGCGTAATCTCCTAGTTTGGGGATTGCATACACACCCTCTTTACTGAAGGGTGACAACACGGATACTAGACCAAAACTCTCTATCATGAAGTCCCTCCTTTTTATATCGACTTAATCGCCGGGCCAATGGCGAGCGGGTCATTAGTTAGATAACACTATTTAGGTTTGACAAGCCTCACACCGTGCCACAAAGGACGGGCGTGAACTAATGGATCTGGGCACTAGTCAATGATGATAGACATTGACGTCAGGGCACCAACTTACTTTAGTCAGTGGTCGATATGGTAACGGTCTAGTGGTTCACATGGGGAAGCCCCCCACTGGTTATGGTTTGGGAAAGAAGGAATTGCTTAATCATATTTTCAACTATGGGGTAACCCCCACGGCAAGTAAGCCAGTTAAAGAAAAACTATGTTTTTGAAAAAACTTAAAACGAACACCCAACTGTGAACTCGCTCAACTTTGTTGTTGATTCATTGTTACATGCCTTGCAGGCCTTTAGGTGCATATCATTGGAACTTGCTGTCTGGGAGGCTGGAGTGGTCATGGGTCGAGATACATGGAATTGCAACACAAGACTAATGGTTTTTACTTGTGGTTTATAAACACTTAACGAAAGAATTATGCTTCCGCTGTATATTGTGAATTATTTGTAACGTGTAACACTTAATGTTAAATCAATGAAAGCTTTATTTAAATATACCCATGAGTTCAATGTGATTGGTGGCTAGATCCTGGTTGGTCACAGCTTCTGCGGTGAAACTCCGCTTGTGGATTTTGGGGGTGTGACAGATTGGTATCAGAGCCATTGGTTATAGTGAACTTGGTTTTAAAAAGGGGAAAAACGTTTTTGTAAAACCAGACTATAACCGAACAGTTCTGAAAACGTGAATACGACCATGACACTCAGCTCCAGATTGCAAGGTTCGTCTCTCGTATACTCATTGTACTGCATAACTAGTGAACACTTACATATGATCTTGCATGTGATTGCACGTGTAGCACAACAGTATGAATTCATGTATTACTTGCATGTGTTATGTGACTGATAGGGTGGTATTTCCCTAAACATTCATGGCTTACGTTTCGTGATGCTCTTTGGTTGCTACTCGAGTTTAAGGAACCATTTGACATGAGTTAAGAGGAGCTGAGACGAGCATGCAAATCACAATATTATTGTGGGTGCACATATAATAATAATGTGGGGTGCATGCAAGTCCCAGTGAGGCTTAACAAGTGAAAAAGGGGTTCCGTGCCGTTATTTGATCGATGTGAAACATAACAAACCTATAGGGGTCATAGCAGTAATTGTCCCCTACTCAAACTCAAACGTGAACTTTTCATTTATCTCTGGATCCCTTCGAAACTCGATGCTATCGAGTGTTACCTGAACACCCCTCTGAGCTCAGCGAACCGTGTAGAATGTTAGGTGCTTATACAAACGTCCATGTGCTGGACATCGCAGCATCGAATGATTGATCGATATCTTTTTCACCTTTCTTCGCTTGCTGGAACTTAACGTATTGACGCCTCAGATTCTGAAGTGCGATCACTTCTGCAACACTCCCGCAACATACTGTGTATTACTCGAACCACTTGCAACATCGATGGACAGGAGGATGAGCGTAGCACTTTACCGACCTCAGTACTTTGACAACCCTGATTACCGATAAAGAGCACCAGCGAATTAGCTTCAATCGAATCCTTAACCATTGTTAGCAACCCATGGGAGTCAACTCTTACGAATCAATCGAGGCATAAGTGATGATAATTGACCTTAGTGGGGTATGCGTAACTGCCAGCAAAGTGAGTAGCGCTTTAGGACGTGGCTCAGGATGTGAAAAGATGGACTATGATGGTGAAGAATCGTAGGGCTTTGTTTCGAGCAACGACATTGGGGACAGCAGTCACAATGACAACAAGGTGCTCGAACCCAAGCCTACAGTAAGGATATAAAGGTGCCTACAACATGGATTAGTCGTGGTTAAGTCAAGAGGATAACGATCAAGGGAACAACGACAGTACTTGGAATCCTAGTAATGAAAACAACAACACCAGAAATGATGCTCTTGGAAGGGGAATTTAGAATTGGCGTGGGCGACGTCAGGACTTTAACGACATGGTAGCTAGTATGAGCAGCAATCTGTTTCGTCTCTGTTCCGTTTGACCCAGATACTCCTAAAAATTTGAACCTGTTGTGGAGTAGCTTTCGAATCCCGACTCTGCAATGCTCTGAGCATCGTTTTACCTGAGGATGCGGGTGCTTCAGTGGTATATTCTTATGGTCCAAATCAGCGTCCCAGCTGCACATCGACACAACGCGAAAGAGTGATGACTTACGTGACAGAGTTACAAGAGGAATTGCGCGACGCACACGACTGGCGGTGAAGACTGTGGCTTTGGGATTTTGGATGGAGGCATCACTTGGACGGTACCCGACGCGTTATTTAGACCGATCGCAAGGGCCTCCCAAGTACTGATGTTCGAAAGAACTAAAGTATACAATGACATCACTGGATGGAACTTCTGGATGAATACGACTGCGAAACCTGAACGTGCACGGGCTCTACCGCTCGCTATCGACTCTAACTTACCGAATTCGGACTCACTCTCTTCAAACTGGAGAACTAAAGGAAGAGGAACTTTCAAGTTGAACCCATGCAGGGCATGGAGTAGCAACCTCTGTTTAACTGGGTTTTTGATGGAAGACATTAGGATTTATAAACCTTGTACTGGTAAGCGGACATGAAGTTTCATCTAGTTAAGTATGAGAATGATGGATCGACTTGTGGAAAGTCAAGGTGTAGCATCAGCAACCAGCAACACTCACATGGAAATAAAAACAGACTGCCATCGATTGGGTCGATAGTCTACTTACAACTCGAAACGGAAACGACATCACCTGGTTACTCATTGATTGTCTTGCGCAACCAGCATACTATCTAGCCATCAAAGAAACGGATAAGTTTCTACACTTGCAGTCATCTGTCTAAAGGAAGCGGTTGCTAGGCATGGGGTGCCAACCTCCATTATCTCAGATCGCGACCCATGATTTGCATCTGATTTGTGGCAAGCGATGCACAAATCCTTTGGTTCACGTCTAGACATGAGCACAGCATATCATCCACAGACGGATGGGCAGACTGAACGCACCATCCAAACTCTTGAAGACATGCTTCGAGCATGTGTAATCGACTTTGGTAACGGCTGGGAGCGGCATCTACCTTTAGTGGAGTCTTCGTGTATCATCAGTTACCCCACCAGCGTCCAGGCTACTCCGTTCGAGGCATTGTACGGATGGAGGTGCCGATTACCTCTTTCTTGGGCAGAAGTTGGCGACAGCCAAATCAGTGGCCCCGAGCTCGTCGTAGACACAACAGAGAAGATTGCTTTAATATGATAGCAAATGGCGGCAGCACGTGATCGTCAGAAAAGCTACGCTGATAAGCGCAGGAAACCACTCGAGTTTCAGGTTGGGGATCGAGTGCTACTAAAAGTCTTACCTTGGAGAGGTGTGGTTCATCTTGGACTGAGGCAAACTCAACCCGCGATATGTTGGATCTTTCGAAATCACTTAGAGAATTGGCAAGGTGGCCTACAGGTTGAATCTACCCGAAGAACTCAGTGGAGTTCACAACGTATTCCATGTGTTGAATCTGAAGAAGTGTCTGTCAGATGAAACCCTCACAGTTCCTTTCAAGGGGCTCACCATCGGCGATCAGTTGCGATTTGTCGAAGAACCAATGGAAATCTTGGACCGGGAGGTCAAGATTCTCAAACGCACCAGGATACCTATTGTTCGAGTTTGTTAGAACTCCCGTCGTGGCCTAGAGTTTACCTGGAAACGAGAAGACCAAATGAAACACAAATATCCCTAGTTATTCGAGAACAATGAAACCACTACTGAGGCTGAAGCTACTGCGGAATTTCGGGATGAAATTCCAAACCAACGGGGGGATGATATGACACCCCAAGAAAACCAGGAAAACCACGCAACCTATTTAGCTTCCTCAGTAACTACGTGCTAAATTTCGGGACGAAATTTCTTTCAAGTTGGGGATGATGTGACAACCCGAACTTTCAAGATTAGTATTTTGCGATTCCCTGATTTCTAGCTTGCACGGTCACATTTTATGTTTCACCACACATTGATTGAGCTTATGTTACGTTAAACACTTAATGGCCCTAGAGATGGTTAATAACTTAGTAGTGCAAATTGTTCGACTGTTCGTTAAGATATCTTGAGCGGATATCTTGAACCCGTTACATTCGCACGAGATTAGGTAACATAGTCTATGTGCACACCGAGTATAAAAGTGATCAATATATTGTAATGTTTTAATAATATCCGTTCACACCAAATGTTGGGGCCGCACATCAAGTAATCGGCCCAAAGAACCCCCCTATTTGCTTACAACTTGATCCACAACTAATACAAACCCATGAAGAGGCCCGATATGTTTTCCTTGTGCATATACATTCTTAGCCTAAGCATGTAGGCATGCATCCTCATATTTTGCAAACAATAAACAAACCCTAACGCACACACATCCCCCACCTTCTCTCATAAGATCCGGCCACCGGCACCGAACTTCAGCGCCGTTATTCCGGCTGATCATACCATAAAGCCCCTCCTTCTTCGTGCATCCTCTCACCTACATAATACCCACACTCACTTAATTAATCTAAGGAAGAGAAGCAGACGGTCGGACACCACCGGGAGGCGGCTGAGCCTAGGTAGTCAGAGGCAGAAGGCTATCTGGACTGCTGAGAGTCATGAAGCAGAAGGGTGGTGGCTGACAAGGGGATCGGCGGCAATAACGAAGGCGCAAACAGAGTGTTACCACGATTTACGGCGGCGGAGGCAGTGCTCCTGGAAATCAGGAAGGGTGCACGGTGTCGGAGTGTGGTGGTGCCGATGGCAGCACACTCCTCCTCCACGCGCGTGCACATCCATCCCCTCTTGTGTTTCACATCTTGGTTAGTAAACTGAATCGTTATTTAATTCGATCTCGCTGCGTTTTTGACTGCATGTAGGTTACTGATATTTATATTGATGAATATTAAAAGTGTATAAAGAAAAGATATGGGTATACATATGCATTCTGTAGAAACCGTGACACATGAATGGGCATAGACGAGGAACTGATATGAATGATGATGGATGTTTGTGTGCATGAAAAGTATTTGTTACATGTTAATAATAGTTATAAGCTAGGAATCTGTTCTGGCTCGTATAGGTTTAATGATGATATTTTAATCATCAGGCTATGATCACATGGAATATTAATTATGAGTAGCATAGGAGGTGCCATTCTTTATTCAGAATTATAGAATTTCAATGGCTATTGATTGAATCTTGACTTAGTTGGCCAAAAGATCATCACATGCAATATGTGATGCTTAAAACTAATGGCCGACAACCTCAAAGTCTTCACATGCATATGAAGTGTTGTTTTAGATTTGATTGTTGATCACTAGTACAATAGGCCCCACCATCTTATTTGTGAACCTTGCTTTGGTCACACAGTGCAACCACCCAATTTGGCACATTAACTTTTAAATGATGGATCGCACACTGATTTATTTATAATCTTGAGTCTTTTTAGATTGCACACTATTGGACCCTCATTCTTTGGTTCACTCGTACAACTATAAAGATCCTACTCACACACTATTTGGAAATATATATTATGAGTGAACTGGTTATTGTTAGTACCCTACTGTGAAATACGTGTTATATGTGAAACTTAATACATGTGTGCAAGACGCGATTCATTTACAAATGGTCCTAACAACTGGTAAACGTAATAGGACGTGGTTGACCAAGTTTAGGATAAACAAACTATCCACCGAGCAATCAAAGGTGAGTTCACACTTTCTACAAGGCATGGGATTCCCAGAGGTTGGGAATGGGTAAAGGATTTGAACGGAAACTGCGTGATCTCCTGGTTTGGAACACGTACACACCCTCTTTATTGAAGGGTGACAACACCTACTAAGAACTTAATCGGAACCTGCGTAATCTCCTAGTTTGGGGATTGCATACACACCCTCTTTACTGAAGGGTGACAACACGGATACTAGTCCAAAACTCTCTATCATGAAGTCCCTCCTTTTTATATCGACTTAATCGCCGGGCCAATGGCGAGCGGGTCATTATTTGATAGCGCTATTTAGGTTTGACAAGCCTCACACCGTGCCACAGAGGACGGGCGTGAACTAATGGATCTGGGCACTAGTCAATGATGATAGACATTGACGTCAGGGCACCAACTTACTTTAGTCAGTGGTCGATATGGTAACGGTCTAGTGGTTCACATGGGGAAGCCCCCCCACTGGTTATGGTTTGGGAAAGAAGGAATTGCTTAATCATATTTTCAACTATGGGGTAACCCCCACGGCAAGTAAGCCAGTTAAAGAAAAACTATGTTTTTGAAAAAAAACTTAAAACGAACACCCAACTGTGAACTCGCTCAACTTTGTTGTTGATTCGTTGTTACATGCCTTGCAGGCCTTTAGGTGCATATCATTGGAACTTGCTGTCTGGGAGGCTGGAGTGGTCATGGGTCGAGATACATGGAATTGCAACACAAGACTAATGGTTTTTACTTGTGGTTTATCAGCACTTAACGAAAGAATTATGCTTCCGCTGTATATTGTGAATTATTTGTAACGTGTAACACTTAATGTTAAATCAATGAAAGCTTTATTTAAATATACCCATGAGTTCAATGTGATTGGTGGCTAGATCTTGGTTGGTCACGCCTTCTGCGGTGAAACTCCGCTTGTGGATTTTGGGGGTGTGACAACTTTGAACATTACTCTTGTAAAAAGTCTTGAAAAATATATTTTTCTAAGTGTTTAAATTCTACAAAAATTTTGACATAGTTTCCCCTAAAAATAGAGGTTTTCCCATGTTTAAAAACATGTGTTTATTTTCTTTTCAAACTCACAAATCATTCAACAACAACTTTGCAAGTAACAGTCATCAAAATCATCCATACTTTTCATGTTAACATACTTGAAACATCATATGAACTTGTAGTAATTTAGATCTACACTTTAATCATGTAGATTTACTTGAACAAGACTTTTTTGTTAACTTTGTAGGAACTTTATTTTGAAAACTTGTTCATCCACTTTGTTAGTAAGTTTATAACTATAAACATATCATTTTTAACAAACTTACAAGTTCATTTTTCAAGATCTTCAAGTCTACTAACATGTTCATCATGGATCTTTCAAAATTCATGTGTATACTTGTTAGATCTATACTTCTAACAAGAAAGCATGCGATGGATTTCATCCAAATCATAAAACAAACAACAACTTCATAACAATCTGCATTTAACACCAAAAATTACTTATTCATGTTAGATCTTCTTATTTCTTTACTTGTTCATACTTTAAAGTTTAGTTTTCTTGATGGTTTAACTTGTACATCTTCATTACACTACTAATAAACATCAAAACATAGGTTTAGAAGACTCACAACTAGCTCTAGTGGATAGGGAAGTGGCAATATGAACAAGAAGATGGTAAGAAGATAAAGATGATGGTTAATAGCTTCCTTGTGTGGTCCTTGAACTTCCAACACTTGAAACCTTCTTAGATAACCTTCTTACACCCTTGGAGACACTTGGAATGGCTTTGAGATCAAGAGAAAATGAACGTGATTTGTGTGGGGTTTAGGCCAAAAGTTTGAGAGAGCAAAGGGGGAATAGTTTGAATTTGGGGTAAATGAATGAAGAAAGGAGATAACGGTCTTGTTATAACCAAGTGCATGCATATTACTTAAAACCTCCAATTAACTGTGACAACCCTCAGAATTACAGGTATCCGTACGATTAATTAATTTTAAATTATGTGCTTAATGACTGTGCTTGATTACAACTGACAATTTAAACTGCTTTATGAATTATGCATCATACATACATATGCATCATATTGCATACAGTCACTCCATTTATTACACTCAAACTTTAGTGACATACTTGATGCACAAAGCACAGTTAGCACACTAAACGGATAATTCAGAAATATGCTGACAATGCCAGCCATAGACAGACAGTGTTTTTGAGGCCCAGTATGGGCCAGGGACAAGGTACTACACTAGTATGGAGTGTACGGAAGTGAGTACCATAAAACTGTGTCACTAGGTGATAGTTATAGTGCCGGGAAGTGCCTAAAACAAACTTTAAGTGCAGAATTCTGCATTTATTTACAAAATTCAACATTGTAACATGCTAGTAAGGTGCAAAAATATGGTAGAATGGTCCTGTATGCTTTCCTAAGTGCCGGGAATAAATTGAGTTACAAAAATATATATAAAAGACACTTTACGATATAATTAAACACTTTAACGGGACGGTATTTGACCGAACAACCGGACATTTTCCGGGACACCAAATTTTTGTCAAATACATTGTTTTATTATTTTTGACTAGTCATGATCCCCGTTTACCATAACACCCACTAAATATCAAATAACTAACATATATAATCATGTTACTTGAAATCTAACTTACCTTTACCAACTTAGTTACAAAAATTACAACCCCCCCCCCTAACCGAATTCGGTCCCAAATGGACCCACCCCAAAATCCATACCATACTTCATATCTTGTTCTTGGATTATATTCCATTATTTTAGTAGACTATGACTTGTGGTGGTTACCAAAATATATGAAGACATGTTATAAGTATGGGAGCAATCTTACTTCATCACTTCTCATAATTCACACCATCACTCCCTCACCTCACTCCCTCCCTCTCGGCTCACTTGTGCCGCCACCATCACCACCACAAATCCACCATCTTCATCCATTTTCAAGTTCCATTCAAGCTTAGAAGGTGATTCAAGGAAGTTGCAACTTGTGGAGCTTCAAAGGACTTTGCTTGCTTTTTCACCATCATTTACGTCATCTTCTCACCAAGATTCACCCCTAGCCATTGTGCTAGTAGTAAGTTCTTGTCAAACTCTTGTGCATCTTGTTTTTATGATCAAAAGATGTAGTATGTTAAGTATGTTCAAAACACTAAAGAACAAGAACTAAAAAAAAATATGAACATGAAGCTTTACATAAAAGTTTACTTGAAGATGAGATGTTGATAGTAAAATGTTGTAGTGAAATGTTGTTAAATTTATGATGATTCTTGATTGTGTGATATTAATCACCATATGGATCTTGTTAATTATGATTTAACAAGATTAGAAAGTGGTTATGTGCTACATAAAATGACCACCTTCTAACTAAATAGGAACTTGATAAAAATGATTTTTCATGAAATATAATTAAACTAGTGAGTTGATGATCTTGTAAATCAAAGAGTTACAAAAGATTTTGTAAATAAACCAAGTTAGAGAAGCGGTTTTTGGAAAATCATGACTATTACAAACACTTACACCATTTTTAGAAATAAGACAAGTATGAGAATATTTTATTTACAACAAGAGTTCAAAAGGGTAATTTTTGTAAAAATTGTTTACAAGTTGTAAACACTAAACTTTGGTAAGAAAATGATTTTTAAAGGAATAATTACGTTTTGGAAGATAACTAAGTCCAATAAAAGCTTTACCAAGTTACTACGCGATTTCAGAAAGTATCAAGTTCATGATTAGTGTGTAACACATATATTTTTGCTCTTGGTAATGTAAAGATTGATTGTTGATTGATTTCGATAAGAAAACGATATGCTTAATAGCATGGCCACCTCCATTTTTAGGGGAAACTCTGGCAAAATTTTCTAAAAATCCCAAGACTTAGGAAATTATTTTCTAACAAGAGTTTACAAATGTGTTTAACTTTGTTTTCGAAAGTAAACTTCGCCATAAGTTTTATTACAAAACTTCAAAGTATCGGAGGTGGATTTTCGTAAATAAAAGAGGATAGATATATATTTAGAATATATAAACGCTTGTGTGAATATTTATTTGATTGGGAACTAGTTACGTTATTTAGGGCAAAATAATGTAACTTATCAAAATACTCTTACACACATATTTTTGGTAAAATATTATTTCGGAAACTAAGAAGTGAAAATATGTTATTTTTGGAAAAAAAATATATCATTTTTGACAAAGATGTTGAATATATTTTCTAAGTGGGACTTAAAAATATATTATTCGAACTACCAAAATACATGTATAAATACCCCCATCCTTGGGAAGGAAATACGCACATAAAATACTTGGGAAGTATGAATACGAAATAGTTGCCTAACTATTATTTCAAGACCTAAAAATATAATGTAAGTTAAAATAATTATTATTTTAACAATAAGTTATAACTTGGAATAATATCAAAGTATCGTAACTCAAACGTAAATACAGAGGCAAGGCACGGCCCGATCGTCTAATAGATATTAGTACGTTGTAGGTCGTCGGGTAGCTGATCAAGTTTGAGTTGACGTTACGATACAGGAGACGCAATACAGTGAGTTCATGTCCCCCTTTTCTCTTAACTGTTTTCAGTTTTATACTTCGGGGGTGGAATACATGTTACAATTATTACAGACATCTTTTTACATGGCATGGTTAGCGTAAGGAGGGTAAACTACTAGATCATGTGAGGGGTGGGCACAACACTTAAAGCCCATTAATCCTCGTCGTAGGACCGAGGGACATGAGTGATAGATCTATTTGGGTGTAGCGAGCCCACACCCATGAGGCTGGGGCGGCCCATAGAGATGACTATGTCTTCCAGCCGGAAGCCCGATACAAATTTGCTAGGTTTGAGTTCTTCCTGCACCTTTTCTTACATGCCATTGGCTTTGCAACCCATTGGTGATCTCTTTTTTTCCTTATTGTTACATACCAGGGACTTTCATACATACGCCATTTACAAAGGTTTATACAAACTCACGTACACATGAACTCGCTCAACTTTTGTTGATTTTTCAAACTACATGTATTTCAGGGAATTGATCGGATCTGGCGGGTGATGCACGTTAAGCTGCGTATTAAATAAAAGATGTCATCCAGGGGTGTAGGTTTTGGGAGGTGTAACCCTTGCCTGGACGGGTCACATGTCTCCAAACCTCGTTTTATTTAAGGTCTTTTGTTGAGTCCATTGTGAGCTCTTTTTTTTAAGCAAGTCATGGTTGTAACTTAATTTGGGTAGTTGTTTCAAGACAATTATGTTATGGCATTTTCTAAATTATATTAATGGATGAACATCTTGTGTTTTCATCATACAATGTCACACCCCGACCGCGTTAAAACAACAAAACCGCGGCGAAAACGTCGGGGAGTGTCGTGGCAGAATTATCGTTTCATAACCATGGATACAAAAAGTGTTTCGTTTTATTGATAATATTAAACATTAACATTGTCTTAACACAAAACAAACAAGTTACATATCGACTAATATTGTTATTATGTCACTAAGGCCTCGTCCAGATCCTATGTGACTCATGCATCCTAGTAATCATCATCAAGCATCAATACCTGAAACATATGTAAAACAAAGTCAGCAAAGAAATGCTGGCGAGTACATAGGTTTTATAGGAGTGTCGGATTCATGGCTAGTTTAAATGTTGCAATACTTTGTTAAAAACCTTGTTTTGAAAAGAGTATAATATTGCAACTCAATTAACCAACTTAAATCAAGTGGGTTATAGTTTATAAAACCTCGTAGCCATGATTCTTAACCCAAAAACATTTGTTTTAGTAAAGCAAATTGTAAAACATCTCGTATTAAATCGTTAATAAAACTCGTTAATAAATCTCGTATGGTTTATATCATTTCGAAAACCTCGTTTGTGTGACATCGTTCCAAAATTGTTTACCCAAGTGAACTAAATAACGCCACGGTATGTAATATGTTGAAAACACTTATATATAAGAAGTGCCAGCGGCGTATCTACCATGTTTTCATCATATTACACCCGTCCTGTTATCTAAACACTTAACCAAAAACCAATCGTTTATCCAACTCGTTTAATCTCGTATGAATCGTTCCCAAATCGATAATTCGTTTAAATCGTTTAAATCATCCTCGTTTTAAGTGTGAAAACTATTTGTGGTCGCCTCGCTAATAACATTCAAACCTTCGTGACTCGACTACCTCGCTTCTCGCATTAATAAACCACCAAAGGGTAAATTAACATTCAGATTCAGTCATTACCCACCTAACCCACACATAACCATGGGTGCAGTACGATAATGGGATTTGTCAGATCCTATGGTACCATAACCTAATACTGGTCGGCTTGATCAATGCTAATGAATGCCATTCGTTATGTAATTACAACCAACTAGTTTATTCACTTTATTGAAATCGTTATTAGTTTAATATAAACCATCTTAATCTTTTTTGAAATCATCGTTATAATATCGAAAATCGTTTTGAAAACCATCGTTAAAACCTTGAAAACATTTAGCACATATGAATCACCCCAAAACAATTGAAAACAGTAAAATAGGGGAACTATATACTCACCTGAGAATGCTTAGAGGTCTTGAACAACAACCAAGCAAAGCTAGAGGGAGCACGGAATCAATCGGCAACCTAATAACTATATAAATAACCCGGACCTAAGTCGGAAGATCGGATAGGATGAGGTTTTGTAAACCAAATGAGTATTGGAACTCATATGACATGGTTTAACAAAGCCTACATCCTAAATCGGAACCTAACCTAAGTGTTTTCGACCCGTTGCAACCCATTAAGGTAGCTTACGCTACATTAACGTGTCGTGCGCGCAAAAGCGCATTCGAGACGTCTAACTAGTCCTATGACAAGTGTTATATGCCTAAACATGTTTAAATATGTTGCATAATTAGTTACGTGACAAAAGTTTATGTTACATATGCTTAATTACCAATTATGCATGAAAAGGGCATTTTGGTCATTTTGGTCATTTACCTAAGGCATATAGACTACTTATCATACAACTTCATTAAACTAGGTGACCATAAGGTATAACCTCGGAAGGTTATTCCCTATGCAACTATGGTCACTAAACATGTTTGGTCGGATCCTAATGATCGACCAAACGGGTCGTGTTCGAAAGTCTAAGCGGGTGTTTTGTCCGCTTGACTTACGACTCTACACAAGCACCAAACTAAAAGTGACGAGCTAAACATGCTAGAACATGTTTAGTTAAGTTAGAAAACAGGTTTTGATATCAAAACAAACAGTTTTGATACCCAAGAGTAGTTTGGTTACAAAATACGCATAAATACGCATTTTGGTCGAAACTACGACTCGTCACTACGCCTAGTCAACGTGGTAATCAGTAGGTATAGTCACAAGGGACTATAACCATCGTGATTACGCTCACGTTGCAAAGTTCAACTGAACTTTGTGTTGACCATTGACTGGTCAAAGCTAAAAGTCAAACTTGTTTGACTTTCATGCTTGAAATACAAGAACAAGCAAGAAGAGGACTTACAAAGGGTTCAAGAAAGATGTTTGATCTAAAATAGCTCAGGTATGAAGTGCAAACACCCCAACTTAGAGCTGATTTCAGATCAAGTGTGAGAATGAAGTGAAGTGGGGGTTGCTATTTATAGTAAGTTAGGATCAATAGGATGATTCCAAGTGGTTTGAGGGTGAAATCTTGGCCATACATGTGGGTTGATAGAATACCATGGGAGTCGAAAACCAGCTCCAGGTATTGCAAATATTACATTAAAACCCCTGAATTTGGCCCAGAATGCTGTTTCTGAACATTCTGTCTGATAAGGCCACGCGGCCCGCGTAACATATACACCAAACCTTACGCGGCCCGTGTAAGGAAGTTTGGCAGAATGTCAAAACAGGTCCCTGCACATCAGAAACTTGCATTTCGGCTCATTTTTGACACGTTTAAGCCCCGTTAACCTCATTTCAAGGCTCTAAAATGAAGTTAAAGTATAGGGAACTTAAAACATGCTCAAAAATATCTCGGATGTTGGCTCGTTTGGTCGTACGGTTGCGTTGTTCGGTTAATTACGATGGAAGTCGTAACGAACGCAAAAACGATCCAAATTAAGCGACGAAAGGAAATTTATCATGCCAATCACTAAAATAAAATATTTTAATGATTACATAAATTTTTGTATGTCCGGTTATATTCAGAACGTAAGATATGCGCGAAAATGCAAACTTGTGCACTTTTTGACGCTTTTAGTCCCTGAATGACAAATAAAGTTTGTTTTAGCATACCGAACCCATCAAAGCCTATTTCTAAGATATGTAAAGGATATTTAGGGTATCTTTAACTTATGATCAAGTTCCAGAGTGTTCCTTACTATACAAATCAGTATAGTTTTGCAGTTTGACACAAATAGTCCCTGCGATCGAACAAAGTTGATTTCAACACACCAATCCATCCAAAATTTATTTCTAAGTTATGTGGAGGTTATTTAAGGTTTGTTAAGGCTATGTCACTATTCCGGAGTGTTTGTTGCATTAAACTGGTTATATTTACGCATCAGTGCGCGTATAACCCTCCAGAAAGCGATTTGAAGCTTGAAATTGGAGTCGAATCTAATTGAAAATTCACCAAACACAAATACACACATAATAACATCAAAACACATATAGTAACACCAAATCACATTGTTTTATTAATAATCATCATTGTTTTACATCGTACATCGATTACAGAGTACAGTTGTCACAGTCTCCCCTACTTCAGGAAATTTCGTCCCGAAATTTTATTTAGAGGAAGCTTGTGAAAACAAATGCGGATATTTTGCCTTCATTTGGTCCTCACGTTCCCAAGTAAACTCTGGGCCACGTTTGGACTCCAAACGAACTTTAACCAAATGAATCCGTTTGTTCTTCAACAGTTTGAAAGTACGGTCCACGATCTCCACTGGTTTCTCGACAAAGTGCATCGTTTCATCGATTCGGATCTCGTCGAGAGGAATGTGAAGATCAGCGTCAGCTAAACACTTTCGCAAATTGGACACGTGGAAAGTCGGTTGAATATTTCCAAGCTCTGGAGGTAGCTCTAGTCGATAGGCAACCTTCCCAATTCTTTCCACAATCTTAAATGGTCCCACATATCGAGGTGCAAGTTTTCCTTTCCTTCCAAATCTCACCACTCCCTTCCAAGGTGACACCTTGAGTAGGACACGGTCTCCGACTTGAAATTCTAAGGGCTTGCGTCGTAAATCCGCATAACTCTTTTGACGGCATCTAGCTGTCAAAAGATTATCGCGAATTTTCTTGATTTTGTCTGTTGTTTCCAGAACGAGCTCAGGTCCAGTAAGCTGAGCTTCACCGGTCTCGTTCCAACAGACAGGTGAATGACATTTTCGACCGTAGAGAGCTTCGAATGGTGCCATTTTAATGCTAGCATGATAATTGTTGTTGTAAGAGAACTCGATCAATGGCAGATGAGAATCCCAATTACCACCAAAGTCTATCACGCATGCTCTAAGCATATCCTCCAAAGTTTGAATCGTCCTTTCAGATTGACCATCTGTTTGGGGATGATAAGCAGTGCTTAGATTCAGTTGGGTTCCCAAAGCAGATTGTATGGTCTTCCAGAAATGAGATGAAAATCAAGCATCACGATCAGAAATGATATCCAAAGGAACACCATGTCAAGATACTATCTCATCAACATAAATCTTTGCAAGTTTATCAGCAGATATATCCTCACGAATCGGAATAAAATGAGCTGATTTCGTTAATCGATCGATAACAACCCAAATAGCATCATGACCTTTAGATGTACGCGGTAACTTAGTGATGAGATCCATCGCAATGTTCTCCCACTTCCAAACCGGTATCTCTGGTTGTACAAGCAAACCAGAAGGTCGTTGATGTTCAGCCTTGACTTTGAGACAAGTTAGGCATTTTGATACATACAAGGCAACATCCTTCTTCATACCAGGCCACCAGTACTAAGTACGAAGATCCTTGTACATTTTATCAGCACCAGGATGGATAGAATATCGAGACTTGTGAGATTCGTCCATCACTAGGTTGCGAAGATCGTCTTGTTTCGGAACCCACAAACGATCCTTGAAGTAGAGTAAACCATCGTCTTTCCTTTCGTGCTTAAGTTCAAGTTGAAGCGGTACCTCATCTTTCAATAAACCTTTGATCACACAGGATCGTCGAGCTTGAAGGACACGAGATTGGATGTCGGATAGAGCTTGGACAGAGTGAAGCTTGACTCGCTCTTTTCGACTAAGCGCATTGGCTACGACATTCGCCTTACCAGGATGGTAGCGAATCTCGCAATCGTAATCGTTCAAGAGTTCAACCCAACGTCGTTGCCTCATGTTCAGCTCCTTCTGATTAAGAATATGCTGGAGACTTTTGTGGTCTGTGAAAACTACACACTTCGTTCCATAGAGGTAGTGTCTCCAGATTTGAAGCGCGAAAACCACAGCTCCTAACTCAAGATCATGAGTCGTATAGTTCTTCTCGTGAACTTTCAATTGTCTAGATGCATATGCTATAACCTTACCTCGTTGCATGAGGACGCAACCAAGGCCTAAGTTGGACGCATCGCAATAGACAACGAAATCATCGCTTCCCTCGGGCAGAGATAGAACAGGAGCATTACATAACTTCTGCTTCAGCGTTTGGAATGCTTCTTCTTGCCTGGGTGCCCACTCAAAAGGCTTATTCTTCTGAGTCAAAGAAGTGAGTGGAACCGCAATCTTCGAGAAATTAGAAATGAATCGACGATAATAACCAGCAAGACCAAGAAAAGATCGAATCTCTGTAGGTGTCGTCGGCGTACTCCAATCCTTAATAGCAACAATCTTGGATGGATCCACATGAATACTCTGCTCGTTGACTATATGACCCAGAAACTGAACTTCTTTAAGCCAGAATTCACACTTGGAGAATTTAGCGAAAAGTTGTTCCTTCTTAAGGAGTTCCAACGTTAAGCGAAGGTGTTGCTCGTGATCGGCTCGAGTCTTTGAACAAATGAGAATATCGTCGATGAACACAATAATGAACTTGTCTAAATAAGGTTTACAGACCCTATTCATTAAGTCCATAAAGATAGCTGGGGCATTCGTCAAACCAAAAGGCATGACAGTGAACTCGTAATGCCCATATCTCGTGCGGAAAGCAGTTTTGGGAATATCTTCTTCGAGAACACAAAGTTGATGATACCCAGAACGCAAATCGATCTTAGAAAAACACGAAGCACCTTGCAGCTGGTCAAAGAGATCATCAATTCGAGGTAGGGGATATCGATTCTTGATGGTAAGCTTATTAAACTCACGATAATCGATACACATTCGAAAAGACCCATCTTTCTTTTTTCACGAAGAGGACAGGAGCTCCCCAAGGTGAATAACTTGGACGGATGAATCCTTTATCAGATAACTCTTGAAGCTGTTTCGATAACCCGTGTATCTCTGACGGTGCAAGACGATAAGGTGCTTTCGCGATCAGGTTGGCATTGGGTACAAGGTCAATATGAAATTCGACTTGACGAACTGGAGGCAAACCAGGCAGTTCATCAGGAAACACCTCTGGAAATCCCGAACAATCGGAATATCCTGAATACACTTGCTCTTGCCTTTCTCCTCGGTGACATGTGCTAGAAAAGCAACATATCCTTTTCTCAAATACCTCTGAGCTTCCATACACGACATAAGCTTCAGTCCACCTGAAGGTTTCTCGCCACGAACTTCTAGAATTTAACCAGAAGACAAAGGGATACGAACAATCTTATCGAAGCAAACCACCTCAGCGTGGTGTTTGGTTAACCAATCCATTCCAATGATAACGTTGAAGCTCCCAAGTTGCATCGGCGTGAAGTCAATAGGAAAAATATAGTTATCAAGGTTTAACTGACAACCACGAATAACAGAATCGAGAACAAGAGGTTTACCAGTAGCAACTTCGACAGATAAGGGTTTCCTCAATTTAGTTCTAGGTATCGCAAGCAAAGGTTCAAAAGATAACGAAACAAAACTTCTATCGGCACCAGAATCAAAGAGAATAGATACAGGTCGATTATTAACAAGAAACGTACCATTCACCACCTCGTTGTCAGCCCTCGCTTCGTTTGCATTCAAATTGTATGCTCGCCCTCGAGCATGATTCACGTTAGCGTTGACGTTCGCATTCGGGTTCGGATTAGCGTTCGCGTTTGCATTCACCAGCCTCGGACAGTTGTTGCGGAAGTGACCAAACTCTCCACAATTGAAACATGAACCTGGTGGGAATCTAGCAGCATTCCCTTGTACCGGAGCTTGAACCTGGGCAACCTGATTTTGTCCTAAACGACAAACATTGGCCAAATGCCCAAGTTTACCACACGTCGTGCACTGCTTACAAGCTTGCTGTGCAACATGATGACCGTTGCAGCGAGCACAATGAGGTGCGGTACTAGCATACGCCTTCTTCATAGGAGGTTGAGCCGGTGGGTTCTGATCAGTCTGTGCCGTAACAACAAAATTATGGGCACCCTTTCGCTTCCTCGATTTCTTCGATGACTCACCTTCTTTACCCTTACCCTTTTTCTTATCCTTCCCAGAATCAGTCGCCTTCTTTTTATCACCCTTGCGGGTGAGTTTACCCTTCCTGACTTGAGTCTCAGTCAGGGTAGTAGACAACTTGATTGCTTGACAAAGGGTAGTAGGATTAACATCGGTCACAATATCCAGCATAGAATCGGGTAGACCATCGATATATCTCTCGATTGCTTTTTCTGGTGGGGTAACCATGGTGGGACACAATAGACTGAGTTCCTCAAAACGATCCATGTACGCACGGTGCTCAGCCCCATCTTGATTTAAATCGTCAAACTCTCGTTCCAAAGCTCGAACCTCGTGACAGGGACAAAACTCTTTCATCATGAGAGCTCGAAGCTCTTCCCATGTTTGTGCCAACGCCACTTCGGCACCCCTATCGCGCATAATACCATTCCACCAGGTAAGCGCTCTCTTCTCAAACACGCTTGATGCAAATTCAACCTTACGCACATTCGGACACTGCACATGCCTGAATGTGCTCTCGATACTCTCAAACCACTGCAGGAGCGCAGTTGCTCCTTGCGACCCAGAAAACTTTAGAGGCTTAGCAGAATTGAAATTCTTGAAATTACACTATGCATTATTGTTGTTATTATTGTTGTTGTTGTATATCTCGTGGACTTGGGTCACAACACCGGGAAGCACAGCAGCCACTTGCTGAGAGACCAGGGCTGCGATTTCTTCAATAGTAAAAGATTGTGCTTCACGTTGAGGAGGCATGGTCTAACAAGGAGATATGAGAAACGAGTGAGGTTGATAATTAGGAAAAGCAAAAGAGGTATCAACAAAACACAAGGAATGCGATCATTTGTTTGTTACCTCGAACAAACAAATGACACGCAATGACTAATCAAAGTAAATGGGTCAATATAATGTATAGCCGAAGACATGCTCGCCTATAAGTGAACACTCACCCCAAGAGTTCCCAGGTAAGAGTGACTGGTCCGATTATGTGGATTTGTACGAACACTCTAGCCTTAGACAGAAAACTCAGGGTACAGGCATTCACTCTTCCAGTTTGCACGTGTTCACATTATTTAGACCCAAACTTTGACGAGATTTTGAAAACTTAGAGGGTTCAAAACCTTACAACAGAGGGTTCAAAACCTAGTAATCAATCATCCTAGAACAGATGATTAGTTTTCAAAGCAGATTCGAAAATTGTGTTCTCGTTGTGGTTATCACCTAAGGGTAGGTGACAGTTTTGTTTTAAAAATCTAAACGAAAAGAAACTTGCGTTAGGGTCCTAAAAGTTATAGTCTAGGTCAAAGAATTACTAATAACCTAATTCCCTATAACCATTGGCTCTGATACCAACTCTTCTGTCACACCACGACCGCGTTAAAACAACAAAACCGTGGCGGAAACGTCGGGGACTGTCGTGGCAGAATTATCGTTTCATAACCATGGATACAAAAAGTGTTTCGTTTTATTGATAATATTAAACATTAACATTGTCTTAACATAAAACAAACAAGTTACATATCGACTAATATTGTTATTATGTCACTAAGGCCTCGTCCAGATCCTATGTGACTCATGCATCCTAGTAATCATCATCAAGCATCAATACCTGAAACATATGTAAAACAAAGTCAGCAAAGAAATGCTGGCGAGTACATAGGTTTTATAGGAGTGTCGGATTCATGGCTAGTTTAAATGTTGCAATACTTTGTTAAAAACCTTGTTTTGAAAAGAGTATAATATTGCAACTCAATTAACCAACTTAAATCAAGCGGGTTATAGTTTATAAAACCTCGTAGCCATGATTCTTAACCCAAAAACATTTGTTTTAGTAAAGTAAATTGTAAAACATCTCGTAGTAAATCGTTAATAAAACTCGTTAATAAATCTCGTATGGTTTATGTCATTTCGAAAACCTCGTTTGTGTGACATCGTTCCAAAATTGTTTACCCAAGTGAACTAAATAACGCCACGGTATGTAATATGTTGAAAACACTTATATATAAGAAGTACCAGCGGCGTATCTACCATGTTTTCATCATATTACACCCGTCCCGTTATCTAAACACTTAACCAAAAACCAATCGTTTATCCAAGTCATTTAATCTCGTATGAATCGTTCCCAAATCGATAATTCATTTAAATCATTTAAATCATCCTCGTTTTAAGTGTGAAAACTATTTGTGGTCGCCTCGCTAATAACATTCAAACCTTCGTGACTCGACTACCTCGCTTCTCGCATTAATAAACCACGAAAGGGTAAATTAACATTCAGATTCAGTCATTACCCACCTAACCCACACATAACCATGGGTGCAGTACGATAATGGGATTTGTCAGATCCTATGGTACCATAACCTAATACTGGTCGGCTTGATCAATGCTAATGAATGCCATTCGTTATGTAATTACAACCAACTAGTTTATTCACTTTATTGAAATCGTTATTAGTTTAATATAAACCATCTTAATCATTTTTGAAATCATCGTTATAATATCGAAAATCGTTTTGAAAACCATCGTTAAAACCTTGAAAACATTTAGCACATATGAATCACCCCAAAACAATTGAAAACAGTAAAATAGGGGAACTATATACTCACCTGAGAATGCTTAGAGGTCTTGAACAACAACCAAGCAAAGCTAGAGGGAGCACGGAATCAATCGGCAACCTAATAACTATATAAATAACCCGGACCTAAGTCGGAAGATCGGATAGGATGAGGTTTTGTAAACCAAATGAGTATTGGAACTCATATGACATGGTTTAACAAATCCTACATCCTAAATCGGAACCTAACCTAAGTGCTTTCGACCCGTTGCAACCCATTAAGGTAGCTTACACTACTTTAACGCTTCGTGCACGCAAAAGCGCATTCGAGACGTCTAACTAGTCCTATGACAAGTGTTATATGCCTAAACATGTTTAAATATGTTGCATAATTAGTTACATGACAAACGTTTATGTTACATATGCTTAATTACCAATTATGCATGAAAAGGGCATTTTGGTCATTTACCTAAGGCATATAGACTACTTATCATACAACTTCATTAAACTAGGTGACCATAAGGTATAACCTCGGAAGGTTATTCCCTATGCAACTATGGTCACTAAACATGTTTGGTCGGATCCTAATGATCGACCAACCGGGTCGTGTTCGAAAGTCTAAGCGGGTGTTTAGTCCGCTTGACTTACGACTCTACACAAGCACCAAACTAAAAGTGACGAGCTAAACATGCTAGAACATGTTTAGTTAAGCTAGAAAACAGGTTTTGATATCAAAACAAACGATTTTGATACCCAAGAGTAGTTTGGTTACAAAATACGCATAAATACGCATTTTGGTCGAAACTACGACTCGTCACTACGCCTAGTCAACGTGGTAATCAGTAGGTATAGTCACAAGGGACTATAACCATTGTGATTACGCTCACGTTGCAAAGTTTAACGGAACTTTGTGTTGACCATTGACTGGTCAAAGCTGAAAGTCAAACTTGTTTGACTTTCATGCTTGAAATACAAGAACAAGCAAGAAGAGGACTTACAAAGGGTCCAAGAAAGATGTTTGATCTAAAATAGCTCAGGTATGAAGTGCAAACACCCCAACTTAGAGCTGATTTCAGATCAAGTGTGAGAATGAAGTGAAGTGGGGGTTGCTATTTATAGTAAGTTAGGATCAATAGGATGATTCCAAGTGGTTTGAGGGTGAAATCTTGGCCATACATGTGGGTTGATGGTATTAGAATACCATGGGAGTCGAAAACCAGCTCCAGGTATTGCAAATATTACATTAAAACCCCTGAATTTGGCCCAGATTGCTGTTTCTGAACATTCTGACTGACAAGGCCACATGGCCCGCGTAACATATACACCAAACCTTACGCGGCCCGTGTAAGGAAATTTGGCAGAATGTCAAAACAGGTCCCTGCACATCAGAAACTTGCATTTCGGCTAATTTTTGACACGTTTAAGCCCCGTTAACCTCATTTCAAGGATCTAAAATGAAGTTAAAGTATAGGGAACTTAAAACATGCTCAAAAATATCTCAGATGTCGGCTCGTTTGGTCATACGGTTGCGTTGTTCGGTTAATTACGACTAAAGTCGTAACGAACGCAAAAACGATCCAAATTAAGCGACGAAAGGAAATTTATCATGCCAATCACTAAAATAAAATATTTCAATGATTACATAAATTTTTGGATGTCCGCATATATTCAGAACATAAGATATGCGCGAAAATGCAAACTTGTGCACTTTTTGACGCTTTTAGTCCCTGAATGACCAATAAAGTTTGTTTTAGCATACCGAACCCCTCAAAGCATATTTCTAAGATATGTAAAGGATCTTTAGGTTATGTTTAATTTATGATCAAGTTCCGGAGTGTTCATTACTATACAAATCAGTATAGTTTTGCAGTTTGACACAAATAGTCCCTGCGATCGTACATCGATTACATAGTACAGTTGTCACATATAGCATTGTTATGATTGTTGCTATGGTATTAAGAAGTCACACCAAATAATCCCACGCTTCCGCAAAAGCCAGGGTTTGACAGCTTGGTATCAGAGCCTCGATCATAGTGAACTAGGATTCATTCTTGAGTCTAGACTATGATCACTAGGGCTCTCACGAAAATGTTTTCAAACATTCTTACATTGCAAGTCCAGATCCAGGGCACAAAAATTTTACAAACAAAAGGCACAAATACATTGTTCAAAATTCATAATTCAGTCTTAGAGACTGAGGGAGTTCAGCCTTAGAGGCTGTGGAGGTTCAGTCTTAGTGACTGAGGGAGTTCAGCCTTAGAGGCTGGGGAGGTTCAGTCTTAGAGACTGAGGGGTTCAATCTTAGAGACCAGGGAGTTGGTCTTAGAGACCAGGGGATTAGTCTTAGAGACTGGGAGTTGGTCTTAGAGGCCAGGGAGAAGTCTTAGAGACTGGGAGGACTAGGATGATTACTTGCATACATTGATTATGACTTAATGCTTACTTGACTATTATTGATGTATGTGCGCACTTTGTGGTTGTGTTATTACAGACGCTATGTCATCGTTGAGTGGAGTTTCTGACCCCGTCGCGGTAGATTCAGATGACCCGATACACTCAGACCCGGAGGTCTTCACATCTGATACGGACAATAGTGACGACGACGATTTCCAGCCCTTCGCTCTGCCGGAGTTCGGAGGTGCTTTACCCTTGGCTGATGGCATTCCAGATGGGGATCTACCCCTTGCCTTGATCCCTACTCCCATTCCACTTACTGCATTTTCCGGAGAGGATTTGCCACTCGATGTTGTGTCCGATGACGACATCGATCTTTTTGAGGGTCCCCCTGAGGACGACCATGAGGGTGGGGCCCCGATTGCTAATGATGTCGCCATTCCTTTGGTTAAGGTTCCGGTTGCGGATGATGTTGTTCTACCACCTGTTGAGGCTCCCTCTGAGGAGATTTTATCTGATCATCCCGGTACTGATTCTTTTGAGTCAGTATCATCTTCCACTTTGCACGCCGTCGGATTGCGTCGATATCCTACTGACTCCGACTCCGATACAGCTATGTCAGCTGCACCCGATTTGCCTCACGCTTTTGAGTTTGATCCTGAGTTCGAGGATGAGTTTGATCTAGTTTTTCCTCCTGATTTCGATCCCGATCAGGAGATCAGGTTTATTCCTGATGGCCAGCCCTTGGAGGTACCTGTGGTTCCTATTGATCATCTTCTTGATGTACCTGCCGACTTTGATATAGCTTTTGTTGGCCCTGAGCCAGTCATGGCACCTGAGCCTGTTATTTCTCCTGACCCTGTACCGGTGCATGCCCCTGTTCTTATGGATGCACCAGCCATTGCACCACCTATTGTTGATATTCCCATTGTGGCACCACCAGTGGTGGATGTTCCTGTTACTGATGCACCTATGCCCGATCCTGTGCCGGTGTTTATTGACCGTGCACCTTTTGCCACTCACATCGATCCTCGTTATGCTGACACCCGTAATGGGTGGATCGAGGATGAAGAGGACTACCCTCTGTTTGTGTTACCAGTCACTCCTCCTGTGGCACCTGTTTCCGCACCTGCTGATGTTCCATTGTTCCACCCACACATCTCTGATTTCTATCGCACCGACCTTCCTATTACTTTCCTCTAGGACATTCCTCCACCTCGTCCTGGGGAGGGTTCGTCAAGTCAGCCTTTTGGTCACGTACCTTTTATATCAGGAGCCGACCAGTCTATGCCACAGTTTCCTCATTCTACTTTTGTTCCACCTATGTCGTCAGCTGTTCCAGTCATACCTCAGCTTCCTCGCACTACATTACCTTTTGCACCCCCAGGCGAGCCACTTATGTGGTCCTCGCCCTATGTTATGCCGTTATCAGACCCTTATCACCCATTCCATGTTGGATATTCCACGGAGGACATACTCATCTCCCTACAGTTACAGTAGTAGACACTGAGCTGGAGAGTTCATGAGTTGGAGAGGATTCCACATCCTCCCCCGTGCCATTGTCAGTCTCCTTTTTCTACACCACCAGCCCCTCTTTCACTACCCCATGATTCTGATGTTTGTTTACTTACCCCTGTGCAGCAGATTGCGTACTTGCTGCGAGTTGTCCACACACTTGAAGAGGATTGGGTGCTTATGCGCCGTTTGCTTTTCTCTTTTCCTCCTCCTCCTCCTCCTCCTCCGCCATCAGCGTAGCTATATTTTTGGTTTGGTGCAGGTAGACCGTTTTGGTGAGAAAGTCGCAATTGGGCCAACAGATGAAGACTTTTGGAAGACCACATTTTTGTATATGTTTTGTGTAGAGTGACTTGTATTTTGGGGTGATGCAACCCAATGATCTTATTTTGATGTATGATGTACTGTGAAACATGTAAAACTATGTTGTGGTCACGATTAAATGGAAGGTCAATGGCAACGTTCTCACTACATGCATTGTTGAATTATTTGTTTTATATTATAACATGGGATGTTATGTGATATGAGGTTGATGGATGTGATTATATACGCAAATTACTTACTTACCATACTTACTATGACCTGACCAATATGATCTTCTTTTAGAAGATGCCTCCCCGACGAGAACCACGTTTGCCTACTACTGAGGCAGAACTACAGGAACGTATTTCAAAAGCGATAGCTGACTATGAGGCCTCGCGTGCCGAAACAAGCAGGAATACCTCAAACAACAACAACAACAACCCACCGCATGGTAATGTTTAAGTCACTGAGACACATTCCCTTACATTTGGACATTCCAGATGCAATTGCTAATTTTTCCTGTGAATAACATTGCTTGTACATGTTGTACTTTTAAGCGATTCCTAGATTGTAAACCGCTTAACTTTGACGGCACTGGAGGTGCTGTTGCATTTGTCCGATGGGCAGAAAAGACCAATTCGGTGCTAAGGATGAGCAAGTGTGCTCCTGAGCAGCAAGTTACATACATCTCAGGGCTCTTTTTTGATGGCACTTTATCATGGTGGAATTTGCAAGTACAAACCCTGGGAGAGGCGGCGGCATATGCATCGTCGTGGACTGAGCTGAAGGAGCTCATGAGGAAGAAATATTGTTCACGGGCCGAGATACAAAAGCTGGAAATGGAATTCTGGAATCTTAAAATGGATGGCACGAAGATCGTCGAGTATGTTTAGAGATTTCATGATTTGTCCCATGTGGTACCTTATATGGTTACGCCTGAATTCAAATGCGTGGAGCGTTTCATCTGGGGGGTTGGCACCCCAGATCATGAGCATGGTAACATCTTCAAAACAGGCAACGATCACTGAAGCTATAGACCTGAGTGTGTCTCTGACTGAGGAAGCTATTAGGCTCAACAAGTTTTCAAGTTCTGAGCCGAAAAAGAAAGAAACACATGTCGAATCCTCAGGAGAAAACAAGAGAAAATTCTCCAACTTTAAAAAGAGTACCGGCAGTGCCAACAAGAGGAGAGATACAAACCCGTCAGCGGAAGTAAAAACTGGCAGTGAACACAAAGGGAAAGGTTACATGGGCACTCTGCCCAAATGTGAATTATGTCAGTACCATCACCCCGGCCCGTGCAGATTCAGAAAATGTGAGTCTTGTGGGAAGACGAGCCACTCAAAAGAAACCTGCTGGGTTGGTAACAGTGCTAGTCGTGGTGGTCAGTGAGGAAATGGGAATGGAAACCGCCAACAGGGAGGAATTGGCGGGAATGGAAATCGGGGAAATTTTGGGAACCAAGCTGGAAACCGCAATAACAATCAGGGAAATGGAGGTGGTAACGGTCGAGGACCAGGATGTTTCAACTGCGGAGACATCGGGCACTTCAAACGCGAATGCCCAAAACTCAATCAAGCTCGTGGAAGGGTATTCAATATTGGAGCAAGGGAAGCACGCCAGGACCCGAATGTTGTCACTGGTACGTTCCCTATAAATCAACGCTTTGCATCTGTTCTATTTGACACTGGTGCCGACTATAGTTTTGTATCGCTAGAATTTAAGAATATGATTGGGTTAACTGCTAGTAAGTTAGATATTCCTTACTCAATTGAACTGGCTAATGGAAAGCTAGTGGAAACAAATGAAGTCATCAGAGGATGCGTAATAGAGCTGGGCGAACACGAGTTTACATTGGATCTACTTCCAGTCGAATTGGGAAGCTTCGACGTGGTAGTAGGGATGGATTGGTTGTCAAGCAACAAAGCAGAAATTGTATGTCACGAGAAGACCATTCGCATCCCATTAGCGGATGGAGAAACAATTGTGGTTCATGGAGAAAAGCGCGATGCGCCCTTAAGGATCATTAGCTGCCTAAAAGCTAGAAGGTGTTTGAAGAAGGGATGTGTTACCTTCTTGGCACACATCATAGATAAGGAAGCCGCTGAGCCGAGACTAGAAGATATTCCAGTCGTTAAGGAGTATCCTGAAGTCTTTCCAGAAGACTTGCCAAGATTGCCGGCACAAAGAGAAGTCGAGTTTCATATTGACTTAGTTCCAGGCGCCGCGCCTGTAGCTAAGGCACCCTATCGACTTGCGCCTTCAGAAATGCAGGAGTTGTCGACGCAACTTCAGGAGTTGTTAGACAAGGGATTTATCCGACCAAGCTTCTCGCCTTGGGGAGCTCCAGTTTTGTTTGTCAAGAAGAAAGATGGTAGTTTTCGCATGTGTATCGACTACCGGGAGCTGAACAAGTTGACAATCAAGAACAGATATCCTTTGCCAAGGATCGATGACCTGTTCGATCAGTTACAAGGTTCAAGTTTTTATTCAAAGATCGACCTTCGATCAGGATATCATCAGTTAAGGATACAAGAGGAAAGTATCCCAAAGACGGCCTTTAGGACTCGCTATGGGCATTACGAGTTCCTGGTTATGCCGTTCGGGTTAACAAATGCACCAGCTATATTTATGGATTTGATGAACAGAGTCTGCAAGCCCTACCTTGATAAGTTTGTGATCGTGTTCATAGACGACATCTTGATCTACTCAAAAACAAAAGAAGAACATGAGCATCATCTAAGAGCCATCTTAGAGCTGCTTAAGAAGGAGAAGTTATACGCGAAGTTTTCAAAGTGCGAGTTCTGGTTATGGGAGGTTCAGTTTCTTGGCCATGTAGTTAATGGGAATGGAATTCATATGGATCCCATAAAGATCGAGGCAATCAAGAACTGGGAGACTCCAAAGACGCCGACCGAGATTCGAAAGTTTCTAGGTTTGGCTGGTTATTACCGCAAATTTATTGAGGATTTCTCAAAAATCGCTCAACCTCTGACTGCTCTCACACAAAAGGATAAGAAGTTTGATTGGGGAGACAAACAAGAAGAAGCATTTCAGTTGTTGAAGAATAAACTTTGTGACGCACCGATCTTATCACTACCCGAAGGCACTGAAGACTTCGTGGTATATTGCGACGCTTCGCGTCAGGGTTTAGGCTGCGTGCTGATGCAACGACAGAAGGTCATAGCATATGCATCTCGCCAATTGAAGGTCCATGAGAAAAACTACACCACTCATGATTTAGAATTGGGCGCAGTGGTGTTTGCTTTGAAAATCTGGCGACATTACTTATATGGCACGCGGTGTACAATCTTCACTGATCATAAGAGTTTGCAACATATCTTCGATCAAAAAAAGCTTAACATGAGACAAAGACGCTGGGTTGAATTGTTGAACGACTACGACTGTGAGATCAAGTATCACCCAGGGAAGGCGAATGTGGTCGCCGATGCCCTAAGTCGGAAAGAAAGGATCAACCCCATAAGGGTTAGGGCATTAGAAATGATTGTTCAAACGAACCTCTCATTGCGCATTCGTTCCGCGCAGAGAGAAGCACTCAAGGAAAGGAATATTGAGAACGAGTATCTCCGGGGGATGGAGAAGCAATTGGTACCAAAGGAGGATGGAACATTGTGCTTCTTGGGAAGAATTTGGGTTCCCCTATTTGGTGGTTTGAGAAATGTTATTTTTTATAAGGCTCACAAGTCACGGTACTCGATTCATCCAGGAGCGGATAAGATGTATCAAGATCTTAAGGATTTCTATTGGTGGCCTAGAATGAAAGGCGATGTTGCGATATATGTTGGTAAATGTTTAACTTGCGCCAAAGTGAAAGCCGAATACCAGAAGCCTTTAGGCCTTCTGCAGCAACCTAAAATACCCCAATGGAAATGGGAACATATTTCTATGGACTTCATAACGAAATTGCCAAGGACGCCCAAAGGCCATGATACGATCTGGGTAATTGTAGACCGTTTAACGAAATCAGCACACTTTTTGCCAATCAAGGAAAAAGACAACACGAGTAAACTTGCTGAAATATACATGCTAGAGATTGTTGCATGTCATGGAGTGCCTCTGTCAATTATCTCGGATAGAGATGGACACTTCGTGTCAAGGATTTGGAAATCCTTTCAAGAAGCCTTTGGTTCTCAGTTGAATCTGAGTACTTCTTTTCACCCGCAAACCGACGAACAGAGCGAGCGAACAATTCAAACGTTGGAAGACATGTTACGAGCTTGCGTAATGGATTTAGGTGGAAGTTGGGACACTCACCTACTATTGGTTGAATTTTCATACAATAACAGTTACCATGCAAGTATTCAATCCGCACCGTTCAAAGCTCTCTATGGGCGTAAGTGTCGATCACCGATTTGTTGGGCTGACGCAGGTGATAGACAACTAGTTGGTCCGGAATTGGTCCAGGAAACGACAGACAAGATCACACAGATCCGAGAACGCATTAAAGCGGCTCGTGATCGACAAAAGTGCTATGCGGACCGCAGAAGAAAACCTATGGAATTTGAGGTGGGAGATATGGTATTGTTAAAGGTTTCACCCTGGAAGGGTGTGGCATGCTTCGGGAAGCGTGGGAAGTTGAACCACAGATACATTGGTCCATTCAAAATCCTGGAACGGATTGGTCTCGTAGCATACAAGTTGGACCTACCTGCTGAACTAAATGGCGTTCACGATACATTTCATGTATCCAATTTGAAAAAGAGTCCAACACAAGAAACCGTGGTCATTCCTACCGACGAGATCCATGTTGACGACACACTCCACTTTATTGAAGAACCAGTTGAGGTTACAGATTGGAAGGTTAACAAAACACGCAGGAGTAGTGTCAAGCTCGTAAAGGTTCGATGGAATGCACGACATGGCCCATAATTCACGTGGGAACGAGAGGATCGTATGAAAGAAAAATACCCCCCATTTGTTCCCCAAGACCCCTGCAACTAGAAGCAGAACCTAAAATTTCGGGACGAAATTTTCTTAACGGGGGGAGAATATACAACCCTCACAATTACAGGTATCCGTACGATTAATTGATTTTAAATTATGTGCTTAATGACTGTGCTTGATTACAACTGACAATTTAAACTGCTTTATGAATTATGCATCATACATACATATGCATCATATTGCATACAGTCACTCCATTTATTACACACAAACTTTAGTGACATACTTGATGCACAAAGCACAGTTAGCACACTAAACGGATAATTCAGAAATATGCTGACAATGCCAGCAATAGACAGACAGTGTTTTTGAGGCCCAGTATGGGCCAGGGACAAGGTACTACACTAGTATGGAGTGTAGAGAAGTGAGGACCATAAAACTGCGTCACTAGGTGATAGTTATAGTGCCGGGAAGTGCCTAAAACACACTTTAAGTGCAGAATTCTGCATTTATTTACAAAATT
The DNA here is from genome assembly GCA_030545235.1 of Helianthus tuberosus. Taxonomy (NCBI): domain Eukaryota; kingdom Viridiplantae; phylum Streptophyta; class Magnoliopsida; order Asterales; family Asteraceae; genus Helianthus; species Helianthus tuberosus. Next base: position 138,442,959 of record CM060394.1, read on the forward strand.
CAGCATTATAATATGCTAGTAAGGTGCAAAAATATGGCAGAATGGTCCTGTATGCTTTCCTAAGTGCCGGGAATAAATTGAGTTACAAAAATATATATAAAAGACACTTTACGGTATAATTAAACACTTTAACGGGACGGTATTTGACCGAACAACCGGACATTTCCCGGAACACCAAATTTTTGTCAAATACATTATTTTATTATTTTTGACTAGTCATGATCCCCGTTTACCATAACACCCACTAAATATCAAATAACTAACATATATAATCATGTTACTTGAAATCTAACTTACCTTTACCAACTTAGTTACAAAAATTACAACCAACCCCCCCCCCCCTAACTGAATTCTGTCCCAAATGGACCCACCCCAAAATCCATACCATGCTTCATATCTTGTTCTTGGATTATATTCCATTATTTTAGTAGATTATGACTTGTGGTGGTTACAAAAATATATGAAGACATGTTATAAGTATGGGAGCAATCTTACTTCATCACTTCTCATAATTCACACCATCACTCCCTCACCTCACTCCCTCCCTCTCGGCTCACTTGTGCCGCCACCATCACCACCACAAATCCACCATCTTCATCCATTTTCAAGTTCCATTCAAGCTTAGAAGGTGATTCAAGGAAGTTGCAACTTGTGGAGCTTCAAAGGACTTTGCTTCTTGCTTTTTCACCATCATTTTCCTCATCTTCTCACCAAGATTCACCCCTAGCCATTGTGCTAGTAGTAAGTTCTTGTCAAACTCTTGTGCATCTTGTTTTTATGATCAAAAGATGTAGTATGTTAAGTATGTTCAAAACACTAAAGAACAAGAACTAAAAAAAATATAAACATGAAGCTTTACATAAAAGTTTACTTGAAGATGAGATGTTGATAGTAAAATGTTGTAGTGAAATGTTGTTAAATTTATGATGATTCTTGATTGTGTGATATTAATCACCATATGGATCTTGTTAAATATGATTTAACAAGATTAGAAAGTGGTTATGTGCTACATAAAATGACCACCTTCTAACTAAATAGGAACTTGATAAAAATGATTTTTCATGAAATATAACTAAACTAGTGAGTTGATGATCTTGTAAATCAAATAGTTACCAAAGATTTTGTAAATAAACCAAGTTAGAGAAGCGGTTTTTGGAAAATCATGACTATTACAAACACTTACACCATTTTTAGAAATAAGACGTATGAGAATATTTTATTTACAAGAAGAGTTCAAAAGGGTAATTTTTGTAAAAATTGTTTACAAGTTGTAAACACTAAACTTTGGTAAGAAAATGATTTTTAAAGGAATAATTACGTTTTGGAAGATAACTAAGTCCAATAAAAGCTTTACCAAGTTACTACGCGATTTCAGAAAGTATCAAGTTCATGATTAGTGTGTAACACATATATTTTTGCTCTTGGTAATGTAAAGATTGATTGTTGATTGATTTCGAAAAGAAAACGATATGCTTAATAGCATGGACACCTCCGTTTTTAGGGGAAACTCTGGCAAAATTTTCTAAAAATCCCAAGACTTAGGAAATTATTTTCTAACAAGAGTTTACAAATGTGTTTAACTTTGTTTTCGAAAGTAAACTTCGCCATAAGTTTTATTACAAAACTTCAAAGTATTGGAGGTGGATTTTCGTAAATTAAAGAGGATAGATATATATTTAGAATATATAAACGCTTGTGTGAATATTTATTTGATTGGGAACTAGTTACATTATTTAGGGCAAAATAATGTAACTTATCAAAATACTCTTACACACATATTTTTGGTAAAATATTATTTCGGAAACTAAGAAGTGAAAATATGTTATTTTTGGGAAAAATATATTATTTTTGACAAAGATGTTAAATATATTTTCTAAGTGGGACTTAAAAATATATTATTCGAACTACCAAAATACATATATAAATACCCCCATCCTTGGGAAGGAAATACACACATAAAATACTTGCGAAGTATGAATACGAAATAGTTGCCTAACTATTATTTCAACACCTAAAAATTTAATGTAAGTTAAAATAATTATTATTTTAACAATAAGTTATAACTTGGAATAATATCAAAGTATCGTAACTCAAACGTAAATACAAAGGCAAGGCACGACCCGATCGTCTAATAGACATTAGTACGTTGTAGGTCGTCGAGTAGCTGATCAAGTTTGAGTTGACGTTACGATACAGTAGACGCAATACAGTGAGTTCATGTCCCCCTTTTCTCTTAACTGTTTTCAGTTTTATACTTCGGGGGTGTAATACATGTTACACTTATTACAGACATCTTTTTACATGGTATGGTTAGCGTAAGGAGGGTAAACTACTAGATCATGTGAGGGGTGGGCACAACACTTAAAGGCCATTAATCCTCGTCGTAGGACCGAGGGACATGAGTGATAGATCTATTTGGGTGTAGCGAGCCCACACCCATGAGGCCGGGGCGGCCCATAGAGGTGACTATGTCTTCCAGCCGGAAGCCCGGTACAAATTTGTTAGGTTTGAGTTCTTCCTGCACCTTTTCACACATGCCAGTGGCTTTGCAACCCATTGGTGATCTCTTTTTTTCCTTATTGCTACATACCAGGGACTTTCATACATACGCCGTTTACAAAGGTTTATACAAACTCACGTACACATGAACTCGCTCAACTTTTGTTGATTTTTCAAACTACATGTATTTCAGGGAATTGATCGGATTTGGCGGGTGATGCACGTTAAGCTACGTATTAAATAAAAGATGTCATCCAAGGGTGTAGGGTTTGGGAGGTGTAACCCTTGCCTGGACGGGTCACATGTCTCCAAACCTCGTTTTATTTAAGGTCCTTTTTTTAGTCCATTGTGAACTCCTTTTTTAAAGCAAGTCATGGTTGTAACTTAATTTGGGTAGTTGTTTCAAGACAATTATGTTATGGCATTTTCTAAATTATATTAATGGATGAACATCTTGTGTTTTCATCACATTGCATTATTATGATTGTTGCTATGGTATTAAGAAGTCACACCAAATAAACCCACGCTTCCGCAAAAGCCAGGGTGTGACATTAACCATAAAGTAATGTTCAAGCTTCAAAAGGAAACATGGGGGCTTGTGGAGCCCCATGAAACCATCAAATGCAAAGGGTAGGGAGGTTGTGCTAAAGTTTGGAAGTTGAGGGACTAGGATGTGAAAGGGCAGTTTAATTAGGGGTTTAGGGATTTTAAGTGTTTTTATGTGTAACTAAGTATCATATGGCCAATACTAGTGTTACAACATTAAATTAATTTTACTAGTCTATATTTGGTATTTTGGTAGTGTTCGGATAATTCTTCGGTGCTTGTTTCGTTGTCGGTTCACTAAAAAGTGAAGTTATGTAATTTATAAGGTATTATATGTTTTTGTGTTTTAAAGGTATCCCCAATACTTTTTAAGTTGTTTTTAATGTCTAACAACATTTCTAGACTTGTATAATTTGTTGGATTTTGAATCCTGGGAAAAATTGTCATTTATGGTCCAAAACGGACACTTTTTAAGTTCGTTAAATTTTTCCGGAAAATGTTAACTATTATACTTGTTTTCCCACTTGGGACTTGATATATTTTTTATGTCGGACCTACATCTAAGTCCTAAATCTACCAATTAGCTGAGTACTGAGGCTTTGCTGACACAGCCTGTCTAACCAGTGAGTTTACTAATTGTTTTGACGCAATGCTTAAATTGTTTTTCACAATGCGATGAATGAAATGTATGACATGCATGATTGAAATGTATAACATGTAAACATAAAATGTTGATGTTTAAAACACATAATTGCAGACAATAAATAATTATTTAATGGTACGGAAGTTACCGGATTTGTGTCGTTTGTCACAGTTACTGTTTGTTCAGCTTTATCTGTTAAGGCTGTAACGTGTTCCATCATTAAGTTTGGTGTTTTGTACGAATGGAGTTTTAGATAAAGATGGCAAAATACAACTAATTAACTTTCGTAAGACACCCTTTGTTCTATTCTTTTGCACCCTATTTTATACAATTCAGTAGTTTTTTGAGTTTTTTTAATAATACGTGATTAAAGGAAATTATTATAGTTTTGGTGTTTGGCGGTTGTGGCATTTTGGCTTTTTATAAGTAATTAGAGAAATCATATATTTTATTAGCGGAAAATTAGATAATGAACCACAGAAAATGACACAAAAAATACAAAAGAAAAAAAATAAAAAATCCTAATCCAATTTCTCATCCAAATCTTCATAGTCATCAGTCTCTTCTTCTTGAAGTTTTTGTCCCCGGAACCTTTGAATTCCTTAGATAGATGCCGATTTCCTACACAGCTAAAATGCCCGGCTCTAGACGAAGCTGATCATTCAGTAAAATATGTCATTTTGTTTTTTTTGGTGTGATCTATTGTTGTTGATTGTTGAAATGGTTTTGTGGATGGTTGGAGACATAGATCGATGCCATATGTGTGGATGCTTTTTTCTGGGTGTGATTATGAGTGGGTTTTTCATTTGGTTGTCATCTTCATATTCATCCCACTTCTCATGATTAATAATTGAGTCCAAAATATCATTTACACTGTCATCGGTCTCTTCTTCTCATCTGTTAGGAAACTTTAATGTAAGTATTGAAGAAAAAGATGATCAACATGATCATAAGCTGAAGATGCAGTTAAGAAGTATCACTAAAAAGGTGTCTACATGATAAAGTTACAAGAATAAATAAAAGATACATCTTTAACTAAGTATCAGGAAAACATCAAGACAAAGAATACAATCAGACAAGACCATTCTGATGATAAATCTGTTATTTATCATCAGAATCTGGTAAGCTAGTCAGCAGAAATTCTGGTGGACCAACTTTTCTTAGAGATAAGCCTTGACACAAACCCAAAAAGTAACAAGTTGGCAATAACCAATTCAATGAATGTGCCAAAAAGTCACTTTGTGCAGAGCAAGTGATGTATAAACAAATGTTTATTCAGATCCAGACTCTCTATAAATAGAGATGTCAACCAAGAAGGTTAAATGAGTTAAGCTTATCATTCAATACACACACCACAAATTCCATTACCCTTCGCACATAATTCTTTAAGTATTCATTTGTAATATCCAATAACTTTGTTTTACAAATTCATTAATACACTTGAAAAATCTTGTAAGTTGTTTCTTGAAAGTTTGATTTCTAGTTCCGCACAATATTTTCCTATTTGTTGAAATCACTTGCCATATTAAGTATTTGGGTATCTCTATCTGGGATCAACAGTTGGTATCAGAGCAAATTAAATAAATCACTTTCAAAAGATCAACTGCTCATATTTTTCTTAATATCCATCTCTTAAACTAAATATGGCAAACTTTCAAACTTGGAATAATGCTTTCAATATTGGGTCTATGTCAAGACCTCGACTTTGGTCAGAGAAGAATACCATCAATGGAAAATTAGGATGATCAATTTCTTAAATGGACATGATCGAGCACTGTTTTCATCCATTATGAGAGGTCCTCATATACCCACTGTTGAAATACCAGCAGTTCCAGCAACTGAGCACACACCAGCTATCCCTACCTCCTTGGCTCCCAAAGGTGAAACACATTGGAGTCAAGAAGATAATAACTAGTAGCTGCTGATGAAAGGGCCAAAACACTTCTGATTATGGCACTTCCAAATGACATATTTTCTCAAGTAGATGTTTGTGCATCTGCTAAGGGAATATAGGATCAACTGGAAAATTTATGTGAAGGAGGAGAAATAATGAAAAGAAACAAGAGAACAAACTGTGTCTCTTCATATGAAAGATTTAAAAGTCTCCAAAATGAGACTCTTTCAGAGACATATAATAGGTTCACCAAACTTTTAAATGAACTTAAAAAGTTTGGTATTGAAAAATCAAATGATTAAAAGAATGTTAAGTTCTTGGATGCCTTGCCAAGAGAGTGGCGAAGTCTCACAATGACCTTGGCATCAACACTTGAATTAGGGAATATGAACTTACATGATCTTTACAGCATCCTTGTCCCAAGAGAGTAGGAAATATATGAAAATTCAAACCTCAAAGGGGGGACCTATAGCTCTTCTTTCACACACACAAAGAATACCAATTTCAGATCCACAACCTCTCACTGCTAGAACATAGAAAATTCTGATGCTTCATCAGATTTTTTAGCCTTTGCTGAGGCTATTGCTTTGCTCACAAAAACATTTGAGCAAAGATTGAGTGGTAAATTTCAGATGAATGATAGGGGAGGATGGAAGGAAAGTCAAGAGACAAAGGGAAGGCAGAAGTTGTTTGCTACAGATGCAAACAAAAGGGGCACTATGCTTCAGAATGTAAGAACAAGAAGCTGAAGGATGTGGCCTACTATGAAAAGAAGCTTGAAGAAGCTAAAAAGCAGCAACAGAAAGTCAGCTTAATAGCATAACCATCATGTGCAGCAGATCTGGTACTGTGATTCAGGAAGCTCCAAGCACATGACTGGGGACAGGAGCTTACTCAGTAGCTATCAAGAGAAACTAGGTAAATATGTAAATTTTGGAAATGGGGGTAACAGGAAGAACTATGGTGTGACGACCCGAAATCTCAAGGTCCTTTTCTATGCATAACTTGCTGTCATGATTCGTTTTATGTCGTAATTTGAGTGCGTTATGTGAATGACTGCGATATTTATTATGTCTGAGCTTATGATTGAATTGTTAAACGTCTTGTAGTAGCATGTTTTGGTTTTGGCAATAACTTGTTGCACACACACTCGAATCGCGCACTTAACACATTTAGTTTGCGGGCCAGACACACTTCTTTGCTCTTACTCCTATTCCTCGGCCCATAGATCTTGAGTCCAAAAAGGAGGGGGGTCTGGCCCAGCTAGGTTAATTGCATGCAACCTCTTATACGCACATAACTCACTTTTATCACAAAACCATAACTCCCATAAATCCCCTAACCCTACCTTCCATCTCTCTTGACGGAAACCTGCATCCCGGAGCTTTCTTCATTCACTTTTTCTGTGTCGACAACTGGTATGATTAATCCTCGATGTAATTAGTTCCTTTGATAGACATAACCTTGTGATAGGATTGTTGTGTATATGTGAATGCGATCGTGAATAATACTAGTATCGTGTATGATCAGAGAGTGAGTTAGAATTGCTTATGTATTGATTTATGCTAGGAAGGGTAGATAGAATCTTGATAAATCAGCTATACCCTTTGCGAGTTCAGTGAGTTTTGGGGCTGTTACGGGGTGGGATCTTGGAGTAGGTTCTTTGTTTATGATAAGTGTTATAAAGATGAATCCGGTTTGTCGTGATTATACTTGGTCAATGAATTGATGATAAATAAAAAGTATGATGAATTCTGCACTGTTTTGGAACTTGTAAAAAAATCAAATGGATATATTCTAGTATGATAGTGGCCGCACATGTTATAGGGGTCTTCATATAATTGACAATTGCATGCCAAAATTTATTGAGTGATGTAAATGTAATAAATTAATGTATATAAAGATAACAATCAAAGGTCTGAGCATATGATCTCTTTATGGGCGGTGCAAAGGTAAGATTGAAGGGGGTCCCCACATGCTTTCTTTTATACAACAGTAATATGAATGTCAATTCATTATGTATGAATTAGTTGAAACATAATAATCAGAACTCCACCTTCAATTGTTATAATGAGATGCAACTTGGGAGGGGTGATTCATGTTGGTACAAACTTAGGTGTATGGGCCGGGTAGCATAATTTGAGTAGTATTCGAGTTGCATATTAACTATTTTGGGCCGATAACTTTAGTAAACATTGTGTTTTATTTTATCTTAGTTATTGTGGGCCGCTAAGTCGTCTTGGGTCGTTGGACCAAACACTCGTAAATAGGCTGTTTAACTTATTGGGCTTCATGTTTGGGACCGTGCATGGTAGTGAATTGCCATACGACATGATTAACTGATTAGGCTAGTGTTTGGATAATGAATGCCGCTACTTGTATTTTGTGCACTAACTGATGATTTCATGTGGAATGATATGTGTTGGATTTGTATGCAAACTGACAATTACGTGCAAATATCATAGGGTTTGGTTGAACACTTGTGTTAAAACGGGTAATTAATTCTACCGAGCAAATCAAAGGTGAGTTCATATCTCTTAAGCATGCGTCCCGGTGGTTGGGACAGTTTTTGGGTATCCCGGGGAGGGATAAGTTTTGGGAAACTTGTTTGGGTATTCCTGAAAGGAATACGTCTTGTTATAAATCGGTAATGTTGGATAATATACTCATCCTATCACCTTTAAAGTCACTCCGTGTTGTTTGGTTACTTGAGAGGTAACATGGTATTAGTTGGTAGCGCTACTTAGGTTTGGCAACCTCACCCCATACCTGGGAGGACGGGTGTTGAACTAATGACCTAGTCATGACCAATGCTTTGATAGGAGCGTTGTAGAAAGGGCAATGTAAATCAGAAGCCGTCTTGTATTCGGAGTATTATCAACATTTAATTCAATGGATTAGCTAAACACTTGGTAACCAACGTTTTCATAAAACTATGAACTCACCAGCGTTGTCTGATACACTTATTGCATGCTCACAGGTTGTTAGATATCTTGGACTTGGGAACTTGCTGTCTGGAGTAGCTGGAGTGGTCATGGGTCGACTGGAGGGATTCATGTGATTGACTTATTGATTTTATACATTGGTTTTGAAACAGTTTAACTTTGGTTTACTATTTGCTTCCACTGAATATATTGGTTTTCATTTAAACTCGTGAATGGTATTTTCATTAATAATCAAGGATTTTATTTTGAAACTTATATGGGTTCAATGTAATTGGTGGCTCGTTGTTGGTACGTCACACGCCTAACAGGGACATTCCCTAGGTGGTCTTTTGGGGGTATGACAGTTTGGTATCATAGCCACTGGTTATAGTGAACTTGGTTTTTAAAACGTTTTTGTAAAAACCAGACTATAACCGAACAGTTCTGAACACGTGAATACTACCATGACACTCAGCTCCAGATTGCAAGGTTCGTCTTTCTCACTTGTTGCATACATTACATGACTAGTACACTTGTTTATGATGTGGCATACGAACACAACCTCGTCACTATAGCATAATTTCATGAAATGCTTGCTCACTTTATGATGCGTAGTTGGTGTTGTAGTCCTTAGATTCCTGTGATCTTATCGCTTGATAACCTCTGTTTGACACTCGAGTTTGAGGAACCATTTGACATGAGTTAGGAGGAACTGAGATGAGCATGCAAATTGCAATATTATTGTGGGTGCACACATAAAAATAATGTGGGGGTGCATGCGAGTCTCAGTGAGGCTTAACAAGTGAAGAAGGGGTTTTGTTCCGTTATTTGATTGATGTGAAACACAACAGTCTATAGGAGTCGTAGCAGTGATTATCTCCTACTCGAACTTGATCTTTTCACTTCTCACTGAATCTTTTCAAATCTCGATGCTATCGAGTATTACCTGTACACCCATCTGAACGCCTAGCAAACTGGGTAGAGTGTTAGGTGCTTGTACGAACGTCCCTGAGTTGGACGTCGCAGCGTCGAATGATTGGTCGATACCTGTCTCACTTCTCTTTGTTTGTTGGAACTCTATGTGATGACGTCTTAGACTTCGAAGTGCGATCAGCTCTGCAACACTCTCACAACATACCGTGTATTACCCAGTTAACTTGCAAGATCGATGGACAAGAGAATGAGCGTAATACCATACTGACCCTAGCATTTGGACAACCCTGATTATCAGCGACGAACACCAGCGAATTGGATTCAATCAAATCCTTAACCCTAGTAAGCGACGTAAGGGAGTCGACTCTTACGAATCAATTGGGACATAATCAATGATGATTGACTGTAGAGAGGAACGTGACCGCCCGCACCATGAGTAGTGCCTCAGAACGTGTCACGAAATGTGAAAAGATGGACCCTGTTGGTGAAAGGACGCAAGACACCGTTACAGGCAACAACATTAGAGGCAACAGTCGCGGCAACAACCAAGGGAACGACGGCAGTACTGGAAATTCTCGTAACGAAGACAACACTGGAAATGATGCTCATGGAAGGACATTTAGGACTGGCATAGGCGATGCCAGGCATAATAGCAACACGATAGCTTGGATGGGTAGCTATTCGCTTCGTCCCTGTTCTGTTTGACTTTGATGCTTCTTAAGACCAAACTTGTTATGGAATTGGCTGGGGGCAAGCCAGTTGAAGCCTCGTATTGTTTGTTGGGAGGAAAACTCGACCTTGTGGGACAAGAGTTCGGCATCGACCATCCTTTTGCTATCCTTGGTGGTTTCGATGCAGTAGTTGTGAAGATTGGTTATCTAGATATCGCGCAGATATACCTTGTGGGAAGGAAACTTTGCGTCACTTTATATACTTTGAAGTGTCGGAGTGGTGTAAAAGTTAGCATCAATTCAGCAATAAAGGCCAGAAGTGTCAACGAAAGGATTACCCCGCTATGATAGCACTCGTTACTGATGTTGAGGCTAAAGAAAAGAGGATCGAGGATCCACCCATTTGTTCGTGATTTCTCCCTAGTTGCTACCGGAAGAACTATCAGGTTTACCCTCACATCGTCAGGTTGAATATCGAATCGCTATCATGTCAGAAGCAGCCCTTATTACTAGTACTCCTTATTGTCTCACATCAGGAAGGTTGCAGGAACCGCCTAATCAACTTCAGGAACTGTTGGACATGAGTTTTATCGGACCTAGCTTTTCGCTTTGGGGAGCCCCAGCGGTATCCATGAAGATAGCCTTTTTCGTATGTGTACTGACTATCGAGAACTCAGCAAAGTGACAGTCAAGAATCGTTCGCCTCGACCATGTATTGACAACCTGCTGACCAGTTGCAAGGGTTAAGCTCTTATACGAAGATTGATTAACGAACGAACTATCATCAGATGGAAGTCCAATGGGAGAATGCTCTTAGAATGGCATATAGAACTCAATGTGGTCGTTGCGACTTTGTACACCGTGATCATTGAGTTAATCAACACACCAGCAGCTTTATGGACCACAAGAATCGAACGTGTTTGTTGGTGACGTTTTGAATCATTACCAGGAGAAAGGAACACCACGGGCGGCATATGTATCCTATCTTAGAGCTCCTGAGGGTGGAGCCACCCCGCGTGAAGCCTTGTTAAAGGTAACTTCTGGATTCGAGAGATACATTTTTGGTCATATAAACAACGAAGTGGGAATACACGTGGATCTCGCTAGGATCCATTTTGTTAGAAACTGAACGACACCAAAGATCCCTTCGAGGACACAGCAATTTCTTGGTCTCACTAGATACTATCGCAGATTCATCACCGGATTTTCAAAGATCGCGCAGCTTAAATTTCTTTCGCACAGCAGGGTACTGTGTTCGTGGAAGACAAAACAGGAGGACGTCTTTTCAGCTTTCGAATCCCAACTCTGCAATACATTGAGCGTCGCCTTTACCTAAGGGTACGGGTGATCTAGTGGTATACCATTATGCTCCGAATCAGAGTCCCAGTTACACACTAATGCAACACGAGAAGGTGATAGCTTACGTAGTAGACTTACAAGAATAATTGCACGAGCCACAACCTGCTGTGGAAACCATGGTTTTTGGATTTAAGTTGGAGGCATTACTTGGACGGTACCAAATGTACTACTTAGACCGATCACAAGAGCCTCCCGTGTACCCTTGTTTCGGAAGAGCTAAAACGTGTAATGACATCGCTGGATGGAACTTTTGAATGATTACGACTGGAAAACCTGAACGCGCGTGAGCGTTGCAACTCACTATCGACTCTAATCTACCTGATCAGACTCGCTCTGTTCAAACTGGAGAACTGAAGGAAGAGAACTTACAAATTAAACCCATGCGGAGCATGGAGAAGCAACCTTTGGAAGGTAAGACGATATTCACTACCTCATGGAACGAGTGTGGGTCTCACCATACGACTGCTGTAGGGAACTCGTGTTGAGCAAGAACATCGGCCTCGATATTCTAGACGTCTGGGTTTTGATGAGAGATGCTAGGATCTATAAATCTTGCACTGGTGATCGGGCATGACGGCCCACCTAGCTATGTATGTGAATGATGTTTGACTTGTGGGAAAGTCAAGGTGGAGTATCAGCAACCAGAAATACCCATATGGTAATGGAAACAGACTGCCATGGATTCTGTCACTAGTCTACTTACAACTCGAAACAGAAACAATATCACCTGGGTGATCGTTGATTATTTCACGTAACCAACACACTTTCTTGCAATCAAGGGAACTGACGAGTCTTCACAACTTGTGAATATTCCTCTGGGAGAGGCGGTTGTTAGACGCGAGGTGCCAACTCCTGTTTCCTTTAAGTTTGATTCATATCTGATTTACGACAAGCAGTATACAACACTCTTGGCTCACGTAAAGACATGAGCATTACTCAGCATCATAGGACAAACAGTTAGAGTCAGCGAACCCCTGAAGACATGCTGCGAGCATGTGTGTGAATGACTTAGTAAAAATTTGAAAAGGACACCTACCTATGGTTGGCTTTACTGCAACAGCTACCATTCTAGTATTCAGGCAGCTTTGGTTGAAGCATCGCATGGACGATAATGCCAATCTCATTGTTGGACTAAGGAGGGTGACAACCTAATCGTAGATCCAGGATTTGTACTCGAACCCCTTGGGAAGCTGATAAGCTTATGAAACACAGGGAGTTCGCTATGGGCAAACGTATCATAATCAAAAGTCTCACCCTGGGAGGGTGCGGTACGCTATGGGAAACATGGCAAGCTTAGTTTGCGGTACGCTGGGGCATTCGGATTTCTGGAAAGGATCAATGATATGACTCACCAACTCGAGTTACCTGACGAATTAGGTAACGTACATGATGTCATTTATGTCTCGAACCTAAAGAAGCGTCTGTTCGACGCAACACTTGTGATACCCTTGTTGAGGAACCCACTGTTAACACAGTCGAATTTCAATCGTGAGAGTTCGTTGGAACTCAAGACGTGGACCGAAGTTCCCATGGGAACGCAAAGATCAGGTGAAGCTCTGTTATCCCCGATTGTTCAAACGATGGAATCAACTTTTAATATCATTGGCAAATTTCGGGACGGAATTTCTTTCAAGTTGGGGATGATGTGGCACCCAACTGACTTCGCAATCCTGTTTTTACAATTTGGTTTACGTGGTGTCTGTGCAGTTATCTGGATGATTAGTGATTGTGTGTAATGCTTGATTATTATTTATGTAGTATTACATATAGTTTAATTAGAGTTTCTATCATTTCACTTCTCTGTGCTTACTTGTCAAATTTCGGGACCAAATTTCTTTCAAGTTGGGGATGATGTGACGACCCGAAATCTCAAGGTCCTTTTCTATGCATAACTTGCTGTCACGATTCGTTTTATGTCGTAATTTGAGTGCGTTATGTGAATGACTGCGATATTTATTATGTCTGAGCTTATGATTGAATTGTTAAACGTCTTGTAGTAGCATGTTTTGGTTTTGGCAATAACTGGTTGCACACACACTCGAATCGCGCACTTAGCACATTTAGTTTGCGGGCCATACACACTTCTTTGCTGTTATTCCTACTCCTCGGCCCATAGATCTTGAGTCCAAAAAGGAGGGGGGTCCGGCCCAACTAGGTTAATTGCATGCAACCTCTTATACTCAGATAACTTACTTTTATCACAAAACCATAACTCCCATAAATCGCCTAACCCTACCTTCCATCTCTCTTGACGGAAACCTGCATCCCGGAGCTTTCTTCATTCACTTTTTCTATGTCGACAACTGGTATGATTAATCTTCGATGTAATTAGTTCCTTTGATAGACATAACCTTGTGATAGGATTGTTGTGTATATGTGAATGCGATCGTGAATAATACTAGTATCGTGTATGATCAGAGAGTGAGTTAGAATTGCTTATGTATTGATTTATGCTAGGAAGGGTAGATAGAATCTTGATAAATCGGCTATACCCTTTGCGAGTTCAGTGAGTTTAGGGGCTGTTATGGGCTGGGATCTTGGAGTAGGTTCTTTGTTTATGATAAGTGTTATAAAGATGAATCCGGTTTGTCGTGATTATACTTGGTTAATGAATTAATGATAAATAAAAAGTATGATGAATTATGCACTGTTTTGGAACTTGTAAAAAATCAAATGGATATATTCTAGTATGATAGTGGCCGCACATGTTATAGGGGTCATCATATAATTGACAATTGCATGCCAAAATTTATTGAGTGATGTGTATGTAAGAAATTAATGTATATAAAGATAACAATCAAAGGTCTGATCATATGATCTCTTTATGGGCGGCGCATAGGTAAGATTGAAGGGGGTCCCCACATCCTTTCTTTTATACAGCAGTAATATAAATGTCAATTCATTATGTATGAATTAGTTGAAACATAATATTCAGAACTCCACCTTCAATTGTTATAATGAGATGCAACTTGGGAGGGGTGATTCATGTTGGTACAAACTTAGGTGTATGGGCCGGGTAGCATAATTTGGGTAGTATTCGAGTTGCATATTAACTATTTTGGGCCGATAACTTTAGTAAACATTGTGTTTTTTTTATCTTAGTTATTGTGGGCCGCTAAGTCGTCTTGGGCCGTTGGACCAAACACTCATAAATAGGCTGTTTAACTTATTGGGCTTCATGTTTGGGACCGTGCATGGTAGTGAATTGCCACACGACATGATTAACTGATTAGGCTAGTGTTCGGATAATGAATGCCGCTACTTGTATTTTATGCACTAACTGATGATTTCATGTGGAATGATATGTGCTGGATTTGTATGCAAACTGACAATTAGGTGCAAATATCATAGGGTTTGGTTGAACACTTGTGTTAAAACGGGTAATTAATTCTACCGAGCAAATCAACGGTGAGTTCATATCTCTTAAGCATGCGTCCCGGTGGTTGGGACAGTTTTTGGGTATCCTGGGGAGGGATAAGTTTTGGGAAACTTGTTTGGGTATTCCTGAAAGTAATACGTCTTGTTATAAATCGGTAATGTTGGATAATATACTCATCCTATCACCTTTAAAGTCCCTCCGTGTTGTTTGGTTACCTGAGAAGTAACATGGTATTAGTTAGTAGCGCTACTTAGGTTTGGAAACCTCACCCCGTACCTTGGAGGACGGGTGTTGAACTAATGACCTAGTCATGACCAATGCTTTGATAGGAGCATTGGAGAAAGGGCAATGTAAATCAGAAGTCGTCTTGTATTCGGAGTATTATCAACATTTAATTCAATGGATTAACTAAACACTTGGTAACCAACGTTTTCGTAAAACTATGAACTCACCAGCGTTGTCTGATACACTTGTTGCATGCTCACAGGTCGTTAGATATCTTGGACTTGGGAACTTGCTATCTGGAGTAGCTGGAGTGGTCATGGGTCGACTGGAGGGATTCATGTGATTGACTTATTGATTTTATACATTGGTTTTTGAAACAGTTTAACTTTGGTTTACTATTTGCTTCCGCTGAACATATTGGTTTTCATTTAAACTCGTGAATGGTATTTTCATTAATAATCGAGGATTTTATTTTGAAACTTATATGGGTTCAATGTAATTAGTGGCTCGTTGTTGGTACGTCACACGCCTAACAGGGACATTCCCTAGGTGGTATTTTGGGGGTGTGACATATGGGATATGGTACCATACAATATGGATCATTAACCATTGAAAAGGTAGCCTATGTAGAAGTTTTAAAATATAATCTACTTAGTTGTGGGCAATTTTGTGATAGAGGCTTCTAGGTAACCTTCTTACCTATAAAATGTCTACTAGTTGGTTTAGATGACAACAAAATCTATTTAAGTGGGAAAAGGATTAGAAACTCCATCTATTACTTTGATTTCAGAGAAGAAATTTAGCATCCTCAGTTTTGTTTATTTTCTACTGAAAATAAAGGAAACAGTTGGTTATGGCATAAAAGGCTTGCTCACTTGAATTTCAAAACTCTAAACTAACTAGCAAACAAAAATATGGTAAAAGGTTTACCATACATATCATCCAAAAAGGATAGTATATGTGAAGCATGTGAGCTTGGCAAATCAAAAAGGGGCTCACACAAAACAGTTTCTGAATCTTTAATTTATGAAAATTTGGAACTTTTGCACATGGACCTGTACAAACAACTAGTTTTTCTGGAAAGAAATACATTTTGGTCATTGTATATGACTATTCTAGGTACACATGAGTTGAATTTTTAAGGAAAAAGAGTGAAACCCCATATTTGATCATTAATTTCATCAGAAAAAATGAAAATCTGTTGAAATTAACTGTGAGAAGAATCAGATCTGATAATGGAACATAATTCAAGAATGCAAAACTTGAGACTTTCCTTGTAAGCAAAGGAATATCTCATGATTTTTCTGCTCCAAGAACTCCACAACAAAATGGAGTTGTAGAAAGAAGGAATAGGACTCTGATAGAAGCAGCAAGAACTATGCTTGCTTATGCCAGATTGCCCACTTACTTTTGGGCTGAAGCTATATCAAATGCATGCTTTATACCAGTGGCGGAACTAGAACATTAACTCAGGGGTATCCAAAAAAAATCATCGTTTAATCGTACAATATTAAAAAAAAAAGACAATAAATAAATAAAGTAAAACAAATACCTAATAGATTTGTCCTCTTCTTTTTTTCATAGCTTGAAATCGTTCCATCACATCGTCATCTTTTACTTCACGTAAAAAATCCTTTTTAACCGCACAAACCATAACATTGTTCAAAAATTCCGAGCCCATTCGATTACGTAAATCCGTCTTGACAAGCTTCAATTTCGAAAAACATCTTTCAACGGTTGCGGTTGCAACCGGTAAAAGCAAAGCTAGTTTCACTACCCGATAAACTGAAGGACAAGAACTATGAGTTCCCGTTTCAACCATAACATGCACAAGATCACTTATTCCATTCAAGTTCCCAATTAAAGATTGTTTTTTTAGATTGTGGTTTCATTATCACTTCAAAACATTCAAGATTGAACAACAATCCCTACCCTACAAACAATACAAAATACATTTCAGCCCAAATTGCATATAACAGTTATTCAGTCAACAAGTTTGAAAACATAAATGCTTCTAAGTTCTAAAAGACACTAACTTGACACCAAAAAACTAAATAAATTAATTAATAAAGCTGATGAAGTCAGACTCAATACCCACGACTTTAGTCAAGATTTAGTGATTTATTTACCTTGTATCCTTAATCAGAATCAGAATCAGAGCCCATGAAGTCAAAGTCAAAGTCAAATTTAATACCTACCCACGACCTAATGACTACGAATTCAGCCCACAGCCGCTGAACGGAGCCGATGAAGCAGACATTTGATGATGAATCAGAATCAGCACCGATGAAGCAGACGTTTGATGATGAGAATTCAGAATCGACGTTTGATATCCTTGCCGTGCATTAAAACTTCAGGCCTTCTGTAACATTTCCCTTTTTATCATATAAGAATTATATGTTTGTTTAAATTTATTAATCACTAGTAACTAGTTTTATATTTAATATAATTATTCGACCCATTTTATTCTTATACGTTTTTACATAGTTTAAAAACTATTTTATTGGAATGTTATACTAATTAATTGGCTTGTATATGTGTGACATTTCTATTTTCTATATTAAAATAAAGTATATAAAACTTATATTATTAAACGGATAGACTGGTAGAGTACGCGTAAGTTGACTGTTAGAAATATGAAGTACCTAGACGGACATAGGAACCGTTTAATAATTAAATTATAAAAATACATTATATTTGAACTTACTCTGTTTTTAGTGAAACTTGGTTCAAAATGTTGATACAAATATTCTCGTTCTAATGACATGTTCATTGTTTTATAAAACGTCATATTTTAGAAGTTATACGTGCCAAATAAGTGAAACAGCTGAATTAATTATAATATATAAATTAATAAAATAATAATAATAATAATAATAATCAAAACATACGTATGAAATAAAATAATAAAAAAAGAAAAAAAATCAAATACTAAGCATTCGATGCATATGTTTACGTGGACTAGATATTCTTGCTCCCCAAGGTTACATGCAAGTATAAATAAGAAGGCAATTCAACATTCAATAATTGCTCAAACTTTTCACTCTCTCGACATCTCGCTCTCTCTATCCCTTCTATATATATATTTTTTCTTTCTTTCTTCTTTAGTATTAGACCAATATTACTCCAAAGGCTTGCCCCGTTTTAAGTGTTTTAACCCCTGATCACTGATAACCTGTCTGATTGATCTAGGGCCCTGATCACTGATAACAGTTTGTGAGTCATTCTCCTTTTTATCACCTTTTTGTGATACAATAAAAATGCTTTCCAAAATCTTAAATGTTTACCACTTATACTTACAGTGATTAAATTTTTGTATTCCGTAATAACTGCCAGTATGGGAGGTTTTATACATTACTTGACCCTCGTTACTATTTGCCAAAAAGTTAGCTAATAGTAGCATGACCACAAACACAGGGGGATGGTGCCCTAGTAGCCATAGCCTATAACTAATATTATTTAAATGGTGTGTATATAAAATAGAGCTTTATTAATCATTATTAAAATATATATTAAAGAAAATATATTTAATAAACTTAAATTACTATTAACATTATAAAATAATGTTTAGTCAATAAATATATACCATACTAAAATATGTCAAATATAATATATTCTACTATACTAACATTATATTTTTAATCTTAGTCACATTAATATATTAAAATAATAATATAACAATTATTTAATTAATATATTATATTTGATAAAGTTATAGCTATTAATTTGACAGAAAATGATATATTTCATTTTCTGGGCTAATTGGTTTTGGACGATAGAAAATATATTTGACAAAGTAATGTCATGGGACGCTACTAAGTTTAGAGTCACTAGTTGAGAGAATGATCAACAGTGTCGACATAACCAAAGGCACTAGTTGAGAGAATGATCAACAGTGTTCTAACCACAGTCACTAGTTGAGAGAACGATCAATAGTTATGCGACGAGAGGCGCTAGTTGAGAGAATGATCAACAGTGTTACGACCCAGTCACTAGTTGAAAGAATGATCAACAGTGATGTGACCACGTCACGGGAATCGCCAAGTGACAAATACCTTTAAATAATAGTAAGATATAATTACTTGATAAAGTTCACTATTGGATGAAAGTGAGCCAATGAGTGATATGACCACTGTCACATCGGAACGGCCACCATGTGACAAATACTGGTTAAGTTTTGGGTAAATATAAACAAATATAAAACATAATTTCTTCTTTTATTTAGGTAATTTAGAAAACATTTTATCAGTAATAAATACTGACGAGTTCATTCCATTTTTATAAAAATACATTGTTATACTTTACAACATTAAGGGTTTTTATATTTGTTTATATTTACCCAAAACTCAACCAGGGTGGGGTCGGGGGTTGTGACAGAAGGTGATATCAGAGCCACTGGTTTAAGCTATTTAGGTGTTCTTTTAATACCTAAACTTAAACAATAAAGTTAGGATATTAATATAAAGTAACATATGTGTTATTTTTGTAGATCTAAATATATGTATATATACTAGATTTATACACAATAATTCGTGTTTCTAGTCGGTGTCACCTAATATATTTTAGCCACTTAATTGCTGGATATTCAAAATAGATCATTCATCTCTTATGTTCTTAAACATTATATATAACTGTGAAGTCAATTATATGTTTTGACTAAATGTGTTATTTTTAGGATTTCATAAGTTAGGAAATATTAAATATGAGATACATAAGTTATATATATTAAGGGACAACCAGATAAGACAATTGTGTTAACAAAAATCAAATAAAATGGCAGTAACATAAGTGAAGGTGTACAAGTATGTTTCCTAAATGAGTAATCAAATAAAATGTACAATTAAACATAATTGTGTAATCAAATAAAATGTATAATTACCGTAACAAGATTATATATTGTGACTAAATGGCAAATATAAATATGTAACACTGATTGGTTTTATTATATCTAAAGGAGGAATATACGTACACATAATATACCACTGAACCAAATAAGTGATTTTGGTTTAAGCCAAATATATATTTGATTTAAATATTTTATTTCAAACTTGTGTGTTATTGGAAAATATATATATTCAAATTACTAAAAGCATGCCTAAATATATATAATTATAGATTACTTGATAATTAAACCAAACATATATTTGTAAATATATATATATATATATATAGTCTTATAAATATGTAAGATTACTTATATGTATATATTGATAATATTAATACCTGATAAATGTTTATATTTGGCTAAATGTATATATATTATGTCTGAAATATATATATATATATATACATATAATTAATTATTTATATATTTAATAATTATATATTTTATTAAATAGAAATACATTACCATTTATATTTATTGTGATTTTTAATAGATTATTATATGGTTAGTTAAGTTTGTTTTAAACCGATTTTTATGGCTCGGGTATGGTTATGAATTAACCAAAAACAATCTGATGTATTGTGTTATATATCTAAAAAGTTATGTTATGTATTTTTAAATAATATATTAGTTGTTGTTTCCAATTGGTCATCCCTTTATATATTCTACGGAAAATAAAATTTTTGCTGATTTATGTTTACAAAACTAAAGGGGCAACTTTTAAACAAATGGGACATACCTAAGTTGGTAAATGTATAAGGGTATTATATATATATGTATACACATATGATTCTTTAAAGTATTGTTTTGTTTTAATTATTCTGTGATATTAATAATTGAAAATGTTTGCAATTCAGTTGTCGAATGAAGTATCACATAATCCAGAAGTTTATGCTAATAATGAAAATCCTTTGGATAAAAATGCTATAGAAAATATAATAGCCCAAGGAATAACTAATGCTATACCTTTAATAATTAAAGTTGTTAAAAACCACGTAGAACACACCAAAACTGTGAGTAGCAAGCATACTCGTGACGATAGTTTTAGCCATAGTGTCAATGGAGGCAATGATGATATTATCAAAACCCCATTTCCCAAGAAAATGAAGGTGATGACTCTCAAGTGTACCTACAAAGAATTTCTAGCTTGTAAACCAACTGAGTTCGCGGGCAGTGAAGGAACCACGGCTGCCCTGCGATGGTTGAAAAAGACGGAAGCTGTTATAAAAATCAGCAAATGTGCCGAAGAAGAAAAGGTGATGTATGCGTCCAACCTCTTTAAAGAAGAAGCCTTAGAATGGTGAAATATAATTCTTCAGGCAAAAGGAAGTGACATGGCTTATGCCATGAACTGGGAAAATTCAAGGAAATGGTAGAAAGGAAATTTTGTCCTCCTTATGAAAAGGAACGAATGGCTAACGAATTCCTAAATCATAAAATGATAGATGTGAATTGTCGTGAATATACGACAACGTTCTTCGAATACGCAAGAATGGTACCAACTCTGGATTCGCCAGAACCCGTACTAATTTCTCGTTATTTGGGGATTAGTTAGCGAAATCCGAGATATGGTAAAGGCCGCTAGACCACAGACTATTGAAGAAACAGTTGAACTAGCTAACATCCTGACAGATGGACTAATCCGCACAAGAGAAGAAAACAAGAAGAAGGAGTAAGCTCAGAAAATTTCCCAAGAATTATACCCTAATGATTCCTATAAGAAGAAATGGACTGGACCGTCAATGGAATAACCTACCTGCAGAAACTGTAACAAAAAGCATTCAGGAAAATGTCGTTTTAGGAAAACACCCTACTGTGACTTCTGCAAGATGACCGGGCATATAGAGGAAGAGTGTAGAAGGAAAACTAATATGTGTTTCAATTGCGGAGAAACGGGACACATCAAACCATATTGCCCGAAACTGACCAAAGCACCCGACAACAAGGCCAGAACAACAGACGGAGCTAAAAAGAATGCGCGAGCATTTGTACTTACTACGCAAGAAGCAGAAATTATTCCAGACGTAATCGCTGATATGTAATATCTAAGTTAAGTTATTATTTGACTCTAATATAAATCAAAGTTATAAATAAATTCATCCTGTCAAGTACCTCATCTATTCAGAACCATAAAAGACTTGTTTGGTCTTCATCTTCACTGAATCATGTTTTCGGTTACGACACCTTGTGGTGGCGTTTTCGTTTACTTGAAGCTTGAGCTAATCTCATTTGTGTGACACCCGACATTTCGGGCCGTACCGTATAATTGTAACACGTGTTGTGAATAGGTAACAGGGCTATATTTGACTGGCTATGATGTTTATATGTGAAATTTAATGTGTTGATAAAATTAAATTTTGATAAAAATTATGTTGGCAACGGGAAGATAGACGCTTATCGCGTAACGGTAAAAATGCGAAAGGAACATCGGTGACCACCCGATCAGTGTTAAAATCCTAAAAATAGTCTGTTATGATTAGAATAATAATTTTAATCACATCCGTGTGGAAAAATAATTTAAAACGCTAAGAAACTCTATTTTCCGAGTTTGAGCGCGTACTTCACAATACTACGCAAATTAAACAAAATACTGTCAACGCAGCCAGTCAAGGCAACTGGTAATTATTTCAGTAATAATTTTGAGTGATTATTTTTATAGAATAATAAAAATAATTTAAAACGCACTAAAACGGGATTAAAACACTAGATAAAATGGCCGGTATCCAGTAAAATACCCGTTTTTACTCAAATTTACATACCTATATGTATGTATATGTGAAATATGTGAGTAGTGTGTATATATATGAGAGGTGGCGGCCATATGGAGCTCTCCTCTCTTCTCTCTCTTCCAAGTGTTGGTCTTGGAAACAATGAATGATGATTATGCTTCTTAAATCTTCCAAAATCTTACTTAAACCAAGGAATACAAACTAGCAACAACATTTCACTCTCTCTCTCATAATCACGGCCGAACACCCTCTTTCTCATCATCATTTACATTTCAAACTTATTATTAGAAGATTCAAGTCCATTTCAAGAAGGATTCATGGTGGTTTGAGTGTCCAAAAGTGATATCAAGCAAGAACAACCTTCATATCATTATCTATTCTCAAAAACCCATATAAAAATCTTGAAGGTATAAACTTGTTTTTAAATCTTGTTCTTGATTTTTAGTGATGATGGAGATGTTAGATGGTTTCTCTTGAACTTGGAATAAATCACAAAACTTGTATTTAAACAAAGAATGAGATTTAAATCAAAGAAAAGTGAGTGTGTATATGGCCGAAATTTTATGAGTGTGCGTGTATCTTGTTGTGTTTTGAATTTGATAAATGAATCTTACATGATTTGATTTTGAAAGATGGTTACATGCATGTGTTGTTAAAGTGTCATAAAAGAATGTTCTCAAAAAGGTTCCATGATTTGAAATAAATGTGTTAAAAAGTAGAGTTTTGGAAGTTTATTCATGTATGTTTATGTGTGTATGTCGTATATGTATGTATATATATGTAAATGCATACACAAAGTTTTGTCATATGTAAATAAAAGAAGGAATGTTTGCATTTATGTGAAAATGATTTAAGGATGATGAGATGAATATGTTTTGATTTAGAAGAACATGACATAAATATGGTCTTTGATGCATTTAAGGTCATGTTGGATGAAGATGTTAAGATATGGTTATACTAGAGGCACTAACTAGATCATGCATGTAGATAAATGTTTATAAAAAGGCGATTTGAGTATGATTTAATAAAAATCAGTTTTGGACAGATTATAAACACTAAAATAAAGTTATTTTAAAGTTTTTAGTGATATATAACTTTGTCATAATGTTTGCTAGCTTTACATGTTGTACTTGGTGCATTAAAGGTTGTAAAATACGTGAAATCGCATGATTTATGTGACTTAAATAAAAACTGCACTAATCTGATTATAACCACTATTTAAATTAGTAAATAACATGTATTATGTTAAAATATCAAATCGTTTCGAGTTGGGATTGTTATAGTAACGTTTAACGCAAAACTATGCGTTAAAACGGTCAAAAATCGGCTTTTCGGATGATTTTTGTAAAATTGATTTAGATCAGTGAATAAAATGATGTTTTTAGTTTAAAAATAAGTATTTCAACTAATTTTAAGTTTACTTGGTGTTTGGTTGGTCATACGTGACTTCCGACGCCCGAAAACGTTACCGAATCGCTAAAATACGCATTTTTCAATGTACATTAGTACGGGTAAAATTTTGGGTAAACTTTATGTGGCAAAATGTGTTAAGTGATTTAAACATAAGAATATGAAAATATGTTAAGTTTTTAACATAATTTTAGAAATCTAGTTTACGCATGTGTGCTTGTATGTTTTGTGTAGTAGAAACGGTGAAAATCACGTTAAATGTGTAACTTCTTTGTCGAGCATAAAATTTGGTACTTGTGAGATGTTTTATGTGTATTTGCTTTAAAATGACAAAATAGATAAGTTAGAAATATTTCGCGTGTTTTGGTGTAAAATTATATGAACGTTTATGTATATATATTACGACGCGCAAATCATTGATATATTGCGTATAAACGGGAGAGTTAACGGATTTACACAATAAATGGTCACCAATAAAATCGTTCAAGTCACAAAATCATAAAAATATATATATATGTGGACTCATATATATATTAGCATACCAACATAATCGAAAATGATAACTTTTCGAGAAAATCTCAAAGTTATGTGATAATTCTAAGAAACGGAGAACTTTAGGATTTTTGTGTTATGTGTACTGATTTAAAATCATTCCTATATATATATATATATATATATATATATATATATATATATATATATAATAGGACGTGTAGAAATCAATCTCTGGGATTGCGCTATTTAAAATACGCACCCAAAGGTGAGTGTCACTAAACCCCTCTTTTTACTGCTTTGTATATGTTTTGGGGGTAGAACACGTCAATAAAAGGGTTTAATAATGTTTTTGAAATAAAACATACCTTTAATATAAAATATATATTTTCATTGAAAATATATGAAAATTGATAAGTCATACGTTTCGAAGTAAAAATCGTTTTTGATGAATGAATGGTACGGTATTTCCTAAGCGAAACTAGACCGTAACGTTGAACGGATGTCGGCCTGGGTCTCGAATGATGGAGATTCAGGGGATTCGTACAACATATTATATTAAATTGTCATATTAGTCGGATATATATATTGTACGTGAGGCAGACATCACATTACTCTTCAAGAGGACCCTGCGCCCATGATGTCGTTTAATCATTTAAGTATTGTACGTGAAGAATTGTTCGTAGATCTATCGGGTTGACAACCCCGTCGTGACCGGTCTCCCCATGTCAAGTCAAGCGGCGAATTTTGATTCTGATTATTGTCTAGCATTGATTATCCATGCATGGTTAATATATAGTTCGTATCGTCTAGCTAACATACGAGTCTAAAAATTGACGCAATAATTTAATATACACAACCTGGGTAGTAACAATATTGTCGGGTTCTTGAACTGCAACGGAAGACCCATGGATTTTATTAAGGAAGTAAAATGGTCTTTATAAAATTATATGGATTTTTTCAAATAAACACCTAAACGGAAAGTTTTCCTTGGAATAAAATTGTTTGTAAGCGAATATGTGAACTCACCTTCCTTTTTGTTGACACTTGATTTTAACGTGTTCTACAGGTACTTGAGTTCGGCTTCATGAATCATGGCATATCTTGTGTTTGAATGATGCATGTTGTTTGTTTGAAAATGTTGGACAACTTTTAAACTTTCTGGGACGTATGTAATAAGATCCGTGAGGATCAAAGACAACTTAACTATGTAGTCGTGTCGTAAAACGTAACGTTTAAATAACTTATGTTTAAAATAAATTAAAATATCCAACAATTAAATGCATCGATCGACAAGATATAAATGGGCACCAACTTCTGTCACAACTACGTTTTATATTCCGCTGCGACGTTTTTGGGGTGTGACAGAAGTTGGTATCAGAGCCATTGGTTGTTAGCGAACTAAATGTTTTCGGAGGAAAACACTAGACTTCAACCGGAGAATTTTGAAATATAAGTCCAAAATTCTCGAAGCCAAGAATTTTAAATAAGCATAGAAAAATTTTATCATGTGTGAAAACCCTTATGTGTTTATGTGTATATGTGATTTTCTGTTTATTTTGGGCCTTATGTGTTACTATTCATGTTGATCACACACTTACTTGTACGGTTACATATATGTCACAGATGTCGCACGAGCACGAGGTAATCGAGATCAACGGCTCAGGTAGTGAGCCAGATTTCGAGAATTCACCCAGATCCATTCTACCAGAGACACCTATCACAATGCCACAGATGGTTGGTATGGCTGAGTTTGGTTCATCATTCCGTGTCGACCCTGCTGCTTTCACTAGCCAGGTAGACCCCCGATATGCTTTCACAAGCAACGGATGGATTGATGACAACGATGACACCCCTCTCTCGATTCATGAGACGGGGCAATCATCTGGCACAGTACCAGTTATCGATGACGTGATCAGAGGTGTCCCTGTTATTGGAGGACCTTTTAGTATTGCACCAGCAGTGGATGCCACTAATGTCACATCTCGACCATTGGAGCCGTCTGTTTCTCCACCTGCTACTGTGATCGAGCCTGTTGTTGAGGTCCCTCCACCTGTTTTGTCAGAGTCATCTTTACCTGTCTTTGAGTCACGCGCATCTTCTACGCCTCTATTGGTATATTATCACCGTGGAAAGAGAGTTAGGCCTACTGGAGAGATTGCTTCTACATCACAAGTTGAGGCTGCATCTTCTTCTAAGAAGCAGAAGGGAGTTTGGGTGGATCGATGTTGCCATTGTGACCGAAAGTTTGCTGCCATGCGTGAAGAACTGGAAATAACTAAGGGTAAACTGAAGGACCTCGAGGGGCAAATGGATTGGTTCGATGAGTTTAAGGATTTGGATAACAGCACGATGGATCAGATGCATTGGAGGATAGTGGATCTGGAGGAGTTGGTTAGGAAGATGCTGGATTTCATAGGAATGAAGCGTTAGATGTCGTTTTTGTCTGTTTGTGGTTGTTTGTTTTTGGTTGTCGTGATTAGATACTCTTTTGGTATTGGGGACCTACGTGCTGATTATATTTTGTGATATTAGGTAGAAATTTTGTGAAAACTTGTTATGTGTGTCGATGTAGACATACCAAGGATAGTTGTGATGCACTGAAAACAAGTTATTAATTTCTATGATAATATCAGATGATTAACTTTTGGTTTAAAATTTTTTCTCATTAATATGTGGATATTATACATGCGCAATGTTTGGTCCACTAATATTTAATGATTGAATTATTTTTATTTTGGTTATCGTCTCATGTGATTATTGTTGTTGTAAATAATAGAAACGACGAAAATGCCGCCAAAAGCAAGACAGGATACTGGACTACCTGCCACACCAGAGGAGTTGGCATGATTCATAACCCAACACGTTAATACTGCCTTGGAACAGCGTGATGCTAACCAAAATGATGGCCAGAAACGTGAATGCGGTACTCCCGGGCAGGATCTTGGTGGGACGCAGATTGGAAACCCTTCAGGTAAAATAATGATCGGAAGTTTTGGTTGTTCATCTGTTATGATCTCATTGGAACGTATTCCTGATTTCTATTAACCGTATGAACAGTGCACCGGAGCGTACACAAAACAATCCAGGGTTGTAGCCCAAGATCATTTACTGGTGTCCTATGCAATGATGTGACATCGATATGCGTGATATCGGGCTGTCAAAATGAGTCGGTTATCCGAGTGTGTCAGCGATCTGAACCTGGACTTGGAGATTCGAAGAAGCGCAAACCTGAGAGCTCCAAGAGGACTCTCGAAGTTAGGAGTAGGAAGAAACGTAACTTGGATAAAGCAAGTGTAGCTAACCCTAAAGAGTCAGGAAAGGGTAAGGACGGTGATGGGCAAGAGAAGTGCGCCAGATATAGCCGAACCGGACATGTGACTTCCCAGTGTTACGCTAAGAGTACATTGGATGGAGCTGCGCTCGAAGGATGCTTCGCATGTGGTGAACAAGGACACTACAAAAGGGGATTCCCAAAATCGAAAGGATGGGACGGGACGGGACGTTAAGAGCAATTCCATTGGGGCAAGTGTCGGGAAGGCAAGTGAGAGTCCTTCAACTGTTACCGGTATGTTTTGAATCAAAAACCAATCTATGTTCATACTTTTAATACCAAAGCTGACTTGAGTTTTGTTTGAAAAACTATGAATCATTTTTGTGTTCACATACAAGTAAGCTGAGTATAAAGTACCCGATGGAACTAGTAATTGGTTAGTTGATGGGGACTAGTGAGGTCATTTGTTGTTGTAGTATTTAGTTAGGTGATCGTAGTTCTAGTGTTGGTTTATTTCCAGTGGAGCTGGGGAGCGTTGATGAAGATGTGAGGATGGATCGACTATCCAAGAGCGAAGCAGGGATTATTGCTCGGAGAAGCAAGCTAGGATACCTTGTTCTGATGATGGAAAGGTGGTAGTTGTTCACAAAGACCAACTGAGTCGAGTGTTGAGTGTTAATAGTCGAGAGTGGCCAGTGTTGTGAGGATGCTTGAGTTGTTGTGTAAGGGCTATCCTGCGTTTTTAGTGAATGTGATGGATGTGGAAACCGAATGTAGGAATGTCGGAGAGATTTCTATCAATCGTAACTATCCGGAAGTCTTCCTCAAAAGACTTACCTGGATCTCCCCTGCGAGATGGATTGAATTTCGAATCGATCTGACTCACGGTGCTGCGCCCACTTGCACAATCTTCTTATAGATTAAGCACCGCCTGAAATGATAGAAATGACTAGATAGTTTTAAGAGCTTTTGGACAAGGGTTTTATCTGATCGAGCTTTTCGCCTTAAGATGCATCTGCTTTGTTGGGAGAAAGAAGGATGGATTCTTCAGGATATGTGAGGATTTCAGAAAGCCGAGCAAGTTGACTATCAAGAATCGGTACCTTATTACCGAGGATTTGACAATTTGTTCAATCCAGCTACCGGGACTCAGCTGCTACTCGAGGATCGATCTATGATTGGGATATTATCAGTTGAAGGTTGCTACAAAGAAATTTCGAGGAGTGATTTTCAAACGTGATATGGCCATTATGAGATATTAGTCATGCCCTTTTGATATAATTAATGCGCCATTTATATTCATGAATCTCGAGAATAGGGTATGGAAACCCTAATCGGGTAAATTCGTGATAACAATCATCGACGACATGTTTGTCTATACACGAACCAAAGAGAATCATGAGTAACGTTTGAAGTTGATTATGGAATTGGAAGGGATGATGAAGGTATGCTTATAGATTAGCTTGAGATTGGAAGCGTGTAAAATGGACTTAAAAGGAAGTTAAGATACTCACGTGCCCTCGGCAGAGTTATCTTATGATAATAATTAACACGCTAGTATTTAGGTTGCTCAGTTTGAAGCTCTGCATGGATGGAAGCATTGATCGTCACTTCGTGGAGCTAACGTGATAAAGGACAATTAACCAGACCCTAGTTTATCTAGGAAACCAGCGACAGGATTTGCCTAGATCGAGGGAAGGTTAAAGGTCGCCAATTGATCAACAGAAGAATTACATGGACAATTGAAGATATAGTTCTGTTAAAGGAGTTATATTGAGAGAGATGCTATTAGGTCTAGCAGAGGAAAGAAAAGCTGAGCCACATTGACTTGGTCCTTTCGAGAGCCCATCTTGAGTTGGATCAGTTGCATATGGGCTCAAGCTACCATCAGAATTGAGTGGTGTACATAATGTACTATTTGGATACAGTTGAAGAAGTGTATAATGGATAATACACCAATTTTGCGCTTTATAGAGATTATTTGGGAGATAAACGGAGGTTTATCGAAGCATCGTAGAAGCAGTGCGTATAGCCAAAAGAGTTATGTTGCTAACCGGAGAGGCGGTTTCAACATTCTAGTAGTATCTGTGATTTATAGATTGTGTAACCGGTGGATGCCTGAAATGAGTACAAGAAGAAGAGAGAACGAGTTTATGAGATTCAATTCTTTCGAGAGCCCATCTCGAGTTGAATTAATCATGTGTGAACTCGGACTACTTCAGGTTTAGAGTAATGTATATGTAAATATATGTATGATAAACCTGAAATGGTGGAACTTTGACTTGAATCTTCTTGATTAAGAGCTTGTGAATGTCGGACCCTAGAGAGGGTGGAGAGTGTTGAGACGTGAGTTTAGGAATCAAGGATGTATGTAATATAAGTCTACGAAGATTCTTTGTAAGAATCCCAGTTTCTCGCAGAAACAATAAGACTATGCTCTTTATATCCGTTTTTTATATTCTTGCTTAGTGCGAAAACAAAACTTGTAGAGTAAAAATTTTGGGGATGAAATTTCCTAGACAGGGGGAGACCGTGACACCCGGCTTTTCGGGCCGTACCGTACAATTGTAACACGTGTTGTGAATAGGTAACATGGCTATATTTGACTGGGTATGATGTTTATATGTGAAATTTAATGTGTTGATAAAATTAATTTTTGATAAAAATTATGTTGGCAACGGTAAGATAGACGCTTATCGCGTAACAGTTAAAATGCGAAACGAACATCGGTGACCACCCGATCAGTGTTAAGATCCTAAAAAAAGTCTGTTATGATTAGAATAATAATTTTAATCATATCCGTGTGGAAAAATAATTTAAAACGCTAAGAAACTCTATTTTCCGAGTTTGAGCGCGTACTTCGCAATACTGCGCGAATTAAACAAAATACTGTCAACGCAGCCAGTCAAGGCAACTGGTAATTATTTCAGTAATAATTTTGAGTGATTATTTTTATATAATAATAAAAATAATTTAAAACGCAATAAAACGGGATTAAAACGCTAGATAAAATGCTCGGTATCCAGTAAAATACCCGTTTTTACTCAAATTTACATACATATATGTATGTATATGTGAAATATGTGAGTAGTGTGTATATATATGAGAGGTGGCGGCCATATGGAGCTCTCCTCTCTTCTCTCTCTTCCAAGTGTTGGTCTTGGAAACAATGAATGAAGATTATGCTTCTTAAATCTTCCAAAATCTTACTTAAACCAAGGAATACAAACTAGCAACAACATTTCACACTCTCTCTCATACTCACGGCCGAACACCCTCTTTCTCATCATCATCTACATTTCAAACTTATTATTAGAAGATTCAAGTCTATTTCAAGAAGGATTCATGGTGGTTTGAGTGTCCAAAAGTGATATCAAGCAAGAACAACCTTCATATCATCATCATCTATTCTCAAAAACCCATCTAAAAATCTTGAAGGTATAAACTTGTTTTTAAATCTTGTTCTTGATTTTTAGTGATGATGGAGATGTTAAATGGTTTCACTTGAACTTGGAATAAACCACAAAACTTGTATTTTAACAAAGAATGAGATTTAAGTCAAAGAAAAGTGAGAGTGTATATGTATGTGTATATGGAGAAAAGTTTATGAGACATGATTTGATTTTGAAAGATGGTTACATGCATATGTTGTAAAAGTGTCATAAAAGAATGTTCTCAAAAAAGGTTCCATGATTTGAAATAAATCTGTTAAAAAGTAGAGTTTTGGAAGTTTATTCATGTATGTATATGTGTGTATGTCATATATGTAAGCATATATATGTAAATGCATACACAAAGTTTTGTCATGTGTAAATAAAATAAGGAATGTTTGCATTTATGTGAAAATGATTTAATGATGATGAGATGCATATGTTTTGATTTGGAAGAACATGACATAAATATGGTCTTTGATGCATTTAAGGTCATGTTGGATGAAGATGTTAAGATATGGTTATACTAGAGGCACTAACTAGATCATGCATGTAGTAGATAAATGTTTATAAAAATGCGATTTGAGTATGATTTAATAAAAATCAGTTTTGGACATATTATAAACACTAAAATAAAGTTATTTTAAAGTGTTTAGTGATATATAACTTTGTTATAATGTTTGCTAGCTTTGCATGTTGTACTTGGTGCATTAAAGGTTGTAAAATATGTGAAATCGCATGATTTATGTGACTTAAATAAAAACTGAACTAATCTGATTATAACCACTATTTAAATTAGTAAATAACATGTATTATGTTAAAATATCAAATTGTTTCGAGTTGGGATGGTTATAGTAACGTTTAACGCAAAACTATGCGTTAAAACGGTCAAAAATCGGCTTTTCGGATGATTTTTTGTAAAACTGATTTAGATAAGTGAATAAACTGATGTTTTTAGTTTAAAAATAATTTCAACTAATTTGGAGTTTACTTGGTGTTTGGTTGGTCATACGTGACTTCCGACGCCTGAAAACGTTACCGAATCGCTAAAATACGCATTTTTCAATGTACATTAGTGCGGGTAAAATTTATGTGGCAAAATGTGTTAAGTGATTTAAACATAATAATATGAAAATATGTTAAGTTTTTAACATAATGTTATAAATCTAGTTTACGCATGTATGCTTGTACGTTTTGTGCGGTAGAAACGGTGAAAATCGCGTTAAATGTGTAACTTGCTTGTCGGGCATAAAATTTGGTACTTGTGAGATGTTTTATGTATATTTGCTTTAAAAATGACAAAATAGATAAGTTAGCAATATTTTGCGTGTTTCGCTGTTAAATTGTATGAACGTTTATGTATATATATTACGACGCGCAAATCATAGATATATTGCGTATAAACGGGAGAGTTAACGGATTTACACAATAAATGGTCACCAATAAAATCTTTCAAGTCACAAAATCATAAAAATATATATATATGGACTCATATATATATTAGCATGCCAACATAATAAAAAATGATAACTTTTCGAGAAAATCTTAAAGTTATGGGATAATTCTAAGAAACGGAGAAACTTAGGATTTTTGTGTTATGTGTACTGATTTAAAATCGTTCCTATATATATATATATATATATATAATAGGACGTGTAGAAATCAATCTCTGGGATTGCGCTATTTAAAATACGCACCCAAAGGTGAGTGTCACTAAACCCCCCTTTTTACTGCTTTGTATATGTTTTGGGGGTAGAACACGTCAATAAAAGGGTTTAATAATGTTTTTGAAATAAAACATACCTTTTAATATAAAATATATATTTTCGTTGAAAATATATGAAAATTTATAAGTCATACGTTTCGAAGTAAAAATCATTTTTGATGAATGAATGGTACGGTATTTCCTAAGCGAAACTAGACCGTAACGTTGAACGGATGCCGGCCTGGGTCTCGAATGATGGAGATTCAGAGGATTCGTACAACATCGTGTATTAAATTGTCATATTAGTAGGATATATATATTGTACGTGAGGCAGACATCATATTACTCTTCAAGAGGACCATGCGCCCATGATGTCGTTTAATCATTTAAGGATTGTACGCGAGAAATTGTTGGTAGATCTATCGGGTTGACAAACCCGTCGTGACCGGTCGCCCCGTGTCAAGTCAAGCGACGAATTTTGATTCTGATTATTGTCCAGCATTGATTATCCCTGCATGGTTAATATATAGTTCATATCGTCTAGCTAATATACGAGTCTGAAAATTAACGCAATAATTTAATAAACAAAACCTGGGTAGTAACAATATTGTCGGGTTCTTGAACTGCGACGGAAGGCCCATGGATTTTGTTAAGGAAGTAAAATGGTCTTTCTAAAATTATATGGATGTTTTCAAATAAACACCTAAACGGAAAGTTTTCCTTGGAATAAAATTGTTTGTAAGCGAATATGTGAACTCACCTTCCTTTGTGTTGACACTTGATTTTAACGTGTTCTACAGGTACTTGAGTTCGGCTTCGGGAATCATGGCATATCTTGTGTTTGAATGATACATGTTGTTTGTTTGAAAATGTTGGACAACTTTTAAACTTTCTGGGACGTATGTAAACTTTCTAGTCGTGTCGTAAAACGTAACGTTTAAATAACTTATGTTTAAAATAAATTAAAATGTCCAATAATTAAATGCATCAATCGACAAGATATAAATGGGCACCAACTTCCGTCACCACTACGTTTTATATTCCGCTACGACGTTATTGGGGTGTGTCAATTTGCCCACATGATATACGGATTTATTTATTTAATTTCTGTTGGTTCATTATCTTAAAACAGTCTTAATACAATTATGTGTTAAAATAAGAGTACACAAATTCGTATTATATTCTGGTGTACCTCTAAAGATTCTTCATCATAGATAAAAAATTCTATAATATTCATTTGGTATGTCATCATCAATTGAAAATCCTATAAGATTTATTTAAAATGAATATTCAAATTTACTTCATTAAAACTTTCAGTTGATTACGAAAACGGTGAACTTGTTCGGTCACTGTAATTATTGTACTATTTCAATCATTACGACACCTTGTGGCGTCAGTATAAACTTGTAGCTTGGACTAATCATAATCATACGAATCATGCAAAACCACATATGTCTTTCATTTGATTTATCTTTGAAAATAGTCTTAATGCAATGTATTCAGACAATGATACACTAAACTCTGTTGTATTTTGGTGTATCCTTGCAATTCAATATACGTCAACACATTGATTTTTTTTCTCATATCATGGTTTGATAGTTGACAAATCATTTGCGTGCTTCTATTTCATTTTGAGCTTGTTGATTCTGAGTCTTCCTCAGTTGACAATCAAAGTAAGTTTTATTTTAACATTGAATTCTATTGTTTTTAAAAATCATTTACAACCTGTAAACATTCAATTTAGACATCTATTGATCATATATCTCTTTTGGCTTGAACCTAGTCACCTTGGAAATTATATCTTTTCACATTGTTCTTTTGACATCGATTCCTAGAAATAATTCAGTTGAACCATTTAGCCCTATTTATTGTAAAACACGTATTCATTTGAACATGTTTTGATTCTGTGTCATTTACTTTAATACTGTTCTTATCGACTAAGACGTGACATAACTTTAAGAAGACATCGTAGCCCAAATCTCGAGTACGAGGTTTAAAACAAGGTAGGGAGGATGTAATCTTTCCATTTTTATCATATAAGAATTATATGTTTGTTTAAATTTATTAACCACTAGTAACTAGTTTTATTTTTAATATAATTATTCGACCCATTTTATTCTTATACATTTTTACATAGTTTAAAACTACTAATTAATTGGTTTATATATGTGTGACATTTCTATTTTCTATATTAAAATAAAGTATATAAAAACTTATATTATTAAACGGGTAGACTGGTAGAGTAGGGGTAAGTTGACTGTTAGAAATATGAAATAGTACCTAAATGGACCTAGGAACTGTTTAATAATTAAATTATAAAAATACATTATATTTGAACTTACGTTGTTTTTAATGAAACTTGGTTCAAAATGTAGATACAAATATTCTCGTTCTAATGACATATTTATTATTTTATAAAACGTCATATTTTAGAAGTTATACACGCCAAATAAGTGAAGCAGCTGAATTAATTATAATATATAAATTAATAAAATAATAATAATAATAATAATAATAATAATAATAATCAAAACTTACGTATGAAATAAAATAATAAAAAAAGAAAAAAATCAAATACTAAACATTCAATGCATATGTTTACGTGGACTAGATATTCTTGCTCCCCAAGGTTACATGCAAGTATAAATAAGAAGGCAATTCAACATTCAAGAATTGCTCAAACGTTTCACTCTCTCGACATCTCGCTCTCTCTGTCCCTTCTATATGTATTTTTTTCTTTCTTTCTTCTTTAGTATTAGACCAATATTACTCCAAAGGCTTGCCCCGTTTTAAGTGTTTTAACCCCTAATCAGTGATACCCTGACTGATTGATCTAGGGCCCCATAACGCATGTCAAGGCTCTGCCCGACTAAGTTCGTTGGGGTTCTGCCTTGTGACGTAGGGATAAAGTTGAATTGGGTTACTATACTTAACATGAGTGCATTATATATTTTATTAAATAGCTCAGGAGTTATAACCAAGATTATACCAGGAGGCTTTCTAGTTGAACCCTAAAGTTACAAAGTGAGTCCATTCTCTCTTCTCACAGTTTGTGAGTCATTCTCCTTTTTATCACCTTTTTGTGATACAATAAAAATGCTTTCCAAAATCCTAAATGTTTACCAGTTATACTTACAGTGATTAAATTTTTGTATTCTGTAATAACTACCGGTATGGGAGGTTTTATACACTATTTGACCCTCGCTACTATTTGCCAAAAAGTTAGCCAATAGTAGCATGACCACAAGCACTAGGGAATGGTTCCCCAGTAGCTATAGCCTATAACTAATATTATTTTATATTAAATCATTAATAAATTTAATGTATGATTGAGATAAATCTAAATGGTGTGTATAAAAAATAGAGCTTTATTAATCATTATGAAAATATATATTAAAGAAAATATATTTAATAAACTTAAATTACTATTAACATTATAAAATAATGTTTAGTCAATAAATGTATACCATACTAAAATATGTCAAATATAATATATTCTACTATACTAAGATTATAATTTTAATCTTAGTCACATTAATATATTAAAATAATAATATCACAATTATTTAATTAATATATTATATTTAATAAAGTTGTAGCTATTAGTTTGACAGAAAATGATATATTTCATTTTCTGGGCTAATTGGTTTTGGACCATAGAAAATATATTTGACAAAGTAATGTCATGGGACGATACTAAGTCCAGAGTCACTAATTGAGAGAATGATCAACAATGACATAACCAACAGCACTAGTTGAGAGAATGATCAACAGTGTTCTAACCACATTCACTAGTTGAGAGAACGATCAACAGTGATGCGAACACAGGCACTAGTTGAGAGAATGATCAACAGTGTTACGACCCAGTCACTAGTTGAAAGAATGATCAACAGTGATGTGACCACGTCACGGGAATCGCCAAGTGACAAATACCTTTAAATAATAGTAAAATATAATTACTTGATAAACTTCACTATTGGATGAACGTGAGCCAATGAGTGATATGACCACTGTCACATCGGAACGGCCACCATGTGAGAAATACTGGTTAAGTTTTGGGTAAATATAAACAAATATAAAAACCCTTAATGCTATAAAGTATAACAATATATTTTTATAAAAATGGAATGAACTCGCCAGCATTTATTACTGATAAAATGTTTTCAAAATGCATTACAGATAATTCGCTGTAAAGATAATAGAAGCCAGTTATGGAGCTCTGAAGGCTTAAATAAAGTGGCTATAAATACCTAAATAAAAGAAGAAATTATGTTTTATTTATTTGGGTTTATCCCTATAAAAACAATTGAATGGAATATGGGTTTTAGCCCATTTGTTTATATTAAAAGTTTGGTGTTTTACAAACTCTGAAATTATTTCCTAACTACGATCCTGATGAAAATTTTTCCGCTGCGTAATTAATAAACACCGGTACCACTTGAATGGTTCTTGGCTCCCGCTCCCAGGGTGGGGTCGGGGGTTGTGACACCTTCAGGGCTTATTCTATTATTTTGGGCTAACATATTGGGCAATTGGACTTATTATTTACAATCTTCAACTGATTTGGGCTACCATATTGGGCAATTGGGGTTATTCTTTTCAATTCATTGGGCTTACAGACTTTTTAGGGGTGTCCTCGTAGTTGTTCAGGGGTATCCTTGGTATAAAAACCGGAAAAAAAAAATTACACTACCGATAAAAAGTTGAGCCGTAGCCCGTGCTACGGCTCGGTATAAATTAAGTCTGCCCCTGCTTTACACAAAACAGGTCTATCATTAACAAGAGACATCAGAAAACTCCATATAACATTATCAACCAAAGGATCCCAAGCATCAAATTCTTACACACCTTTGATTGTAACTGTTTTGTCTTAAATGATTTTGATAGTTTGGAAAAGTTTGACAGAAAGCAGAAAAAGGAATCTTTCTTGGTTACTCATTGTCCTCCAAAGCTCATAGAATATTTCTTTTAAACACAAGGACAATAAGAGAAGCTTATATGTGTCTTTTGATGACTCATCAGAAACCAAGATTTCTGATGAAATTTTACAAGATATAAGCTTGTCAAAACAACCTGAAAATTCTGAAAATCTTCTTCACAAGTTAACTGAAGAACTTTTGGAACATGACCATATGCTAAACATTTCAAACAAAAATATGTCATGTACTAACCTTGCAGATGATCTGGAACCTCCATCAGAAAATGTACAAAATGATCGGAATTCTGGAATTTCACCAGAAAATCGAATTGAACAACAGAATTTTGATCCTCTTGACAACATTGAGGTCACAGATCAAGGGAAAGCTTCAAATCTATCAGGATACAAGTTCACATAACAACTTAAGATGGATCAGGGGACACTCACTAGCTGACATCATTGGTGACCCTGAAGTAGGTGTTAAGACAAGATCTGCCACAGCTCATGAATGTCTTTATGCTAGATTTTTAAGCATAATTGAGCCAAAATCTATTAAGGAAGCACTGAATGACTCAGATTGGGTCCAAGCAATGCTAGAAGAGCTTGACCAATTTGAAAAGAGTCATGTGTGGGATCTGGCACCAAAACCAACTAACAAATCTGTCATTGGTTCCAAATGGGTATTTAGAAACAAGTCTGATGAACAAGGCATCATAACAAGGAATAAGGCTAGGCTGGTGGTCAAATGCTATTGTCAACAAGAACACATAGACTATGATGAAAGCTTTGCACCAATAACAAGGCTTGAAGCTGTAAGAATATTCTTGGCTTATGCTGCCTCAAATAACATAAAAGTTTATTAGATGGATGTCAAGTCTGCATTTCTGAATGGTGAAATTGAAGAAGAAGTGTATGTGCATCAACCAGAAGGCTTTGTTGATCCTCATTTTCCAAATCATGTTTACAAACTAAACAAATCCTTATATGGGTTAAAGCAAGCTCCAAGAGCATGGTATGAAACATTATCAAACTTCTTAATCAATTCTGGCTTCACCAAAGGTACAATTGATACAACCCTCTTTCTCAAATCACACAAGGGACACACACTTTTGGTTCAAATCTATGTCGATGACATAATATTTGGATCCACAAATGACAAATTCTGCAAAAAGTTCTAAAAACTTATGACCAATCACTTTGAAATGAGCATGATGGGTGAATTAACCTTTTTCCTTGGTTTACAAGTTAAACAACAAAGTGATGGCATATTCTTGATTAGGATGAGATTGATCAGATGATGAGGAGGAGATTGAGGTCACAACGAATGGAGATCAGGAAACTGATCAAGGAAATTCGGATGGAGATAATTTGTTTGTCTCAACAACTTATGGAGAATCATTCACTGGAATGATTCAAGGAAATAACGAAATCCAGGGTGAAAATTTGTTTTTCACATCTGGTGGTAAATCCAAGGGTACACCAGAAATTTCCAAAACAGCTGCAAATGTGTTTGCAACTGGTGAGTTAGAAGGAACATCTGTTATTCCAAGTATCCCTGAACCACCAACTATGACACAAGAACAACTTCAGAAATCCCTGGATGATATAGTCAATGTCTGCAAGAAAAATCCAGTTGATGAGAAGCTTGATCAACTGCATCAGAAACCAGCATCTCTGCATTAGAAATTCAGAAAATCTTCATAGAAATGGGGAAGATTAAAACACAAGACAAAGATGTTGTGGAGTCAAGACAATCAAGTAGTTCCAACAGAGTTCTGGAGAAGATCACAATTCTAAGGGCCAGCAACTATAGCATCACAAATGCCCTTGAGAATCTGATCAAAGAATGGGCTGCACTGCAGGAAAAGAATCAAGCTGAATTTTCAAAAGTGCAAGAAAATGAAGTCAATAATGCAAAACTTGTGGGAGAATTGCAATCTCTCATGAAAAGAATGCACTTCAACATTACCAGACTAGTTAGTGTTGACCCCAAGGAAATCATGATAAAATTTACAGAAGTGTATGCGCATGTTGCTCGACTCGAGGCAATTAGAATCTTCCTGGCATTCGCGTCTTGGAAAGGATTCAAGGTCTACCAATTGGATGTTAAATCTGCATTCCTCTACGGAAAGATCAAAGAAGAAGTGTACGTCGGACAACCACCGGGTTTCACCGATCCAGTGCAAAAAAACAAGGTATATCTACTTGACAAAGCGCTTTACGGATTACACTAGGCCCCGAGAGCCTGGTACGAGACGCTTTCCAAACATCTGCTGGCCAACGGGTTCATCAGAGGGACTGTCGATAGCACTTTGTTTACAAAAGAGGTTGCAGGACATCTACTCATCGTGCAGATATACGTGGATGACATAATCTTTGGATCAACAAACGACGAATTGTGCAAAGAGTTTGAGAAGGTTATGAAGAAAAAGTTTGAAATGAGTTCGATGGGGGAGATGAAGTTCTTCCTAGGGCTTTAGGTTGAGCAAATGCCCGAAGGAATCTTCATACACCAGACAAAATACGTGAATGATGTGCTTGACAAGTTCAATATGTCTGAATCATCTCCAATCTCAACCCCCCTGGCTCAAAATCATGGGATATGTCCGGATGAAAGCGGTGAAAAAGTGGATGAGACGAACTATCGGTCGATCATTGGTTCATTAATGTATCTGACAGCGTCAAGACCGGACATCATGTATCCAACGTGCCTCTGCGCCTGATATCAGTCAAGCCCGAGACAGTCACACTTGACGATTGTGAAGAGAATTTTACGGTATCTTAAAGGCTGCCCATGCACCGGCTTTTGGTATCCTAAATCTGGTGACTTTTCTCTTACTGGTTATGCTGATTCTGACTTCGGGAGCTGTAAGCTTAATGCAAAGTCCACAACTGCTAGCTGTCAGTTCTTCGGAACTCGACTTGTTACTTGGCAATGCAAGAAACAAATCACAGTCGCTCTCTCAACCTGTGAGGCTGAATACGTTTCAACTTCTAGTTATTGCTCTCAGATCCTCTGGATCCAGCAGCAGATGAGGGACTATGGTTTGCAGTTCTTAGACACGCCAATATTTGTGGACAATGAGGCAGCAATAAATATAACTAAAAATCCGGTTCATCACTCTAAAATGAAACATATTGAAATTCGACATCATTTCATCCGTGATTGCTACGAGAAGAAATTGATTCAAATTGATCATATACACACCGATGATCAGAGAGCTGATTTTTACACAAAACCCTTTGATAAAACGAGATTTAACTATCTTTTAAAATTGAACGGGTTGAAAAATTTGTTTTCTGGGAGGGTTGTTGAGTGTGAAGCCGAGGAGGACGGCGGTCAGAAGTGATCTACGTCTTATTGGCAAGTTTCTGTACAGTTCATTTTCTGTTTTTGATAAAACCAAAAACACAAAAATATGTTTTTGATTTTAGGGGGAGAAAGTTTTTAGAAAATACAAAAACATGATAAAATTTCAAAAATCCAAAAACAGTGAAAAAGGCAAAAAGAGATTGTGTAAAAAGGGGAAATGATAGTACATCAGCTAGACAGTTGCAGTACGCTAAAGAAATGTATAGTTTAAAAAGTGTTAAGCAGTCTCGCTAATAATGTGCCGATAGGTTTTTACACATTTAGTAAGTTTGTTCGGGATATAAACCTAAATCATTTCTTGCTTTTAGGTGGGGAACATCTCTCGGATATATAGGTAACCCCTGAAATCCTGTTTGAAAGGATCTATTTCTGACATACTAGGTCTTTGTACGTCTTGATATCTGGGGTATTATACCAGGACTTCTGATTTTGCGGGAGCAATAGCCTAGTCCTCGTATAATACTTTGCACTGCTTTAAATCTTAAAGCCCGCCCTCAGCATAAAAAATGATGAAACATTGAAAAATGCTAATCATGTGCTGGTGTAAAGAAGATCCCCAAGGGGGACCCACCTAAAAGTCGAGCCATCATCTCTCTGATTTTGCGGAAGCAATAGCCTGAGCTCTCATGGCCTCGCACTAACCCAATTACAGATATCATTAGTGTGCACTCACCTGTAAGACTGAATATAGTGGTCTGGATATGGGAGTATATTCTGAGGTGGTACACGCGTATAAGTTAAGCCTTAAAACATTAATTCGTATCCTGAACAGATTGAAATGTGTGTGAAAATTT
The DNA here is from genome assembly GCA_030545235.1 of Helianthus tuberosus. Classification (NCBI taxonomy): domain Eukaryota; kingdom Viridiplantae; phylum Streptophyta; class Magnoliopsida; order Asterales; family Asteraceae; genus Helianthus; species Helianthus tuberosus. The sequence goes on from CM060394.1 coordinate 138,485,043, forward strand.
AAATTGGATCAGTATATCGGTAATCACTGTGAATTTTTTAATGCTTAGTATGAAATCAAAGCTTAACGGTACTTGTAGCTTGTCAGCAGCTGATATGATCCCCTAACACGCTCAACAAAAATATGTTTGTACAATTTACTGTTTCTTAAATTCCAAATCATTTCCTGTTTGTTTAGCTAAATGTTGAAAAATCCAAAAAGATTTGATATTTCATCTTATTTTTCGACAACTGACGTTGGGGATCTGATTATCAAAGTCTCACAGTGCTAAACAAGTTGGATCATGTGGGTTGGTAAAGAAAAAGTTTGAGAAATTGTTGGTAAATTGCTCGAAATGTTTAAAAGTTCATTAATTTGAACTTAAATCTGTTTCAAAAAGTCAGCAAGTTCATAAATTGGTCAGCCAAGGTCATTAACTTGGACTTGGCAGGCTAAACAGTTGACCAGGGTCATTAACTTGGACTTGGTTAACTGGGTGTGATGGTAAAAAATAAAAAATAATCAAAAAGATAAAAATTTGAAAAATTTTGAAAAATTGAAATTTCAAACGAAATGACCATTTCGCACGAAATGGCCATATCATTTCAAATACTCATTTCGCGTGAAAGTGTCACGCTGCCTCAATGTCCATTTCGTATGAAATGGACATGTCTATATAAAGGGTGCCATATCGTGTGAAATCGTCATTATCTCCATTTCGTACCAAACTAAAACCCTCGAGCGAAATCAGGCGATTTGCAGATTTCTTGAGATTTCAAGCCAATATCTTGGTGATTTATTGATCGAATATGTGTATAAGTTGGTTGGTACAACTTATAACATGGGAAAGGTGAGGATGGATAGTTGATTTGAACCAGATCTGTCGATTTCGTATGAAAAACGATGAACAGGAACTTTGATTTTAGATCTAGGGATGAATAATGAACTAAATCGATTAAAAAACATATCAGTATGTTCGGAATGTGTTGTAGATCAGTTCTAGAGATTTAATTAAAACCAGATGTCTTGATTTCGATGAACTCGAAAGAACAGGGTGTTTAAACCTAGATCTAGGATGTTTGTGTGGTCTAAAATGAATAAAAAACACATCCATGTACTCGGAATTCAGTGTAGAACATATCTTGGGTTTTAATTTCATCATAAAATCAAGTTTTGAGATATGAAAAATTACTCTTCATGATCTTGATTTCAAACGAAATGACAAGTCATTTCGTACGAAATGACACACTGATTTAATGTTTCAAATCATACGAAATGGCCATTCCGTTTGAAACACCAAATCGTTTGAAATTGGCCATTCCGTTTGAAACTTCATTTCATTTGTAACTGATAAATTCGTTTGAAATCCAACATGTTTGAAACTGTACCAATTCGTCTGAAATGGCCAATTCGTTTGAAAGCCATTTCGTGTGAATATTGATATGTTTTGAAAATTGTTCAAAAATGTTTAACTTGTGTTTCTGTTAATTGTGTTTATATTTCAGGCTTTGAATGTGCAGTTTGATCCACTACATAACATCTGTTGTGTTTATGATGAAAAGCTTCCAAAGATGGATGTATTCAAAGAGATTCTGGAATTCATGAAGCGTTTACCTATCCAAAAGGCATTGACGAATCAACATAATGTTTTCAAATCTCAAATTGAACGTTTCAGGAAGAATGCTAAGTATGATGAAGAAAGTAAAGTAATAACTTCAATTATTAACTTAAATGGTGAAGATAAAGAGATTGTAATTACAGAACAACTCGTCCGTGAAATGCTAGATTTTCCGGATGATGAAAGTTCACCAACGAAGTTTCCAGAGAGAATGGTTAAGGGATGTATGTTGAGGATGGGGTATAATGTTCCGTTGAACAGTGCAAACTATTTGAAATCGTGTTTCTCAAAACCTTACAAATTTTTCATCCATTCAGTGATTCACGCTTTCAGTCATAGAAAAGGTGGTTATGATGTGATGAGAGATTACCAGATGAATATGGTGACTGCATTAGTGTTGAACAAAAAATACAATTTTTCAAAAATCATTTTCCATTACATGAAAGAAAACATTACATAAGACAGTAAAACCTGGATTTATCCAAGATTTGTGCAAAAGATGCTTGATCATGCTAATCCGGATCTAGTGAAAGATGAAGATAATGATTTATTGGCGTTGTATCACATGGATAACGAGACATTGATCATATTATCCAGATATCACAAAAATCATCCAGAATAAAAAACAAAGGCAGAATTCTTTGGATTTATAAAGAGTGAAAATTACGAAGATCTAGATCCAGTTAATCATCTGAAGTGGAGAAACAATGAAAGGATGAAAGAGAAAAGTGCAGCTGATGAATTGGCAAAGTTAGCAGTATTCAAGGAAACTCGAAATGAGTAGTTTACAAAAGAAGAAAAGAAGTAGAAAGACAACTCCAAAAGCTCAAGCTGGAGAAGGTTCTTTGTCACAACCACAAAAGAAACGCAAGAAGAAAACTCTTGAAACTATGTTGGTCGATGAACCAGAGGAAGATGATACAGAAGCTGATGCTGAAAGAGATCAAGGTCGTTTATCTCCTGAATCTGAACAATTATTGAAGTCTCTTATTGAAAATCTGAGAGCTGAGAAAGCAGCTGGTGGGGAAGGTGACAATGAAGAAAAGAGCTCTTCTGATTCAGAGGTTGATGAAACTGAACGTTGGAAAAAGGTAATTTCTGATAAAGAAAAACAGAAGAAGAGAAAGAGGAGTGGGGATGATGATGATGATGATTTGTATGTTCCATCACCAGAGAATGTTCGGGAGGTTCAAACACCACCTTCTGGAGGTAGGAAGAAATCTAACTATAGGAAACGTGTCATTACTCCTACAGCTCGAAGATTGAAAATCTTGTTGAAATCAAAACCTATCCAGGAACCAAGTCAACCACCATCACCTCCACCACAAGCTGAACAACAACCACCACCACATCAATCATCACCACCACATCAACCATCACCACCTCAATCACCATCACAACTTCGTATTTCTACACCAATTCATGAACAACCTGTTATAACTTCATCGAACATCCTTCAAACACCTACAACCACACAACCACCAGTACAAACAACTCCTGGATCTGCTGGATTTAAAGATTTTCCACATATTCCAGAGAATATTCCTCTTGAAGACATTAGAGATTTTAATTTTGTAATTGATGATGTTGTGAAAAATTTACAAAAGAAGGTGGAAGAAGTGTTAGTGGAGAATAAGAAGTTGGAGAAGTATGTCAAGTCTGTCAAAGCAGAAAATTCATCTTTGCTAAAGAAAGTTGAAGCCGATCAAGCTGATATTGATATTATGAAGGTTTGAATTGCTGAGTTAGAAAAAGAAAAGGCTCGAAGAGATGATCAGAATGAGTATTTCAAGCTGAAAAATAAAGAGCTAGAGGCCAACAATGCAAAGAAAGAACATGAAATATATATGATGAATAAAGTATTGGAGAATTTGATCAGAAAGTCTGTTGAAGAGAGATTTGAAGAGATCACGCTTGAGGAAGTCAGAGCACGACGTAAAGCTGAGATCGAAGCTGAAATGAAGAACAAAGGCAAAGGTGTTCAAATTGAAAGTGTTGCTGAAGTGACTGAAAGAGCAATAGTTGTGACAAAACCAATAATAGATCAAGAAACGTCTATTCTTAATCCTTATCCTATATCTTCAGTTTCTGGTGTGTTTGATGATGATGTAGAAGTTGATGATATAGTAAATGATAATGAAGAAGATGATGAAGAAGATGATAAAGAAGAAGATGATGAAGAAATTATGAAAGATGATACAGATGATGTGTATTCTGCAAATAGTGATCATGATGATGATGACAATGATGATGATGATGATCAAGATTCTACAGGCATCAAAGTTACTGAAGTGTCTACTGAAGAAAATGTTGATGATTATCTTCATGATGATGCTAATGAAGAACCTGAGAATGCTGAAAGTGAGGGGGAGCATGATGATACAAAGAATGTTGATAAAAGTGATGATCATGTGTCAAGATTGATTCTTTGTCTTGAGCATAACGTAGAGGAAGGAGAAATCATGCATACTTATACTCTGGATGAAATCATAAAGATGACGCATGTTGAAGATATTAATTTCAATTTTGATTTTGAAGAAGAGCTAAATCAGTTTGATATTAATCAGCAGCCTGAGTATCAGTATAAATACGTTGAAGATGCTGATAATTATGACAGAGTTGAAGTGGAAGACTGCAGTAATGAAGAACAGTCTGAGAATGTGAATGTTGATACTTCTAACTTTCCAATGCTTGTAGAGTTCTTCAGTCAAGCAAGTGAAGATGAGTTAAGAAGGAAAGTTGAAGAATGTGTTAAGAATAAAAGTTTTGATGAAATGTCAAAGGAAGAAAGACGCGAAGAACGGAAGAAATGGTTCAGAAAAGATTCCGAAAGAAAGTTCAAGAGACCGCTGAAGTACTACAAGAGAGACAAAAATTTCTCTTGGAGCCAACAGTTGTTGTTACTAACAATGAAAATCCTGAGTTTGAATTGGACAAATTGATTGAGGAATTCCCACCAATAAAAAAAGGGAGATCTAAAATCAAAGTCAAAACCTGTTGCTCCAAATGTTGTCTTCAATATTCCAAAAGTTGACGTAGCTTATGATCTTGTATTTGGTAGTGTTCCAAATGTGAAGAAATCTTGGGCATCGTTGTTTGAGTGAATGTCTTTGACGTGTGTAGGGGCTTTCGAGGTCGATCATCTCCAAGTGGATCATGGACAGCGGTGCCTCGAGGCATATGGCTGGGATGTTAGCTCTACTCTATGATGTCAAATCAATTAATGGAGGATATGTTGGCTTTGCGGGAACTCAGGGAGGAAGAATCGTTGGTGAAGGAATTCTTACCAATGGAGTTGTAACTTTTGATAAAGTGAACTACATCGTTGAACTTGAAAACAATTTGTTGAGCATATAGCAGATTTGTGACAAGTCGTTCACAGTTCATTTTACAAAAAATGAGTGTTTGATCATTAAACTTGGTTTTAAAATTCCAGAAGATTTGGTGTTGATGCGTGCTCCTCGTGAAAACGATTTATATGTCCTAGACATGAGCGTCGCAACAACATCAGACAAAAAGAATCAATGTTTTGTAACTAAAATAAAAGCAACTGAAAAAGAATAAAGAATGTGGCATCGTAAGATGGGTCACATTCATGTGAGAAAAATGAATTTCTTAGTTCACAATGATCTTGTTGAAGGTGTTAACTTGAAAATTTTCCATCTGAATGCTGATTATGTAGAATGCAAAAAGGGGAAGCAAACGAAGAAGTCACACCCAAAGAAGCTCTTGAACTCCATCAGACTACCGCTCAAAAGACTCCATATGGATCTGTTCGAAACGGTAAATGTGAAGAGCGTAAGTAGAGATCTGTATTGTCTAGTCGTTACTGACGACTTTTCAAGATTCTCCTAGGTGATGTGTCTCGAAAGTTAACGAAGGTTTTTTTGTAGGTTATGTAAATCAGTCATAGGATCACCATGTACATTTATTGATCCAGATGGTAAATTTGGTGCAAAATTTAACGAAGGTTTTTTTGTAGGTTATGTAAGCCCACTGAAGAGAGTATTTGTTCCATGTCTGGGGAAGATTATACAAGTTCAACATGTCGACTGTCAACGGTTTACTGCTCCAGAACAACTTCCCGGAAACAGATTGCTATTTGATTATGATAAACTCTGGGAGTCTTTCTAGTTGCCGTCTGAACCAAGTGAAGATGAACTAGTATTATTATACCAATATCAGCAATCTATGTCACAAGAACAAGTGCCAAGACCGTTGGTAGTTTCTCAGCCCACCGTGGGTGCAAATGATCACGAGGCCGGTCCAAGTGGAACGACACACGAAACCCCAAAAGAACCAGCTCCAACATTTGATCAATCTGATGACTCAGAATCGGAACCCGATCCGATTTTTGATGAGGAACCAAATGTAGCAACTTCAGAAGCTGTGGATCACATGGGTGATCAGGATATCACAAACTTGCAATCGGAAGTGAGCGTGCCAGACACCGTCATGCCGAGAACTTTGTCTTATCATCCTTCAGAACAAATCATTGGAGATCTTCAAAGTGGAGTGAAAACACGTGATCAAATCAACAAAGGGCTTACATGTTTTTATTCATCTATCGCTCCTTTACAAGTAGACTTCTCATTGAAATGTTTTATCTCGCAGGTGGAACCGAGAACATACAAAGAAGCATTGACCGAGGAAAGCTGGGTAAATGCGATACAGGAGGAGCTACTGCAGTTTGAGAAACTTGGAGTGTGGAAGTTGGTGGATCTCCCGGAAGATCAAAAGATGATCAAGACCAAGTGGGTCTTCAAGTGTAAACGTGATGATAGAGGGGTGATCGTGAGAAATAAAGCACGTTTGGTAGTCCAAGGTTTTAGTCAGCAAGAAGGCATCGACTTTACAGAAGTGTATGCGCATGTTGCTCGACTCGAGGCAATTAGAATCTTCCTGGCATTCGCGTCTTGGAAAGGATTCAAGGTCTACCAATTGGATGTTAAATCTGCATTCCTCTATGGAAAGATCAAAGAAGAAGTGTACGTCGGACAACCACCGGGTTTCACCGATCCAGTGCACAAAAACAAGGTCTATCTACTTGACAAAGCGCTTTACGGATTACTCTAGGCCCCGAGAGCCTGGTACGAGACGCTTTCCCAACATCTGCTGGCCAACGGGTTCATCAGAGGGACTGTCGATAGCACTTTGTTTACAAAAGAGGTTGTAGGACATCTACTCATCGTGCAGATATACGTGGATGACATAATCTTTGGATCAACAAATGACGAATTGTGCAAAGAGTTTGAGAAGGTTATGAAGAAAAAGTATGAAATGAGTTCGACGGGGGAGATGAAGTTCTTCCTAGGGCTTCAGATTGAGCAAATGCCCGAAGGAATCTTCATACACCAGACAAAATACGTGAATGATGTGCTTGACAAGTTCAATATGTCTGAATCATCTCCAATCTCAACCCCCCTGGCTCAAAATCATGGGATATGTCCGGATGAAAGCGGTGAAAAAGTGGATGAGACGCACTATCGGTCTATCATTGGTTCATTAATGTATCTGACAGCGTCAAGACCGGACATCATGTATCCAACGTGCCTCTGCGCCCGATATCAGTCAAGCCCGAGACAGTCACACTTGACGATTGTGAAGAGAATTTTACGGTATCTTAAAGGCTGCCCAAGCACCGGCTTGTGGTATCCTAAATCTGGTGACTTTTCTCTTACTGGTTATGCTGATTCTGACTTCGGGAGCTGAAAGCTTAATGCAAAGTCCACAACTGCTGGCTGTCAGTTCTTCGGAACTCGACTTGTTACTTGGCAATGCAAGAAACAAACCACAGTCGCTCTCTCAACCTGTGAGGCTGAATACGTTTCAACTTCCAGCTGTTGCTCTCAGATCCTCTGGATCCAGCAGCAGATGAGGGACTATGGTTTGCAGTTCTTAGACACGCCAATATTTGTGGACAATGAGGCAGCAATAAATATAACTAAAAATCCGGTTCATCACTCTAAAACGAAACATATTGAAATTCGACATCATTTCATCTGTAATTGCTACGAGAAGAAATTGATTCAAATTGATCATATACACACCGATGATCAGAGAGCTGATTTTTACATAAAACCCTTTGATAAAACGAGATTTAACTATCTTTTAAAATTGAACGGGTTGAAAATTTTGTTTTCTGGGAGGGTTGTTGAGTGTGAAGCCGAGGAGGACGGCGATCAGAAGTGATCTACGTCTTGTTGTCAAGTTTCTGTACAGTTCATTTTCTGTTTTTGATAAAACCAAAAACACAAAAATATGTTTTTGATTTTAGGGGGAGAAAGTTTTCAGAAAATACAAAAACAAGATAAAATTTCAAAAATCCAAAAACAGTGAAAAAGGCAAAAAGAGATTGTGTAAAAAGGGGAAATGATAGTACATCAGCTAGACAGTTGTAGTACGCTAAAGAAATGTATAGTTTAAAAAGTGTTAAGCAGTCTCGCTGAAGATGTGCCGATAGGTTTTTACACATTTAGTAAGTTTGTTCGGGATATAAACCTAAATCATTTCTTGCTTTTACGTAGGGAACATCTCTCGGATATATAGGTAACCCCTGAAATCCTGTTTGAAAGGCTCTATTTCTGACATACTAGGTCTTTGTACGTCTTGATATCTGGGGTATTATACCAGGACTTCTGATTTTGCGGGAGCAATAGCCTAGTCCTCGTATAATACTTTGCACTGCTTTAAATCTTAAAGCCCGCCCTCAGCATAAAAAATGATGAAACATTGAAAAATGCTAATCATGTGCTGGTGTAAAGAAGATCCCCAAGAGGGACCCACATAAAAGTCGAGCCATCATCTCTCTGATTTTGCGGAAGCAATAGCCTGAGCTCTCATGGCCTCGCACTAACCCAATTACAGATATCATTAGTGTGCACTCACCTGTAAGACTGAATATAGTGGTCTGGATACGGGAGTATATTCTGAGGTGGTACACGCGTATAAGTTAAGCATTAAAACATTAATTCGTATCCTGAACAGATTGAAATTTGTGTGAAAATTTAAATTGGATCAATATATCGGCAATCACTGTGAATTGTTTAATGCTTAGTATGAAATCAAAGCTTAACGGTACTTGTAGCTTGTCAGCAGCTGATATGATCCCCTAACACGCTCAACAAAAATATGTTTGTACAATTTGTTGTTTCTTAAATTCCAAATCATTTCCTGTTTGTTTAGCTAAATGTTGAAAAATCCAAAAAGATTTGATATTTCATCTTATTTTTCGACAACCGACGTTGGGGATCTGATTATCAAAGTCTCACAGTTCTAAACAAGTTGGAACATGTGGGTTGGTAAAGAAAAAGTTTGAGAAATTGTTGGTAAATTGCTCGAAATGTTTAAAAGTTCATTAATTTGAACTTAAATCTGTTTCAAAAAGTTAGCAAGTTCATAAATTGGTCAGCCAAGGTCATTAACTTGGACTTGGCAGGCTAAACAGTTGACCAGGGTCATTAACTTGGACTTGGTTAACTGGGTGTGATGGTAAAAAATAAAAAATAATAAAAAAGATAAAAATTTGAAAAATTTTGAAAAATTGAAATTTCAAACGAAATGACCATTTCGCACTAAATGGCCATATCGTTTCAAATACTCATTTCGCGTGAAAATGTCACGCTGCCTCAATGTCCATTTCATACGAAATGGGCATGTCTATATAAAGGGTGCCATATCGTGTGAAATCGTCATTGTCTCCATTTCGTACCAAACTAAAACCCTCGAGCGAAATCAGGCGATTTGCAGATTTCTTGAGATTTCAAGCCAATATCTTGGTGATTTATTGATCGAATATGTGTATAAGTTGGTTGGTACAACTTATAACATGGGAAATGTGAGGATTGATAGTTGATTTGAACCAGATCTGTCGATTTGGTATGAAAAACGATGAACAGGAACTTTGATTTTAGATCTAGGGATGAATAATGAACTAAATCGATTAAAAAACATATTAGTATGTTCGGAATGTGTTGTAGATCAGTTCTAGAGATTCAATTAAAACCAGATGTCTTGATTTCGATGAACTCGAAAGAACAGGGTGTTTAAACCTAGATCTAGGATGTTTGTGTGGTCTAAAATGAATAAAAAACACATCCATGTACTCGGAATTCAGTGTAGAACATATCTTGGGTTTTAATTTCATCATAAAATCAAGTTTTGAGATATGAAAAATTACTCTTCATGATCTTGATTTCAAACGAAATGACAAGTCATTTCGTACGAAATGACACACTGATTTAATGTTTCAAATCACACGAAATGGCCATTCCGTTTGAAACACCAAATCGTTTGAAATTGGCCATTCCGTTTGAAACTTCATTTCATTTGTAACTGATCAATTCGTTTGAAATCCAACATGTTTGAAACTGCACCAATTCGTCTGAAATGGCCAATTCGTTTGAAAGCCATTTCGTGTGAATATTGATATGTTTTGAAAATTGTTCAAAAATGTTTAACTTGTGTTTCTGTTAATTGTGTTTATATTTCAGGCTTCGAATGTGCAGTTTGATCCATTACATAACATCTGTTGTGTTTATGATGAAAAGCTTCCAAAGATGGTTGTATTCAAAGAGATTCTGGAATTCATGAAGCGTTTACCTATCCAAAAGGAATTGACGAATCAACATAATGTTTTCAAATCTCATATTGAACGTTTCTGGAAGAATGCTAAGTATGATGAAGAAAGTAAAGTAATAACTTCAATTGTTAGCTTAAATGGTGAAGATAAAGAGATTGTAATTACAGAACAACTTGTCCGTGAAGTGTTAGATTTTCCGAATGATGAAAGCTCACCAACGAAGTTTCCAGAGAGAATGGTTAAGGGATGTATGTTGAGGATGGGGTATAATGGTCCGTTGAACAGTTCAAACTATTTAAAATCGTGTTTCTCAAAACCTTACAAATTTTTCATCCATTCAGTGATTCACGCTCTCAGTCATAGAAAAGGTGGTTATGATGTGATGAGAGATTACCAGATGAATATGGTGACTACATTAGTGTTGAACAAAAAATACAATTTTTCAAAAATCATTTTCCATTACATGAAAGAAAACATTACATCAGACAATAAAACCTGGATTTATCCGAGATTTGTGTAAATGATGCTTGATCATGCTTATCCGGATCTAGTGAAAGATGAAGATAATGATTTATTGGCGTTGTATCACATGGATAACGAGATATTGATCATATTATCCAAATATCACAAAAATCATCCAGAATCAAAAACAAAGGCAGAATTCTTTGGATTCGTAAAGAGTGCAAATTACGAAGATCCAGATCCAGATAATCATCTGAAGTGGAGAAACAATGGAGAGATGAAAGAGAAAAGTGCAGCTGATGAATTGGCAAAGTTAGCAGTATTCAAGGAAACTCGAAACGAGTGGTTTACTAAAGAAGAAAAGAAGAAAAGAAGTAGAAAGAGAACTCCTAAAGCTCAAGCTGGAGAAGGTTCTTTGTCACAACCACAAAAGAAACGCAAGAAGAAAACTCTTGAAACTATGTTGGTCGATGAACCAGAGGAAGATGATACAGAAGCTGATGCTGAAAGAGATCAAGGTCATTTATCTCCTGAATCTAAACAATTATTGAAGTCTCTTACTGAAAATCTGAGAGCTGAGAAAGCAGCTGGTGAGGAAGGTGACAATGAAGAAAAGAGCTCATCTGATTCAGAGGTTGATGAAACTGAACGTTGGAAAAAGGTAATTTCTGATAAAGAAAAACAGAAGAAGAGAAAGAGGAGTGGAGATGATGATGATGATTTGTATGTTCCATCACCAGAGAATGTTCAGGAGGTTCAAACACCACCTTCTGGAGGTAGGAAGAAATCTAACTATAGGAAACGTGTCATTACTCCTACAGTTCGAAGATTGAAAATCTTGTTGAAATCAAAACCTATCCAGGAACCAAGTCAACCACCATCACCTCCACCACAAGCTGAACAACAACCACCACCACATCAATCATCACCACCACATCAACCATCACCACCTTAATCACCATCATAACTTCGTATTTCTACACTAATTCATGAACAACCTAGTATAACTTCATCGAACATCCTTCAAACACCTCCAACCACACAACCACCAGTAGAAACAACTCCTGGATCTGCTGGATTTAAAGATTTTCCAGATATTCCTGAGAATATTCCTCTTGAAGACATTGGAGATTTTAATTTTGTAACTGATGATGTTGTGAAAAAGTTACAAAAGAAGGTGGAAGAAGTGTTAGTGGAGAATAAGAAGTTGGAGAAGCATGTCAAGTCTGTCAAAGCAGAAAATTCATCTTTGCTAAAGAAAGTTGAAGCCGATCAAGCTGATATTGATATTATGAAGGTTTGAATTGCTGAGTTAGAAGAAGAAAAGGCTCGGAGAGATGATCATAATGAGTATTTCAAGCTGAAAAATAAAGAGCTAGAGGCTAACAATGCAAAGAAAGAACATGAAATATATTTGATGAATAAAGTATTGGAGAATTTGATCGGAAAGTCTGTTGAACAGAGATTTGAAGAGATCACGCTTGAGGAAGTCAGAGCACGACGTAAAGCTGAGATCGAAGCTGAAATGAAGAACAAAGGCAAAGGTGTTCAAATTGAAAGTGTTGCTGAAGTGACTGAAAGAGCAATAGTTGTGACAGAACCAATAATAGATCAAGAAACGTCTATTCTTAATCCTTTTCCTATATCTTCAGTTTCTGGTGTGTTTGACGATGATGTAGAAGTTGATGATATAGTAAATGATGATGATGAAGATGATAAAGAAGAAGATGATGAAGAAATTATGAAAGATGATACAGATGATGTGTATTCTGCAAATAGTGATCATGATGATGATGACAATGTTGATGATGATCAAGATTCTACAGGAATCAAAGTTACTGTAGTGTCTACTGAAGAAAATGTTGATGATTATCTTCATGATGATGCTAATGAAGAACCTGAGAATGCTGAAAGTGAGGGGGAGCATGATGATACAAAGAATAATGATAAAAGTGATGATCATGTGTCAAGATTGATTCTTCGTCTTGAGCACAACGTAGAGGAAGGAGAAATCATGCATACTTATACTCTGGATGAAATCATAAAGATGACGCATGTTGAAGATATTAATTTCAATTTTGATTTTAAAGAAGAGCTAAATCAATTTGATATTAATCAGCTGTGAAAACCCTCACTAAACCAGGTATCCGTACGACTTAATTAATAATTAATTACTGCTTAATTACTGTGCTTGTTTGAAATTACTGATGAACTGCTACTTGAATGTTGATATATGCATATACCTGCATCATACTTTACTTACCGTCACTACATTATTTACATGCTGAACCTTAGTGACAAACATGATGCACAAAAAGCACAGTAGCACTATAAACGGATAACCTATTGAACATGCTGATAAAGCCAGCATCAGGCAGACACTGCCTGTAAGGCCTGTAAGAGCCTGAAATATTTTACTACACTAGTGGTGAGTGTAGGGATACAAGGGTTGTAGAACTGCGTCTCTAGGAATAAGTTACAATGACTGGACGTGCCTAAAACGTGCTCTAAGCACAAAAACTAAGCACTTTAATAAACAATTCAGCACTTGGCTAACTAGTAAAGTGCCAAGACATGAGGAAAATATTCCTGACACTTTGGAAGAATAAGTTGTGACACTAAAAATAATTATAACGACACTTTAAAGCTTCGTTAAGCGCTTTAACGGATTACTATCCAACCAAACAACCGGACTATACCCGGAACATGAAAATATTGCCAATAACATTATTTGTCTTTTTCTGAGCCAGTTAGGGTCCCTGAATACCCTAACACCCGCCATAAAGCACAACACATTAGTAACCGGGTTAATCACTTAACTAACTAGATTAACCTAACTTTAACTAACTATTTTGGTTGGATTTGAACTAGATACCCCCCCCCCCTTTACGAATTCGGTCCCCAAGGGGACACCCTTGTCCTATATTTGATTAAAATAATCAACTTTGTCTAATATCTATTAGACACTTGATCCATTGGTTAATGGTGCATGACTTTGCCTATAAGATCAATGCATAACACAACATAACTTTCCACCACACTTAGAAGTTTCACACAACTCTCTCTCCCTCTCTACTACTCTCGGCCGAACACCCCTCTACATCCATCCATCATTTCGATTTTGATCAACCAATTCCAAGTTCATACAAGCGTCAAGGATCACGTATAAGGAGGCTCGGTGCATTCGGAACACAAAGGACCTCACTACATTGCTTTTATCCTCTCATTTTGCGACTAGAATCTTCCCTAGCCTCGAGCTAGTAGTAAGTTGCTTAAATCACCTTCTCGAACTATTTTAAAGTGGTTAAAATAATATGTAACGGTTAAAAGTCGCAAACATACAAGATGAAGCATAAAAGTCTACTAAAAACACTAAAAGTGATGGTTAAAAGCGCATATGTTGTGTAAATCTTGTAGTAATTGATTTGTGTGATTATTTGGACCCGATCTATGTTGTGGTAGCTTGGATCGTCATTTAACCCGGGTTGGTCATGATCATAGATCATGACATAAGGTTGTTTTGGAAGTAATAAGGGTTAAAGGATGAAACTCTACCACACACGAATCATGAACTTGTGTAAAAGCGATTATGCTTAAGAAATAGTGTTTAAAACTAGTAGATCTACGTATCTACAAGCGGTATTTTCAAAGAACCAAGTATCAAAGAAATCATGTTTTCTAAAAACGGATCTTACACTAACACGAATGATTTTAGAACACACAAGTGTGTAAACACTTGTGTAGCACACACTTTCGACAAAATAACTATTTTTGAGGAAGATGACGAGAAGTTGTAAAGATGGAATTTCTTTAAAAAACGGGGTTTTTACGAAACCGGATTGATTTATATAAAGATCCACTAAAAGTAATGGAATTTACTTTATGTTCTTGGATAAAACGCAAGTTCATGTAATTTATGCGATATACATATTTATTTACTAGTTTGTTGTTTTGGACATTGTTTTGATTGAATGAAAAGAATGTTGATTTGATTTATAAAAGAAAATGATACGCTAGAAAGCGTGGTCACCTCCAGTTACAGAGGAAACTCTGGCGAAATTTTTCTAAAAACCTAACACTTAGAATTATTTTCACGATAAGTGTTAGAAATACTTTCGACATGTTTTCAAAATATAAATTTCGCCACGACTTTATTTACAAAACATCGGAGGTGGGATTTCACAAAATAAAACTTGGTAAATATATATTTAGTATATATTTTCTTAACAACACTTGATATGTGTTTATGATTATTTTGTGAAAATACTAGTATTATTTTTAGGGTAAAAATAATACTATCGGATGTTAATGGATCCAAAATAATATGAACGTCTCTACGATAAATATATAAGTTACACCGGTAATTATTATTACCACTCGATCATTTAAAACGTAACTTACGCATTTTGGGAAAATATGACTTAACGCGTATTTTTGTTAAAGTATTATTTTGGGAAAATTATGTAATAGAAAATATAATATTTTTGAGAAGAATAATTATATTTTGGAGTTAGAAATAAAATATATTTTAAGTGAGACTTAACAATATATTTCGAAACTTTACGAATACACATGTATTAAATCCCCCATCCTTGGGAAGGAAAATGACTACCAAGTATATACAGAATGTAAACACGAAATAGTTGCCTAACTATTTCCCAAAACTTAAACCCTAAAGCTAAGGCACGGCCGTCCGTCTAATAGAGTTAGTACGTGTAGGTCGTTACACAGCTGCTTGATTTGGAGGCATACTTGGTAGAGACGCACCACTGCGAGTTCATGTCCCCCTTTTCTCTTAACTGTTTTCAGTTTTCTAAACGGCGGGGGTGAAATACATGTTACTTTGATTACAAGTACTTTATACATGGTATGGTTAGCGTAAGGAGGTTTACTACTTAGATCATGTGAGTGGGTAGGCGGGAACTGGAGGCCATTAATCCTCATTGTAGGACCGAGGGACGTAAGCGGTAGATCTATCTGGGTGTAGCGAGCCCAACCCCAGGCCCAAACAGAACGGACCTTGGGGTGACTTTGTACCCATCGCGAAATCTGCTAGGTTTGAGTCTTCCTACTTGCACTTCACACATATCAATGGCCTTGCAAACCATTGGTGATCTCTTTTTCCTTATTTGCTACATACCAGGATTTTTATACATACAAAGGTTTATTTACTCACTTACACATGAACTCGCTCAACATTATTGTTGATTTTTCAACTTACATGTATTTCAGGGAATTAAAGGATCTGGCGCGGTATGACACGTTTTCCCGCTGCACTAGTTACGAGGTCATCCGGGTTTGGGGAATGTGACTCTTTCCTGGACAAGTCACAGTCCTTAAACTGTGTTTATGTCATGTTGATGTTTGTGTTTGTTGAACAATGTCGTTAGGATGTGTTTCCGTTAAGACAATGTTATTGTATTTGGTTTTTAAAACTTAATCGAATGGATGATCTTGCATGGTTTTATTTCAAATAGCTTTGTTATGGTTAAGCTATGGTATTAAGAAGTCACACCAAATTAACCACGCTTCCGCAAAGCCAGGGTGTGACATCAGCAGCCTGAGTATCAGTATAAATACGTTGAAGATGCTGATAATTATGACAGAGTTGAAGTGGAAGACTGCAGTGATGAAGAACAGTCTGAGAATGTGAATGTTGATACTTCTAACTTTCCAACGCTTGCAGAGTTCTTCAGTCAAGCAAATGAAGATGAGTTAAGAAGGAACGTTGAAGAATGTGTTAAGAATAAAAGTTTTGATGAAATGTCAAAGGAAGAAAGACGTGAAGAACGGAAGAAATGGTTCAGAAAAGATTCCAAAAGAAAGTTCAAGAGACCGCTGAAGTACTACAAGAGAGACAGAGAAATTTCTCTTGGAGATATAATCAGTTGGGGGTATTTTCCGCAAGTGAATGCGTATGCAATCAGAAGAGAGTGTGGAGTTCAGTATTTCGCGTATATCCAAGACATTATGTCTTTGCCCTGGTGGGATGTAGAAGAACTTCCTAAAGTCAGAACTTTGTCTTATCCTGTCAGAGAACGTGATATGCCTACGTGGGGTTTAATGAAGTTCGAAGCGTTCAAACACTGGAAGCCTCACTATCCGAAGAAAGTGAAGAGGATAGATCCAGTCACAGGTATTGAAGAGACGATCTTGCAGATAAAGAAGCCCAGGGTGATAAAGAATATCACGTTGCCGAAAATGGAACAGGATTTTCACAAAGGGTTCTTACGTTGGGTGTACAGTTGCATGTCAACGGAAGCTGTGATCACATACTAAGTGGAGAATGAAGTCAGACACATCCACTTGTATGATCCAATGTGGATAGTCAACTGCTCAGCAAAAGATATCGAGTGTTTATTTGTAAACAAAATTGTCTACAAGAAAGAAGATAAAGATCAAGCAATGCAGTTTCAAAAGGTAGCTACTATCTGCTTTCAGAAAGGAATCAATTCTGAAAATGCATGGTCGTCTAAGTGGAGGAAGATTGAAAAAGAGGAGGCTCTGAAAGCTAAAAAGGAGAGACAAGAACGCGAAGAGAAAGATCGAATGCTTCGTGGTAAATGGATGAAGATGCAAGTTGAAGAAAAACTGAAAGCTGCTAAAGAGAATGAAAGACTGAAGAGTTTGTTGAAGAGAAAGCCGAAGCAGAGACAGGAAAAGTTTAAGTCTCTGTGAAGTAAGTTTTGAAGACAACCTGACTGAAGACTCCGGCAATATCCAAGGGGGAGTTTGTTGGTACACAATGTCTATCGCCTACGTCAATAGTCTAGGTCATGTCAAGTAGCTTGTAATAGGGGTTTAAAGTGTAAAAGTTAAGTTTATGCGTGTATGTAACCATTTCGCACGAAATGGACTTTGTAAGGTCATTTCGCACGAAATGGAGTTTGCCATTTCGTGCGGAATGGAACATGTCATTTCGTGCGGAATGGAAACCCTATAAATAGGGGTGTTGGGTTTTCCATTTGGAACGGTTCGGTGAAATTTGTCACGAAGTGCTGTCAAATTCTCTGCGTTTATTAATGTCTAAAATCAATGGAAAACCAGTTTAAAGTGTCTTTCTCTGCTTCTACTCATATTCTAACACCGATTCACAGTTACTAGATTGTTTCCGCCGCTCTAGTGACCTAGATTTGACTCAGACCGACTCATTTAGGTCGAATATCGATCCTACACTATGTGATTGTTCTTTTCCGTATAATCCCTTCTCTCGACTCGATCTATGTCCGCTTTTCTTCGTTTGTGGTTGAAGAAATATGTGTAGTACCTATGGACATCACATACAACTTAACCATTAGTCGTTAAGAACATCATACGACATTATTCTCATGTAATTTAATATCAAATATCATTCAACAATATAAACTTTGATTCATTCAACTATCCTCTCGTGTGTTTCTCATTCCGAGTTCGACTTCGATACCTCATGAACCCGATGTTCTTTTACCTGCATTACATTTCAACTTCAAGGCACACCATTAGCAAACGTCAATGCCTAAACATAATGAAACCATTCCTTCATACATTTATAATATCTCGCATTCATATATGTATATTAATTCCTACGTGCATTCATAGCATATTACATCCATACATGCATACATTCATAAATCATACATGTACACAAACATATACACCTACATATATATACGCACACATTCGTACACGCACACATACTTACAAGCTCTTACATACCACTTACATTCCGATATAATTTTACTAACATATCCTAGTCATAAACATCCATATAAATGAGTCTCATACGTACAAACTTACGTGCATGTTCATTTCTATTCATGCTTACCTATGGATTCCGTCACTAACATGTAGGTAGATCTTTACACATACATATCTCCAAACTTATTTTATTTCCCACACATACTTTGAGTGAACGTTCTTGCTCATGAGTGAACATTTCAATTGTTGAGTGAACATTCTTGCTGATGAGTGAACGTTCCAACTGTTGAGTGAACATTCTTGCTGACGAGTGAACATTCTAACTCTTGAGTGAACATTCTTGCTGAAACAAACTAGAAAAACAAAATTTGCTAGCTAAGTGGCTCTCGCGGGGCGCGACATCCCCTACCCCAGGCGGTCGCGGGGCGCGACATCTGTCGCGTTGCGCGATGGTGAAACTGAAATTGATGTCGCGTAGCGTGACATCCCTATTTTGACAGAATACTTCCCTTTGCTGCTGCATAAAGTACCCAACTACGTTTTCAACCAAAACTAAACTTGAAACTTACATAACTTTTGAGCTAAGCGTCCGTTTTGTGTAATTCTTGTTTCTGCGCGTCCGTAATTTAATTACAGATTTGTTTACCATCCTAACTCACATCAAAAGCTGAATTATAAGAAAAAGGCTTAAAGATCCTTCATGCCATTATTCGACCCGTTCGATTCCACCATTTTATTTCCTACGTAACTAGCTACTTTCAGCCCCGACAATCATTCCTACCTTAGTATTTCCATTTATTAATTAATCATACATGACCTTCTCACATTTATAAGCATTAAATAACTCCCTATACATACTAATAAGTGAGTCAGAATTTACTTACCTTAATTGTGCGTATTAGAGCTTACTTCCTTCCTCATCTCGCAGCGTTAGCCCTCCGTGCTTGAGTCAATTGATACGATTCCTTTCCTTACATGTCATCACGTTCGTATCAAAGTTAGCATATATGATCATACATACAAACATTCATTTCCTTTTTATTTACACATTATTTGACTTCCATTAGTCACATTTTCGCATACATGAGGCACATATCAATAGTTACCTTATTCAAATCTCACGCAACTCGATTACCAACTTGTTCATTCTGACATCATTGGTAATCCAGAAGATGGTGTAAGAACAAGATCTGCAACAGCACATGAGTGTGCATATGCTGGGTTCTTAAGCAAGATAGAACCCAAGTCTGTCAAAGAAGCTCTTAATGACTTAGACTGGATACAAGCAATGCAAGAAGAACTTGATCAGTTTGAAAAGAGTAAGGTATAGGATCTGGTGCCTAAGCCAAATGACAAATCAGTCATAGGCTCAAAATGGGTATTTAGAAACAAATCAGATGAAAATGGTATAATAACCAGGAATAAGGCAAGGTTAGTGGTAAAAGGTTATTGTCAACAAGAGGGTATTGACTATGATGAAACCTTTGCACCAGTGGCCAGATTAGAAGCAACAAGAATCTTTCTTGCTTATATTGCATCCAAATACTTCAAAGTATATCAAATGGATGTGAAATCTGCATTCCTGAATGGTAAGATTAAGGAAGAAGTTTATGTGCATCAACCTGAAGGATTTGTTATCCTAAATTTCAAAACCATGTTTACAAATTAAACAAAACCTTGTATGGTTTGAAGCAAGCTCCAAGAGCATGGTATGAAACACTTTCAAACTTCTTACTCAATTCTGGCTTCACAAAAGGTACTATTGATACAACTCTTTTTCTTAAAACACACAAATGTCACACTTTGTTAGTCCAAATTTATGTTGATGACATTATATTTGGATCAACAAATGAAAAGTTTTGCAAAAAGTTTCAAAAATTAATGACCAGCCACTTTAAAATGAGCATGATAGGTGAGTTAAGCTTTTTCTTAGGTTTACAAGTCAAACAAAGAAATGATGGAATATTTCTGAGTCAATCTAAGTATGTAAAAACAATTTTAAACAAATACTCACTTGAAAATTGCTCAATTTCAAAAACTCCCATGGCAACAGGGAACAAACTTGATTCTGATTAAGAAGGAACATGTGTAGATATTAAAACCTATAGGGGGATGTAGGATCATTGTTATACTTAACTGCAAGTAGGCCATATATTATGTTTGATACATGTTTTCTAGCAAGATACCAATGCAATCCTAAAGAATCTCACCTAAAACCAGTCAAAAGGGTTTTTAAATATCTAAAGGGCACATCAGAACTTGGTCTCTGGTATCCTAAAGATACAAATCTTGAATTAATTTCATACACAGATGCAGACTACGCAGGAAGCAAGATTGACAGAAAGAGCACATCTGGTGCATGTTAAATCTTGGGAGAAAAATTGGTATGTTGGGCAAGTAAGAAACAAAACTGTGTTGCAACATCAACAGCTGAATCTGAATATGTTGCAGCAGCAAGTTGCTGTTCACAAGTGTTGTGGCCTGTGGATGCAAACTCAGCTAAAGGATTATGGAGTAGATCTGACAAAGATACCCATTCTATGTGACTCAAAGAGTGCAATTGCAATTACAGAAAATCCAGTTCATCACTCCAGAACCAAGCACATAGATGTCAGATATCACTTCATAAGGGATCATCTTGAAAAAGGTAACATAGAGATGTACTTTGCTCCAACAGAAAACCAAATTGATGACATTTTTGCAAAACCTCTTGATGAAAAGAGACACAATTTTCTAATCAGCAAACTTGGCATGGTTAATATAAAAGATGAAGATGTTTCAGAAAACAATAAAACTGAAAACCAAATTGATGATAATCAAAGTGTAGACAAAAATTCTAATGATCGAAGAATGAAACAACAGATTTCTGATAAAGAAAACCATCAATCTGATGAAATATCAAAAATCTGAGAAATTATCAGAAAATCTGATAAATCATCAGAAAATCTGAGGAGTCATCAGAAAATTTGATGTTTTATCAGAAATTCTGATAAAACATCAGAAAACTTGTTAAAACATCAGAATCACCCATGATTATCAGAAAAACTCATGGATTTCACCATCCTTTTTCATATCTCATAACTATATAAACACATAACTGTAGAAAGTATGTTTTTGAATTTTTTTTCTTTGTTTAAATTAAAAAAAATCAAAAAAAAAGGAAAGTAACTTGTATTAAGATAGATTCAAAGCCACTATGGGGAAAATCAACCGTCACAGGTAAATTTTTTGCAGAAAATTCAATTCTCTTATACTTCCAATGCATGCTACGTCATCCTTCATAAGAAAATAGGGAGAGACACGGGGGCATAAAAATGATTAGGGGCTATAAAACTAGCCGCCTAGTTATTCAATGCTTACTCACAAACGCGGGCTTCAAACTCTGCCATATACCCACTGCACCAGATATCATCCTAAATGAAGAGAAAGAAAAGGAAAAAGAAAATATTGAGTTGTTAATACCATTTATGGCATAACTATCACTTTCATCTATAAATATTAACAACTCTTAAATACTTTCTTCTTCACAACAATAACCTTCACTTCAAAACTTTCTCAGAAATTTCACTTTAAAAAAATGGCAAAAGAAATGAAATCTGAGCACTTTCCTCTCCCTCTTCACACACAACACAACCTTAGACTTAGGTCAAAACTGGAAGGTCCTGCATGGGAGGACTACCAAGCGGTGTACAACATGATAAAGCAAAGTCCTTTGGGCCATGCTGTATCTACACATGTTACTATCTATCCTGAACTCCTTCAAGAGTTCTGGTGGAATGCTGAAACCATCTTCAGAGGCACCAGCATATGGATAGAAAGCAAGGTGATGGGTGGTTTTAAAATCATTCTAAAGGAGGAAACTCTCAGGGATGCCCTCCAGCTGGCTGATGATCCAGAAACCACCTTCTTCAAGAGGGAAATGCTGGAACAAACTCTGAAGGATATGGGTTATCGCACACAAAATGTTTCGAGGCAGATCAGCAAGTCTGGTTTCATTCAACCATTCCAGTACTTGGTGACACAGCTCAGTGCCTGCTTCTCAAAGAAGATAGGACACTTGGTACATGCAGTTGTACAAGAGAAACGTACAACTTCTCCAAGTTTCTCATGAGAGACTTGGAATCAAACATGCATACCCGTCAACCTTTTCTGATCTACCCTCGCTTTATGACCATGGTGATAACTAGCCTGCTGGACTTCGGAGGAGTAAGAAGCTGGTATCCAAGGGCCCAGATGGTTTTACAAGAAAACATGAATGTTCCCTCCCTAG
Source organism: Helianthus tuberosus (assembly GCA_030545235.1). NCBI lineage: Eukaryota > Viridiplantae > Streptophyta > Magnoliopsida > Asterales > Asteraceae > Helianthus > Helianthus tuberosus. The sequence continues at coordinate 138,507,629 of CM060394.1, forward strand.
TTCCATCACCTAATCACAGTGGACAAGTAAACCTACCTTTGGTTGTATGTTAAGGGTATTTATAATGAGTAGTTTTTTTTTGTAATTTTTTTTGTTTAAAAAAGTATATATTTGCTTTATTTTGTTTCTCTCTAAAAAAAACACATCACAATAGATCTAGGGGGAATTAAAATAGCATATCTGAAAAAATCAAGAAAAATCTGATGAAGTTCAAATAAATCTGATGGATTTGATGAAATATCAGAAAATCTGATAAATCACCAGAAAATCTGATAAATCATCAGAAAATCTGTTAATACATCAGAAAAAATTTAAGATAACCAGAAAAACTGATATATCAACAGAAAAATGAGAAGAAATATCAGGTAACATTGCTACAAACCAGATTCAAAGAAAACTTGTGACAACATAGAAAAAGATTTATAAAAGCTTTTGTCAAATTTAAATTTTTTATGGTTAATCTATCTTCAAAAGGAATGAAACATATGTAATGTTAAAGAAATGAGAAAATCTTTTGCACAACAACACTCTTTGAAGATCAGAACAAAGATGTGAAGTTCAGAAATGCTATGTAAGTGACATCTTCAAAACTCTACTTATTCCCTCTCATCTCTAAAAAAAAGGATTTTTGTTTAAGGATTTTTCAACCTCTAGAACTTGAATCCCATAAGTTCTGATGAAATTAAGAGAAAATCCAACACAAAAATTTCTGTTTAAGGATTTTTCTTTACACATCATCACAAGAGTTTTATTGGGAATCACATCTGTCTCAAAAGGGTTTTATTGGACCTTTCTACAAAAAGGGTCCCACAGAAAGAAGAGGTGCAAGTTGGATGTATGTGTTTATCTTTTAAAAGCTTTGAAATCTCCTATTTTTAATAAAATATTTGTATTAAAAATTTTAGCAGATATATCAAGGGTTTTGAAAAACGGTTGTTTCCTAAACGGATTAAAACATCATTAAGGTGTCATAAATCACCTTAAACACAAACAACCCAAAATAAATACTCAAAAATCTCTGTCTCAAGACACTATAAATATATCTTGCAACGGCAGAGCATTCCATCTTCAACTTCCATTCTCAACTCAAGAACCCTAAAACCTCTTTTCAAAGCAATAACTCAAATCACCATGACTGCAATCAACATAAACATGCCACCAGTTGAACACTCTGTTTAATTCATCACTGAAGCCGGATTCCTACCATTGAAGAGCAACAATGAAGCTATGAACACCAACATAGAACAATACGACACGAAGTGTCAAATTTTGATTGAATTTCTGACAAGATGTCCTATTGATCAAGCTCTAACAAAGACCAGAGATATATCAGAAAAGCTGATTCAACAACTGGTGAAGACACTCAAACTGTAGGATCGTTTGCACAACCAAACGAGTCATTCAGAAGAGATCACGTCCAATAGGAAAGGCGGAAACAGACGTATCGGAGTTATTTCAGTTGTTTTGCACTAAGATTCACTTAAACTGTCTCTTGTATTGATATCAGATCGTTTTACAATGCTGGAGACACTTCGGCAGAGCTTCGCTACCGGAATCGAAACGTTACAAATGAAAGACTCAAGGCATCTATATATAGGCAACCCATTTCGTACGAAACAGGTTCACACGAAATGGCCAGGGTTCATTTCGTATGAAATGGACATTTCCATTTCGTGCGAAATGGCTCAATCCTATATATTTCTCATTTTTCTCGTACAACGTGCCCTGATCTATCTAATCTATTACAAGACTCGATACAAGACGAAGTCGACAGACATATGCACCAACAGACTCCCCCTTGAATGTTGACGAAGTCTTCGTTGTCGAGTCTTCGGTATGTCAACTCTTCAGTCTTTATCAATCTTCTCGCTTTCTCCAAAGTATTCTCCATAGTAAGCATCCTCAATCAATCTCTTTCTCTCTTTTCCAGAATCTCAACCTGTCTCTATCTTCTCTTGATCAGATCTCTTGATTCTTTAAGTTCTTTAGCATCAGCAGCTAGCGTGGACAACAGGATTCAAACCTGGCTCTCTACCATTCAAACTCCCCCTTGAATGTTAATCCAGGATCAGAAACTGGCTCTTGCATCTTCAGACTCCCCCTTTCGATAAGCTGGGATCGTAGTCTGGAATTCTCATTCTAGGATCATGACCTGACTCACACTCTGTAGCCACAAAATATGGAACCTGACTTGTATCTGTATATCCTTAGGCTGAAAGTCCACAGGAATCGGAACCTGGCTGCTTCTGCCTACACAATCTCTACCTCGCAATACGATTTCACAAATTTATACTCTACTAATCACTTTGTAAAATTAATCTCAAATCATCACTCAAAGATATCATGCAAAATGATTTTTCAATTATAATCTCAGATGATCACTTAAAGAATAACTTTTTTCTTCTTTCTGAAAAAAAAAACTCTCCCAACCCTGATGTTCGTCATGTTTAGCACTTGGGATTTTGAAAATCAGCTTTTCAACATCAGTTGTCGAAAATCTTTTTGGATTTTTCCTAAACTTTATACTAAAACACAATCTTTTTGGGTTTTTGTTTTAATGGAAAGCAGTAAAGAAATATTTACAAACAATATTTTTGAGTTTGTGTAAGAGGATCATATCCGTTTTTGAGACAAATCACTAACACCGTTAAGCTTTAAACATTTTAAGTTCTAAACAATTCACTTAGATTGTCAGTATACTGATCCACTTAAATTTTCACACAGAGTTCAACTGTTTCGAGATACGAGAATTAGTGTTTTAAGCACTTAACTTATTCACGTTTCCCACCTCTGAATATACTCCCGTATCCAGACTCCTATATTCAGTCTTACAGGTGAATGTACACTAAGGATATCTGTAAAAGGTGAATGCGAGACCGTGAGATCTCAGGCTATTGCTTCCGCAAAATCAGAGAGATGATGGTTCGACTTTAGGCGTGTTCCCTTTAGAGAATCTTTTCTTCAACAGCATATGTTTAGCATTTTTCAATGTTTCATCATTTTTATGCTGAGGGTGGGCTTTAAGATTAAAGCAATGCAAAGTATTATACGAGGACTAGGCTATTGCTCCCGCAAAATCAGAAGTCCTGTTATAATACCCCAGATATCACCACGTACAAAGACCTAGTATGTCAGAAATAGAAAGCCCTTCAAACAAGATTTCAGGGGTTACCTATATATCCGAGAGATGTTCCCCACGAAATAAGCAAGTTTGATATTTAGGTTTATATCTCGAATACAATAGTGCGAAAACCTACTGGCATATCATCAGTTAGACCGTTTATCACATTTGACTTTCCAATTCTTTAGCATGTTGTGATTGTCCACTGTGTACTATCATTTCCTCTTTTTCACAACAAAACTCATTTTCAATGTTTTTGGCTTTTTTCAAATATTCGAAATTTCTAAATTTTTACTCCCCCTAAAATCAAAAATATGTTTCAATTTTTTATTTTCAAGGAAAATTTGAAAATAAACTGTACAAATAAAGTGACAACTGTTGTGAACTGCTTCAAATCGCCATCCACTTGGCATAAACAATCAGAACTCTCCCTGACAACAAACTATTTTCCCATAATAATTTCAAAACACTTAAGTTTATTTTAATCAAAATGGGTTTTCCGGAAAATAAGTTTTGTTGATACCATTTGTAAAATCGGGGATTCATTCATCACTTTGTTTTCTCAACCATTTGCATGACAGTTAAATCAAGTTCAACTTAATGACCTTGATTAACCACTTGTAGGTGAAAACCCCTTTTTCAACCACTTGTAGGATCACTTATCAACAATACCACATGTAAATCGAAATATGACAATTTTAAAATTCTTAAGAAAGATGCCGATTCCTGCTCCACGATTACCAACTTGGGAGCTCCGGCAAGTCCAGATTTTTAGTCATGATAGGTTCTATCCCAGTTACTAACCTGGGGTGAACCATCTTCATCCGGTTTACTCGTTTTCTTTTCATAAAATTCCTTTACCCCTTTGACCTTCCCGTCAATCATTTTTCCAAAAATATTTTTAACTGTGGGGTTAAAGGCTTTTTCAACATCAATTTTTTTTCTTTTCAGAAAAGAATTGATTTGAAATTTCAACTTTTCCAATTTTTGATTTTAAATTTTCAGCCCGCAATGATGGAAAATTTGCATCATCCAATGACGGAACTGAATTTTCATCTTTTATCACAACTTGTAGCTCCTCTGACTTTGACGAGTCAGATTCATCGCCAGAACTAGCATTTGAATTCTTAATAACCCACTTTTGGTTATTAAGCTTCACTTTTCTTCTGTAAAAACTCTTTGAACATTCACCAACCTCAAATTTTGAATTTTTGAAAACTTTAAATTGTTTGGTTGGTGGTTCAATATCAACCATCTTTTCTTTTAATTTTTCAGAGACCCCCTGTTTTGTTCGGATTTCCTTTGGACAATTCTTGGCAATATGACCAACTGTTTTACATTGAAAACAGGTTCTTGTCTCCTTATTCTGAACAACATCCTTCTTCATTCCCTCTTGCTTTTTAGCAAGGAATTCTTTGTTTGTCTGCTTCCTGAACAAATGCTCTTTTTCTTCTTCATATGATGTTCCTAAAACAAAAACAGTTATTGGTTTATAAATTTTCTCATTTTTATGATTTTTCGGTGGAATAAAACCTAGACCTTTCTTTTTGAAATTACCGTTATGGTTTGGTTTCTTTTGAAAACCAGAACCAGAACTGTAACATTTTTTCTTGTTTAATTTTTGTTGAACTCTTGAGGTGTACTTTTTAGGTTTTTCAGAAAGATTTACATCTTTTATTTCAGAAATATTAATTTCTGTTAGTTTGAAAACCTTTTTAATCATTTCAGTTTTAACACCTCTTATTGGAAATTCTTCATCAGAATATAATTTGTCAGAAACATTTAAAGTATATGCTACTTTGAATGTTTCGTCATTCAAATTATTCTGTGATAACAGAAAATCTTTATTGTAAACCCGTTTGCCCTTTTTTACTGTTGGACTTGAAATGTTGAACTCAGACTTTGACTCTGACTTTGACTCCTCCGTTTCATCTTTATCCAACACCTGATCGACCACTTTTTTAATTATCTCGAACTCATGATCAGTGTCGGATGATGTGAAAGTAACATCAATGTTGTCTGGCAAGTTATCTGAAGACTCAGATTCCCACTGTAAGTTGGTTGCCTTTTTGACTCTTTCTGAATTAGGATTTCGTGGAGAATATCCATTTTCAAGTGGGGGTGGACACTTGTTATAGCCAAAACTTTGTTTCTTACCAGAATTCTTCACTTCAGTATCCTCTTTTGTTTTGGAATTATTCGCTTCAGGTATTTCTTCTTCAAACACCTTCATGCCTTCCACTGTAGGATAAATCATGTCAATCACATAAGAAGAACATGAGTAACTTTTCAACAACTTGTTTACTCTTTCAGTTTCTATCCTCTGAGTTTCCAATTTCTGTTCAAGCTCAACACACATATCAATGTAATAATTGACCATTTCCTGCTTTATCATGTATGCTCCATTGAGTGTCTTCATGGCTGTTGCTTGTTCACTGCTCGACTCGTTATATTGATTCATGGCTTTGTTTAAGACATCATATGATTCTTTCAGTCTGTTCATGTTATGAATCAACTCATTGTTGTGCTTTTTCAGAGTCTCACAGTTTTCACAATTCTCAGACATCTTTTCTGCATCAGCTTCTTTTTTAATCTCGAAAGCTGGAATTTCTTTGACCTTCTTCTTTATCACACGAACATCTTCATCATCTTGTTTATCTCTCATTCTTTCTTTATCTCTCTCGGCTAGAAATTTTAAGTGCTCTTTCATTTTATCTGCCCAATAATCATCAGTAGTATATTCAACGTTTTGAGCAACAAAAGCTTTATGATCTGCAGTTCTGTTAGGATCATAATCATCCCAACTGAAATCTTTTGGAAGCCTTTCATCATCTTGATCTGTCAGACATGCTTTACTCTTAGCTGAAATATATTTGTCCCAACTAAATCCTTTTGACGATCTTTCATCATCTTGATTCACTGGATAAGCTTTCTTTGATTCTTCAATCTCCTTCCGAGCATGAGCAGTTTGTGTTTGTTGTTGATACGGCTGTTGAGCAACTTGATGATAAATCGCTTTCTGATAATAATCATTATTTCCGAAAGGTTTTTTAGCTCCACTTGCTTCGCGGTTTGTGCATTCTCTCTTGAAATGCCCTTTTTCCCTGCAACGAAAACAAGTAACTTTAGATTTATCAAATCCTAAAGTAGAAACATTTGCATCACGAAAATCATCTCTTCCCGTAATTTGTTTAAACTTCTCAGCTCTTCTCAACACACTAGCCAAACACCATTTTATATCCATTAACTCCATCTCCTCAGCATCGATCTGATCGTAATCCTCTTTTGTCAACATTGGATTTCCAATCCTTCCTGCAACTAAACTCCCATAAGACTCTAACATAGTCACCAACAAAGACATGTGACTTTTGGCTACTTCTTCAGAATAATTTTGATCATTCTCAAGATTTAGCACAATGTTGCATTGTAGAACTTTGCCACTCTTTGTTGCTAAAAAAATTGGATCGAATGATGGATATGAAGAAAATCCAGTTTTGCTACTTGATCCTTGAGATGAATCTCCAGAAGAGCTTTTTGCATTGAAAGTTATTTTAATCTTTGGTGCAATGTGAGTCTTATCACTAGAACCCCCTTTGTAATACAGACCAATATCTTGTTCACCATCAAAGTCCTTCATTCTTGCTATCTTTCTTTATTCCATCTCTTGAGCTTTGAGTTGTTCAATAAACGAGCTCAGTGTTAGATTGTCAAATTCAGGTTTATTTTTCAACATCATCAGATATGTGCCCAGACATCTTGTGGTAACGCATCAGCCAATTTTTCAATCAATTCATCATTATCTTTCTTGATGTTCAATCTCTTCATGTTCATGGTCAAATTGCAATATCTTTCTATAATTTGCTTGGTGTTTTCAGTTTTTAAACCACGAAATAGATCAAACTCTTTCTTCAAAAGTGACATTTTGTTCTTGATCATCTCTTTACTTCCAACAAACTTTGATTTTAGTTCTTTCCATATTGATTGTGCACTTCCATTGTGTTGAAGTAAAATCAAGATTTCTTCCTTAATAGTTTGCTGCAAGAGATTAACCATCATCTTTTCATTTTTGTATTTCTTTTTCACATCAACACCTAGATCTTTGATATCTACCTTTTCTCCGTTGTCTTTAACCGGTCTAATATATTGATATTTAGTACATTCCCATGCATCTAAATAATATGCTTGAATCCAATTTTCAAAACGTTCCGCCCATCCACTATACTCCTCAATATCCATAAGCTTAGGCGGTTTTTGCATGGTGCCCGTTTCATTTTCTATTATCGCATTTTGAGTTACAGTGATCGGGGTTGCAAAGGCATTGTAGAACTCGTTCTCCATGATTCGGTTTTGAAAATTTCACAAACTCGGACTTTCAAACGAACTGGTAATGATTCACACGATCTGGTACAATCTCACAAGAAATGGATCTGATACGAAATGACACCTTCAAGCGAAATGGGGACACTCTCACACGAAATGGATTCTTTCAAGCGAAATAGTCACAATTTAAACGAAATGGAACCTTTTACCCACTTCGTGCGAAATGGAATTCTGTTTCAAGCGAAATGAATCCTTTCCTCCCAATTCGTACAAAATGGTGTTCTGAATTACCAATTCGTGCGAAATGAAGATCTGATGTACTGTTTCAGGCGAATTGACACTTGATGCGAAATGGAAGCCAGTCTCATGCGAAATGAAGCAAATTCAAACGATCTGGTATCCAATTCGTGCGAATTGGAGCTGACGTCACACTTTCAAAGAGATTTTGATAAAATTGATCAAGTTTTACTTCGATTTTAGGTCTGATTCTTTCAAGGGTTTGTTAAAACAGTGTTTCACACAATATATGTGAAAATCAAGCCATTTTATCCGTAAAATCTTGTTTAATTTTGAAAAATTGTGAAGAAAGTGAGTAGAAATTAGAATTTCAGCTGAAAATGGTAAGAACTCTTCCTCCTAAGCTCTGATACCACTTGTAGGATCGTTTGCATGGCCAAACAAGTCGTTCAGAAGAGATCTCATCCAATACGACAGGCGGAAACAGACTTATCGGAGTTATTTCAGCTGTTTTGCACTAAGATTCACTTAAATTATCTCTTGTATTGATATCAGATCATTTTACAATGCTGGAGACACTTCGGCAGAGCTTCGCTACCGGAATCGAAATGTTACAAATGAAAGACTCAATGCATCTATATATAGGCAACCCATTTCTGCGAAATGGCTCAATCCTATATATTTCTCATTTTTCTCGTACAATGTGCCCTGATCTATCTAATCTATTACAAGACTCGATACAAGACGAAGTCGACAGACATATGCACCAACACAAACGAACAACTCCAAACGAGCTGACAGCACATTTGTGGGGAGATATCTTCATAGTAATCACACCAAAGAAGATAAGGGAATGCTTGGAACTACCTGTAAGTCAAAGTTATGAGGAAGCACCAACAAAGGAAGATATGTTTGCACAACTTGATGCTATGATGGGGTACAAGGTAAGAATCTCCAAAATCAGTGAATTCAAAATAAACCAATTACCTGCCTTCTGGCAAGTGTTAATGGAGATCCTAAACAAATGCCTATCATCAAAAATTGGGGGAACATACCAGATCAATAAGAATGTTCTGACAATCATGTTCAGTCTCATAACAGGGATGAGCATTGATTTTGGGGCAGAAGTTTTTGATCTGATCAGAAGATCAATATTGACAAACACTGGGAGACTAGCTTCATATCTACCCTTTCCCATATTTCTGTCAATCTTGATTTCTGATGAATTCTCTGAAAGGAATATGGAAATTCCAACATCAGAAGATGTTTGGAGTACATAGATGATGAAACCATGGTTTGCTTTGAGCTCTTGGAAATCAGATTTTGATGTGCCTGTTCTACCATAAAGTGTGATGAATCTGATACCAGAGGATTCACCCTACAGAGCAGAATATATAATGATGTTGAACAAGAGACCAAAGAATAAAGAAGTTTTTGACAGTGTATCCCCAATGGAGCATGATGCCCAAGAATCAAGTGCACCACAGATAGAGCAGGAGGCTCAATCAGAACCTCAACAAGGTGATGAAGATATACACACGATTCCTGTGACAGAAGAGCATCATGTAGAAACCTCACATATGGGAGAAACAGGTGCACAACATTCTAAATTTGATATTGTTCAAGATTCTGATAGTGATTCTGATGAATCAATTCATGGAAACTATATTATTGAACCCAGAAGTACTGTTTCTGAAAAACAAGATGTGAGTGAATCCAAAGACCCATTCTCTAAATCAGATTCTGAGGAGGAGAATGTGGTGGCAACAGGTGGAGATCAGTCTACTGATCAAGGAAACCTGGATGAGAAAAACAAGAGTTTCTCAACAACTCATGGAGAACCTGAAGAGGTTTAAGTATACGAGGAAAACCCGAATTTGAATGAGTTTCAATATTCTGGTAAGGGTGTAGAGAATTGGGAATATTTCAATCCTCTCAACCTTAAAACAGCATCAAGTGTGTCTTCTGCTGGTGTTAGAGGTGGAACATCTATTGTTCCTCCTGTCACCCAACAACATCAAACTATGTCAAGTGAACAACTACACCAGGAGCTTGATGACATCACGGTTATCTGTACTGGGAAGACTGCCATAGAAGAAAAGCTGGATCTAATACTAGAAGAGATCATAAACCAAAGATCTGACATTAAATCTTTGTCAGAAACTATTGAAACTGTGAAGAAACAAACAGAGGATAACACTACAGCCCTCAGCAAACTACAGGAGTCATCAGAAAGCATAGAAAAGTCATTAGAATTTGAGAAAGCTCTCAAAGAACTTCAAGAAATCAAGACAAAGATGGCAGAAGTTGCAAGTGTAAGGGAAAGCTCAAGTGCTGGAAGAATTCTTGAAGAAATTCAGTTCCTAAGAGCCAACAGCAGCAGCATGGCTGAGGCTCTTGAGAAACTGATGGTGGAATGGTCTACCCAAAAGAATCAAGACAAACTGGAATTTCAGAAAATGAAGAAACAAGAAGAAACAAATTCCCAAACTCTTGCTAATGTTCAAATTTTAGTAAAGAGGTTGCAGTACAATGTTGCCAAACTGGCAAATGTTGATTTACATGATCTGAAAACTCCAATTCCACAAGATGAACCAGCAATAGAACCAGAAATTTCTAAACAACAGTCCAAACAACCAGAAATCTCTCAACAATAATTCAAGCAACCAGAAGTCACTCAACAAGAACCACCCAGGCAATCAGAAACATCAGCACCACAAAAACAGAAGCAACTCATGGGTCCTCCTCCAAATGTGCCAAAATTACTCATGGGTCCTCCAATAAATATACCAAAACCAGACAGATCAAAGGTGCCAATACAAGAAGCAATTCCAGTTGAATCGTCTTCCATAGCTCTCACAAATGAAACAGAATTTAGCAAACAATTTCATGAGAAAGAGAAAAGAAAAAGAGAAGATGAAGTGACATCCTCAAAAAGACCAAGGACAGTGATCAGAGAAGGTCCAGATGGAAAGATTAAAGAATTCACAGTCCTGAAAGGTGATCTACATACAATAATGTACCGTGAAGAACACTTGAAGCATTACTACTGGAATAATCAAGAAGATAAACAGGAAAGGCCACTCTCTCCAGTAAGCAAAAGAATCATTGAACTCAGAGATGAGGGAAACTGGGAACCCTTGCACAAACCTGTTGAAAATCCAATAGTTTCCATTGAGAGGATTAGCAATGTGAGTATTCAAGGAAGGGTCATAGGTAATTATGGACAGAACAAATACACTTTGGTCAGGGAAGATGGAACTCCATCAACTGTTACTGATGGAGATTTGGCTGATGATATTCACCCACTGGGCATACTAAAATTGAAGCGGCTCATTAATAAAGAAAAGGGCAACACAGTGCAGATCAGAAGAGCTCTTGACAGCATGAAGGATGCAGGAGAAAAGATATATCAAAGGGCTGCACTGACAGACTTTGACTTGTGCATCAACTTTGAGTATAGCAGCAAAGTACTAACACCTCCTCCTGACAACACCATTCTAGCTGACATTCCACTATCCAAAGTAAGAACTTGAGCTATCTTTGACAAACCAGAAATGTCAGTGGTTTTCAAAGATGCTCATGATGAGAAAGCTCTGTTCAGAATCAGTGAAATAAGCAGGTATTCAAATCAGACTCTGAACTATATCAAAAACTACACGAATGAGAAACAAGAGCAGCTCAAGAAGAAAGGGAAGAATAATGAACAGCTAAGGATGGCAATTGAAAATAACATTGAAAGGTGGAAGGAAGCAAGAGGTTGGTACAAAGATCTTTACAAAACAACTAACAAGAAGATTGATTACAAGAAAAGACTGAAGCCAGGAGATAAGTTCAAAAGTGGGCTGAAGATCAGATAATGATTTCATGAACTTACATTCTGTTTTGAAAACAATAATTTATTTCTGTTTTGTTGAACTTGGTTGGTTTGATTTTGTTTCATGTTTCTGAATTTAGTTGTTTGAATTCTTTTTTAAGATTTGGTTGAAAATTGTTTATGTTTGACATAGATAGTTTTTTTTTCTTATAATACTTAGGGGGAAACTGTTAGGAAACTTTATTTGTAAGTATTGAATAATAGCCAACTCAGCTTGATCTATGAAGAAGATAAAGTCCTGAAGATCAAAAACAACAAGAAGAAACTGGAGAGGACAACTGAAGAGAACAATATATACTTCAAAGAATCAGAAGCTGATCAAGAACTAAAGAAGATAATCAGAAAAGGCCATCATGATGGATCTGATGATATTTCTGATGAAATATCATCAGTTTCTGGCAAATCTGATCATCAGACTTTCTGATGATTTGTTCACCAAATTTCTGATAAAGTGGTTATCAGAAATTCTGATGAAGTGGTTATCAGAAATTCTGATAAAACCCCACTTGTCTAAAATAAGTTCTACCATGCCACAATAACCGAAGCAACTTGACATTATTGGATATCATGATGACAAAGAAAACTTGATAATTGGATTCAATGAATATGTTAAGAAGCTACTTTTGGCGGGACATATACATGAATAAACAAATGTTTATTCATGTATCCGGGCTCTCTATAAATAGAAGGCTTATCAAGCAAAGGGCTTTGAGTAAAGCCAAGCATTCAATACATACAACAAAACTCCATTGTCCTTTATTCATGTAACCAGGCTCTTTATTTGTTTATATTAAAAGTTTGGTGTTTTACAAACTCTGAAATTATTTCCTAACTACGATCCTGATGAAAATTTTTCCGCTGCGTAACTAATAAACACCGGTACCACTTGAATGGTTCATGGCTCCCGCTCCCAGGGTGGGGTTGGGGGTTGTGACACCTTCAGGGCTTATTTTATTATTTTGGGCTAACATATTGGGCAATTGGGCTTATTATTTACAATCTTCAACTGATTTGGGCTACCATATTGGGCAATCGGGCTTATTATTTTCAATTCATTTGGGCTTACAGACTTTTTTAGGGGTGTCCTCGTAGTTGTTCAGGTGTATCCTTGGTATAAAAACCGAAAAATAAATTACACTACCGATAAAAAGTTGAGTCGTCGCCCGTGTTACGGCTCGGTATAAATTAAGTCCGCCCCTGCTTTACACAAAACATGTCTATCATTAACAAGAGACATCAGAAAACTCCATATAACATTATCAACCAAAGGATCCCAAGCATCAAATTCTTACACGCTTTTGGCTGTAACTGTTTTATCTTTAATGATTTTGATAGTTTGGAAAAGTTTGACAGAAAGCAGAAATGTCACACCCGCTCGTAGCGGAAGCGCGAGGTGTGATCTGATCGGTTCTCATTGCATAACAATATAAGTGAACATACTAAATGAATAAACACAAGCTCCAATGCCATTGTCATAATTGTTTCAAAAGAATGCAACATAAGTTGAATGTATTGGTTACAAACCATCAAATGAAAATAAGTTGTCATCGTTTTATACATCAAAATGTAAGTCTTAAAATGTCAAGACTTTGACCACTATATCACCGCAAAGAGGCGGTATATAACAGGCAAACCCTTCAATAGTTGGCATGGAGTATTGATACTTGTTTTCCCTGAACTGAAATCGTTGCATTGGTCCACTAATTCCCTGAAATACATGTAAGTTTGAAAACTTCAACAAAAGTTGAGCGAGTTCATGCAGTTTAGTTGTATGAGATATATCTGTAAAATGTGAGTTGTATAAAATGTATTTGTAAAATGTGAGTTGTATAAACTGTATCCATAAAATGTGAGTTGTATAAACTGTATCCATAAAATGTGAGTTGAATAAGATGTATCTGTATGTATGATGTAGTATGTAAAGCGTCAATGAAATCGTTGATCATTAATGTTTCGCGAGGACATTAATATGTGTGACGAAATAGGAAGCAAACCAACCCTAGACGATTTTAATTGTATCGACACCATGTCGTAGGGCAACAAATGCACTCCTAGGCAAAATGGCCATGAGTGGGGCTCGCCAACACCCATTAGATCTAAACCTTTGTTCCTTGGTCCAAACTGGATTAATGGTGCTTTAGTTATGGCCCTAATTTCTCACATGATCTAAGGTGTTTCATTCCTTGACTTATCATACTATTGTACATGTATTTTCCCCGATAGTTGTAAAGCTTGAAAAGCATTTAAGATGAAAAGGGGACATGAACTCACTGAATTGCATTCCGTAAACTGTATGTAACTGTAACCTCACTTGCATTGTCCTTGAATTGTATCACAACCTACAAAGGTCCTAGAATTGTTAGACACTACGGTCTTTGTATTGACTTGAGTATAAGTCTTGTGTCTTGAATATGTGTTAAGACCTGTATGTCTTTGTTATTCATTGAACTGTGTATTAGATGAATGAGCTGTTCAAATGTTATATATATATTTTTCACCAAATATATATATATAAACGTTATCTTGTATCTTGTGAGTTGTATAGTCGGATCGAGTCCGCTGAATCTCGTGTCTTATATGTATCAATTGTATAGTTGTGTGTTCCAATAATTGTATCATTGGGCCGAGCCCATGTTTTCATGTTGTTGGGCCTCAAATAGTGTTGGGCCTCAATAGTGTTGGGCCTCAAATAGTGTTGGGCCTCAATAGTGTTGGGCTTGAATAGTGTTGGGCCTCAAATAGTATTGGGCTTGAATAGTGTTGGGCTTGAATAGTGTTGGGCCTCAAATAGTATTGGGCTTAATGTTATTGGGCCTTGGCCCATATGTTTGGTATTGGGCTTAGCCCATGTGTTTTGATAAGCCCATTATGAAGTTAAGCCCATTAAGAAAAATAAGCCCATTTGTAGAAAAATAGCCCATTAAGTAAAATAAGCCCATTTGTTATAAAATAGCCCACATGTAAGTATAAGTCTTTCATTTTTATAAAAACATTTTTATAAAAATTCACTAAGTATACTTTTTAGTTAATAAAAACATAATAGTTTTTATAAGTTTCAAAATGTCCGAATTTTGTTAATGGTAACGAAATTCTTGCGTCCGCGTCGAAAGATCGTCTATACGTCGTAGTAATTCCTCGGAATGGTGATATGTTTATAAATTCGTCCGTCGTCCGATTTGACCATAAGTTGTGTCCGATCCTTCGGAATGTCCGTAAGTTGTTTTCAAGTGTGTCTATATGTATTCTTGTAAGTCTTTAGTTGTAAGTATGTCTTGTATTTATTTGTGTCATTGTTATCAAGTCTCTAACTTGTATATATAACTTAATACAAATAATAACACATAGCACATACTTGATATGTTCCATAAATATGTATTTTACCAAAAATATATATTTATGTCAATTTTTATGTTTAGAAAGACCAACTTTCTAATATTGTAAAGACTTTGTTAAAAAAAATGATAGTTTTATTAGCATAATGTTCTTAAAAAAAAATGGCCATATAACCTTTGTATTAATCATTTGGCCATGTTTCATAAACATATCATTTTCTTTTCCAAATCACCATCAATTTTCCCAATCATCTTAACTAAAAACATATGAGATTTTTATAACATAAACTTATCAAAATGATCTCCAAATCATGTAGGGTTTTGGGCATGATCATAACATGTGCTAACTAGTTCAAAAACCAAGTTTACTTCTAGTTTTAACAACTTTTATAAAAATCTCATGTTGTATGTTACTTTTCATAATTTTGTAGAAGTATTGTTTTTAGTGAAAAACATTTAATACTTTAACAAAATTAAAGGTTATGATCATCCAAGTAATCCTTTATGTTAAAAACCCTTTAACATAAACATGTATAATTGTTAGATCATATTTCTAAAACATTATCTAACAAGTTCTTCATATCATAATCATCATAACAAGATCAAATATGCATATAACAAGTCTTAGATCACAATATAAACCAATCATAAATATATCATGATTATTATTTTTGCTTCTTTGTATTTTTCATGTTTATTATGTATGATTATTTAGTTATTTATTAGTTATAATAACAATCATAAACATAATATAAGTATGAAAAAAAAATAGATCTTGAAGCTTACTTCTAGCACTTGGCTAGGGATGATCTTGGAGGATGATTAAGAAATAAAAAGATGAAGATCTTGATGGTAGAATACTCTTGAATGGATGAAAACCCTTTCTTTAACTTGTAAGTGATTTAGATCTTCTTATGTTCCATAGAAAATCATATTGATCATAAAAGAGGTGATAAAATAAAATGGGTTTATGGTGTTCTTGGTGGATGGATGAAGATGATGAGAGAGTTTTAGTGAAAAAAAAAATAATAAGGTGTAAAATGGTCTTGAAATGATCTAGTTACTTAGTTAGTAAGTTACTAATTAATCACCAACATCATCCACTTGAACAAATGGAGTAAATATCTAGATATTTGCAATTTGTTAATGAGTGTGGGACCCACATAACAAAAAAAAACGTTCATATGAGGGGGGGGGGTCATGCTTGGTGATTTGTTTCTAATTATTTCAAGTGTTAGAATTTGTAGACAAATGTTAGGAAGTTTAGGTGTTCAAGGATTTCAATTGATTTAAGATGTTTAGATGTTATAACTAGCCTTAAAATGACCAAAATAATATTAGATGGTTACTAAAAAAAAGATTAGATATCGTTCGGATAATCGTTTCGAATTGTTTCGGTTAGATGTTATTTGAACGCTAAGTTGCGTAACTTGTGTGAATTGATGTAGTTATTGGCTCGGATGATACCCGAATGTATCCTCACATGAATTCTATGTTAAATAATATTTTTACCTGTCGTAAAAATATTAGAAAGCTGATTTCTGCAAAATTTCTGCGGAAAAGTGTAGAAATCGTCGCTTTTAGTGCTTTTCGGCAGTTTTCGGGCAGTTTTTGGTGCTACCGGACATTGGTAATATATTAAACCAAACCCTTTTATTCCCATATAGGGTTTAATGTATATTTGATGTTGGACTTTCGTCTAAGTCCTAAAGATGTAATTTAGATGGTTTATGCGGAACCTGAGTTCTCGTCAGCACACTAGTTTACTAGGTACTACTCTAGTTGTTTCCATGCATTGTTTACACTATTTCAAATGTAACCAATAAAAATGAATAATGTGCATCATAAATGAATATTCCTTGAGTGCTCTAAGATGTATATCATGTAATCATGCAGTTCGAGTGTTCGAAATGCATAAAAATGTAGCTAAAATGAGTACTTTAAGTGTAAGAAAGTTACCGAAAAGTGGCAGTTGTCACATTCTCCCCCTGTTATTGAGAATTTCGTCCCGAAATTCAAGCTGAGTCATCCTTTGCAGGATTGTTCTCAAACAGGTGAGGATATTTGACTTTGATTTGATCTTCACGTTCCCAAGTATATTGGGGTCCGTATCGAAAGTTCCAACGAAATTTTTTTTTTTTTACTAATACGTTACGACCCCTTTGTTTTCTGGACCTTCCAGTCCTTGACCTCAATAGGTGCTTTGGTGAATTGGAGTTTGTTATCAATATGAACCTCATCCTCCGGGATGAAAACTGTTTCTTGCGTTGGACTTTTTTTTTTTTTTTTTTTTTTAAGATTCGACACATGAAACGTGTCGTGCACACTGCTAAGTTCATCTGGTAACTTCAACTTGTAGGCAACAGTGCCAATCTTTTCTAAGATTTCAAATGGTCCAATGTAACGTGGGTTAAGCTTTCCACGTTTACCGAACCTCGCTACGCCTTTCCAAGGCGAGACTTTCGACAAGACTTTGTCTCCATCCTCGAAAGATAATGGTTTTTGTCTTTTATCTGCGTAGCTCTTTTGTCAATCGTGAACCGCCTTAATACGGTCTCAGATCTGATAAATTTTATCCGTAGTCTCTTGGACTAGTTCCGGACCAATTAATTGACTATCGCCTGTTTCCGCCCAACATAGCGGAGAGCAACACTTTCGACCATAAAGAGCTTCAAACAGTGTAGCTTGTATACTAGTATGGTAGCTGTTATTGTAGGAAAACTCAACTAAAGGTAGATGAGTATCCCAATTGCCACCTAAATCCATAACACATGCACGAAGCATATCTTCGAGTGTTTGGATCGTCCGTTCGCTCTGGCCGTCAGTTTGTGAATGAAAGGCCGTACTTAGATTCAAATGAGATCCAAAGGCCTGTTGAAATGATTTCCAAATTCTAGAAATAAAACGACCGTCTCGGTCTGAATTGATTGAAATAGGCACTCCATGACGAGCCACTATTTCTTTGAGATAGAGTTCCGCTAGTTTCTCAGTATTATCCTTCTCCCAAATCGGTAAGAAGTGTGCGGACGTTGTTAGTCTATCGATGATTACACATATCATGTAGTGACCTCTTGAGGTCCTGAGTAACTTCGTAATGAAGTACATCGATATTTGTTCCCATTACCAAACGGGAATCTCGGGTTGTTGTAACAAGTCCGAGGGATTTTGCTACTCGACTTTGACTTTCGCGCAAGTCAAGCATTCTCCGATATAAGTCGCGATATTACTTTTGAGGTTAGGCCACCAGTAGTATTCTTTCACTACTTAGGCCTATGTGCTTCCTCAAAATATCATCTCGAAGGCCGCCAAAGAATAGAACCCAATTTCGACTCATAAGGTATAAAGTTCCATCTTCTTTACACTAATTGTTCCTTCATGCCTCGAAGTGTTTCTGCTTGAATATGCTCTTCCTTGAGCGCTTGTGAATCATCTTCTCTAATGCTTGAACTCTCAGTGTTCTAACTCGCTCCTTGCGGCTCAAGGCATCTGCTACAACGTTTGCCTTGCCTGGATGGTACTTTATTTCACAATCATAGTCGTTCAACAATTCAACAAACATCGTATATTTAATTCTTTTTGGTTGAATATGTGTTGAAGACTCTTATGATCCGTGAAAATAATGCATTGAGTACCATATAAATAATGTCGCCATAATTTTTAAGCGAATACCACCACGCCTAACTCAAGGTCGAGAGTGGTATAGTTCTTCTCGTGAACTTTTTAATTGGCGCGACGTGTACACGATAACTTTTTCACGTTGCACGAGTACGCAACCCAATCCTTGATGCGAAGCATCATAGTCTACAACAGAGTCATCGGTATCGTCGGATAATGATAAGATTGTAAAATGATATGCACCAATCTTAAGAATAAGTTGTAAGGCTATATCTTGTTTTTCGATTTGGGGCGAATTTATTGTCTTTAACAACTCTAAAATGGTTCTCAAATGTTGCTCATGTTCATCAGTCGATCGAGAGTATATCAAAATGTCGTCAATAAACACTATGATGAATTTGTCGAGATACGGCTTGCACACACGATTCATTAAATCCATGAAGACCGCTAGTGCATTTGTTAAACCAAAAGGCATAACGAGAAACTCGTACTGACCGTAACGAGTCTTAAAAGCCGTTTTCGGTATGCTTTCCTCTTGAATTCGTAACTGATGATACTCCGATCGTAAGTCTATCTTAGAGTAGAAGCTAGAACCTTTCATAAACCATTTGAGTTAGTTGGAAATTCATTTGTAACATGGTTTAGAAATATGAATTTTCATTCATCGAAATGTTGTGCACTTTTGCAAAACTTGCATGTCTTTCCACCCCCAAAATCTTTATAAAGATGTATAGTGGTAAAGAGTGGGAGTTATGAACTCACAACATCCTTATTCGGTCAACTACAAAGTTCAAAAGGTGCTAATCGACATGGAGATTTGGATATGGGTGCGGCTCCCGGTACCAAGTCGATGTGAAACTCGACTTGTTGATATGGTGGTAGTCCTGGAAAGTCTTCAGGAAAGACTTCAGGAAATTCTTTTATCAAAAGAATATCTGTCAGCTGTGGCCCAACGGCCTTCTTGTCTACAACAAGTGCTAGATAGGCAATACAACCTTTCCGTAAGCACTTATGTGCTTTCATGCCATTGATGATCCGTAATGGGGTGTCGCGCTTCTCTCCATGTATCACAAGTGTCTCTTTGTTCAGTAGTGGTAGGCGAATGATCTTCTCGTGACATAAGACTTTGGCTAGGTTATCGGATAACCAATCCATGTCAACCACTACTTCGAAACTACTCAACTGAACGGGGAAGAGATCGATATTGAATTTCAGCTCTAGACTTGACTAGTTTACTTTTTGCCAATTCTATAGAATGAGGAGACGTCTAGTTTACTTGACTCTAGGCCAAGTACATTTTAAATTCTATGTGGCGAGGACTTCACTGTATAGTTTTAGGAGCCCTATGTTTAAATGTAGGATAACCCAATCCATATGTTTAGATGTAGGATAACCCGATCCATATGTTTAGATGTAGGATAACCCGATCCATATGTTTAGATGTAGGATAACCCAATCCCTAATTGTAGCTAGAACAATCCCGTCCCTAGCCATGAAATTCTTGTATGTGAAATGTTGAGATGAAGCTAAAATTGGCAATGGTATCAAATAACATGGATGTGAAATGTTGATGAATAGGATACATACCGGTGACCATTAATGATTTGATATGTCTCAGCTAATTCCCCATTAGCTAACTTGATATAGTAATGTGTGTCTAACATGACTCTAATTCGAGTATATGCTTAACATCTCAAGACACTAGCTAAGCTAGGTGTTGGTATTAAAAGAATTGATACATGATGATCGTAGAGTGTACGTACTCATGACTTCATTTCTCTCATGGCGAGAGTTATTGTTTGAGTGATCGAGGTAGGGAGGGATGATGCGGTTATGCTTCGGATCTCCGAGGCTAAACCCGAAATGTAATACTCAGTGTGTTTGAATTCGGGTGTTACCCAGTATGGAACAACCCTTGAGAGACCGTGAAAGAATCAAGTGTAACCATCAACATTGGCTCCAGTTATGATCGAGTTCTTTTATAAAATCATATGAAAATAGATATGAAAATCAGATGATATAAAAGAATGATGTATGGTTAAATAAATAACCAATTGAAATGTAGCGTATAAATCTATCATGTCTTGAAATAGAATATTATGTCTTGTGTAGAGGATGCCGTGTCTTGTGCAAAAAAAATGTCATGTCTTGTCTTTGTCGAAGAGGTTTGAATAACACTACGATATGCAATATAATATAAGCACTTATATATAGGAAGTACCAGCGGCGTATCCACCATGCTTTTATCATATCACACACGTCTCATCACTTATCAATAACTACCAAAAATGTGTTGTGTAAACCAACGTCAAATGTCATGTATAGCAATGTCTTGCGTAACAATGTCATGTATAAACCATGCCTTGTGTAAAAGCAATGGTTTTAAACACATAACTTTTGACTTAAACATTTGTTTCTTTTGGCGCCATGATCTTTTTAATACACACTATTAAAAGAATCTAGACATGTATTTGGATAAATATCTATCATGTGCCCAAGAATGAAGAATGCAATCAATCGGTCATGGAAACCTCAAGACCATATTGTTCATACATGTTTGAATAAATGATAATGTGGATAACCAAAACCAAAAAGTGTAATGCCTCTTGCGTGTATTGGTCATATGTTTAAATGGAAAAAAAAATAATTCGTTGAGGAGGGGAAACCAACCAGTGGTCTTCGTCCATATAATATGTGTTCCCTACTCTATGACCTCGATCGTCCGAAGTAGAGAAAATCCTTTGTCTTATTTGTCCATGTGACAAATATGGTAATAGTGCTTGAGTTTCACGAGCTCTAGCAAAATTATTAGAATTTCCAAAGATGTAGAATAGAATATAATGAGGGAGTTGCAGCATGGCGCATGCCATACCATCCCTTGGAAAAAGACAAATGTCAAACGACGGAATTTATTGTATCTATTTCCAATAAAAATGATAAGGTGGAATATGATAAAGTAAGGTAAGGTAAAGTAGGATAAAGTGTCATAGACACCATGGAACCAACCCATGTTCAAGAATTTCGAGAATGTTGAGGAAAATCCTCCATGAGTAGCTAACAAGTTTTGTTTGTTTAAATGACTAGTCTCATCTGAATTTTGATATAGATCGAATGTTAGGTGTGAACAAATACGTGTCGTCTTTCTGTATTGTATTGTATTGTATTGTATTGTATTGTATTGTATTGTATTGTATTGTATTGTATTGTATTGTATTGTATTGTATTGTATTGTATTGTATTGTATTGTATTGTATTGTATTGTATTGTATTGTATTGTATTGTATTGTATTGTATTGTATTGTATTGTATTGTATTGTATTGTATTGTATTGTATTGTATTGTATTGTATTGTATTGTATTGTATTGTATTGTATTGTATTGTATTGTATTGTATTGTATTGTATTGTATTGTATTGTATTGTATTGTATTGTATTGTATTGTATTGTATTGTAGGGTGTTATACTAACCACCCCAGTTCGTGTTCTACTAGATAAGAAGAATTGAATCTCAAGTAATAACTTAAGAATTTTGAATGAATAGTGATCATTAGCTTGACCCGCAGAGTCCACCAGAATTTCCATGCACTACAAGTTGTTATTACGTTGGCCACCGTAATAATAAATTGCCTTGCATGGTCACCCTAGCGTTCTCTCGTACGAAGCAGCCGATCAATAAGAGAGGAAACACTATTGTCAATATACCTTCAACATAGGAGGGACCTTCGTGATAGCTCACGTGTCAACGTTCGTTGTCCTTACTCGCAGAACGGTACGGTGTTAGATGAAATAGAAATGAAAAGAATCTGTAACAATAACAATTGAAGGGGCACCTTCAAGATGAGTACTTCATCTTCCTTGTAGGGACAAGAGTATATCCACCTTGGTTAGTATGAGTCACATGGATCTCGTCCCACTAATGGAGTTGTTGTCCAAGGTTACCACCTTCGCCTCGTCGTCATTATCATGGTCAGGCATCTCAGCATTCGCGAGAAAGCAACCATATTTTACGGAATTAAGTTTAAGATTTCACTTAGGAATCATGTTCGCCATAAGCTCCGCAATAGACATGAGGTCGATATTTTCATCGTGTGAGTAAAGAATAATAATAGAGTTTGAAGTCGAAGGTATTCTGTTCTTGGCAAAATATTTCATGCAACATATATATGAACAACCTATATATATAATCATGTAAAATCCTATCAATCAAGGATTTCTATCTTGTATAAGCTGAACTTGTAAACTGTTTATAATGCATAAACTGATAATGTAATGTATTGTAGGCACATAGTCTATTAATGTATTGTGTCTGTTTCTCATAGACTTCACCCATGGAAATGTCCTCGCTTGATTTATGTGAAATGAATTTTTGTTGTAGTGGACCTTGAAAAATGTTTATGCAATGAAAACCTTTTGACCTGTCCAATTTTATTCTGTTCAACATGAACAAGAGGTTTTCGTGAGAGATCCCTAGTGATTGTAGACTTAGACTCGAGAAAGAATCCTGGTTCACTACAATCGATGCTCTGATACCAATCTGTCACACCCGCTCGTAGCGGAAGCGCGAGGTGTGATCTGATCGGTTCTCATTGCATAACAATATAAGTGAACATACTAAATGAATAAACACAAGCTCCAATGCCATTGTCATAATTGTTTCAAAAGAATGCAACATAAGTTGAATGTATTGGTTACAAACCATCAAATGAAAATAAGTTGTCATCGTTTTATACATCAAAATGTAAGTCTTAAAATGTCAAGACTTTGACCACTATATCACCGCAAAGAGGCGGTATATAACAGGCAAACCCTTCAATAGTTGGCATGGAGTATTGATACTTGTTTTCCCTAAACTGAAATCGTTGCATTGGTCCACTAATTCCCTGAAATACATGTAAGTTTGAAAACTTCAACAAAAGTTGAGCGAGTTCATGCAGTTTAGTTGTATGAGATATATCTGTAAAATGTGAGTTGTATAAAATGTATTTGTAAAATGTGAGTTGTATAAACTGTATCCATAAAATGTGAGTTGTATAAACTGTATCCATAAAATGTGAGTTGAATAAGATGTATCTGTATGTATGATGTAGTATGTAAAGCGTCAATGAAATCGTTGATCATTAATGTTTCGCGAGGACATTAATATGTGTGACGAAATAGGAAGCAAACCAACCCTAGACGATTTTAATTGTATCGACACCATGTCGTAGGGCAACAAATGCACTCCTAGGCAAAATGGCCATGAGTGGGGCTCGCCAACACCCATTAGATCTAAACCTTTGTTCCTTGGTCCAAACTGGATTAATGGTGCTTTAGTTATGGCCCTAATTTCTCACATGATCTAAGGTGTTTCATTCCTTGACTTATCATACTATTGTACATGTATTTTCCCCGATAGTTGTAAAGCTTGAAAAGCATTTAAGATGAAAAGGGGACATGAACTCACTGAATTGCATTCCGTAAACTGTATGTAACTGTAACCTCACTTGCATTGTCCTTGAATTGTATCACAACCTACAAAGGTCCTAGAATTGTTAGACACTACGGTCTTTGTATTGACTTGAGTATAAGTCTTGTGTCTTGAATATGTGTTAAGACCTGTATGTCTTTGTTATTCATTGAACTGTGTATTAGATGAATGAGCTGTTCAAATGTTATATATATATTTTTCACCAAATATATATATATAAACGTTATCTTGTATCTTGTGAGTTGTATAGTCGGATCGAGTCCGCTGAATCTCGTGTCTTATATGTATCAATTGTATAGTTGTGTTTCCAATAATTGTATCATTGGGCCGAGCCCATGTTTTCATGTTGTTGGGCCTCAAATAGTGTTGGGCCTCAATAGTGTTGGGCCTCAAATAGTGTTGGGCCTCAATAGTGTTGGGCTTGAATAGTGTTGGGCCTCAAATAGTATTGGGCTTGAATAGTGTTGGGCTTGAATAGTGTTGGGCCTCAAATAGTATTGGGCTTAATGTTATTGGGCCTTGGCCCATATGTTTGGTATTGGGCTTAGCCCATGTGTTTTGATAAGCCCATTATGAAGTTAAGCCCATTAAGAAAAATAAGCCCATTTGTAGAAAAATAGCCCATTAAGTAAAATAAGCCCATTTGTTATAAAATAGCCCACATGTAAGTATAAGTCTTTCATTTTTATAAAAACATTTTTATAAAAATTCACTAAGTATACTTTTTAGTTAATAAAAACATAATAGTTTTTATAAGTTTCAAAATGTCCGAATTTTGTTAATGGTAACGAAATTCTTGCGTCCGCGTCGAAAGATCGTCTATACGTCGTAGTAATTCCTCGGAATGGTGATATGTTTATAAATTCGTCCGTCGTCCGATTTGACCATAAGTTGTGTCCGATCCTTCGGAATGTCCGTAAGTTGTTTTCAAGTGTGTCTATATGTATTCTTGTAAGTCTTTAGTTGTAAGTATGTCTTGTATTTATTTGTGTCATTGTTATCAAGTCTCTAACTTGTATATATAACTTAATACAAATAATAACACATAGCACATACTTGATATGTTCCATAAATATGTATTTTACCAAAAATATATATTTATGTCAATTTTTATGTTTAGAAAGACCAACTTTCTAATATTGTAAAGACTTTGTTAAAAAAAAATGATAGTTTTATTAGCATAATGTTCTTAAAAAAAATGGCCATATAACCTTTGTATTAATCATTTGGCCATGTTTCATAAACATATCATTTTCTTTTCCAAATCACCATCAATTTTCCCAATCATCTTAACTAAAAACATATGAGATTTTTATAACATAAACTTATCAAAATGATCTCCAAATCATGTAGGGTTTTGGGCATGATCATAACATGTGCTAACTAATTCAAAAACCAAGTTTACTTCTAGTTTTAACAACTTTTATAAAAATCTCATGTTGTATGTTACTTTTCATAATTTTGTAGAAGTATTGTTTTTAGTGAAAAACATTTAATACTTTAACAAAATTAAAGGTTATGATCATCCAAGTAATCCTTTATGTTAAAAACCCTTTAACATAAACATGTATAATTGTTAGATCATATTTCTAAAACATTATCTAACAAGTTCTTCATATCATAATCATCATAACAAGATCAAATATGCATATAACAAGTCTTAGATCACAATATAAACCAATCATAAATATATCATGATTATTATTTTTGCTTCTTTGTATTTTTCATGTTTATTATGTATGATTATTTAGTTATTTATTAGTTATAATAACAATCATAAACATAATATAAGTATGAAAAAAAAATAGATCTTGAAGCTTACTTCTAGCACTTGGCTAGGGATGATCTTGGAGGATGATTAAGAAATAAAAAGATGAAGATCTTGATGGTAGAATACTCTTGAATGGATGAAAACCCTTTCTTTAACTTGTAAGTGATTTAGATCTTCTTATGTTCCATAGAAAATCATATTGATCATAAAAGAGGTGATAAAATAAAATGGGTTTATGGTGTTCTTGGTGGATGGATGAAGATGATGAGAGAGTTTTAGTGAAAAAAAAATAATAAGGTGTAAAATGGTCTTGAAATGATCTAGTTACTTAGTTAGTAAGTTACTAATTAATCACCAACATCATCCACTTGAACAAATGGAGTAAATATCTAGATATTTGCAATTTGTTAATGAGTGTGGGACCCACATAACAAAAAAAAAACGTTCATATGAGGGGGGGGGGTCATGCTTGGTGATTTGTTTCTAATTATTTCAAGTGTTAGAATTTGTAGACAAATGTTAGGAAGTTTAGGTGTTCAAGGATTTCAATTGATTTAAGATGTTTAGATGTTATAACTAGCCTTAAAATGACCAAAATAATATTAGATGGTTACTAAAAAAAAGATTAGATATCGTTCGGATAATCGTTTCGAATTGTTTCGGTTAGATGTTATTTGAACGCTAAGTTGCGTAACTTGTGTGAATTGATGTAGTTATTGGCTCGGATGATACCCGAATGTATCCTCACATGAATTCTATGTTAAATAATATTTTTACCTGTCGTAAAAATATTAGAAAGCTGATTTCTGCAAAATTTCTGCGGAAAAGTGTAGAAATCGTCGCTTTTAGTGCTTTTCGGCAGTTTTCGGGCAGTTTTTGGTGCTACCGGACATTGGTAATATATTAAACCAAACCCTTTTATTCCCATATAGGGTTTAATGTATATTTGATGTTGGACTTTCGTCTAAGTCCTAAAGATGTAATTTAGATGGTTTATGCGGAACCTGAGTTCTCGTCAGCACACTAGTTTACTAGGTACTACTCTAGTTGTTTCCATGCATTGTTTACACTATTTCAAATGTAACCAATAAAAATGAATAATGTGCATCATAAATGAATATTCCTTGAGTGCTCTAAGATGTATATCATGTAATCATGCAGTTCGAGTGTTCGAAATGCATAAAAATGTAGCTAAAATGAGTACTTTAAGTGTAAGAAAGTTACCGAAAAGTGGCAGTTGTCACAAGAAAAACGAATTTTTCTTGGTTACTCATTGTCCTCCAAAGCTTATAGAATATTTCTTTTAAACACAAGGACAATAAGAGAAAGCTTATATGTGTCTTTTGATGACTCATCAGAAACCAAGATTTCTGATGAAATTTTACAAGATATAAGCTTGTCAAAACAACTTGAAAATTCTGAAAATCTTCTTAACAAGTTAACTGAAGAACTTTTGGAACATGACCATATGCTAAACATATCAAACAAAAATATGTCATGTACTAACCTTGCAGATGATCTGGAACCTCCATCAGAAAATGTATAAAATGATCAGAATTCTGGAATTTCACCAGAAAATTGAATTGAACAACAGAATTCTGATCCTCTTGACAACACTAAGGTCACAGATCAAGGGAAAGCTTCAAATCTATCAAGAAGTACAAGTTCACATAACAACTTAAGATGGATCAGGGGACACTCACTATCTAACATCATTGGTGACCCTGAAGTAGGTGTTAAGACAAGATCTGCCACAGCTCATGAATGTCTTTATGCTGTATTTTTAAGCATAATTGAGCCAAAGTCTATTAAGGAAGCACTGAATGACTCAGATTGGGTCCAAGCAATGCTAGAAGAGCTTGACCAATTTGAAAAGAGTCATGTGTGGGATCTGGTACCGAAACTAACTAACAAATCTGTCATTGGTTCCAAATGGGTATTTAGAAACAAGTCTGATGAACAAGGCATCATAACAAGGAATAAGGCTTGGCTGGTGGTCAAATGTTATTGTCAACAAGAACACATAGACTATGATGAAACCTTTGCACCAGTAGCAAGGCTTGAAGCTGTAAGAATATTCTGGGCTTATGCTGCCTCAAATAACATAGAAGTTTATCAGATGGATGTCAAGTCTGCATTTCTGAATGGTGAAATTGAAGAAGAAGTGTATGTGCATCAACCAGAAGGCTTTGTTGATCCTCATTTTCCAAATCATGTTTACAAACTAAACAAAGCCTTGTATGGGTTGAAGCAAGCTCCAAGAGCATGGTATGAAACATTATCAAACTTCTTAATCAATTCTAGCTTCACCAAAGGTACAACTGATACAACCCTCTTTCTCAAATCACACAAGGGACACACACTTTTGGTTCAAATCTATGTCAATGACATAATATTTGGATCCACAAATGATAAATTCTGCAAAAAGTTTGAAAAACTTATGACCAATCACTTTGAAATGAGCATGATGGGTGAATTAACCTTTTTCCTTGGTTTACAAGTTAAACAACAAAGTGATGGCATATTCTTGAGTCAATCGAAATATGTCAGAACTATTTTGAAAAGGTATTCATTAGAAAACTGCTCATCTTCAAAGACTCCCATGGCCACAGGAAACAAACTAGATTCTGATGTTGAAAGGAAAGCCTGTAGATATAAAAACTTATAGGGGAATGATAGGATCTTTGCTATACCTAACAGCCAGTAGACCAGACATAATGTTTTCCACCTGTTTACTGGCAAGGTATCAATGCAATCCTAAAGAGTCCCATTTAAAAGCCGTCAAAAGAGTTTTTAAATATCTAAAAGGAACATCAAATCTTGGCCTATGGTATCCTAAGAACACAAATTTAGAACTGATTGCATACACAGATGTCGATCATGCAGGATGCAAACTTGATAGAAAAAGCACATCTGGTGCCTGTCAAATGCTGGGAGAAAAATTAGTATGTTGGGCAAGCAAAAAGCAAAACTGTGTTGCCACATCCACAACAGAATCAGAATATATAGCAGCAGCAAGTTGTTGTTCACAAGTTCTGTGGATGCAAACTCAATTAAGAGACTATGGAGTGAATCTGATAAAAATTCCAATCTTGTGTGATTCTATGAATGCCATTGCAATAACATCAAACCCAGTGCATCACTCAAGAACAAAACACATTGATGTCAGATACCACTTCATAAAGGATCATGTTGAAAAAGGTAACATAGAAATGTATTTTGTCCCAACAGAAAAAGAATTTGCTGATATTTTCTCTAAACCTTTAGATGATAATAGACATAATTTTTTAATCAGCAAATTGGGAATGGTCAATATGCAAATTGAACAAAAAGAAACCGTGTCACAAAATAAAGAAAATCTGATATACAAACATCTGATCGGATTTCTGGTGAAAACTCTGATGTTCTATCAGAAAATTCACAAGTCACCAGAAAATCTAGTAAATCATCAGAAGTTGACCAAGTCAACAGAATTTCTGATGCAACTTAAAATATCATATTTTTCTTTATCTTTTCCCATGCATGAAAATAGTCCATATGTAATCATCATTTCTCATTAATTTTGTAAATTTTATTCATTTTTATATGTAGTCCTTATTTTTCTTTCATTTTCTTTATTTTACAAATACAAATTTTATCTCTCTAGACTAGGGTAATCACAAATTTTATCTCTTTAGACTAGGGTTGATAACGTCTTGGATAGAATATTTTCGGGAACTCGTTAATGGAAGTTAGCTCTCTCTTCTTCATTCATTACACCTCATCAATATTAAGGAGATAGAAATGACATCCGGGCAGATAATCATGTTAATTATCAGAATATGGCCGCCTAAACCATTAATGAAGGATATTTTATCTCATTTGTTCTCATTACCTTCTAACAGAAAATTAAATGACAAATAAAATAGAGATAGTAAATCTAAAGTATGTAGATAACATTTAAGGCAAACTTAACTTTCACTATAAATGTCTACCACTTTAAGCTAAGTCGGTCACTTTCATCCAAAAAACCCTATTAAACTTTTCATCTTCTTCATACCTTTTCACCAAAAATGGCAAGGATTCACCCTAATTGCTTTCCACTACCATACCATCCTTATCACAATCTTAGGATTAGGACTAACTTTGTGGGTCCAGCATGGGAAGGATGCAATGTCATCCTGAACATGCTCATGCAAAGCCCAGTGGCTCCTATCAGCACACATAATGGTATATCCATACATCTTGCAGATGTTCTGGAAAAATGCAACAAATTTGCTGCATGAGGCAAGGGGTTTAACTTCCATTGGAAGTTACGTGCTTGACATACCTATCATCATCACCGAGGACATCATTAGAAGGGTTTTAAACCTTAATGATGATAACAATGTTCTCATCTTTGCAAGAGCACAGATCGATAAGACCCTAAACCAAATGGGGTACAATATTGATAACCCAAATATGCCAATCTCCAAAACTGGCTTCATCAAGCCATGGCAGTACTTGGTAACTCAGATGGGGGCATGTTTTTCCAAGAAAATGATAAACCATCATGAAGTATCCTATAGGTTGATGGAACCTATACGTGCACTTGTATAGGACATCTCTTATAATTTCTCTCATTATCTAATGAAATGTATTACAAGCAACCTGTGGTTTGGTTGGCCTTTCTTAGTGTATCCTCGTTTTCTGATGAGGATAATCACTAGCCAGCTGGATTTTGGAGATATTCCTGCATGGTTCCCCAGAGCAGAAGTGTTACTTCAACAAAATATCAGGCATACAATGCTCAAACCAACTGACCGTAACACTGGTTTGGAGACTCATCTTTGGATGTTCCATCAGATCATCTATGGAGAACAAGGGATAGAACATGATTAGGTTGTTTTGTTTGTTTGTTTGTTTTTTTTTTTTTTTTTTGTTTGTAAAAAGTTAATATATCATGTTTTTTTTACAGTTTTGTTCTCTGTTAACTTGGTTAGGGGGAAGGAAAAACAAATGGGTAGAAAGCATATGGTAAAACAAAGAAGTGAATACCACAAAACAACTTGTGTTCATCAGAAACAAAACATTTGTCACAAAACTTTAAGTTTCTGATGACATAGAATTGAAATCTGGTAACATAACTTCAAAATCTGAAAAAACTTTTTTTGCTCAAAAAGATGTTGAAAATCAGAAAATTATCAACAGTTAAAACTTCAAAAAGGAATGATAACAATGAAATGAGACAATAACCGCGTGAAAATTTAAGAAAACCATACACCATCATTCATCATTTAAAAAATTGTCACAAAAATTCCTTGAAGAAAGAACAACAGACTTGGATTCTACCAAAAAACCGTATGTAAGTCTTATTTCTGATCTTTTACTCATTCTCTCTCATCTAAAAAAAGGTACTAGAACACTCTATCAAGGGGGAACTTCTCATTCTTTTGACTTGTCAACAGAAAACACCATCAACAAGACTTGTTAAATTCATCTGAAAATGGGATTTATTTCTGATGACGTCATCAGAAATGAATTTTGACTTTCAAAAAGGGGGAAGAATATAAAACCATTTTTTACAAATGGGTCCAACAAAAGGAAAAGGTGTCATGTGGCCGTTAGTATTCTACAATCTGATTCATTTATTTTCTAATCAAAGGAATGATTGAGAAAAATACAAGTTGAGAAGACATGATTAAAACCCACGTTTGCATGGATAATACCCATTACTTTTACCTTGATACCCAGGATCCAATGGTTATTTTCTGAACCAACCTCACATCACATGATCTAACGATAATAAAGGTAATTAATGACCTATTAACCGCCATTACAACCCACGATCCATGTCCCCTCAACTCCCATAACAACTAAATTTCTGCTAAACCGCTCATTATAAAAGCCCGACCTTAGCATAATTCTTCATCACTCACCTTCTTCCTCACAAAAGCCGTAAACCCTAAAAACCCTCTGTTTTCAAAAGCCAAAATTCCTCATAATCAAACCCTAACTTTCAAAATTCAGCAATGGTAGAAGTGAATCTCAACATTCCGATTGTTGAACATGATGTTCCATTCATTGAAGACCATTAATTTTTGCCAATAAAGGAGAACAATTTACTGATGAATATAGAGCATTCTGTATATGACGAAAAATGTCAAATTTAGACGGAATTCCTGTTGAGATGTCCAATCTCAAGAGCAATGACCAAAGCAAGAGAAGTACCGGAGAAACTGTTGCAGCAATTCATCAGCACTTTCAGAGAAGACGGGGAAAACCAAGTCACTACTCATGTATAGGGCAATGTCTCTGTGACATTAACCCCTACAAGAGTCAGAAAATGGCTTGAGCTTCTTGTCTTTGACAACTACGTTGAAACCCTAGAAAAGGAGGAGCTGATCAATTTCTTTATTGAGCTAGGATATAAGAAGAAGAAGATCACCAGAATTGGTAATTTCAGAAGAAATGAACTACCAGCCTTCTGGCAGGTCATGATGGAGACATTGAACAAATGTCTCACTTCAAAGATTGGAGGAGCTGATCAAGTTAGCCAATCAATTCTGTCAATCATGTATGGACTCATAACTTGGTTCAAACTTGATTATGGGACTGAAATCTATAATCTGATAAAAAGATCAATCCTCACAAGAAATGAGAGAATCTCTTCTCATTTACCATACCCAAGGTTCATCTCAATCTTTATTGCTGAAAACTTTGAAGAAAGGAATGTGGAAATTCCTATCTTAGAAGTTGTTTGGAGTTCAAAAACAATGAAGCCATGGAGTGCAAATCAATGGTGGGCATCAGATAGGGATGTCCATGTGTTACCAGAAAGTATGTTGAATCTGATTGAAGCAGATTCACCATACAAACTGAAACATGAGGAGATCCTGAACAAACCAGACACACCCAAAGATGCACCCACTATTGAAGTCTATACCTGCTCTTCTTAATCGGAAGAAGAAGTTCAAAAATCATGGACATCAGAATCAAGAGTTGCTGAAGGAAACCTCTATCTGTTGATCAGTAATTCACCGGAAAACAAGGGTTCACCAGAATTTGAGGAAAGCCGTCAGAATCCTGATGCTGGATTCCACTTTGAAGATGAACCCCATCAAGAAACAGAAATCCTACATTATGAAGAATCATATGTTGCTTGAACAGGTTCTCCTTTAAACACAGTTTTAACTGTTACTTCTGTAAATAAGTCAAATTCTGAAGAATCAATTACTGCTAGCTATAAACTTGAACATAGAAAAATTGTTGTTAATGAGGAGGTATCTAGTTAACTTCATCTTAACTCTGAATCAGATGATGAGGAGGAGATTGAGATCACAATGAATGGAGATCAGGAAACTGATCAAGGAAATCCGGATGGAGATAATTTGTTTGTCTCAACAACTTATGGAGAATCATTCGATGGAATGATTCAAGGAAATAACGAAATCCAGGGTGAAAATTTGTTTTTCACATCTGGTGGAGATGATTCTGGCATACCTAAGGATGCACCAGATTCTGGTAAATCCAAGGGTACACCAGAAATTTCCAAAACTGCTGCAAATGTGTTTGCAACTAGTGAGTTAGAAGGAACATCTGTTATTCCAAGTATCCCTGAACCACCAACTATGACACAAGAACAACTTCAGAAAGCCCTGGATGATATAGTCAATGTCTGCAAGAAAAATCCAGTTGATGAGAAGCTTGATTAGCTGCATCAGAAACCAGCATCTCTACATCAGAAATTCAGAAAATCTTCACAGAAATGGGGAAGATTAAAACACAAGACAAAGATGCTGTGGAGTCAAGACAATCAAGCAGTTCCAACAGAGTTCTGGAGGAGATCACAATTCTAAGGGCCAGCAACTATAGCATCACAAATGCCCTTGAGATCTGATCAAAGAATCGGCTGCACTGTAGGAAAAGAATCAAGCTGAATTTGCAAAAGTTCAGGAAAATGAAGTCAATAATGCAAAACTTGTGGGAGAAGTGCAATCTCTCATGAAAAGAATGCAGTTCAACATTACCAGACTGGTTAGTGTTGACCCTAAGGAAATCATGAAACCCATTCCCAAAGAAGCCTCTCATCTGGAGGTCCCTAAAACAATCAGGTTGCAATCAATTGTCCCTCTTATCGCTCAAGCTAGAACCACTTCAATGGGTCCACCTCCACCAATTTCAAAGGAAGAGATGATGAAAGGTTTGCACCCACACCTTTAGTTATCTCTGATTTAAATGTTAAAATCCCTCAATCTGGTCCAAGACAAACTTCATTTGGGGATACTGTCTTGAGTAAAGACACAACCCAGCAAGCTATAAAAAGATGGGAAGATACAGCTC
The DNA here is from genome assembly GCA_030545235.1 of Helianthus tuberosus. Classification (NCBI taxonomy): domain Eukaryota; kingdom Viridiplantae; phylum Streptophyta; class Magnoliopsida; order Asterales; family Asteraceae; genus Helianthus; species Helianthus tuberosus. Next base: position 138,541,670 of record CM060394.1, read on the forward strand.
AATCTTCAAAACAACCACATATTGTAAAGAGGAAGACTCCTGAAGGTAGAACAGTCTTAGTTCAAGAAATTGACAGAGATGCTATGATGTTCCCTGAATACAACCTGAGGGAATACTACTGGACAGAGAAAGATGAGCTGAAAAGACCAGAAAGTCCATACAACAGGGGCATAAGGGAGGAAAGACTTGAGAGAGGTTCAAGAAGCATCCAATACCCTAATCCCAATCTAAGAAAAAGAATTCTGAAAGTGGATGAACAAACAATGGGTACAGATGGCATGGAAGGACATTTTGTACAAAACAGATACACTCTACTCAGACAAGATAGAACAGAATAGAAGATAACAGATGGAGACCTGGCTGATCAACTACATCCTCTGGATATTCTGTTTATGAAAAATCAATATGAAAAAGAAAAAGGCAACACTCAGTTTGTGAGAAGAGCATTGAAAAGCATATCAAAAGTAGGAATAAAGCTATTTGAAAGAATATCTTTTGCTGATTTTGACTTATGCATAAACTATGAATATGTACATCAGAAAAAGGTCCACATCCCTCCACCTGACACATCAATCCCTTTAGAGCTGCAAGATCATGCCAGAAAAGGAGATATCTTTGAACTACCCAGAATTAAAGGAAGACATAATCTATGTGTAGTGTTTAGAAATATTGAAGATAAAAAGGCTCTCTTCAGAAGTGTTGACATCTGCAAGTACTCCAACCAAACACTAAGATACGTCAAGGAGTGCATGAACAAAAAGCAGGAGCAACTTCAGAAGCAAGGGAAGACCAAAGAAGAGGAGAGACAAGAGATTGAACAGATGATTGATCAATGGATGCAAGTTGTTAGGAAACTTTATTTGTAAGTATTGAAGAAAAGCCAACTCAGCTTGATCGATGAAGAAGATAAAGTCCTGAAGATCAAAAACAAGAAGAAGAAACCGGATAGGACAACTGAAGAGAATAATATCTACTTCAAAGAATCAGAAGCTGATCAAGAACTAAAGAAGATAATCAGAAAAGGCCATTCTGATGGATCTGATGCTATTTCTGATGAAATATCATCAGTTTCTGGAAAATCTGTTCATTAGACTTTCTGATGATTTGTTCACCAGAATTTCTGATGAATTGTTATCAGAAATTCTGAAAAAACCCCAATTGTCTAAAATAAGTTCTACCCTGCCACAATAACCGAAGCAATTTGACATTATTGGATATCATGATGACAAAGGCAACTTGATAAATGGATTCAATGAATACGTTAAGAAGCTACTTTTTGCAGGAAATATACATGAATAAACAAATGTTCATTCATGTATCCGGGCTCTCTATAAATAGAAGGATCATCAAGTAAAGGACATTGAGTTAAGCCAAGCATTCAATATATACAACAAAACTCCATTGTCCTTTCACCACAGAATTACACAAGTATTCGTTTGTAATAGATAATAACCTCACAATCACCTTGTAAACCATTTTGTTTCAAAGTGATATAAACTTGAAAATTCTGTAGGTCTTATATCTTGAAAGTCTGATTTCTATTTCCGCACACTATTTTCATATTTGTTGAAATCACTTGCCATATTACGTGAAAAGAAGTTTTTAAGTCCAACTGCGACCAACACAAGCAAGGATATGGTACAAGGGAATGTATGATATTTGTAAGACATAAATCCATTACAAGAAATAGCTGAAGAAAGGGGATGTACACAAACGTGAAAAATTAGTTTAAAGACATGTTAAATTTTAATGTTTGTTCAGTTCTGTAATATGTCTTTAAAGTACTTTGTAATCTGCAAATTTTGTTTCCGCTGTTTGGGAACTTTTTTAAGTATATTCATCTGTCATAAGGTAGTTTATTTTTCTTACAATACTTAGTGGGAAATTTTTAGGAAACTTTAATGTAAGTATTGAAGAAAAAGATGATCAACCTGATCATTAGCTGAAGATGCAGTCAAGAAGTATCACTAAAAAGGTGTCTACATGATAAAGTGACAAGAAGAAATAAAAGATACATCCTCAATTAAGTATCAGGAAAAGATCAAGACAAAGAAGACAATCAGACAATACCATACTGATGAAGTCTGATGATAAATCTGGTATTTATCATCAGAATCTGGTAAGTCTGATCATCAGAATTTCTGATGATCAAGTTCATCAGAATTTCTGATGATCAAGTTCATCAGAATTTCTGATGATCAAGTACATCAGAATTCTGGTAAACTGGTCACTAGAAATTCTGGAGGACCAACTTGTTTTAGAGATAAGCCCTGACACAAACCTAAAAAGTAACAAGTTGGCAATAACCAATTCAATGAATGTGCCAAAAAGTCACTTTGTGCAGAGTAAGTGATGAATAAACAAATGTTTATTCAGATCCAAACTCTCTATAAATAGAGATGTCAACCCAGAAGGTTAAATGAGTTAAGCTTAGCATTTAATACACACACCACAAACTCCATTACCCTTCGCACAGAATTCTTTTGTATTCATTTTGTAATATCCAATAAGTTTGTTTTACAAAGTCATTAATACACTTGAAAATTTCTGTAAGTTGTTTCTTGAAAGTTTGATTTCTAGTCCCGCATGATATTTTCCTATTTGTTGAAATCACTTGCCATATTAAGTATTTGGGTATCTCTATATGGGATCAACATCATCCAAACCTTCTTCAAGAACAAAGCACACAAAATGACATATCACTGTCATCAGTCTCTTTTTCTTGAAGATTTGTCCATCTCAGTCAGCAAAATCTTATTGAGTTAACCCCTCACTTAAGAATCCATTCAGTGAAACTTTATGGAGAACAAAACTGAATCCCCAAGAAACGACGTTTGCCATCTGTGGTTTTTTTTAACTTTTCTGGCGTTTTAAAGTGAATGGTATTTAGTAAAACATGATGTTTGTTTTTGGTGTGATCAATTGAAGGTCTTGAGACGTTGTTTATATAAGATGCTTTTGGCGCGTAGTTTATGCGGGAATTTATTATAATAAACGTTAGTAATTAAGTATCTGTTGTTTCAGTTACTGTTTGTAATTACTGTTTGTGCAGCTTTATTTGTTAAGGCTGTAAGACATCCCATCTTTAAGTTTGACGTTTTGTATTTAATGGCGTTTTAGATAAAGATGATAAAATACAATTAATTAACTTTTGGTGTCTGGTGTTTGTGGCATTTTAGTGTTTTATAACTAAATAGAGAAATAAATTATTTTATTATTGGAAAAGTATATAACAAAGCACAGAAAATATTACACAAAAGAAAAAAAAGAAAAGAAAAAAATTAAAACTCCTCATCAGAAGGGATTTCGTCTGAGAAGTATCCATCGCTCTCCTCGTCTTCTTCTTCGGATTCTTCTTCTAGTTTCTCATCCAAGTTATCACTTTCACTTTCATCGGCCTCTTGTTCTTGAAGATTTTGAACCCTCCATTTGAACATGTCATGCAACAACGCCAATTTTCCTGTCATGTCTGTGTTCAAACATGTTGCGTTGTATAACTCCTCTAGGAACCCAAGACTCTGCTTAGTCATGGTGTTTTCAACCATGTAGTCTTCCTGCTCTGCGTTGTCACATTCAACAGTGACCATATCAGTGTCTTCATCAAAACGCCATGATCGGATGACTGGGTCCATTTTTGCATTTGCATTGTTCGATCCAAATTTTCTGGTTAATCTTCTTATAACCGTGTGTGTTTTATCACAGTGGTTATCAAGAGGGACGCCAAGTGCGAAGATCTATCTTTGTACTTCTTCTTTAAAGTTCAATATGGATTTGATTTTTTTAACAAACACTCTTCTTCTTTTGCCAAAACGGATTACGAATCTTCTGATTCTAAGGGTGATGCCAGTTTTATTAGTGGTCTAGCAGCTAAGAGGGCAACGCGAGCTGTTGACATTATGGGACACCTTCCCTTGTTGTGGGATCCTCAAAGCGAACTCCTCTTGCTTAGATCATGTATGGGGGTTGCAAAGTTGCTATTTGGTTTGCAAACTTGCCAGCCCCCCTTTGTGGATGATACTGTTTCATGTTTTGATAAAGGTCTTCGTGCGGCAATAGAAGACATTGTCGTATGTGGTGGGGCTTATTTCGGTGAACTCCAGTGGCGGATCGCGACTTTGCCGATTCGGCTTGGTGGGTTGGGCATTCTCTCGGCCCGAGATGTGGCTGCCTATGCTTTTGTGGCTTCCAGGTCTCAATCTTGGGAGTTGCAGGATCACATCTTACGTAACAGTGGGGTTGCTAACACTGACTCGGATTATGTCAGCGCCTTGGAACGTTTGCATAACTCTCTCCCAGACTCTGATCTCGGCGGTTTCTCTAACAAGGACACCGCCCCCAGAAAGCCACAGAAAACTTTGGCGAATGCCCTATGTTGTCGAATCGCACAAAGTTTGGGAGAAGACTTCCATTTATCCCCCCGCCAGAAAGCCGTCATTGAATGCCTACAGAGGCCTCACGCCCAGGATTTCTTAACTGTTATTCCTATTGAAGGTCTAGGTCAACGTATGTCAGCGGTGGAGTACCGGTCAATCCTTAAGTACCGTCTGATGATCCCCATGTTCCCAAATGATGAAACTTGCCCAGTCTGTCGTAAAGCGTGCCTGGATAAATACGGGGAGCATGCGTTACACTGTAGAGAGTTGTCGGGGTTTAAGTATCGTCATGATTTTGTTCGAGACGCGTTAATGGATATTCTCAGACGAACAGGGATCTCGGCAAAGAAAGAGGCACCGGTTAATTTTCTTACAGACCCAACGGAAGGGAGGTCCACCCTACGCCCGGCTGATGTGCTAGTTTTTGGTTGGGAGGGCGGGAAACATGCTTGTGTCGATCTCACAGGTGTATCCCCCCTAGCCGGGTTTCGGGAAAATGGGTTTGTGGAGGGGCAAGCGGTATTGAAAGCAGAGTCTAAGAAAGTGGAAAAGCACGCGAAAACCTGTGAGGATAATCAACATGCCTTTGTCCCCCTAGCGTTTGACACGTTCGGCTCCTTGGCGCCGGAGGCGGTTCGGTTCTTGGCTAGAGTTCAGCGTGTGGTCCACAGCAACTTTTCGACCCCTCAGGGGCGAGGCTTTGTTTTTAGTAGATTAGGGTTTTCCATTCAGAAGGGGATGGCGACGCAGTTTGTTGCCCATCTACCTGCTATTCTTATGTAATTTGCCGTGTTGATTGGAATGAAAATGTTATTGGATTCTGATTGAAAAAAAAAATTCTTTTCAGAGTTTTTTTTTTTTTTGAAAGTTGGCGTTTTGGTTAAAGATGACGTTTTTAGTATGATCAGTGGAAGTGATGGTAACGTCATTTTTATAATGATGTTTTTGGCGCGTAGTTTAGGAGGAAATTTTTAATAATAAATGTTAATAATAAACTTTCAGTTACTGTTTGTTCACCTCTATCTGTTAAATTTACAACGCGTTTCATCATTAAGTTTTGGCGTTTTGTAATAGTGGCGTTTTAGATAAATATAGCGTTTCATCTGGAAGTGACAGATGTGTATGGCTTGTAGGTTAAGGCGGGAATTTTGAATGGCGTTTTGCTCATTAGTTTGGTGTTTTGTATTAGGGCAGTAAAAAGACCCTTTTACCCTTAATGAAGCACGTCCAAGTAATAAAGTCGATGTTATTTACGAAAACGACACCGCGCCATTCTAATCCATAGATTGTTTTGATCCAACGGGTAAGGGCATTCTCACCGTTTTCACACTTTTAGGCGTTTTCCCTAAATCATGCCCCTATATATATATATATATATATAGTGTGTGTGTGAGGTTCATTGGGGAACACTAAAAAAGTGGGGAACAGTGGGGAACCGACTCAAACGAACTCCGATTGGACTCATTTCAGCGGCGTTGGAACCGGCTCATCGAACCCTAACCAGGATCTTTTAACCCTAAATCATAACCCCTAAACCCTAAATATATTAGGGTTTGGCTTTTAGGGTTTAGCTTTAGGGTTTAGCTTTAAGGTTTAGCTTTAGGGTTTAGGGTTTAGCTTTAGGGTTTAGGGTTTAGCTTTAGGTTTCGCCTTTAGGGTTTAGTTTTTCGGGTTTATAGTTTAGATTTTACGGTTTAGCTTATGTTTTAGCCTTATTTTTAGCTTTAAGGTTTAGAGTTTAGGAGTTAGGATTTAGGGTTTAGGGTTAAGAGATCTTAGCTAGGGTTTGACGAGCCGGTTCCAACGCCACTGGAATGAGTCCAATCGGAGTTCGTTTGAGTCGGTTCCCCGTTGTTCCCCACTTTTTTAGTGTTCCCCAATGAAAATTCCCCTATATATATATATATAGGGGAAGGTTCATTTGAGAAGAAAATTTTATTGAGAAGAAAAAGAATAAAAGGGTATAATTGTAAAACATTAAATAGTTTTTTTTCTCATCTCATTTATTATTATGTTTGACTAATTAATTAGTCATTAAGACTATAATACTCCACACTAAATATTTTTGCCTACACACATCAAAAGTTATCCTACACATTTCGAAATTTGTCCTACACATATTGAAATTTATCCTACACAACTTGTAATTTATCCTACACGCCTCGTATTTATCCTACACTTTAAATGAATTTTTATTTTTATTTTTTGTGAAAAATATATATCTTAAAAATAAGTTACAAATTTAATATAGTTAGTTATTAAAGATGAAACTACCAATTAATGATGTATGTAAGTTTACTAATATACCCTTATAGTTCCATTAAGTACAAATATTAAATGAAGTCTAATAAAGCATTCCTATTGGTTGAAATTTCTTCTTTTTTCTTCTTACAAAGAATTTCTTCTCATTTGAACCCTCCACTATATATATATATATAGGGTAAGGTTCATGCGAGAACCACCTTTATTGCGAGAACCGCGAGAATCAATGTGAACACAACCTAAAATAGCTAAAAAACCTAAAAAAAAACCGAAAAAAAACCCAACCCCCCCACCCCCCCCCCCCCCAAAAAAAAAAAAAAAAAAAAAAAACCTAACCCCCCCAAGCTAAATGCTAAAAACTAAAACCCCCAAAAAACCTAAAAAAAAACCCTAACCCCGCCCCACCCACCCCCCTCCCCACCCCCCCCCCCCCCCCAAAACCTAAACCCCCCCCAAGCTAAAATGCTAAAAACTAAACCTAAAAAAATCTAAAAAAATATATATTAATATTTTTTATGTTAAAATCACTACTTTTCCTAGCAAAAAAAAAAATTTGGCTACGAAAAGTAGCGATTTTTTTATAAAAATATTAAAAAAAAATTGTGTGATTTTTAGCTATTTTTAGGCATTTTTTGTTGTGTTCACATTGGTTCTCGCGGTTCTCGCAATAAGGGGCGGTTCCTAACGGATCTTTGTCCTATATATATATATATATATATATATATAGTAAGGTTCATGCGAGAACCACCCTTATTGCGAGAACCGCGAGAATCAATGTGAACACAAAATAAAATCTAAAAAAAATCAAAAAAGCACTTAAAAAAAAATTTTAATATTTTTTTACAAAAATCGCTATATTTCGTTACCATAAAAAAAAATTCGAGTAACAGTTATCCATGCACATGTGCATATGTATCATTACTTCGACAAATTTGGTAATACGTTATCAGGAATAGACAATTGCACTTTAATTTACAATACCATTCGTAATACACTACTTTTTACGTTACCAATACTCAAAATGCACATGTGCATCATTAGGTATAACCATGATATAACGTGTTTTGGTACAAAAAGTTTGTGATTTTGAATGGAGAAGCAGGCCCATATACATGTTTTTTGGTTAGTAATATCTAGTGGTTGATGGGTTGGTTATAGTTGTCAATTTATGATGTAATATGTTGATTGGATGGTATAAATGGTGTTTACATACATGTAATAAAGTGAAAATATTGGTAATGGTATTGTATTATGGATGGTAGGAGGTAATGGTATAGTATTATGGATGGTATAAGGTAATGGTAGTGTATTATGGATGGTATGATAGATGAAAGGGAAAGTGTATTCAAAGTAGTGTACCAAAACACCTTATTTCATGTTGATACATATAGATGCACATGTGCATTTCTAATATTGGTAATGTAAAAAGTATTGTATTACACATGGTAGTGTAAATGAAAGTGCAATTGTGTCACACCCCGACCACGTAAAACAACAAAACGTGGCGGAAACGTCGGGGAGTGTTGTAACATAATCATTGTTTCATAACACATGGAAATTGAAATATTGTTTTATTGATTAAAAGGGTTACAATGTCTTGACAATCAAAGAAATATAACATAAATAACTAGTCTTGCATCTTTTATTGTCACTAAGGCCCAAGTCCGCCTAAGTGTATCTTGATAAATCCTATGCATCATATCCTGAAACACATGTGAAAATAGGTACGTCAGCATAAAAATGCCTGTGAGATACATAGGTTTTGTGAAAATAGAATTCATGACTTATGTTTAAGAAAATGTTTAGTCATGAACCTTGTAATTTGCTTTGTCTTGTAAATCATTTGAAAAGTGATAAATAAACGAAATGATATATATGTATAAAAGAATAGTACATGGTTAGGTGAATAACCAAGTAAAATGAGTTTGTATTAGATAAGTTGTTTGTAAAACAATGTATTGTGAAAAGTATGTTACTTGTATAAAATGTTATATGTCTAAATTGAAATGATTCAAATAACGCTACGATATGTAATACCATACAAACACTTATATATAGGAAGTACCAGCGCCGTATCCACCATGCTTGTATCATATTACACACGCCTCGTTACTTAAATCACTTACTCAAACCAAACCACCAAGATGTAATGTTTAACAATTGTAGAAATGTTTATGTATAATCAAATGTCAAAATGTTTATGTGAAAACCATGTCTCATGTCTATGTCTGATGTAAATCACGAATTGTGTATATCAATGTCAAAATGTTTATGTTTGATGTAAATCATGTAATGTGTATCCAAAATATCATGTATGGTAAGTGAAATATATCAACTCAACCATATGTAAAATGCACAAAAACAAGGTATTGAAGTAAAACATGGTTTAAATCAAAGTTATGTTTTGTGGAACAAAATGCATGCTATACTGATATAAACATCTATGCGGTATTGTAAAAATTCATACATCCAAGCCTTGCGACTGTAGAATAAACCCTAGCACAAAGTCTAAGGTCCACCTAGAAATGTATTCGGATTCGGTCATTCCTTCCAATCCAAAGAAACCCGGGATTTCAGGAATGGGAGTTGTCAATTCCTATGGTACCACTACCTACTACCGAGCGGCATGATCGGTGTTAATGAATGTACATTGTCCCATTTAAACAAACCAAATGTCATACCAAAATGTAAGCATGTGATGAATAATAAATGTACTAAGTATGCACACAATGGACATACATAGCATAGCATAGAATGTAATGTAAAATAATGTACTAAGTATGCACACAATGGGCGTACATAGCATGAAAAGTAATGTAAAACAATGTACTAAGTATGCACACAATGGGCATACATAGCATGAAATGTAATGTAAAACAATGTACTAAGTATGCACACAATGGGCATACATAGCATGAAATGTAATGTAAAACGATGTACTAAGTATGCACACAATGGGCATACATAGCAAAACACAATGAAATCATGTACTATAAATGTACTAATGAACATAGCAAGTATATGATGTGAAAACAGGAAAGCATGAAAGTAACAAGTAGGCACATGTGTTTCACCCCAAAATGTTTGGAAAACAGTAAAAGAGGGGTCTATGTACTCACTTGAGATTGCTCAGAAGTCCTAACATAACCACCAAGCAATGCTAGAGATCACGGAATCAAACGGCACCTAATATAGGTAACTATGTTAATGAACCGGACCTATATCAGAGGATCGGATAGAATGAGGGCTTGTAAACCAAATGAGTATGGGAACTCATGTAGTATGGTTTAACAAAGCCTACATACTAAATGAAACCTAACCTAAGTGCTTACGACCTATTACGACCCGTTTAGGTAGCTTATGCTACTTTAACGCGTCGTTCGCGTAAAACGCGTTCGGAACGCCTATCTAGTCCTATGATAAGTAAAATATGCCTTAACATGTCTAATATGGTTGCCCAATCCGTTTAGATGTCAAACGTTATGTTACATATGCTTAAAATGAATTTTGGCGTAAAAAGGGCATTTTGGTAATTTACCTAAGGCATATAAACTACCTATCATACAACTACTTAAACGAAGCGACCATAAGGTATAACCTCGGAAGGTTATTCCCTATATACTATGGTCACCTAATGTGTTTGGTTGGATCCTAATGATCGACCAAACGGGTCGGGTTCGAAAGTATAAGCGATTGTTTAGATCGCTTACCTTACGACCTATATAAGCACTAAACTAAAAGTGACGAGCTAAGCATGTTAAAACATGCTTAACTAAGTTTAGAAAACAGGTTTGGTATCAAAACAAACGGTTTTGATACCCAAGAGTAGTTTGGTTACAAAATACGCACGAATGCGCATTTTGGCCGAAACTACGACTCGTCACTGAGCCTAGATAACTTGGTAATCAGTAGGTATAGTCACTAGGGACTATGACCATCGTGATTACGCTCACGTTATGAAGTTCAAACGAACTTCGCATTGACCATAAACTGGTCAATGCAGAAAGTCAAACAAAGTTTGACTTTCGGACTCGAAAAGCGATAAAAGAACGAAGGAACACTTACAAAGGGTCCCCGAAAGCTAACCTTGATCCAAGTAGCTCAGGTATGAAGCAATGGCTTCAACTTAGAGCTTTTAGATCAGATATTGTGGGTTTAGAGTTGAATGGGGTTGGGTATTTATAGTATTTGGACAACCGTTAGGATCGTTTATCGAATACCGTGCTCGAATCTCATCCGTACATGTGTTGGAATGTTATGGTAACTCAATTTGCCCCCACCACCAGAGATTGACATGTGGCATTGGCCTTCGGAGTGTTGAAAAGCTGTTAACAGCAGTCAAAACGAGTTTCTGCATCTGACCCCTGCTTACGGACCGTAAGGGTGATGGCTTACGGTCCGTAAGCCATCAACTTTGGCAGAATTACACTTTTGGTCCCTGCACCTTGTTTCGTTGCGTAACGGCACTTCTAACACCCCTCAAACCCAATTTCAAGCCCCACAATGATGTTAAGACATAGGGAACATGAAATATGCTTGAAAACATCTCAGATGTTTGTTCGTTTGGCCGTACGGTTACAATGTTTGGTTAATTACGACGGAAGTCGTAACGGACGCAAAAACGGTCCAAAATGCGCGACGAATGGAATTTTGACAAGCCAAACACTAAAGCATAATATTATAATGCTTACATAAATTTTTGGATGTCCGGATGTATTCAGAACGTAAGTTATGCGCGAAAGTGCAAATTATGCACTTTTTGACGCTTTTAGTCCCTGAAAGACCCAAAAGTTTATTTTAGCACACCGAACCTCTCAAAGCCTATTTCTAAGATATGTAAAGGATAATTATGGTATGTTTAACTCATGGTCATGTTCCGGAATGTCTGTTACAGTTCAAATCGGCATACTTTCGTAGTTTGCGAATTTAGTCCCTCTAAGCGATTTAACTTGATTTTGCCATACCAAAGCCTTCAAAACTTATTTCTAAGTTATGTAAAGGTTATTTAAGGTATGTGAAGCCTATTTCACTATTCCATAGTGTTCGTTGCATTAAACTGGTTATATTTACGCATCAGTGCGCGTATAACCTTCCAGAAAGCGATTTAGAGCCCGAAATCAAACAAGAATTGATATGTGCAAATGATACACATATTTGTACAAATCCCAAGTATGAAATACAATATTTCATTGGTTTGGTATTTGTTTGATGGTCGCAGTGACCCAGGTGTCACAGTCTCCCCTACTTTAGGAAATTTCGTCCCGAAATTTATTCAAAGGAAACTTGTGAGAGCTTGAAACATGAAGTTGAAAAGATCAAACAACACTGGTTAGCATCCTAAACTTCTAGTAACTTTACAATAACATCATGCTTGCAATGTGAGAGGGACACTTATATACAAGTATATAAAGCGTTATTGGTGCGTCCACCACACCTCCTATACATTGTTCACATTTCGTTATTGTTGCCACTATCGGTTCTTATACATAATAAATCTTACTGTGGTTTCCGTGCACTGAACTTCGCAATTATGTATGCATCCATAATTACGTAATTCCTTGCATAGTCACGTAGTGCATCTTATAATGTGTAGGGGAATAAAGCAATGAACGAGCTTGTGATGATTGTGTCTAGACCACCATAGGGTCCCTTTTTAATAAATCAATAAATGATTTTAATAGACAACCAAGGAGTCTTTTCAGCTTATATCATCACATGTCATTCTTAACCAGATTTTTGAATCAATCTTTTTGACTAGACCACTAAAAGGGTCTCTTATGAAAGATGGGATGGTACTATATAATCCAAGGGTTTTAACTATCATGTAGAAGCCCAATGAGGATTTTAAGGTAGTACCTTTTTAAATATCCTACTACGAATCCCTCATATGAAGATATGAAAGATTCTGTGAGGATTTGGATAACGAATATCCAGAGTATACAAAAACACAAAAATGCATAAAAGAAAACACAAAATGCATAAACACATAATCACATAATTGTTTAACTTGATTTTAGATTTGTTATTATTTTGTTAATTTGTTCTGCTAACTGAGCACATGTATTCAAAGCACACCAGGTATCCAATCAGTGGATTTTGATTGGTGCTTTAAATATTTCTAAGAATCTAACTATAAGGATAGAAAGATCTTTTAAAGAGAAAATTCGATTTCGATTATAAGGAACCGAAATGTTCGAATTACGGTGCACAAGGAATCCAAATTAAGGATTCTGATTTGTATGATAATCATCCACAAGGGTCTAATTATGGAGATAAAGAGATCCCATATGGATTTTAGAAGTTGGAGATGTTTTGAAACCTTGCACTGGATGTGCTTAAGTCAAAACATGAAGTAAAAAAATGCTTATGAGGTTGAGATGCTAGATATGTCAAGGCGACATATGAAGTGATATTTGAAGGTTAAGTCAATGTATGAGGAAAATATTTTGAAAACTATGCATGGGGTTCTTAAAAAAAATGTGTTCAATGTTTTTGAAACCTTATATATAATATTTTTGAAATCATAAAGTAGGTGTATTAGGTGGGTATATTTATAAAAATGTTTTAAAATCATGCAAGATGAATTTTGAAATTATGTATAAGGTTTTTGAAAACATGATTGATGCTTTTGAAATCATGCACTTAATATAAGTAATTATACTGTATTAATAATAATATTTTGAAATCATGAAGGTTGTTTTTGAAACACTCATACTATGTATGTTGAAAAATCAAAACGTAATGGTATGAGATTTGAAAATACCCTTAGTTATCTAACCAAGGATTCAAAGGCACAGATGTGCAGAAGCATGATTACTCATAATGTCACTTTATTTTCTGTACTTCGTATCTTAAAATGAAACGAGTACTTAGAATTTTCTATGGGAATCATGAGTAAACACAAGAATGGGAAATATTCACAAGAGTAGTTTGTAAGGAACATAGTTCCTTAATGTAGGTATTATAGGGAAATGCCATACACACATGTAACTACACTTGTATATCAGAATTGTGAACAATGATTTATTTATAAACAAAACAGATTGTTTCACATTACAAGAAAATAGAAGAAACAAAAGCATAAGATTCAAATTATTTAAAGTAGCAGCTTCTTCTAATCAGTCAAATGCTCATCCAAGGGTTGGATTTGCATCGACAATCTTTAGGCATTTGTTCCTGAAATGGCTCGCCTCTCCACAGTTGTAGCAAGTACCAGACGGAAAACGAGCTCGAGTAGGGTTGACTTGGAGTCGGGTAGCAGCAAGGTTTATAGCAGCTTTGTTTTGGATAGCAAAGCGGCATATGTTGACCAAATGTCCCCTCCGTCCACAGTAGGTACATTTGAGGCAGGGTATGAGGTTTGAATGATGACGGTTGCATTGCTTGCACCATGGGGCAGCTCCTAAGTACGGCTTCCTAGCTGGTGGCGCCACCACTTGGCTAGGTCCCGCTTGATTAGGTGTAACTGCTGCGGGTTTCCTTGAAGCCTTACGCTTCCTTGATTTCTTAGGGGATCCATTCTGTTCATCCATGGTCTTTGATTCCTCGATTGGTTTCTTGGCTGGTGGTGCTGGCTTGACTTCTGCTTCCTTTGGTGGCTCTTGAGTGGCTTCATTGTTGAGATGAGACATGGCAATGCCTAATTCAACAGTCTTCAGGATTACTTCGCCTATTCGCTGGGCAAATTTGGCAGTCTGCTCGGATATCTGCGCATCGTTGCGATGAAGAGACATTCTGGAGGAAATGAAGGATATAGGAGGAAACAAATGAAATGTTATCGGAAAATAAAACAAAACAAAACAGAATGGCAACGCATAAAAATTGCGATCATTTGTTTATTACCTAAGGCAAACAAATGAGACGGTGACAAATCAAAGTAAGCGGGTCATAATAATGTATTGCTGAAGACATGCTTGCCTATAAGTGAACACTCACCCCAAGAGTTCCCAGGTAAGAGTGACTGGTCCGATTCTGCGGATTTATACGAACACTCTAGCCTTCGACAGAAAACTCAGGGTACAGGCATTCACACTTCCAGTTTGCACGTGTTCACATTATAAGACCCAAACTTTGACGAGATTTTGAATTCAAAGGGGTTCAAAACCTTACAACAGAGGGTTCAAAACCTAGTAATCAATCCTCCTAGAACAGATGAATAGTTTTCAAAGCGGTTTTGAAATTTGTGTTCTTGTTGAGGTCGTCGCCTAAGGATAGGTGACGGTATTGTTTTATGACTAAACGCAAGTAAACTCGCGTTAGGGTCCTAGGAAGGTTATAGACTAGGTCAAAGTATTGCTAATAACCTAATTCCCTATAACCATGAGCTCTGATACCAACTTTTCTGTCACACCCCGACCACGTAAAACAACAAAACATGGCGGAAACGTCGGGGAGTGTTGTAACAGAATCATTGTTTCATAACACATGGAAATTGAAATATTGTTTTATTGATTAAAAGAGTTACAATGTCTTGACAATCAAAGAAATATAACATAAATAACTAGTCTTGCATCTTTTATTGTCACTAAGGCCCAAGTCCGCCTAAGTGTATCTTGATAAATCCTATGCATCATATCCTGAAACACATGTGAAAATAGGTACGTCAGCATAAAAATGCCTGTGAGATACATAGGTTTTGTGAAAATAGAATTCATGACTTATGTTTAAGAAAATGTTTAGTCATGAACCTTGTAATTTGCTTTGTCTTGTAAATCATTTGAAAAGTGATAAATAAACGAAATGATATATATGTATAAAAGAATAGTACATGGTTAGGTGAATAACCAAGTAAAATGAGTTTGTATTAGATAAGTTGTTTGTAAAACAATGTATTGTGAAAAGTATGTTACTTGTATAAAATGTTATATGTCTAAATTGAAATGATTCAAATAACGCTACGATATGTAATACCATACAAACACTTATATATAGGAAGTACCAGCGCCGTATCCACCATGCTTGTATCATATTACACACGCCTCGTTACTTAAATCACGTACTCAAACCAAACCACCAAGATGTAATGTTTAACAATTGTAGAAATGTTTATGTATAATCAAATGTCAAAATGTTTATGTGAAAACCATGTCTCATGTCTATGTCTGATGTAAATCACGAATTGTGTATATCAATGTCAAAATGTTTATGTTTGATGTAAATCATGTAATGTGTATCCAAAATATCATGTATGGTAAGTGAAATATATCAACTCAACCATATGTAAAATGCACAAAAACAAGGTATTGAAGTAAAACATGGTTTAAATCAAAGTTATGTTTTGTGGAACAAAATGCATGCTATACTGATATAAACATCTATGCGGTATTGTAAAAATTCATACATCCAAGCCTTGCGACTATAGAATAAACCCTAGCACAAAGTCTAAGGTCCACCTAGAAATGTATTCGGATTCGGTCATTCCTTCCAATCCAAACAAACCCGGGATTTCAGGAATGGGAGTTGTCAATTCCTATGGTACCACTACCTACTACCGAGCGGCATGATCGGTGTTAATGAATGTACATTGTCCCATTTAAACAAACCAAATGTCATACCAAAATGTAAGCATGTGATGAATAATAAATGTACTAAGTATGCACACAATGGACATACATAGCATAGAATGTCATGTAAAATAATGTACTAAGTATGCACACAATAGGCGTACATAGCATGAAAAGTAATGTAAAACAATGTACTAAGTATGCACACAATGGGCATACATAGCATGAAATGTAATGTAAAAAAATGTACTAAGTATGCACACAATGGGCATACATAGCATGAAATGTAATGTAAAACGATGTACTAAGTATGCACACAATGGGCATACATAGCAAAACACAATGAAATCAAGTACTATAAATGTACTAATGAACATAGCAAGTATATGATGTGAAAAACAGGAAAGCATGAAAGTAACAAGTAGGCACATTTGTTTCACCCCAAAATGTTTGGAAAACAGTAAAAGAGGGGTCTATGTACTCACTTGAGATTGCTCAGAAGTCCTAAGATAACCACCATGCAATGCTAGAGATCACGGAATCAAACGGCACCTAATATAGGTAACTATGTTAATGAACCGGACCTATATCGGAAGATCGGATAGAATGAGGGCTCGTAAACCAAATGAATATGGGAACTCATGTAGTATAGTTTAACAAAGCCTACATACTAAATGAAACCTAACCTAAGTGCTTACGACCCATTACGACCCGTTTAGGTAGCTTATGCTACTTTAACGCGGCGTTCGCGTAAAACGCGTTCGGAATGCCTATCTAGTCCTATGATAAGTAAAATATACCTTAACATGTCTAATATTGTTGCCCAATCAGTTTAGAGTTCAAAAGTTATATTACATATGCTAAAAATGAATTTTGGCGTAAAGAGGGCATTTTGGTAATTTACCTAAGGCATATAAACTACCTATCATACAACTACTTAAACGAAGCGACCATAAGGTATAACCTCGGAAGGTTATTCCCTATATACTATGGTCACCTAATGTGTTTGGTCGGATCCTAATGATCGACCAAACGGGTCGGGTTCGAAAGTATAAGCGATTGTTTAGATCGCTTACCTTACGACCTATATAAGCACTAAACTAAAAGTGACGAGCTAAGCATGTTAAAACATGCTTAACTAAGTTTAGAAAACAAGTTTGGTATCAAAACAAATGGGTTTGATACCCAAGAGTAGTTTGGTTACAAAATACGCACGAATGCGCATTTTGGCCGAAACTACGACTCGTCACTGAGCCTAGATAACGTGGTAATCAGTAGGTATAGTCACTAGGGACTATGACCATCGTGATTACGCTCATGTTATGAAGTTCAAACGAACTTCGCATTGACCATAAACTGGTCAATGCAGAAAGTCAAACAAAGTTTGACTTTCGGACTCGAAAAGCGATAAAAGAACGAAGGAACACTTACAAAGGGTCCCCGAAAGCTAACCTTGATCCAAGTAGCTCAGGTATGAAGCAATGGCTTCAACTTAGAGCTTTTAGATCAGATTTTGTGGGTTTTGAGTTGAATGGGGTTGGGTATTTATAGTATTTGGACAACCGTTAGGATCGTTTATCGAATACCGTGCTCGAATCTCATCCGTACATGTGTTGGAATGTTATAGTAACTCAATTTGCCCCCACCACCAGAGATTGACATGTGGCATTGGCCTTTGGAGTGTTGAAAAGCTGTTAACAGCAGTCAAAATGAGTTTCTGCATCTGACCCCTGCTTAAGGACCGTAAGGGTGATGGCTTACGGTCCGTAAGCCATCAACTTTGGCAGAATTACACTTTTGGTCCCTGCACCTTGTTTCGTTGCGTAACAGCACTTATAACACCCGTCAAACCCAATTTCAAGCCCCACAATGATGTTAAGACATAGGGAACATGAAATATGCTAGAAAACATCTCGGATGTCGGTTCGTTTGGCCGTACGGTTACCATGTTCGGTTAATTACGACGGAAGTCGTAACGGACGCAAAAACGGTCCAAAATGCGCGACGAATGGAATTTTGACAAGCCAAACACTAAAGCATAATATTATAATGCTTACATAAATTTTTGGATGTCCGGATGTATTCAGAACGTAAGTTATGCGCGAAAGTGCAAATTTATGAACTTTTTGACGCTTTTAGTCCCTGAAAGACCCAAAAGTTTATTTTAGCACACCGAACCTCTCAAAGCCTATTTCTAAGCTATGTAAAGGATATTTATGGTATGTTTAACTCATGGTCATGTTCCGAAATGTCTGTTACAGTTCAAATCGGCATATTTTCGTAGGTTGTCGAATTTAGTCCCTGTAAGCGATTTTAACTTGATTCTGCCGTACCAAAGCCTTCAAAACTTATTTCTAAGTTATGTAAAGGTTATTTAAGGTATGTGAATCCTATTTCACTATTCCGGAGTGTTCGTTGCATTAAACTGGTTATATTTACGCATCAGTGCGCGTATAACATTCCAGAAAGCGATTTAGAGCCCGAAATCGAACAAGAATTGATATGTGCAAATGATACACATATTTGTACAAATCCCAAGTATGAAATACAATATTTCATTGGTTTGGTATTTGTTTGATGGTCGCAGTGACCCAGGTGTCACAAATTGTCTAATAATTGTAATGAATTACGGAATTTGTCAAAGAAATGATAAAAATGAACATGTGCATGTTTGTGTATTATGGATGGAATGACAGATGAAAGAGAAAGTAGTGTACCAACACACCTTATTTCATGTTGATACATATAGATGCACATGTGCATTTCTAATATTGTTAACGTAAAAAGTAGTGTATTACACGTGGTAGTGTAAATGAAAGTGCAATTGTCTAATATTTGTAATGAATTACGGACTTTGTCAAATAAATGATACAAATGCACATGTGCATGGATAACTGTGACTCGAAAAAAAATTTTAATTTTTTTTATTGTAAACGAAATATAGAGATTTTTACAAAAAAATAGTAAAAAAAAAAAATTCGGGTGTTTTTTAGATTTTTTTAGGTATTACTGTTTATGTTCCCACTGGTTTTCGCGGTTATCGCAATAAAGGGTGGTTCCTAACGGATCCTTCTCCTATATATATATATATATATATATATATATATTCTCACTGCCCTCCGTTAAAGAAAACTTAACTTTGTTAATACTGATGTTTTAGGGATTTTGATTAAATAGGATACGAGTCGATTGATATAAAGCTTACCTCAAAACGAAGCTCCAAACAACGAAAACAGTTCTTCAATTCGAGTGTTTAAACTTCCGATTAACAAAAATCAAGTCATTTGTAGCACCATTTTGAGGTGAGTTTTAGATCAATTAACTCGTATCCTTGTTCTGATCAAAAACCCTAAAACATTAGTTTGAAATTCGGAAATAAAAACTTAACGAAGTTAAGTACGGGATTAAGTTTTTTTTAATGGAGGTGCAGTGAGAAAAATATATTTAAAAGGTGGGACTGACAGTGACAATATTCAAATAGGTCTAATATTGGCCAACCATTTCTATGCGGGATTATTAAAATCCAATTTTTTTTTAACCAGTTACAATGATGTCTTAAATAAATATATTTGTGTTTGAAACGTATATTGTAAGTTAGTAGATTTAAAAGTGATTTATATCTATATAAATTATATTTGAAACCTTTAGTTTAAAAATTCGGGTGTTACTATCAATGTCAGATCTAGTAGGTTAATTTGGGCCGAGTTTGACTAAAAAAATAAAATATAATTCTTATGTCTATCATGTTAAAGAATGAATATTAATTTTTGAAATACTTTACTATTTGAACATGTGTTTTTTTATTTATATTGATATTCACGTGTTTTGTAATAAATATTAGTAAACTTAAGATATTTGACATATATATAATTTCCCGAAAACTTTTTTTTATAATATAACAAGTTTGAGTGCTCTTCGCCTAGGCTGAATACTCTTAACTTCTCAATCGATCGATTACGGAGCGCCTAACGACCTATGCAACCATGGTTACAACTTACGATCTAAAGTGAAATTTATTTGTGTTAAACGAAAAGATAGTTAAACCTGTTTGCCAGATGAGCAAACACTACAATCTAAAGAGTCATGAATTCCGACGTTGGCTATTCTTATTAGTTGCTCTTATTTCTCTAATCGCAATCCAACAATTATTAATCTTCATGCACTCAGTAAAATAATGATTCATGTTAACTACCTCTTATTTCAGTTTTAACCCAATATACACTTGTCATGTGGTTACTAGTTAATTAATAGATAACATTACTAACTGTTAATTAATACAAAACAAAAATATGTAAATCCATGTCAAATAACAAGTAACAAGAGCCAACATATAACTAAATAACACAACACTTAGATCCATGATTTTTATATAGTAGGGATGATGACAAACCGGACCAGTCAAAAAAAGTCAAATAGACTTAATAGGAACCCCTGCCGACGTCAATCCGATACCTTTTTTCTCGCTTTTACATTGATTTTCTTGCTTTATTTCCACTATTAACATCATTAAGTTGTAAGTCATAGCATAAATATAACAAATCTACAATAGTCTCTAGTAGATAACAACATTGTCTAGCACACAATAAAGGGGTGTCCTTCGGTTCAGATATTCGTTTATTTGGTCTGAACTTTTCTTTTGCCCTAATGGAAAACCTAATTGATCTGAATTGGAAATGTGTATAACTGAACTGAAATCAACTGATTTGTTTGGTTTATTTAGTTCGGTTATCTAATTAAACAACTACTAATTTGTTTATTCGATTGAATTTGGTTTGATTATCCCAATAAGCAAGAATTGTGGAACTGGAGATCGAATTCAACAACTGGTTAAGTTTTTCCAGTTACGAGTATAATTCAATTTCTCGGGTTTTTTTGGTTCAAACCCCTAACTACTCGTTGTGGGGGTTACGCCCCATGCCACCTGTCATACTCCAACCGATTGCGGAAATATCGAGGCAAGACGTAATAGATTACTCAAAGACAACATAACACTAAATTTGCGATATAATAGATTAAATTCAAAATTTCATTTCCATTTCATCAAATAACATGTTGCATTGTTCAAAAAGGAAAGTACAACAAGCGGGAATTTTCATAACGAAAACGTCAAAATGCATAAACTAAACTAGGTGAGTTTCTAAATCCACCCTAATTATTTTCTTGTTAAACCATCATTAAATATTTCCTGCAACATGTATAAAATATCTGCCAACACAAATTATGTCGGTGAGCATACTAGTTTGTTTACATAGCATAAGTATGAAGAAAACTCAAATCCACATGTTTAAAGTTTGCTAAATTATGTATCATACTAGCATGCAAAGACTAAATATCAATCCAAAGTTTGGCACTAGCGTAACTTTATCACCGAAGTAATAAGACCATAAAGAATACTTAACAATGACCCACAAAACGGGTGATGTGCTAATCCTATAGCGCTATACAAGTTAAGGGCGGCTTGCAAGATTAATGATATATAGCAAAGCATAAGAATGTTCTAGCATGCATAACATCTTAGCATAACAAATAAGCATATTAAATGATTGAGCGTTTGCATAAGTTTGATTGTATGTGTGTGAAAGCGTGTTTAATACGGATACATGTTGCAACCCAAATAGCATTTAAAGCGTAAAATGGGTCTAGTATGAACTCACGATTTGCGAAGAATTTCCTTGAAAGCGAGTGAGCAGTTTTGAAGGATGGTATCACCAAGGTTACCTTAAAAAGGTAAACAAAGGTGTATGAGTATGAGGACTTGGAGGTTGGAATTTAAATGAAATTTACGAGTACGAAATTACATAAAATATATCTTGTTTTAGACACTTATTTGGACACTTTTTTTAGTTTATGTTTTCTATGAGTGTTAAACACTCATTAGAAGTCCAAAACAAGGTAATCTAAGACCAAGATATTTCTCCACCTTACCATATCATATTCAACCATGGATTGGTTCATATCATAGTTTGGTTTTTGGAATAAGTATATGTATATATATTATTTACGTGTATGGTCAAGTATGTCAAGCATTAGAGGTAGGATAAATCCTTTAACCTCTAGAATTCACCAATGCACAAAATCACCAACATTGTTGATGGTTTAGATGGTCATGAATGTAAGTAAGATACACATAAGTAACCTATCTAATTTGCTAAGTAACCAAGTGAGGTCTAACTAGACGAGTGCTTCCAACCAGTGGCGAAGCTTGAGATTTTCGACTGAGGGGTCGAGTATATACCCTAAAAAAATTAATAAAACTGGGGGCCGAGCCCCCCCCCCCCCTTGCGGCCCCTTCTATCTTGCGCCCCTGCTTCCAACATGGTGTGGTTAGAGACTTAGTGTAGTTTGCTCACTTTATTGCTTGGAAATTACTTAGAGTCTTACAAGAATAAGAAATGGAGCTATATGAACCTCAAAGTTTCTGGAACAAAACCTCAATCCAAGTCTTTCAACATAGAGATTTTTTGGTAACTTGAAGATTTCCAAAGAAAAAAAAACAAAGTAAAGATGAACATGTTTGAAAAGTTTTTAAAAAATCTTGAAAAATCCTAACTTCAACCTCAAAAATGGTGGTTTACCATTTTTGTTTACCTTGGTAAACATGTGGTAGTACTCCTAGAGGTTATTTAGGGAAGGAGAAGAAGAAAATCAAGAAGAAAAGTGCAAGAACAAGCTCAAAACTCACTGTTTTAAAGCTTGAACAATTTGTCGAAAGTTGAGAAATTTGAGGATTGGAGAGTGTTAGAGAGAGTGTTTTGAGTGTGGAAAGTGTTTTGGAGGTGGTAAGGGGTTGTATTTATAAGTGAGAATAGGGTTTGGGTGTTAAATGAGGTAGTTGGGGGTTGAAAGGAGGGAATTTGTTCAAAATTCGCGAGCTGAAAATGTTACTGTTTGGGGACCCCTTGTGGACCGCAAGGGAACCTCCATACGGTCCGCAAGGACAGTCAAAAAGCTTAAAAAATTCAATTCAGCTTCTACACTTGTTTCGTTTGACATTTTGTGTTACGAACTCAATGTTAAGCATGTTTTGGATGTTCTAAGGTGCATGCAAGTATGTATAATGAATAAACATGTATGAATATCATTCCAAAGAAAATTATAATCTCGATGTATTTTTTGGTTTTCAAATCAAAACATGCATCTGGGATTGTTTACGTATTATGCAAGTATGATTAAGCAAAAATGTTGTAAAATATGATTTCCATTATGATTAAGTCTTGAATTACATATGATTGAAGTGAAATGTGAATTACAATGAAACGAAAAAAATGAAAATTACGGAACAATACATCAAAAAGGCAGGTAGTGAACACATCGGTTAGGGGGCATAGAGATAAACATGTGTTCCACAAAACCATCAAATCAACCCACAGTTTAAAGTAAAACCAGAAATCCTGAGGGTATAGCCGTTGAAGCCCAAAGTACAAACCAGAGCATAAACCAAGTTGGTAATTAGTAATATGTAAATTCTAACAAAAATAATAAAATAACAACAAACTAATAGTTGGTAATTAGTAGTAACTAGTGGGGAACCCGTGCGTTGCAGCAGAATAAAAAATAAAGGTTACTTGGTAAAGAGCAACACGTGTGAACATGGGTTGGGATTAGTTGGGTTGGTTGATCAGGAAGGCATAAACATATTGAATTTGTAGGAACTTGTTAAAGTAATTAAAGTTGTATAATTGAAGTAATTTTAGAACGAACAAACGAGCTATAATAGAAACAATTATATAATAAATTAGTTGTATGTATAAATTTGTTGAAGTAATTGCAGAATGATCAAGAACGAAGAATGCATGAACATATTACAAAAAAATGAAGAAAAGATATGCTTGTTCACTTGGACCACCCATATAGTTGGCCTGCTACTATTAAACCCTTTATAATAAACACAGACCTTGCAGGTCGACTATTGACAAAACATCAAATAAGTGACCCGAGCCTTGAGGCAAACAGAACGAACCACCCGCATTGAGCATTTGATAAATTGGATGAACTCTAATGGTCAAAATCAAGCTCAATATGGTCCCTAAACCACATACACACCCAAGAAAAAAATGTGAGCCGAAAACAAGTGAGTCCCAAACACATAATTTATAATCAATTTTCTTCTATCCGAACACTGAAATTACATCAACTCTTAACTTATTTCTTGCAGATATTCTTCTATTCAAGCACTCCAAATTACATCAACTCTAACTTATATCTTACTAACACTTTCTACCAATTCAAATCTTGGAGATTCCAGAAGTTAAACCAATCCACAAACAAGTAAAGTATTAACTTATCAACAAATCCAAAAAATTGTTCTTCAAAAGAGACCACCAAAAAAAACTAACTAAAATTGAATCTTTATGAAGAAACATTTGCAACCTATTAAGGCAAGTTATGCACGTCAGAACTCAGTTCACCGGAAACATGTTTGAGTTACCGAACCTAAGAACATCGTGTGCAACCAAATAGGAATTACTTGCAGAAGGATTGACATAAAGCACATATATGGAAAAATGAATGAATCATTACCTGAATTATGGAGAACTGTAGGTTAGAAACCAATTTATTAGAGTTGTATTTCAATAAATGATGATAAAAATTGAACAATGGGTTCAGGTCAGTATAGGATAATTTAAAACCGGTTCAATTTGGCTAACATTAAAATGTGCTAAAGTCAAAACGATTTCGAGTCAGTATAGAGTCGGGGAAAAAGGGCGTCGGTTAAAAGAGAAAGACAAACGACCATAAACCATATGTATGTTTGGGTATTTAGTTCCAATGATTTAGACTTCCTTTGTATAAAAGAGATAAATCCAAACATACTTATATATCGATGAGATATTAATTTGGATTCAACTTATAACAAATATATAAATGAAGAAACACCAAACTAATCAGTAGTTTGTGATTTGTGCCTCGACAAATAAGGTTAATCTTCTTTGTCTCGTACAAGCTGTGATGTGATGATCCTGCAAAACACTAAACACATCGTTAAGCTCATTACGAGGAGGGGAATAGATGGGTTCTCCTTGTAACCACCCTCTGGCGTGAGAATAAGTATATGTTTTGAGGATATAAGTGTGTGATTAAGAGTGAGAAGCAAGGAAGAAAAATTCTTAAACCTGGAGGTGAAGGTCACTATTTATAGTCGGAGTGATGTGGAAGGAGATGGGCTGATGGGCCTTGGGCCCGTAGTCGACAACAAGGAATATATGTTTTGTCCCTTCTGCCATGACCGTTGGTGCTTCTGGGCGATCTTGAAGTTGGCACACGCTGAATGGATCCACATGGCCTGACCGTTGTCCTTGCTGTCTCATCTATCATTAGAGGCTAAGTGGAGATCATGGAGCAATTATCGACGCATGTTGATTGGTGCCAGGTATGTGTCCTTGTGTACCTTCTTGTCTCTTGTACGATTGTTAATCGTGGAGCATGATCGGATACAGCCTGTTGAACGCTCATTGGTCCATTGCTATGCCACTTGTACCTTTAGTACTTATCCTTGGATCACCTGCACTTTTGTCCTTCGCGCGACCGTCGGGGATATTCTGTGTAGCCGGTGCAAGGTCCAGGAAATGAGGGTTTTCATCTAAGAAGCCAAGTGTGAAATTTAGTCTTGTGTTTACCCTAACCACGTGCGCGACCTAGGTTACACCTGATTGGTCGGCACGAGGTTGGAAAAGCTACCAAATTAGTCTGGTAAGGGTATGGTCTCGCACGCGACCTGACTGGTCGGCGCAAGATTTGGGACCATGCCCCTTCAAGTCCCCAGTCCAGTGCTGCTTCCATGCGCGAGGCAAGTGGTTGGAGCTCTGGACTAGAAAAAAATAAGAAGTTAAGCCTACTCCCGCCCGGGTTCTCAGATAGCATCTTCTAAGCTTGGAGAGCTGGCGCACATGTAATGTGTCGCAATTCATGTGGCGTAGCTACCTAGCTGGTGCGGGTGTGACGTGCTGTAATTAACGCGACGCAGTTACCAAGCTTGTTATTGATGTGACATGCTACTTCGCGCAAGAAAATTTTTTAAATTTGGAAGAGCGAAGTCTGAGCTTGCTCTTGTAACAATCCGACTTTTGAAAGTGAAAGTACAAGTCAAAGTCAAAGGAAGAAAAGATTGCTAATTGCGATCTGTCACTCCTTGCTTAATTACTGATTGTACTTCTCGACTCATAATCAAACTCTAATTTAAGTTCTTTAGTTGTATTATGTGGAGTACATGTTAATAAATTGCTATTTAATCGCAGTTTAATCGTTAATCGACTTATCGCTAATCGCATCGCATCGCAACTCGAATTACAGGTTATGGATATTGTTTTACGTGTGTGTGCTATTTATGTGTTACTTGTGTGTGTAGATGATATGTTTAAAGGTGTTATTCGAAAACACAATCGCAACTCTATCATAACACAATCTCATCGTGAACTCGAGATATAAGTTTATTTATGTTGTTGTATGTTAGATAGAATTATGGGTGTAACTATTGTTTGATACTATCGCATCGCTTACTCGCAATGCATCGCAATGCTTAACGCACGAAATGAAACGTCGAAACCAACTCGCACCGGCCATCTGATCGAGCCACCCTTCGCTCACAAACCTGCACCGCCTTTCCTTATTTGTCACCTATAAATAGCCCTGTCACATCACTATTCATGATGTGACAGCTCTCTCGTCCGACCAGCACGTTCCAGCCCTCTTTTCTCTCGATTTCTCGTGATTCTTGTAAGTTTTCAACCCAAATCTTGTACTTCTTTGATCTACACACACTTCTTCATCTTTTTCACCATCAAATCTTCACTTTTAACCATGAAATCGGCTGATTTGAGGTGTTCTAGGGTGATGTCATCATGGGGTTCTTATGAACTTCAAGATTTGACCTCATTCCACCAAGAACAACTCAGATCTAAGAGATTTCAACATGTTTTAACACTGATTTCGCATAAATCTAAATATTTTCAAGAACATAAGTATTGAAAGATGTTTTCATAACTTTCTTTCAACTCTTTTACACTCATGCACTCAAAACCGATATGATCGGAGCTCATTCAGGCCTTCCACTCATTCTCTAGTGATGTGTTAATCTGAGATCTGAATCCTATCAGTGAGACAACCGACTCACGGGTTGAACATGAACAACCGTCAAGAACAGTTAACTGGTCAGAATGGGGTGATTCCCGTCCGATTGGATAACTTGGACTTGAGGGAATTTCCGTTGTTTAAAACGTTGTCATACCGTCTCGATCAAACCGCAAACTTTCAAACTTAACGAATTTCAAAACGAGCAAGTCACCCAACGGACTGCCGTCCGATCGGATTGCCATCCGATCGGATGACTTGTGATCCCAAACACTTGAACTTTTTACGAACTTTCAATACATATCAATTCCAAACAAATGGTCATCCGATCGGACGACCATCCGATCGAATGACCATCCGGCTGTGAACTTGTTCTCCATGAGATGTCTCGCTGGACAGATCGCCATCCGATCTAACGACCGTTCGATCGAATGACCTAAAAGGTAGAGATACTTCTCTGATTTTAAAATGCTACAACAAAAACTTCAAAGTCATCATACACAAACACATCCATCCCAAACGGATCACCCTCCGATCGAATGGCCATCCGTCCAGAAGGTCATCCGATAGGATGAAAATCCGTCGTCCTATTCACACGCATCGTTTTACGCACTGTTCTTCGCTTACGCTATCGTTCTGTAATCAGGCTAACTCTCCAGCGCTCCCTTCAATCCAAGACGGTGTTTACTTATTAAACACTATATGTGAGTATACTCGATCCCTTTTTGCTTTAAGTACTTTTGGGTGTTACATATGTTACTTATACTAAACCACATCGATCACACAACGCAAACACTATTATACGCTAACCGTTACTGCATGTTATACGTGTTACTCGATGAATGCTTATATGTTATGTTTACACAGTGATTGTTGCCTGACACCTTAGTAATGATAGTACTGTAGTTTAGACTCAGCACCTGTCGTGGACAGGGGTTGTTAAGGGCTTTTCTCACATGTCACAGTGGTGATATGTGTTGCACATTCTACAATTCACAGTCACGTCTGTGCATATTTCATTGTCGATAACCTAATTGCTTCACATTATACATGTTACATGCTGGTTATGCGTAAACTCGCTTTTACTAGTATTATACTATTAAACCTGTATCCTCACATTTACACTATGTGTATTGACCTCTATTTTAACGTATGTGATAGGTGTTTGAGATGCTTGGATGCTTGCTAGCTTTTGTGGAATCAAGTTAGGAAGAGTCTAGAAACAAACAAACATTTTATGAGTTGTCGTAACAACTTTTATTTGTCTTTGAGAACTACTTGTCTGTAATAACTGTGTTACTTATTATGTCATGGTATAGGATGTGATGCTTAAATAATTGGTAAACGTAGTTGTTATGGAATCTCTTGCACAATCTGTTTCGCTTAGTGTCACGCCCTGATGTTTCTGCCATGGGTTGGGGTGTGACAGCTTTGTTACTCTGAAAGAATCTGCTTGGCTAGAAAAGTGGGCATGCATGTAAATGAATTGCCATTCACGTGGCGCAACTTACGCGGGAAATTTCTTGAAATTTGAAAAAGCAAACTGACAGATTGGTGCAAGTTGGTGGTGACAATGACATTTGAGCTGACCGCTGACATAGTGATGATTGTACTGTCACTGTGTCAGGCGCGCCATTTCATCTAGTGTCAGGCGAGTGAGGCCCACGTGCACGTGGTAACTGTCGCTCCGTATTTCCTACCTGACGTGTCAACCTCTGGTTGGACACGCGCGCGGCTGCTTCGGCATCGTTACCCATTGCATTAAATGCGATCGGTATAAATTGGCGACAGGGAGAGATTTGAGATCACTGTTTCTTCAAATCTCTTCTCTTTCCTTCTTTTATCTTCAAATCTTCAATGTTCTTCTTCAGATTTTCTACAGATCTTCGAACTATTCTTCTTCTGTTTCTTGAATCTGTTATACCAATATGTCGACTGGCGAAGATGTATTACCGGTGGAGGAAACTGGTGGTGGTTTGCCACCACTGAAGTGGGATCAAGAATTCTTCAAGCAGGTGGTTCGAGGATATCCGTTTGCTGAAGAATGGGATGCAAGACATCCGGCTCAGGGGCAGACAGCCGCTGTTGCACCGACGGGATACATAACATTGTTCGCCGACTTTTTTTGGAGAAGGTAACTTCCGTTTGCCAGCGACCCATTTCTTGGGCAATATCCGTCAATACTATTTTTTCCATATTTCACAGTTGAGCCCCATGGACATGGTGTGTATCAGGCACTTTGAATTTGTTTGCTGGTCACAAGGAGAGGAGCCGACAATTGATAAATTTAGGGTTTTTTTACCAACTATAGAGCAATATGGGGTTCTTCTCTTTTGCTTTAGGCGTTGTAAAGAAGATTCTGATTAACCCTCCGAAGAGCTTCCATGATTGGAAGGTGAAATTTTTCTATATCCGCACTGAAGTGGTTCTGATGGAGATACAATTCCGGGCTATGGGGTCGATCCCCAAGGAAGAGTTGAAAATTCCACGTGGCACGGCGTGGTATGAAAAACTGCTAGCTCTACCGAACCAAGTATTCGGCGAGCAAGTGTTAGTCGTGGCCGCTATGAGTGATAAATGGTCGGAAGACAGCGAGAACGTGCATGTTCTCTTGCTTGAATACGAAGGTAAGTTCCTTTGTTTACTTACTCTCATATTATAATCTTGAATGTTACTTAATCTGTTGTTAACTCCTCATTTCTGAATGCAGAAGTTCCGTTGTATTATCGTGCGTTCCCAGCCCATGCTGGTGTTACGGGCGTAAGGCCCATGCGCGAGGGAGAAGAATTCTGGTTGGAACATATCCGACCGCATTTCATGTACGCGCCAATTGAAGTATTTGATGCCCCTCCTGTTGCGACTGAAGGTGCACGCATTCCCAATCCTAGGCCATGTAGGGTTGTAACTCATGCTAGGAAAGAATTTATGTATCTTTCCAGTGAGGAGTCAATAGCTTCATCCGACCATGAGTTAAATCCACCTCATGATATGTTTGCAGGTGTGTTGCGCAACTTGGGGATTGACCCAGAAGAGAGGAGACCGAAGAGGGTGAGCAAGAAAAACGTAACTGTTGCCGGAGAAGTGGCTAGCAAGAAGGCGGAGACTGCCGGTGCAGTGTCTGATGCTGCATCCCTGAAAGGTAATGCTCGCTTCCGACAAAGTAGCCCAGAGGACTTTGTATATGTAGCTGATTCCTTTGAGGAATTGTACACTATATGTGGGAAACCACAAGGCAGCTCGGCGACAGGTGCGCGGAGCTCAGGGAGCGTGGTCTCTAATGGCTCAGAATTTGGCGTGACCCCGTCATCTGCCCAAATTAAAGAAACTGAAGCTGACCCTGATCCTAAGGAGTTGATCAGGAAAAATGCCTCTAAGAGGTCTCGCGCGGAGACAAAGTCTGAGGTTGCCCCTGCTGCTAAAAAGATTGCCACTAGCAAGCCTGCTATTGGAAAGAAAGGGAGCCTAAGGACTCTATACAATGAAGTCTTGACGGGTAAGTGTTCTCATGCTTCTATTTCATTACTTCTTTTAGCCTTTGTTATTTGTTAACCATTTTTCTCTGTTGTAGAGAAGCCAGTCAGGAAGGCACCCACGCGGCCTAAAATCACCGTTATCCCTCCTAAGACTGGTACTACAATTGGAGAGTGGGTCGGGGAAGCGCAGAAGGCTAATGAGAAAAAAGCAGGGCCTTCGAAGGCTGGGAAGCAGCCTAGCGATATAACTCCGGAGGTTGTGAAGGTTGCGGATGTTAAAAAGCCAATCTTTAAGCGCGTGGAAACAGAAGTGCGGGTTGAAAATCCCATAGTGCAGCAGACTGCCCCCATTGAGATAGAAAAAGTTACACCAACCACGGGGGTGTTTGCTGACGACATTCATGAAGAGGGTCGTGTGGAGACCCAGAATGTTGCGGGCGAAGACGCGGGTGGATCTGGTGCGGGCAGCAGAAAGGATAGCTCACACAAGACTCGTACAAGGGATCCTTCGCTGATCCGGCCCAAAGACACATTGGGCGACATCTACTACAAGTCATATGATGAAAGTCGCGCCAATGAGATCCACGCCCCTGTGTGGAAGGTAAGACAAGGTTATACCTTTGCTGACTTCCAGTCTTGCAGGGAATGGTTTATGGGGGCCTTCCCCCTCGGTGAGGTGCGCCACCAAAAGGACCGTGGGCACGATGCTTTGTATAGATCGCATGTTTTTACCCAGGCCAACTGTTCTTTTTCAAGTCACCAAATTACTCGTGAATGGCGCACGATGTATCTGGAGCGCGCCAGTTGGGAGAAGTATCGAGAGCGACTGGCCGCTAAAGCCGAGCTATTTGAGAAGGCAAAGGCTGAATTTGCCAAACAGAAGGATGTCTTTGAGTAGGAGAAGAAGTCAGAGGAATGGGGCCTCCAGGGTTTAAAGAAAAAACTTCAAGCGAGTGAGGATACGCTGGCAGAAGAGCACCGAAAATGGCGCGTGGCCTGCGAAAATGAAAACAAGCGGATGTTCGTCGCGCGCACGGAAATTACAAATCTTAAGGCACGTGTGGACTAAGGTGTAAAGTGAAAAATAGGTTTAATCCTAATGCCTCTATCACTTACTTACTTGGATTTATGTCGGTAAGGAAGCCCATCGATCACACGTTCATCCAATCCTCTGTATCTTCTTTGTTTCCTTGCGCACGTTCTTCAAGTGGTGCTCCAACTTGCCACTCTTCAGAGCTTTCTCTATTTCCATACACAGGTGGATGCAATCATCGGTCAAGTGCCCAGTATCTTTGTGGAACTCATAGAACAAACTAGGGACTTGGCCATTCTTGCTGCGCATTGGTGGTGGATCTTTGAGATCCAACTTCTTCGTGTTAAGAACCTCTAGGGGTGTCTTAGTCAGCGGAGTCCATTTTCTCTCTTGATTCTCGCCCTTGCTTGCCTTTGTGTGCCATATCTCGTCGTTCGTAGCTCAGGCATCTTCACCATGTTGGTGTCTTTCATCATCGTTGTGCGACTGACTTAACCTCCAGTCAGAGTGTCTTTTCCTTTTGTCGCACTTGCTGGAGTCACGCGAATAGTCTTTCTAGTAGTGGTATGTTGAGTAGTGATCTTTCGAGTAACGACCAGACCTTGAACCGGTTAACGTTTCCTCTGTTTGCACTATAATCTCGCGCTTCCATCAACTTATCCCACTCTTTTGGCATACCGTCTCTTACAGTGATAGTCCTAATTAGACTATCACAGCGTATGGCTTTCTTAAAGTGGGTGTGCATGAGATCTTCGCTAACCCCACCGATCTCTAAACACTCCTTGTTGAAGCGAGTGATGAAGTCTTCCAACCCTTCGCCCTCGCGCCTCCAGATATCCATCACCTCAGAGGTATCGCGCGTGTACCGTCGCTGCTAGCTGAAGTGAGCGAGGAATTTTTCTTGCAGATCAGTCCAAGATTTTATTCTTCCTGACCGAAAATTGTCGAACCATGCGCGTACTGCCCCTGTGAAGGTCTGCACGAAAAGATGGCACCATATGGTCATGGTCTATCCTCCTACGACGCCAACGCTTGTAAACAATTGGATATGGTCGTCTGGATCAGTGAGACCATTGAACTTGTCGATGGCTTGCGGGAGCTTGGCTTTCTCTAGTGGCGCGAGAGCAATCTCATGAATAAACTTTGATTTCTCTGCTGCTGCTACTGCTGGTGTATAAAACAGGGTGTAGTCATGCTCAACCGACGGGTTATATGTTATTCGCGCCCGTGGCTTGTAAGCTTCTTGATTTTTCTACAATCTGCTAAAAACTGAGCACTCTTCTCACTGATACGTTGAGTCCTCTTTGTCGGTGTTTCGATCCCACTTATTGTTTATGTTGCACGGCCTGAGCCGGCTACTCAACGGAGGCTCCCGCTGTTGAGGAGTGTGATTGTCATAGTTGCTCTATGTTTCTCCATAAGTGTCGCGCGTATCACACGTACTCTGGCTTCTTGGTGATGGCGACCTTTCATGAAGTTGAATCTGCGCGCGTGCATGGTGCGGAGTTTGGTTGTCCACTTGTCGTGGTGTAGGAGTCGTAAATGGAGATGGTTGTGTCTACGCTTGAATTAGCTCCTGATGCGCGCTTAGCTGCGTGTAGATCAGATTCAATGTCGCTTGAGACTTTGCATACCAGGAGGTGAGAGTTTCTCCCTCTGGTAGTTCTAATAATGCAGATATGTTTGATGGCGCTGGTGCTGATAGACTAGCACCATGACTTGTTGGGGTTACCATTTGGGTGGTACAGATACCACTTGCGTGGATGGCCCCAACATTTGTGCCCTCCGCCTCGGTATACTCATCAATGGGTAGGTTTTTGGACATGCGAGATGTCCTCCAACGTACCTGCTTGAGAGCGTGCACCGATGGGTGGGAAAGAGATTCCCTGATCAACCATTGATCGAGAGAAAAGAACAGCTCAGAAAAAGAAGATGAAAGTGATTGTACAAAATCGGTGGGCGCCAATGAAGAAACACCAAACTAATCTGGTAATTAGTTTGTGATTTGTGCCTCGACAAATAAGGTTAATCTTCTTTGTCTCGTCCAAGCTATGATGTGATGATCCTACAAAACACTAAACACACCGTTAAGCTCATTACGAGGAGGGGAATATGGGGGTTCTCCTCGTAATCACCCTCCAGTGTGAGAATAAGTATATGTTTTGAGTATGTAAGTGTGTGATTAAGAGTAAGAAAGCAAGGAAGCCGAAAAATTCCTAAACCTGGAGGTGAATGTCACTATTTATAGCTGGAGTGGTGTGGATGGAGATGGGCTGATGGGCCTTGGGCCTATAATCGAAAACAAGGAATATTTGTTTTGTCCCTTCTACCACAACCGTTAGTGCTTCTGGGCGAGAGGGTAGCTGGCGCACACTGAATGGATCCACGTGGCCTGACCGGTGTCCTTGTTATCTCGTCTGTCATCAGCGGCTAAGTGGAGATCGTGGAGTAGATGTCGACGCACGTTGATTGGTGCCACGTATGCGTCCTTGTGTACCTTCTTGTCTCCTGTATGATTGTTAATCATGGAGCATGATTGGATACAGCCTGTTGGACGCTCTTTGGTCCACTGCTCTGCCACTTGTACCTTTAGTACTTGTCCTTGGATCACCTGCGCTTCTGTCCTCCGCGTGACCATTGGGGATATTCCGTGTAGCCGGTGCAAGGTCTAGGAAGTGAGGGTTTTCATCCAAGGAGCCAAGTGTGAAATCTGGTCTTTTGTTTATGTCACACCCTGGCTTTTGCGGAAGCGTGGGTTTATTTGGTGTGACTTCTTAATACCATAGCAACAATCACAACAATGCTATATGATAAAAATACGAGATGTTCATCCATTAATAAAAGTGAGAAAATACCTCCATAACATTGTTTAGAAACATCAACATTTGAAATAAGTTACAAACCATAAATTATTTAAAACGTGTTCATAAGACACACAAAAGACTTTAGATAAGACGAGGTTTAGAGACATGTAACCCGTCCAGGAATAGGTTACACCTCTCAAACTTCACAACTCTGGATGACATCTTTTATTCAACGCAGCTAAACACATGCATACCCTGCCAAATCCGCTAATTCCCTGAAATACATGTAGTTTGAAAAATCAACAAAAAGTTGAGCAAGTTCATGTATAAGTCTGTGTGTATAAGCCTTTAAAATATGTCTTGTGTGTATAAATGTCCCTGGTATGTAGCAATTAAGGAAAAAGAGATCACCAATGGGTTGCAAAGCCAATGGTATGTGTGATAAGGTGCAGGAAGTACTCAAACCTAGCATATTTGTACCGGGCTTCCGGCTGGAAGACATAGTCACCTCTATGGGCCGCCCCGGCCTCATGGGTGTGGGCTCGCTACACCTAAATAGATCTATCACTCATGTCCCTCAGTCCTACGACGAGAATTAATGGCCTTAAGTGTTATGCCCACCTTTCACAGTCTAGTAGTAAACCTTCCTTAAGCAAACCATACCATGTATAAAAGCGTCTGTAAGTGTCTGTAATAATTGTAACATGTATTCCACCCCCGAAGTATAAAACTGAAAACAGTTAAGAGAAAAGGGGGACATGAACTCACCTTATTTTGCAAGCGATTCCGAATACGCAAGTCAAGATTAAGGTGTCTGATAATAAGGAAACTCAAAGTTGTCCTAATGAATCGTACATGAACAAGAATAATGTATCAATATTGAGGTCGTATAGTTGTGACGGGATTTGTTGAGCATTTATTGTATTTGATAGTGTTTAGATTAACAGAAGGATCTTGTGAATTATATGTTTAGAGGGCTCGGAAAAATGAACATGATATAAAGGAATTATCTATGAAAAAAATTTATTTATCATAAATAATAAAATTGCAAAAATGTACAAATGATTTAATATAAACATTTGTAATAATAAATCAAATATATTTAACTAGTAAATAACATAATTAAATATAATGATTATTGGCAAAATATTGTACAAGTGATATAATTAATTTATAAATATTATAAATTAATTTAGACGGTTTAAAATAATTATTATGGCTTTGGAATCATTTTAAATAAATAAATTGAATTAAAATGATTAAGATAACAATAAATAAGTTTATATAAGTTTAATTATCTAAATAATTAAACATAATAAAAATTCAGATTCTAAATTTATATAAACTCAGAATAATGCATCTTTTGCCATAAAAATAATCTTGGATAAAATTTATATTGTTATTTAATTTAATTACATTAAATTAAACTATATTTATAAGTATAAATACTGATTTATTTATATAAATATCAAATTTATATAAAATATGAGTAACAATATTATTTTTGTAAAGATTAAAAAGGTTTGCAGACCCCTGGGTTTGAACCCGGGTCTGTATTGAAACAAACACACACACAACCACTGGGCTAGCCTGGTGGTTTGTGTTTAGTTTTAGTTTTAGTCAACAGAAAAGTCAACCTTCGCAATACATGATCAAATTCAGTTTATATTCAAATTAACTTTGGGGAAACATTGTATAAGCATAAACAAACAAATTGAACGGTTAAAAACGAACCGGTATCGGCTGGAACGGTGTATCGACTAAATCCGGCGAGTGACAGTTCCGGCGAGAGTTGCAGGTTCGAATTCCAGTGTTTTCGAGCTGTTTAAGTGAGTTTGAGGGGTGTGGGAGGTTCGTGTGAATCTGAGGATCTTATATAGAGGTCCAATTCGATCTCAGATCCAACATATCATAGTGGAAACGATCCACTTTTATTTTTTTATAAAAAGTTCAAATGACAGTCGAATGGGCACTTAATTGTGTCGAATTAATGGGTGAACTGAGTTGGGTATGGGTCGTGGGTCTTGTGTGAATGCTTTACAGATAGAAAATCGATTAAACAATCGATTTTTGATTGTTTCCGGTAACATCAGTGCGATCTGCGCTGTTTATAATATATCTATATACTAAATAAGATGTTAAGTATAATATGAATCGGAAATATTAACATATCAGTTGGTAGTCCAACTGGTTAAGTGTGTGTGTTGGTTCGTGAAGGTCGCGGGTTCGAGTGTTTGTGTGGCCGGTTCGTTAAGGTTTAAAACCTTTTTAATCAAAATTGATTATAATTAATAATATTTAAATTCTAAATAGTATATAAATGAATTAAGGTTTCATATTCTAACTGCTCCTAGTAGGAGGAAAAACTGGTTAAGGCGTTACGGTTCTAACTGAGAGGTCACGGGTTCGAATCTCACAAGGGCCGGTTCTCACCCAGGAGACCCCCTTTTTGACCGGTTTTTGACTTATTTACACTTAGGCCCCTCAAGTTTCATTTTGTGCAAAAATAGTCCCTGAACTTTTGAAAAGTTACAATAATAGTCCCTTAATTTTCGTATAAAATACATGTTTGGTCCCTGAAGTTTCAGGAATTGACATAATTGGTCCCTGAACTGTTCAGTTAAGTATGCTAACTAAGTTAATGTTTAAAGAAGAAAACCTTTATATGAAAGTTAACCTGGTTAGGATATTCAGTTAAAATAGTTTCTAAAAAATCAGTTTTTGTCCCTGAAGTCTAAGTTTCATAAAATAACCAAATGGTCCCTAGACTTTTATTTCAAAAATATATATTTAGTTCTTTTTATAAAATAAGTTTCAAAAATTACAAAAAGAACCCTAAACTTGTAGTTTGAAATAATTGCACTTTAACCCTTGTATTTATATAGTTTCAAAAATAACAATTTAGTCCCTAAACTTTGTACTTTCAAATAATGACGGTTTAGTCCTCGAATTTAAAAAGTAATAACTTCAAGCAAGTTTCAAAAGAATGATAAATAGGTCCCTCAACCTATTGTTTGTCTATGTGTTGGCATTGTCAGCATGTTCCTGAGTTATCCGTTCACTGTGCTAATTGTGTTTTTTGCATCAAGTTTATCACTAAAGTTTGTGTGTAATACATGGAGTGACAGTATGAATGTGATGCATATGTATGTATGATGCAGAACTCATAAAGCAGTTTAATTCGTCAGTTGTAATTCTAGCACAGTCCTTAAGCACAAAGTTAATATTAATTAATTGTACGGATACTTGTAATTGTGAGTGTTGTCACAGTTTACACTGACCACGCACGCAACCTAAGTTACACCTGATTGGCCATCGCGAGGTTGGAAAAGCTACCAAATTAGTCTGGTAAAGGTATGGTCTCGCGCGCGACCTGACTGGTTGACGCGGGATTTGGGACCATACCCCTTCAATAAATGAATGAGAAGCAAGTCAAAAAGCATACATGTGTAGCGCTAAATCATGAGAGACACAACGTGGGTTTAGCTAAAATGAAAAGTAGACAAAGAGTGCTGCAAGTCAATCCAACCTAGCCTGACCTACTTTGGTTTGTACTGAAATCTGACATGTTTGAACCCAAACCTGTTTTGACCCCACTCACTAAAATTTCACTTCTTATCTAACCAGCAGTATGAGGATTAGCTAAGGTTTGTCTTATTGAAATTAAAAAAATGACAATGGTGTATGATATGTTGTTAAAATGATTTAAAATAACTTAACATATGGTACATGTACCTGAGGCATTGCTCTGAAGCATAGCTTGTAACAACTAGAAATACATTTAGTTTTTGCAATCAACTTTAACTAACTACATACTATTGTATAAAAGAAATTGTTTGCAGGCCAACCCAACCCTACCCAGCCTAATAAGCCAGCAGAAAAAAGTAACATGCTCTGACCCAAATCCATTACCTAAACCTGTACCCATAAACTAACCTCAAGACCTTCAATAAAAAGCCATGCAAGATCACTGGCTTGAGCAGTAGTTGATGCACCAAGGAAGCCAGTACAAATGATACGGGTGATGGAAAAGTTACTGAATATGACGGCCGCCATTGCAACATTAGACCCAAATGAGACCTGACACAAAAATCAATAAAATGTAACGGTCAGATGCAAACATAACTACTTTCTTTTTACGGCAATCGGGTCATATTTACATAATTGAAACAAGAAATGTTGACAACACGAATGATTCAAATTAAAAGCCACTAAAATGCAAAGAAATACAAGTTAAGATTAAATTAAACAAAGACCTAAAGGTGGGAGTTGTTGGATATTATGTCCGGTTCGATAAGTCAACGTTGTCGACCGGTTCTTGACCCGTAAGAGTTACACCTTGGGCAACGAACTAAAAATCTACATAACCCGTTTAACTGGTGATTACGAACAACATACGAGACTGATCATAATTATATTTATGATCATAAGCGGGTATTAACTAAGAGACGGGTACATGGACCGGGTGACACGGGTATTCTCACCAATTGCCACTTGTCGCGCACCAAACCTTTGGCCAATTACAACACATGCAATTTTGCATGAGTGCCACTTGGCTTGCATGCAAGAAGGTCCATGTCTTTAAAGTTGTGGGTCTTGCATTTTAAAAGGGTTGGATGAACAAATGTAGAACACAAAATGCTCTCAACAACACCACATACACAACCAGCCACCGCCGCGGGCCGCCGTCGCCGCCCCCGCCTCCGCCGTCCCGCCGCTGACCGCTGCTGTCCGCCGCTACCAGCCGCCACCTGCCACTGCTGTTTGCTGCGGTTGGCCGCCGCTTGGCGCCACCTCCTTCGTCGCGTTTCGTTGGTTCATTTACTAGCACTTGTTCATTGAACCTCGGTGTCTCGACCGGTTAGTCATTAACCGAGGTATATCTTTCTCATCGGTAGTTAAATATATTTTACTGTGCTCGTATTTGCATGTAACCGGATCCTGTCGGGTTTTGTTTTGTTGATCATTAGTTTATATTTCCGCTGCGTTTTATTAATTAACTTTCTTAATTAATTAACTATTATTTATTGAACCGGGTTTTTGATAAATAAAATTTTAACCGATCACCACGAAAACCCAACAGTGGTATCAGAGCCTTGGTTACAACATACGAGTCAGTACCGGTCTTTTAACCGGAATTAGAACACAAACTTTATTTATTTAAAGTTTATTATCTAAGTAATTTTAAGGGCACTTTTATTTTGGTTAATATTTTATTTGTTTTGCTTGACCAAAACATTGCCCGATTTATTTTGTGATTGTTGTGCGATGTGTAAATCCGGCCCGACCTTATTTTTTTGTAGTTGTATTTTTTATTCGGTTTTGTAATTATTGTTTTTGGCCACCGAGATGGTTCAAAGTTGTAATAGATTAGTTTATGGTTTTGACCCGTCTTTTGCGGAAGCGTGGATTTATTTGGTGTGACTTCTTAATACCATAGCAACAATCATAACAATGCTATATGATAAAAAAAATACGAGATGTACATCCATTAATTGAAGTGAGAAAATATCACAACATCATTGTTTAGAAACATCGACACTTGAAATAAGTTACAAACCATAACTTGTTTAAAACGTTTTCATAAGACACCAAAAGACTTTAGATAAGACGAGGTTTAGAGATATGTAACCCGTCCAGGAATAGGTTACACCTCTGAAACTCCACAACTCTGGATGACATCTTTTATTCAACGTAGCTAAACACATGCATACCCTGCCAGATCCGCTAATTCCCTGAAATACATGTAGTTTGAAAAATCAACAAAAAGTTGAGCGAGTTCATGTATAAGTGATGCGTAGTCGAGTGTTATATATATTAGGTGTATATTTTAAGCCCCTTTAACACTTTTTAGTCAAGTTTTAAATTTATAAAACACGATATTTACTAACACTAGACACACATATGGGCAAGTGCACCCATCGTGAGCGTAGTATAGTGTTGGTAAGATACCGAGGTCGTCCAAGGACACAAGAGCTTTTAGTACCGGTTTATCCTCAACGTCTAATCAAATCAAAAAGTTTAGAAAAAATGTTTTAAACTAAGAAAAATAAAAACTAACTAAAATGCTGAAAATAAAAATAAAAGAAAACAGATAGACAAGATGAATCACTTGGTTCCGACTCGTATCTAGTGTAACCTTTGATTATTTCCGCACTTTTGCACAATTTTAAGAGATTATCTTAGTTATTGTAGTAGGCCCCTCTTTTGAAGGTGACGTTACCCTCACCCCAGTAGTTTGAGTCAGCAAGGATACAATCCTAAAAGGGTGGATTATTGGAAGATAATTAATTAAGTTATTAATGCAAATTATGGTAGGCCCCTCTTTTGGAGGTGACGTTACCCTCGACTAAGTAGTCTGAGTCAGCAGGGATACAGTCCTAAATAGCCGGGTTATAGTATTAATGTTAACTTATGAGGGGGGTCAAAGAGTTTGGACCCTCGTCATCCAATACCGTCAAGTATTGAAGGAGGTCCTACTAAATTTGACCCAGGTCCATTGCAGGACCTCTAAACGCTGAACAATGGCAAGACCTTTACCAAACCGTTCCCTTAACCCCCGACCAGGTAGCCAACATACCTCCATATAGACCGTGGAGATATGAATGGTGAAAATCTTTTATTTTATATAGACAGTAAAATAATTTCAAGACACCACGGACAAACGATAAAGAAAGATCACCTTCAACATAAGCAACTAGTTATTAAAGTCATTAATACGAAACCAAATAAAAAGTGCGAAAAGATTAGAAATAAAAAGTATTACACTAGACACTTTGTCTTCACCAAGTGATGTAAGAGACTTAGGCAAACATGGCCTTGATTGTCAAGAACTCTTACGATCAATCTTGGATCCCGAGACGACTCACACACTCTACGATGGACAATGGATGATGGTGGTGGATGATGGTGTTATGGTGGTGGTGGGTGGTGGGTGAAGTGTGAGAGAGGTGGTGTGCCAAGGGATGGTTTGAGCTTTAGCCAAGCACTTCTATTTATAGGCTGAACAGAAGCTCGGGCACGGCCCCGTGTCCAGTGGGCACGGCCCCGTGTCCACATCCTTCTCTTTCTTCATTTAATGCAGTTTTGTCTTTTTAGTTGACCACGCCTCCGTGTCCGCTGAGCACGACCCCGTGGTGCAGAAGAATCTTTGTACTATGCAGATTTGCTGGATTGTGCGAATCTTATAGTTGACCACGGCCCCGTGTCCGCTGAGCACGGCCCCGTGGTGGGAAATAGAAACTTCTACCACTTTGTCTTTTCTGCTGACACTTGGGCACGCCCCCGTTCTGGCTGAGCACGGGGCGTGTTCAGGCTTCTGATCTCTTGTTTTGCTTGGGAAGATGCTGTCGTGGGGTCGGGCATGTCACGTCTTGTTCCTTTTCTTGTATTTATGTTAGATTTTGATATCTTTTTGCTTCTTTTGTTAATTTGAGCTCATTTAATCCTGAAAATACAAAAGGAAGACAAAAGCACACTTTTTCCAACATTAGTACTAAAAAATGGTTAGTTTTATGCCTCATTTGATGAAATTTATATGTTGCATTTTTAACACATCAATAAGTCTGTGTGTATAAGCCTTTAAAATTTGTCTTGTGTGTATAAATGTCCCTGGTATGTAGCAATTAAAGAAAAAGAGATCACCAATGGGTTGCAAAGCCAATGGTATGTGTGATAAGGTGCAGGAAGTACTCAAACCTAGCATATTTGTACCGGGCTTCCGGCTGGAAGACATAGTCACCTCTATGGGCGCCCCGGCCTCATGGGTGTGGGTTCGCTACACCTAAATAGATCTATCACTCATGTCCCTCGGTCCTACGACGAGAATTAATGGCCTTAAGTGTTATGCCCACCTTTCACAGTCTAGTAGTAAACCTTCCTTAAGCTAACCATACCATGTATAAAAGCGTCTGTAAGTGTCTGTAATAATTGTAACATGTATTCCACCCCCGAAGTATAAAACTGAAAACAGTTAAGAGAAAAGGGGGACATGAACTCACCTTATTTTGCAAGCGATTCCGAATACGCAAGTCAAGATTAAGGTGTCTGATAATAAGGAAACTCAAAATTGTCCTAATGAATTGTACATGAACAAGAATAATGTATCAATATTGAGGTCGTATAGTGTTGACGGGATTTGTTGAGCATTTATTGTATTTGATAGTGTTTAGATTAACAGAAGGATCTTGTGAATTATATGTTTAGAGGGCTCGGAAAATGAACATGATATCAAGGAATTATTTATGAAAAATATTTAT
The DNA here is from genome assembly GCA_030545235.1 of Helianthus tuberosus. NCBI lineage: Eukaryota > Viridiplantae > Streptophyta > Magnoliopsida > Asterales > Asteraceae > Helianthus > Helianthus tuberosus. The sequence goes on from CM060394.1 coordinate 138,584,443, forward strand.
TTATCATAAATAATAAAATTGCAAAAATGTACAAATGATTTAATATAAACATTTGTAATAATAAATCAAATATATTTAACTAGTAAATAACATAATTAAATATAATGATTATTGGCAAAATATTGTACAAGTGATATAATTAATTTATAAAAATTATAAATTAATTTAGACGGTTTAAAATAATTATTATGGCTTTGGAATCATTTTAAATAAATAAATTAAATTAAAATGATTAAGATAACAATAAATAAGTTTATATAAGTTTAATTATCTAAATAATTAAACATAATAAAAATTCAGATTCTAAATTTATATAAACTCAGAATAATGCATCTTTTGTCATAAGAATAATTTTGGATAAAAATTATATAGTTATTTAATTTAATTACATTAAATTAAACTATTTTTATAAGTATAAATACTTATTTATTTATATAAATATCAAATTTATATAAAATATGAGTAACAATAAAAAAATTTATACAAACACACACACAACCACTGGGCTAGCCTGGTGGTTTGTGTTTAGTTTTAGTTTAAATAAAAAAAATATTGAAATCGAAAAGTGTCATCTTCCCCAAACAGAGTCAACAGAAAAAGTCAACTCTCAAAATTATCGGGGAAATCTGTGTTATATTCAAATTAACTTTGGAGAAACATTGTATAAGCATAAACGAACTAATTGGACGGATAAAAACTAACCGGTATCGACTGGATCGATGGTTCGACTTAATTCCGGTGACTGGTTCGGTTTTCCGGCGGTTTCCGATTCGGGTTTCGTGGAATATCGAAGTTTTGGTGGATTGTAAAGGGTGTAAGAGATTAGTGGGAGTCGGAGGGACTTATATAACAGATCAAATCGATCTCAGATCCAACAATTCGTAGTGGATTTGATCTACTTTAATTTTATAAAAAGTCCGATTTACAGCCGAATGGGCAATAAAGTGTGTCGAATTAATGCGAAAACGAGTTCGCAATGGGTTGGGGGACTCGTGGTTGATGATTAAAGTGATAAAGATTCGATTTTGGTCGGATTTGGTGATATTTTGGTCGGATCCGCGACCTGCAGATCTGGTTTTAAATATTCAGGTCTGTTTTAATGAGTTAATAAATATAATACCATCTATGTTCTAACACATCCCAACTGGTAGACCAGTTGGTTTGTGCGCATGCTTTGTTTGCGGAGAGGCGCGGGTTCGATCCTTGTGTGTGGCCGGTTCGATTGTTTTAAACCCTTTTAGTTTCTGATTTAATTTAATAAAATGCACTAATGATACCAAACCGGAGCGTACCAGTATCTTCGATACCAGTGTCGGTTGACACCAGACTTATCCAACTTAAAAAAGTAAAGAAAAAAAATGTAAATATTATTAAAATATAAAAAGTACTATTCATAAGGTTATCTTCGATACCAGTGCCGGTTGACACCAGACTTATCCAACTTAAAAAAGTAAAGAAAAAAATATAGGATAATCTATAATATATTAAAAACTATAATATATTAAAAAGGAAAAGTGACGTACAAATATGTAATTTTACATCATGTACAACATTGGAAGCAGCATATACAACACTTTATAAGCAGAGAAAATAGAAAAGGGTTTGATATTTTAAGACGCTAAAGGGGTAGCCTAGGGATTTCACTCCTACTGTTCCTTCATTTTCCATCATCAATTGAAATTGAATGCGATCTTTTGGTATTCGCCGTCCCTATCTACCCTATAACCTGATTTCCGATTTTGAAGGAACCCGAACCGATTTGCAGGTTTGTTCCTATTCTTGTTCCCGATCTTGTTTCAGTTCTTGTTCAGATATTGTTCTTCTCAAACCCTAAATCGATCTAGGGTTTTCAGAATCTTATTCTTCTTATCAATTTTCGTGTTTCGTTTCTTCTGGATTCACAGTGGAAGAAGAACTTGCAACATGGAGAGATTCGGAGGCGGTGGTGGTGATACTCTACAACTGGATTCGAATTCATCAGGTTTTATGCTATCTTGCTTGATTTTATCATAGCGTCTTTCAGATTTGTTGTTTAGGTTTTAGACTTCCTTCATGCTGTGTAGATCTTGTTGAGTTTTATTATTGCTTTTGTGTGGTGATAGCTAAGTTTTGAGAATCAAATCAACCAAACGCACCATGAATAATCGTATAAAAGTTGTCAATATACAGATCAAGGATTATAATTTGTTTTTTTTTTTTCGTTTTCCCGAGAAGTAGTGCGTCATATTGTGTCTTAATGGGTTGGGATGATTCTGAATGATATGATGGAAGAGGAAGACGGTGTGAAGGTTGTGCCAGGTTTCTTCGACGTGATTCTCAACTATATCGAAGGTATTGTTCTTGCATTTTGTTTTAATTCGACTGGTTAATCGGTTGTAATGTTGTTGTTAGTGTTGATTTGTTTACATTTTAATATCTATTTTGTTAGGAATCTGCATTAAGATTTTAGTTTTATGCTATTAGTTGGATGATTAGGGTATAAATTTGGTACGTTATGCTGCCGTTGGCGTTTACGGTTACCAGAAAAGCATCGAAGAATGTCCATATGAATGAATTTGGGGCTGGGTTTTGTGTGATTTTTAGGGCTACGTTTCTTCAAGGAGAATTTCACATAAAGATTATAAAGATTTTTAGGGCTACGTTTCTTCAAGCCTTTTGCGCTTTTGACAACTATGCTGGCTATATCTCATGTTTTCTACTGTATCCTCACTATGGCTTTAGGTAGGTTGAAGGTTATTACAATATTTATACTAATTTGCCTATTAAAATTAGTTTTCTTCCTTCCAGTTATTGTTATTGGGGAACATGTATATTTATGTTTATGTTTCACAACGATTTGTTTATGTTGGAAGGGAATAGATGAGAAAGTGGAATAATTGGGAAACGGAAACAAATACAAAACAGCACAGGTCCTCTAGATGGTACGTCACTCATTCAAGTTATTGTTATATAGCCAGAACTCTCTCTCAAGCCAAAGCCGTTCGCTCTCCTTTTCGTATCCTCTCAAGCCAAAGCCGTTCGCTCTCCTTTTCGTATCGGTAGCCAAAACTCTCTCTCTAATCACATCTTTAGGTAACCACCGTTCAATTAATCGCATCTTTATAAATCTAGGTATTATTAGAAGAATTTCTTAATCAACTTTTAGTAAAACTTCATAACAAACTAAAATTGTTAAGAGATCTTAATATCTGGTTGTTCTTACTTGTTTCTAGACTTTGGCTGCACTTAAAGAGGAGGGGATTGTTTGAAAAGGTATGTTGAAGTGCATATGTTCAGTATGTTCAATCTTTTTTATATTAAACTTTCACATATGTTCACTTTCTTTACGAGTGTAAACAGTCAAGTAATTTGACTTTTTAATATTTAATCTAATTTTGGTCTGATGACGTTTTGTGTTGTTAGCAGGTCAATCATTTGCCTGTACATGTCTTACCTGTTGCTAACACTGGTCAAAGTCAAAGTTAAAGTCACCATGGTCAGAGTTCATACTCATCTGATGACTTGCCAAAAACCGTGGTGATGACGCTTAATCAAGGTTCAATGGTCAAGAGCATGGATTTTCATCCTGTACAACAAATCTTGCTTCTTGATTGGCTCTCTTTTACTCTAAAAAGGAATTTTCCATTAATTGTGTATTTTGTCACTAATTTCCGTCTTTTTTACGAATTGCAGTTGGAACAAGTACCGGTGACATCATGATATGGGAACTCGGTAGCAGAGATTTCTTTCAGGTGAAATTTCTTTATCCGAATCTTTATTACATTTTTTTTAGAGTTGAAGCTAGGGCTGAGCAACAAGCCAAAGTCGGAGTAGACTGAACCCGAAGATACACAACAACAGCATATAGACCTCATCGGAACATGATGGTTTGTGACTGATATAGTCCTAGATCAGAACTTGGTCTGCGGTGGACCTGAACCCACTACCATTAATAACATTAATGTAAACAAAAGTATTTTTTCTTGAACTAACCTCTTCATTTAACCTGTATAATTTTTTATCACAAACCCACCTAAAAAATGAGGTTTCTGCATTCTGCTATTTAAATGACTTGTTTACGACTGTCGCAAAATTTTTTGAATTCGCCATTGTTCTGTGCTTTAGACTAAAATCCAAAAGAACCTCCTTTTGTTTATGATTTTCACAAAATATTTTGAATTCGCCATTGTTCTGTTCTTTAGTCGGAAGTCCAAAAGAACCTCCTTTTGTTTACGATTTTCACAAAATATTTTGAATTCGCCATTGTTCTGTTTCGTCATCAATCATCATCGATGTCACGATTCAAGATTAGACGGCGGCTCCGGTGCTTGACCAGTGGACGCATACTTAGGTAATAAAAATCCCTATTGAATTGTTTTTACAAATTGATGCTTGCAAGCGTTGTGTATGAGTTCAGCTTTCCCAAAAAAAAAAAACACCTTAATCTGAAAAAAAGCCACACGTTAAGTTTCCTTTCTATCTTAATGTGCAGCAACTTGCAGCAAAATGTGAGCGAAAACACAAAAGTGAGCACATAACCATCATGATGCTCATACCTGAAAAGTAGGATGACCACTTATATTATCAATTGTCGTTGCAGCCTCAGGTAGAAGTGAAGAGTTTTCCGGCTGAAGCAATCAATCCTCTTGCTTGTAATAGTGAGGGCACTTACATAGTTGGGGGTGGAGGTTCTGGTGATATATATCTGCGGGAGGTGATTAATAATTTCTAGGGCTGTAAACGAACCGAACGAACACGAACGAGGCCTTGTTCGTGTTCGTTCGTTAAGGAAATAAATGTGTTCACGAACGGTTCACGAACACCTACCGAACGAGATTTTATGTTCGTGTTCGTTCATTAAGGAAATGAGCGTGTTCACGAACGGTTCACGAACACAAGCGAACACAAATAAATTTGGCGAACGCGATGACGGATAAAGGTGGATGGCCCAGAGAGTAGCACTAGAACTTGAATCCCTTATTGTGTGGAACGGAGGTAGATCATATTCGTCGATGTAAATAATGAGAAAAGAAAGGAAAATTGTGCATAAACAAGGTGAAAGAGGGTTTCCTAGTTGAATTGTTAGGGTAATGATATAAATAAAAGTTTAATAGTATAAAAGGTATAGATAAAATATATGAAAGTATAAAAATCTTTAATTAAAACACGAACATAAACGAACGCAAATGAACGAATGTTCACGAACACCTTACCGAACGTTCACGAACACAATTGAACGAACGAGACCTTTGTTCATGTTCGTTCATTTAGCTAATCGAACGAAATTTCTTGTTCATGTTCGTTCGTTTATTAAACGAACGAACATAAACGAACTTCCCGCCGAACGGTTCACGAACTGTTCGCTGAACGTTCGGTTCGTTTACAGCCCTAATAATTTCATTTCATTTTCATGATGTTGTGTTATAAATATTTGCTAAGAGAATCATTTCATTTTCATGATGTTGTGTTATAAATATTTGCTAAGAGAATCAGAAAGTTATGCTTCCTTTCTCATTTTGTGTTTTTCTTTCAGTTTATCTGATTTTATTTTCACATTATTCTAAAATTTTACTTATTTTTATATTTGGTATACAAAAAGGTAAAAAGAGCAGTTTTAAGATTTAAAACTAAGAGAATGTTAATTGGATTGGAAACCACATCTTTTATTTTAAGGCTGCATATGTGTGAAATGTATTCTTCGTAATTGTTTTAATAATATTTTTATTTTCTACATTTTTTTTTATAAATTTTTTGTTATTTGATCTGGCCTTACCATTTTTATTGATCTGTTATAGGTTGCAACCGGTAGATTACTGAAGAAGTGGCATGGTCAATATGTAATTTGTATAGGTTGCAATCAACAGCAATAGTAATTTGACTTGTCTTTTAACTTTGTATATTTTCCAGTAGTTGACTATTTGAATTTTTTTACATTGACATTTCATCTCAAGAAACCATGATTTTTCCAAGTTTTGGAAATTAATGGAAAAAGAATACAGAAGTTGAAATTTTGAAAGTCAAATATGCTGCCTCAATATGTCAACCACGTTTTGTTTATCTAACAAGTACTTTTATTCTCTCAGAACATCAGAGACGGGTTACTTCCCGAATGAAGTTCGAGCATCCGTCACATAACAGCGGTGACCCGCATATGAAGGCGGATCAAGGAGGAAAGAGTTTCTCAGGATCTTAAGATGTTGAGACATTGGGTTCCAGATGATTTAAAACTTTATTATTGGCATTTCTTTTGTTAAAACATTATAATCTTTAGCTCCATTTTTAACAAGTTTTATGTTATAACGCTCATTTTAGGAGCATACCTAAAAGCTTATGTTGTACCATGCAATCGAGACATGTCACACGGGTCGGTTTGGGTCGGGTCGGGTCATGGGTCAAAACGGTTTTGGGTCAAAACGAGTCGATTACAAATAAGGGTTGTTTTGGTTGTGGTTTGAAACGGGTTCAGGTCGGAACGGGTTTGGGTTGAAACAGGTCCGGGTCAAAATGGGTTTTGGGTCGGGTCAGGTTGGTTAAAAATTGCTTTCTTAAAAAGGGTTGTTTTGATTGTTTGCATAGGCGGATAATGAGAACCACATCGAATATATTATAATTTTTTATTGTTTTAAGGTTTGAATTATATTCTCGTCCCGTATTATCGACTCCGCAGCAACGCGCGGATTTCCCGCTAGTTATTAACATATAAAAAGTACTATTCATACGGTTGTATTAAATGCACTAATGAAACCAAACCGGAGCGTACCAGTATCTTCGATACCAGTGCCGGTTGACACCAGACTTATCCAACTTAAAAAAGTAAAGAAAAAAATGTAAATATTCCCGACCCGTGATACAAATTTAAAAATTATTATAATATAAAATGCACTAATGATACCAAACCGGAGCGTACCAGTATCTTCGATACCAGTGCCGGTTGACACCAGACTTATCCAACTTAAAAAAGTAAAGAAAAAAAATGTAAATATTATTAAAATATAAAAAGTATTATTCATAAGGTTATCTTCGATACCAGTGCCAGTTGACACCAGACTTATCCAACTTAAAAAAAAGTAAAGAAAAAAATATAGGATAATTATTAAAATATAAAAAGTACTATTCATAAGGTTGTATTATTAATATATAGGATAATTAAAATATTTAAAATCCTAAAGTCTATATAAATGAATTTAAATTCCTAATTCTAACAGCTCTATACAGAGGATAAACTGGTTAAGGCGTCTCGGTTATAACCGAGAGGTCATGAGTTCGAAACCCGGCAGGGGCCGGTCCGATACAGAAGGACCCCCCTTTTTAAATCTGATTTTTGAATATTTACACTTTGGTCCCTGTAGTTTTAGTTTGTACAAAAAATAGTCCCTGAACTTTCGAAAAGTTGCAATAACAGCCCCTATACTTTCATATAAAATACATAATTGGTCGCTGAAGTTTCGAAAGTTGACATAAATGGTCCATCTACTGTTTAGTTACATCCACTAACTGAGTTAGTGTTTAAAGAAGGAATTCTTTATATGAAAGTTAACATGATTAGGATATTCAGTTAAAATCAGTTTCTAAAAGTCAGTTTTAGTCCCAGAAGTATGAGTTTCATAAAATGACCAAATGATCCCTAGACTTTTATTTCAAAACTATATATTTATTTCTTTTTATAAAATAAGTTTTTAAAAATTACAAAATGAACCCTAAACTTGTAGTTCGGAATAATTGCACTTTAACCCTTGTATTTATATAGTTTCAAAAATGACAATTTAGTCCTTGAACTTAAAAAGTAATAGATTCCTAGCAGGTTTCAAAGAATGTCAAATAGGTCCCTCAACCTATTGTTTGTCTATGTTTTGGCATTGTAAGCATGTTTCTGAGTTATCCGTTCACTGTGCTAACTGTGTTTTGTGCATCAAGTTTATCACTAAAGTTTGTGTGTAATAAATGGAGTGACAGTATGAATGTGATGCATATGTATGTATGATTCAGAACTCATAAAGCAGTTTAATTCGTCAGTTGTAATTCTAGCACAGTCATTAAGCACAAAGTTACTATTAATTAATTGTACGGATACCTGTAATTGTGAGCGTTGTCACAGTAAAAGATAGGCCTTTTGTCTTTGTTGTATTTACTTGTTAAATATTGTTGATACGAAGGCCCGAAGCAAAACCGAATGCCAAGAGGAGTCTTGGAGTTAGTGGGAGTTGCTCAAGACAACAAGATGCACTCAAGTCCATCCTTGTGGTTATTTGTGTGCTATGACCCCGTGACCTGTTTGATCTTGCTATTAGGCTCTAGCAAGATCGAACAATTTTGGCCATATGGATTTACATATTTATCTTGCTATTGTGGTTGTTTTTATCTTATAAATTGTTATAACGTAACCAACCTAAATACCAACATGATTTTAAAAGGAGTTTTAAAATATTAAAAAAATCACATTAAAACAAGTTCTAAATTGTTTTTACAACTTGTTAAAGTTTTTGTTATAAATATAAAACAAAGGTTGTTTTTTTAAACAAATAATAACCAATTAAGTTTTGCAAATTAAACTAGTTTTTATTTTCCAAAACTATTAACTTAATAGTTTCTATTAACTTAAAATTGGTTATTCCAAGTCGCGACAAACTTAGTTTTATAGGTTATCTAAAACTAATTGTCCCGAGAGGTGAAAGGGTCTTTTGGTTATGTCGCAAATTTAATATCTAAATTAAAACCGACTATAACGACCCTATTTGGTAAAAATTAAAATCAATGGTCTATGCCATCCTACTACTAGTAACACTTGGGGCATAATGCGAACCATCAGTGTTGGAGCCACAGCACAACACTTGGTGTCTAGTTTATCCTTCCAAGGTGCAAGGGCTTCGTCGACACATCCGATCCTTCCACATGTGACCGTTTTAGGACGACTATTACTTTTCTTCTCGTGTTACGTGCCCCAGCTGTCTCGAGAACAAAAGTGGCATAGATGAGGCCAAAAGTATCAATGCAAGGACAATAGGTTATCCTCGCAGCCTCATAAACCCCGGGAGTTGTGCTTTTCTCACAATTGACAATCGTTGTCAGTCCGCTTGAACCTCTTGCTAATGTTGCATGCCCCAGCTGCCTTTAGAAAGAGCTTATAACCGGATTCTCATTCCTTATCGTCTCACCTCACGATATAAGGAGATATACATCGAAAATACTAATTAATATCACCTTGCTTATATATAACAGATGTCTAATGAAAACAACTCCTTCATTCTTAAGTCTATACTTGAAAGGAAATAAAAATTTGAATAACACCAACCATCTCGAATGCCACCGCAATCTGAGAATAGTTCTCAAGATGGTGGAAAAGTTGTATATCTTAGATGGCCCAGTCCTTACCGAGCCTGAAAGTAATTCTATTACTGCTCGCGAAGCACTGGAGAAACATAACGAGGATGCCTTTGAGGTAGCCTGCCTTATGAAAGCCACCATGTCTTCTGAACTTCAGAAGAACATGGAAGATATGGATGCTTATGACATGATCAAGCAACTGAAAGGCATGTTTTAGAAACAAGCCCGACAGGAGCGATATGACACCAGGAAACAGCTCATAAGCTGTAAAATGCTGGAAGGATCATGTATGAGTACTCATGTGCTAAAGATGAAAGGATACATTGACCAAATGAACAAACTTGGTTATTCCACAAAACCAACCTAGTTCTAATTGTCAAGTCTGGTGGTGTTAAGAAGCCCAATAACAAGAAAAGGAAACATAAGAGCAAAGGCAAAAGAAAAGTTGTTGTTGCTGCCAGAAATTCCACTAACAACAAACATGTTGCAAAACCTCACCTTCCTAGGAGCGACAGTGCTTTGAATGCAACCAAATGGGCACTGGAAGGGAAACTGTCCACAGTATCTAGCCAAGCTGAATATGAACAAGGCCAATAACATTGGCACTTCTTCCGATATTCTCATTTATGTTATCGAACTTTTCACTGTTTCTAGCAACACATGGGTATTTGATACCGGATGTGGTTACCACATCGTTAATGTCTTGCAAGAGCCTGAAAAGTGAAAGAAACTGAAACAAGGCCACCTGGAAACACATAGTTGGTAATAGAAAGAGAGTTTCAGTTCTTGCAACTGGAACAATTTTGTTTTTCATGTTCCCCTGGCCTTGTAGTCGCTTTAAATAACTGTTTATATGCATATGGTTTGACCAGAAACATTATTTCAGTTTCTTCACTGTTTGAACAAGGATTCAATTCAAGTACGTTTTAAATGGTTCTTTTGTTATAGCCTACTTGAATGATGTCTTTTATTTTGAGGCTAAACCTCGAAATGGTATTTATGAGATTGATGTTCAAACAAGTAGTAACATATATCATCTTTCTAAGCGTAACAAAGCTGACATAAATGAAACATATTTATGGCATTGCAGACTTGGCCACATAAGCAAGGCACGCATAAAATGGCTCCAGTCCAAGAGGATTCTTGAATCCACTAGACAAGACTCCTTTGATGATTGCGAATCTTGCTTAGCTGTCAAACTCACAAAGCACCCCTTCACCGATGTTGGTGAACGGGTCAATGGTTTTCTAGAACTCATTCACATGATGTATATGGCCCTTTCAGAACCATGACTAGAAACCATGACTAAAAACCAGCTTGATAGAATGATAAAAGTACTTCGCTCAGATCGAGGTGGTGAATATCTTATCTTTGACTTTCTCAGTAATCTAAAAGAGTGTGGAATAGTTTCACAACCCTCTCCACCTAGCACACCCCAACTTAATGGTGTGAGTGAAAGGTGAAATCGAACTCTACCTGATATGGTTCGATCGATGATGTATAGAACTAACTTGCCTCACTCCTTTTGGATCATGCTCTTATGACCGCTACCCGCATTGTCAATTTGACTCCGACTAAAAAGTAAACAAAACCTTCATATGAGATATGGCATGGGCGTAAACCCGATTTGGAATACCTTAGAGTATGGGGAAGTGATGCATACATCACAAGTGATTCTGATGACAAGCTCGATCCTCAAGGCGAAAAGGTTGTTTTCGTCGGATACTATAAAAGAAGCGAATATTATTTCTACTGATAGGACCGGTTTTGACTCCGAAACGATTGTGAACCGAACGTGTGACATGCGGAATCCGTACACGAACGTGACCGAACACACGAGACGTAATATAATCAGTGATTCTATTGAATGATATGAAATCGTACAAAGCACCTGAATCACGTGGAGTACTTTCTCTCTCTAGCTTCTCTCTCTAGATCTAGAGCTCTTCAAGTCTCCAAATGTGGCAAAAGTGCCAAAAGTTCTAAATCTAACACCTTAGACTCCTATTTATAGGCCAAGGATATAAGGGGGTTCTCCTTATTTACAATAATGCCACCTTGCCTTTCTGAACTAGATATTACAATATAAGCCTAGAATTAATCATTTTCAGCTACGATTTGAGATGACGGAGGCGATAGATATAAATGCACTAACAGACTCCCCCTTGGATATTGCCGCAGTCAATCTCAAACATTTAGTCAAACTCGTAGCATCTTGTCTTTCTCTCTCTCTCTGAGTCTTCTTGAAACTTTAACACGTCTTTAGCAACATAGACTCCTTCTTTCTTGAACAGAATCCCGATGGATCTGTCTCCAGTTTCAGCTCCCCCTTTCTGTAGACTTTTTTCTTCAGGCTCCCCCTTTCGTCAAGCTTCCGTGCTTTTGGGATCGACACCTGGCTTTTCAGTTACAAGCTCCTTCAGGATAGTTTCCTGGCTCTTTGAATGCACGCTTCCGTTTGCGTTGAGCTCGTCTTCAGACGCCCCCTTAGACTCAGCTGTCGAGATCGTAGTCTGGTACAACATCTGTAAATCTCAAACGTTTATAAGTAACACTGTTTTGAATGTCCAGGATTGAAAATCCTGGCTCTCTCAGCTTATGCTAAAATATTATTACAGTGAAAGCATTTTCGGATTGTCCAGGAATCGTGACCTGGCTCTATTAAACTTTCTAAATCAAGATCCTGGCTCTAAGATATAATAATATGAATATGTCCTAGATTACTTGATTCTCTCTCTCTCTCTCTATCAACAAACTTAAAAGATTTGGCAGTTTTAGCGAATAAAGATTGGAAACTGACTCTTTACAACAGATTTTAACAATCTAAGAATCCAAATCCCTCACATTTAATCATCCAAGTCCAAATTAATGACCTTGGAGATATCACAAACTGTTTTTGATTTTTTATTTTAAAACTTCAAGTTTCAAATTAATGAACTTGTTTATTTTTCAGAAACACGATCAGCGTACTTAGATTTTGAAACTCAGCTTCTCAGACATCGGTTGTCGAAAATAAAGCAGAAATCAAAATCTTTTTGTATTTTTCTGAAACATAAAGCAGTAAAGAAATATTTACAAACATATTTACAGACAATATTTTTGTTTGAGTTTGTGTCAGATGATCATATCAATTTATGACAAATCACTAGCACCGTTGAGCTTTAAACACTTTAAGTTCTAAATGATTCACTTAGATTGTCAGTATACTGATCCACTTAAATTTTCACACAAAGTTCAACTGTTTCGAGATACGGATTTAGTGTTTTAAAGACTTAACTTATTCGCGTGTCCCACCTCAGAATATACTCCCGTATCCAGATCCCAATATTCAGTCTTACAGGTGAGTATACCTAGATGATATCTGTAAAGGGTTAAATGCGAGACCATGAGAGCTCAGGCTATTGCTTCCGCAAAATTAGAGAGATGATGGTTCGACTTTTAGGTGTGTTCCCTTTAGAGAATCTTTTCTTCAACATCACATGATTAGCATTTTGCAATGTTTCATCATTTTTTATGCTGAGGGTGGTGCTTTTATTTCAAGCAAGCGAAAAGTATTATACGGGGACTAGGCCATTGCTTCCGCAAAATCAGAAGTCCCGGGATAATACCCCAGATATCACTAAGCATAAAGACCTAGTATCTCAGAAAGAGGGGTCTTTCAAACAAGATTTCTGGGGTTACCCATATATCCGAGAGATGTTCCCCACGAAATAAGTAAGTATGTGATATTTAGGTTTATATCTCGAAAACAATCTACTAAGCGTGTAAAAACCTACTGGCATATCATCAGTGAGACCGTTTATCACATTTTAACATTCCATTTCTTTAGCATACTGTGATTGTCTACTGATGTACTATCATTTTCTCTTTTTACACAAAAACTCAATTTTGAATTTTATCATGTTTTTGGCTTTTTCAAATTTTCTAATGTTTTTGGATTTTCTAACAATATTACTCCCCCTAAAATTCAAAACCATTTAAAGAAAATTTGACAACCTGATACTGATAGCTCTGTCTCGCCATCCATTTTCTGCTTCTCATGCACTGATTTTGCAGAAAATATAATGTACCGCCATGATTTACAACCCATTGATATTTTACAGTTTGAAAACCGTTTTTCAATCTTGTGAAATTAATCATGTTTGTTCAGCCGTGAGGATTTCGGCGTATTTAATCAACGTATTTTTTATTGTAATTTTTTATTTTTGACAAATTTTAAAAACAAACATATTTTTGTTTTTTCAAAATTTTGACAAACTAAAAACATATTTTTGGTTTTTAAATTTTTATTTTTTAGGGTTTTTGAAATATTGTTTATTTATATACAGAAACAAACAAACTCCCTGTTCAACAATCACAGGGTTCAGCAGCCTCCTCTTCCCGTGCCAGGCTGCTCCGACACTCCTCTTATTGACATTCAGAATTCTTCAGAAGCACCTGCACATTCAAATTACTCAATTACTTGAACAATTTAGCCCAGGTCTGTTTGACCTTAGGCATTTCAACATAATATACTTCATTCAACTTCGGAAAATCTTTGTCATTCTGTACAAAGACTTTGTCAATTTTGACTTCAACTTTTTCATCATTTAGCGAAGTGATTTGTTTCTTAACAGACCATGTTTGACCTTTTGGAGTCCCTCTTTTGTAAAAATGTGACTCTTTTTGAACATTTTGATTCTGAACAACAACTTTTGGTTTCCAAAACTGGTTTTGTTTTGTTGTATCAACTGTTGTTTTCCAACTTTGTGTTGTTCTAAGTCTGGGTGTCTCTGATTTCCAGGTTTTTTGTGAGTCAGCCTTTGACATTTTCGGCTTCCAAGTTTGCTTTGAATCAAACTTGGTTGACTTCTGATTCACAACATCAGACTTCTTTTTCGTTTCAACACCAACAGGTTTCAAATTTGGACACTTACGAGCAAGATGTCCTATTTGATCACATTTGAATGTTCTCTTGGACACATCTTTGACCTGTTGTTGTTGTTTTTTCTGAGCATAAAACTCTTCATTAGACTGTCGTCTAAATTAGAGTTCTTTCTCTTCTTCAGAACTTATTCCGTGAACAAAGTTCATCTTTTCTTGATAATTTGGTGTTACATTTCTTTTCCAATTCTGTTTCTTTTTATAACTCAACCCAGCCTTCATGTTTTTCTTTTTGTAACTAGGTTTGTTATAAAAAGTTTTCTGACCTTTTCCAGCAAATTTTGAAATTTCAGACTTTTGAATCTCTACCAGTTTGAAAACTTTGTTGATTTTATCTGAAATCACATTTTGAATTGGGAATTCATTATCCGAAAATAGTTTGTCTGATCCAATCATGGTATAGACCAATCCTTTTGAATCATCATTCACAACTTTTTCAGATTTTGAGTGTTTAAGATAACTATCATGAAAACTTCCCTCATTTTCATCTTGTGATCTAGACTTATCTGTTTTGGTAGACTCCTCTGCTAGAACACTTTCAACAACCTTACCGACCACCTCTGAATCACTGATGTCATCAGATTTGGTGTAAGTCACATCGATGTTGTCGAGTAACTGGTCAAGCATATTTATTGCTTTTTCCACCTTTTCGCCATCATAGAATGTATAATTATTCTCCAACGGTGGTGGAACCTGATGGTATTCAGACCCAATTCCCTTTTTGTTCTTTTCTGACTCTTTCCCATCGGGTGTGATGTTGAAAATACGTTCCAGAATGTATGAAGACACATGGTAACTTTGCAATTTATTGACCAGCTTTTCTTTATCTGCCAATTCTTGTTTAAGCTTAGCGACATCATCAATATATTGATTTAAAACCTTTTGTTTTCCTTCAAATCTGGCTTCAAGAAATTTAGTGTTTTTCTGACATGCACACAATCTATCATCTAAACTTTTGACTTTACTTTTCAAAGTTTCATATGCTTCTTTTACAGTATGATATGACAATTTCATTCCATCATATTCCTTTTGCAACTCTTGAATTGTTTTATCTTTTGGATACATTCGTTGCAAACAGCTGAACATTTTTCTTTTAATATTTTATTTTCTTTTTCAGGATCATCACATCTTTGTTTCAGCTTTTCATTTTCTTGTTTCAAAAACTTTTCATTTTCAATCATTTTGTGACATTTATCTTTGAAAATCTTTTCTATTTTAGTGAATTCTATGTCTCTTATTTTAAGTTTTTCATCCTTTTCAGTACAAGCACTGCATGTTTCCATGCATTTCTTGCACTGTTGTTCAGCTTTATTATTATTTTGATCAGAAGTATCAGTTTGAGTAGTTACCTCAGTGATTGGCACTGTGGTTTCGTTTGCTTGTTGAGTCTGTTCTTCTTCAAACACCTGTTGTTTCTCTCCAACAGCTTCCTCAGCTTTCTCATCAGCTTTCTTCACCTCATTTATCAGCTTCTTACTCTCATTCACAATCTCCTCAACCGTCTTCTTCTTCTTCTCCAAACTGGCATATATCACCTTCCTAATGCCTCTTCAACCTTCTCCTTGTACCTTGGAATCTCCACAAGGCCTTTGCACCAAACACTTACAGTAGGTATAACAACAACTAATGCTTCAAGGTCAACCTTCTTAGGATCAACCGTCGGGTTTCCTTGAGGATCAACGTAACATTCCTTTTCTTTGCTCCACCTGCCTGCTAGTGTTGCTTCTTTGTAAGCATCATACACATCATCCAGTCTAAGACGAGCTTGTCTTTCTTCATGACTTTGTTTTATCTCAGCAACCATTGCTTTGCCTTTTCCAACTACTTTGTCATGTTGACTCCAATCATACCCTTCATCATCATGAATTATGAATCTGGGTCTTTCTGTCTCATCGAAGTATTCATTCCAGTCAAAATTTTCAAACATAGATTTTTTAGATCTTTCATATTCTAAGCTAGCTTCACTTTGATCACGTAGTGACAAAACAGCTCTCTTCTCTTTAGAAGATCCTTCTTCAATCTGCTTTCTAGTTGGCTGCTCATTATTCTTATGATAAATCACCTTTTTGTAGCAATCTTCATAGAAAGGATTCACACTATCATCGGCTTTGTTGTTTGTGCATTCTCTCTTGAAGTGCCCTTTTTGTTTACACTTGAAACAAGTGACTTTGTTCTTGTCGAAACCTATCTTCATTTCCGGGACTTCCAAACACCTCTTGCCAGTTATCTCCATGAATCTTTGAGCTCTTCGGATGACACTTGCCATGCACCAACGAATGTCCATGAGTTCCATCTCTTCTGGATCAACTTGATCGTAATCCTCCTTTGTTATGTTTGGATTTCATATCTTACCTGCAATTAAACCTTCATAAGATACCAGAATAGAGGCTAAGAAGCTCATGTGCTGTTGAGCAAACTCATTGTTCAGAAGTGGATAATTTTTCCAATCCAGGTTTGAATTAGATTTTGACGATCCGGATGCGGATGAAGAATGATATCCTGGATCATAACTTGAAGATTTGTTCTTTGGCGAATCACCAGTCTTTTCTACACTATAACCAGTTTTGATCCTTGGAGATTCATTGTTTTGTAGCATCCCTCTGCGATAGTACAAACCAACATTCTGTTGATAACTAGAGCTCGACACCTTGTTTTGTTTTTGCATCAACAGATCATGTCCCTCTATCTTTTCAATCAGATTGTCTAATGTCATATCATCAAATTTATCATCATTTTTCAACACAATCACATAGGTTTTCCAATCTTCCTCATGTGGTAATGCCTCAACAAGTTAATCCACCATCTCTTCTCTCTCTTTGTGGATTCCAAACCTTTCCATTTCAATCTTCAGATGACAAAATCGTTCTATCATTTGACGAACAGTTTCATTCTTCATGCAACTAAACAAGTCAAACTCTTTCTTCAACAGTGATATTTTGTTTTTCTTGATATCTTTTCCACCTTCAGCTTTCAACTTTAACACTTCCCAAATTGATTTAGACGTTTCACCATGCTGAAGTAGTGAAAAAATATCCTCTCTGATAGATTGTTGAAGTAGAGTTTTCATTCTTAATTCACTTAAATGTTCCTTTTTATCATCAGCTGTGAAATCTTTAAGTGTGATTAATTCACGTTTTTCATTTCTTGGTTTTTCATATCCTTTTGTTAAACAAATCCAGCTATATATGCATAAGCTTGAACCCAGTTTTCAAATCTTTCATACCACCAGTGGTAATCTTCGATATTCATGAGCTTTGGTGGTCTCTGATGATTTCCGTACACGTTATCATGATTCAAACTCTTAGATATCACGATTGTAGCATTCTTTGGTGTCACTGGAGTATCTTCTGACGTAAATGCGTTATAGAACGTGTTATAAAACTCTTCGCCAATTTCCGACATCTTCGAAATGCTTCTTGAATTTTTCGTTCCTTAGATTTTTGCTTCGTTTATCACTTCGAATCACATGAATCACGTACAAACATGGCCAGTTTAAAAATTATCAAACACCTGAATCGGACGAGTATCCGATTGAGTGAGAGTCAAACAAAGTCAACAGTATAACAATCGGGTGACTTTGAATCGGTTGGCACTCCGAACGACTTGCTGTTCGATTGAATGCACTAGACGACAAAATGTATATGTTGACCGAACGAGTAGGGTGCTGGTCGATCGGACATGATACTGATCGATCGGACATAATGCTGGTCGATCGGACAGGTTGCTGGTCGATCGGACAGGGTGCTGGTCGATCGGACAGGATGCTCGTCGATCGGACGGTATGCTGATCGATCGGACAGTGTGTTGTACAACAATGAACTTTGAATTTCAAAAAGAAATCACATGCAATCTGACAAACTCACATGCACTTTTAATTCAAATGGCCGACATACAAATTTAATATCCGATGACTTCACAAATTTCAATATGCTCAATGTCAGTTCACATGCAATCTTAATATCAAACAATTAAAGTTGGCCGACAATCTTAATTCACATTATTATTCAATTGGACCTCAAATAGAAATGACAGTCAACAATCAATTTAATTGAACCGATTACTCAAATCACATGGGCTGACACAAGCTATTAATGTTCTGTTAATAATGTTGACAAAATAGCTTGATCGATTGGGATGCGTGAAATGAGTTGCCGACCGTGCGGGTGGGATGCCAGCCGATCGGTTGGAATGCTAGCCGTTCGGGCAGCTGTCCGTTCGGGCAGCTGTCCGTTCGGTTAGGTCAACAGGTCAATGTCTTTAATGAATTGAAGTGATGATGCTGACCGATCGGTTGGCAAGTCAACAGGTCAACAACTTAAATGAAATTCAGTGATATGTGGGACAATGGATCGGACTGCTGTCCATTCGGTCAGCAGTCAACAAGTCAAAGGCTTTAATGAAATGTAATGAAAATAATGAAACTTTGGTTCGGACATCTAGCCGTTCGGTCAGCTGTCCGATCGGCTAACACCAAGATGAACACTCACAGCAACAGTTAACATTTTCATACTTTTTCCAACAGAAAATTCTAAATTTCTCCCAAACGGCTTGGAATTTAGATCTGAAAATTTGTAGGCTTTTAGATCACGTATTTTCGCACATCATATCCAAAAATTATTAATTTTGAACCGTCAAAACTCGTGTAATTTGACGATTTTTAGTTAAAAACGTGAAGATATGAAAAAGAGGAAGAAATAGATCAAATCTGTATGAATTTGGCTCTGAATCTGCTGAATTCGTGTGCGTAATTGTGTGTTTGATCCGTGCAATCGAGCTCCTGCTCTGATACCACTTGATAGGACCGGTTTTGACTCCGAAACGATTGCGAACTGAACGTGTGACGTGCGGAATCCGTACACGAACGTGACCGAACACACGAGACGTAATATAATCAGTGATTCTATTGAATGATATGAAATCGTACAAAGCACCTAAATCACGTGGAGCACTTTCTCTCTCTAGCTTCTCTCTCTAGATCTAGAGCTCTTCAAGTCGTTAAATGTGGCAAAAGTGCCAAAAGTTCTAAATCTAACACCTTAGACTCCTATTTATAGGCCAAGGATATAAGGGGGTTCTCCTTATTTACAATAAGCCACCTTGCCTTTCTAAACTAGATATTACAATATAAGCCTAGAATTAATCATTTTCAGCTACGATTTGAGATGACGGAGGCAATAGACATAAATGCACTAACATCTACCATCCTGATGCAAACGAGATTTCCATCAAACGGAAGGGACACTTTCTCGAGGAAGAACTTCTTAATCGAGAAACTGGAAATGATGTAGTTGATCTTGAAGAAATTCAAGAACCACAAACAACCTCTGATGTAGTCGGACTGTCTGATCAACAAGTAGTTGTTGCCAATGAATCAGACATAAAACACAAGCGTTTACAGAAGTAGTAGAATTCACAAGAATCTGATAGATGTCTATGGCGTCTAAAAGGTCCCGAAGTCTTATGAGTAGCTGAGTCTAACGACGAACCTGCTAACTACAAATCTGCAATCTTAGATTCAGAATCTGAGAAATGGCAAGAAGCCATGAACGTCGAGATGCAATCTATGCATGACAATCAAGTATGGGACTTGGTTGAGCTGCCCCCCGAATCTCGGGCAATAAGAAGCAAATGGATTTTCAAGAGAAAAACCGATATGCATGGAAATGTGCACACCTATAAAGCACGGCTAGTTGCGAAGGGTTTCATTCGAACTCAAAGTATTGACTATAATGAGACCTTCTCACTCGTTGCTATGATTAAATCAATCAGGATATTGCTTGCCATAATTGCGTACTGTGATTACGAAATATGGCAAATGGATGTTAAAACCTCCTTTCTTAATAGACATCTCTCTGAAGATGTCTCTGTGGTTCGGCCAGAAGGTTTCGTCGATCCTAAATATCCAAGTAAGGTGTGCAAACCCAATAAGTCCATTTATGGACTAAAGCAAGCATCTTGTAGCTGGAATCTTCATTTTGACCAGAACATCAAAGAGTTTGGTTTTGTCAAGAATGAAGATGAGGCTTGTGTTTACAGAAAGGTTAGTGGGAGCACCATATCATTCCTCATCCTATATGTGGATGATATACTTATCATTGGAAATAACATCCCTATGCTTAACGAAGTTAAACACTTTTTGGGATCTTGTTTCGCAATGAAAGATCTTGGAGAAGCTGCTTACATTCTAGGAATGAAGATCCATAGGGATAGATCTAAGCGGCTTCTAGGGCTAAGTCAAATAACGTACATAGACAAAAAAAATGTTGACACGCTTCAGGATGGGAAACTCCAAGAAAGGAAGTGTTCCTATAACTAAAGGAAACCGTGTTGAACAAATCGCAATCTCCTTCAACGGACATTGAAATTAAGCAAATGAAAGTAGTTCCATATGCTTCAGCGATTGGTTCAATCATATATGCTATGTACTAGACTTAACGTCTCGTATGCTTTAAGCATAACCAGTCGTTTTCAGCATAGTCCTAGCATTGACCATTGGACTGCAGTAAAGAACATTCTGACGTACTTGGGAAGAACCAAGGATATGTTCTTGGTGTTTGGAGGAGTGGAAGAGGAGCTTACTGAAAGGTTTTACACTGATGCTGTCTTCCAAAGTGACCAAGATAATTCTCGCTCACAATTAGGATTCGTATTCACTCTCAATGCAGGGGCTATCTATTGGAAAAGCTCCAAACAAAGATTAGTGGCGGATTCAGCCACCGAATCCGAATGTATAGTTGCATCAGATGCTGCGGAAGAATCTGCTTAGATGAAGTAGTTCATCAACGACCTCGATGTGGTTTCAAGTATTCAGAAACCGATCTAGGTATTCTGTGATAACACAGGAATAATTGCTCAAACCAAGGAGCCCGGATCACAGGGTTAAGTACATTCTAAGAAAGTTCCACTATATACGGGAAATACTGGAACGAGGAGACATCTTAACAAGCAAAATAGACACAGATCAAAACTTAGCAGACCCGTTCACTAGACCGATGTCTCAGGACAAGCATGGGAATGCTATCAGTCTTAGATTGGATAACCATTTGTTTTGATTTAGTATTTGGATGTACGAACATTCAAACAATTGTATCTTTTGAATTCACCTTTGATATACTGGCTAAATGCAAAGTTTGAATCTTACAACCGTGTTCGATTTTGATACGTTTAATCCATGAATCTTGTATTCTAAATTATCCATAGTCGGTCAGACTCGTGGGAACGACTCTGAATTAAGACTATTCTGACTTTGGACTCAAGGAGTTGACTTCCAGACTCACAAACCTCATTATGAATGACGTTGGATGTAACTCGCATCAAATCATCTTCATGGATCATGGTCATAAGATGTATTTGATTTAGGTATACTCATTTAGTATCCTCTGACCTAAGATACATATTAGAACTTTTGTTTACTAAAGACTATTCTTTGATCAGTGTCCAACGCAGTCGCATAACTGCCAGTCATAAAGGCATTGGTTGGGAGTGGTTCTAAAGTTCAGTGGGAGTTGTATGTAGTTAAGATGGGATTATGTACTCTTACATTATATGTAACCGTTAGACATCTGGGAGCCCTCGTTGATTCAAACTGGTGAAGTGTAAGGCCTTACCCAAACTTACTGTGTGTTTGATTGGACCACTTTGATTCTATGTACAAGAACGATAATGATTGAACGCCATGTGAGATTGAATCCGATCCATGTCTCATTGTTCAATTGATGTCTTTTACAGAAATGATAGATGACGAGAATTGCCATAAGTCTACTGTCTTCATGTAGCAAGCTGTTGCTAAAAAGAAGATACCTTGGTTAATGACTTTAAAGTGTCATGACCTGTTGGGGGCAGCTATGTGTAGCTAGAACACCGCTGGCTGTCTGCGTTGAGATCTTATCAGAGACCGTCCAAGTGGGAGCTGTTGGATATTATGTCCGGTTCGATAAGTCAACGCTGCCGACCGGGTCTTGACCCGTAAGAGTTACACCTTGGGCAGCGAACTAAAAATCCACTTAATCTGTTTAACTGGTGATTACGAACAACATACAAGACTGATCATAATTATATTTATGATCATAAGCGGGTATTAACTGAGAGACGGGTACATGGACCGAGTGACACGGGTATTCTCACCAATTGCCACTTGTCGCGCACCAAACCTTTGGCCAATTACAACACATGCAATTTTGCATGAGTGCCACTTGGCTTGCATGCAAGAAGGTCCATGTCTTTGAAGTTGTGGGTCTTGCATTTTAAAAGGGTTGGATGAACAAATGTAGAACATAAAATGCTCACAACAACACCACATACACAACCGGCCACCGCCGTGGGCCGCCGTCGCCGCCCACGCCTCCGCCGTCCCGCCGCTGACTGCTACTTTCCGCCGCTTCCAGCCGCCACCTGTCGCCGCTGTTTGCCGCGGTTGGCCACCGCCGCTGTTTGCAACCTCCTTCGTCACGTTTCGTTGGTTCGTTTACTAGCACTTGTTCGTTGAACCTCGGTGTCTCGATCGGTTAGTCATTAACCGAGGTATATATTTCTCATCGGTAGTTAAATATATTTTACTGTGCTCGTATTTGCATGTAACCGGATCCTGTCAGGTTTCGTTTTGTTGATCATTAGTTTATATTTCCGCTGCGTTTTATTAATTAACTTGCTTAATTAATTAACTATTATTTATTGAACCGGGTTTTTGATAAATAAATTTTTAACCGATCACCACGGAAACCCAACCGGAATTGTGAAACTGTGCACCGTCATATACAAATATGAAATATGTCATCTTCCTCTATGTCGAGGCTTGATTAAAACGTTGAAGCAAGTTGAGCTCTTAGTTGTTGAACATATAAATGGCACATATATGTTAAATTAACTATTATATCAAATAAATTGTGTCACCTTGTTCAGCTACATAATTAGTGTTAATAACCAAAATCATAACTATAACCAACAAAGCTATCAAATATGTATACCTTTCCACCTTTATCAGCTTCACAAAGACTATAACCCTCAAAAGTAAAAAATTTAAACCAGGTGTGCTCTATTAAATAAAAATATAAACCAAGCAAGCTAAACCCTAAAATTAAGAAGATTCAAACTCATAAACAATCAAAAGCAATAATATTTTCTTGCAACAAACAACAAAAAAAGATTAACACATACAACTACACATAATCAGACTACGAATTGACACCCTAAACGACAAAATTAAAAGACGAATACGCTGTAATAATTTGCCAGCAAAAATTGATCTTATTCCGACCGTCGGCCCCCGGCCCCATCCGAGAAAAAAGCTGTGAAGAAGGAAGAAAGTGGCTTGGTTGTTGTTTCATGCTTGAGGATGGGTAGAGATGGAGTTGGGAAGAATCGTATCATTGAAGGAGTGATGATAAGAGTCTTCAGTTGATTTAAATCATCAAACCTAATTGATTATATTAATAATTATTCCCTCCGTTTTAATCATCAATTGTCGTTTCAATTTACATTGTCATCAATTGACGTTTCAATTTACATTGTCATCAATTGACGTTTCAATTTACACTGAGTGTTGGTCTGAAGTTTTCGTTGTGCAAGAATCATGTAGGCAACAGACACTGAATTAAGGGCAAATTTAGGAGAAAGAGATGAAAAAATTGGAAAAAGGCATGACTATTAGGCTACAGATTGTAATGGAAATTACATTATGTCTCTATATACTTGTAAAGATAAAGATATGTAGATTCTAACAACAATATTAAAATAACAACAAACTAATAGTTGGTAATCTACTACTATAATAAAAGAAACCAAGTTTTGGACACGTGTCATTCATTGAAGGTATCCCCAAATCTATATTTATTTTATATTAACTAAATAAATAATAAATAATAAATTAATATTAAATCTTATCATAATTTAATAAAATATTATCCTCATATCTAAATTGTTAATTTAATTTATTTTTAAAACAAATACATCTCTTTCCTACTTATCTTATATTAAATATATAAATAATAAATTAATATTAAATGTTATCCTAATTTATTAAAAATATAACTTTTTAATAATTTGTATACAAAATTATATTTATTCCACACGTGTAAAATTCGGGGTTTTAAAAAAATATAACTTTTTTATTATTTACTATATAAAATTACATTTATATAACCTGTGTAATACACGAAATATTTAAAGATATAACTTTTTATCATTTGCTATGTAAAATTAGATTTATTCAACACGTGTAATACACGAGGTTTTTAAGGATATAATGTTTTTTATTATTTGGTATATTTTTCAACCCAACTATACACGGGTTTTCTAAGATATGACGTTTTTAGCATTTAATATACAAAATTACATTTATTTAATATGTGTAATAGACATGGTTTTTAAAGATATAACTCTTTTTCAGATCTATTCAACACGTGTAACATACGGGGTTTTTAAGGATGTAACTTTTTTTATTATTTGGTAGATTTATTCAACCCGATTATACACGGGTTTTTTTAACGATACGGTGTTTTTAGTATTTAGTATACAAAATTACATTTATTTAATCTGTGTAATAAACATGGTTTTTAAAGATATAATTTTTTTATTATTTGATATATAAAATTACATATATTTAACCCGTACATACTAGGTTCATAAAAATATTTTTTTTTTGAAAAGAGGGGTTCATAAAAATATAACTTTTTATTATTCAATATATAAAATTACATTTATTCAACCCGTGTAATATACGGGGTTCTAACCTAGTTCGTAATATGCAAATTCTAACAAAAATATTAAAATAACAACTAATAGAAAGATATAGACATTCATAGCCGGACCCGACCCGACCCGGTTCAATACTATATCCGATTATCATCGTCTAAACAACCCAAATATCTAGCTAACGACTTGACCTGTCAACGACTGATTCCAAAATCAACTCATACTCGATAACTTCTTCAAAGCCAAGGTATCCAATTTCAATCTACTTTCAATTTCGTATTAATCTTATGAATTTTTCATGTTTTGATCTGCATATACCTTCAATTCATAGGGTTTTCATCCGCAATTGCTTCAGTTTGGTTAGTTTATGTTAATTAGTCGGTGTTTGTGATTCTGAACACCTAGAAGAAAATTGTGGTGTAATTCTTCATCGATAGCCTTATTAGTGATGAAAACTGGATAGTAAACTTCATTGATGATTGAAATTTGATTGTTTTAATGTTATGATAGTATAAGGTGTATTGATAAATACCCCCAATTCAAGTTTTAGGGTTTAAACTTTGAAAGTTTTTTTTTTTTTTTTTTTTGGGGGGGGGGGGGGGGGGTGATATATGAGATGATACATTTGTTGTTGATTCCCTTTTTTGCAGATGGAGGAGCACCTAAGTTTACGTGTTGATCCTGATGAAAAATCTGAGGCTCATGGTGTAGAAGAGTCGTTGATTCAATCAGTTGAATGTCGAATCTGCCAGGAGGAAGATATCATCGAAAACGTGGAAGTTCCTTGTGCTTGCAGTGGCAGCCTCAAGGTAACATTTCTTATATTAATAAATTTTATGCTGGTTTTCGTAATATACGTCAAACCTGGATGTATGCATTGTTATAGTAGTTAGAAACCGGGATGGTAGTAGATATATTCTCTTTGGCGGAGGTTTCAGGTTCGAATCCAGCTTTCACTGGCTTCTACCTTTAACCCCTTGAAGCCCACTTGCCCAGCGCAAACTGCATTTTACCTGATACTATTCGTTGACAGGGTATTGGTGGGGTCCCTTAGTTTTCTGGTAACGGGTTCTCACGGCCACAAAATACAAAGTATAAGATAACTAACTTGTGTGTTGTGTATATAAGATTTGGGAAAATAATGCCCCAAGTTTCTGTCTCTCCTTTCATAATAAAATAAGAAGCTAGACTTATGCTCCCATGTAAGCGTTACCTGTGTCTTGTATTCTGGGCATAAATCATGCTAATACTAAAGTACTCACATTTTGCAGTTTGCTCATAGGAAATGCGTTCAACGATGGTGCAATGAGAAAAGAGACATAGTTTGTGAAATCTGTCGTCAGGTATCTCAAATGCCTGCTTTCTTCTTGTTTAATTTAATAGCAGATTTTGTATGTAAGTTTTCGTGTTTAACTGTGTCTCCTTATATTGAGACGTATATCGCTAGTTTCTCGTTATCCTCATTGGGAATATTGTCGGTAGTGAATTATTTCCATAGGTTTTAGACGAATTCCCAGTAGTATTCTTAATGTAACTCAGACATATAAACGGCTGACGTGTTGGAAAAATCTTCATTCGACAGCCTTACAAACCTGGTTACACTGCTCCCCCACCTCAATCTGATGACACCCTCATTGATATCAGGCATGTTATTCACTTATTCTATTATTCTCATTACAAATAACTTGATGGCATCAATTTGATTAGCCAAACATGGTTTCCATTGCAGTGATCCTCGAGTCTCGGCTATGTCAGCTGCTGAACAGCAACGACTTATTGAGTCGGACTATGATGAGTATGAAGACAGCGGTGCCAGTAGTGCCTCTCTTTGTCGCTCAGCTGCCATCATCGTATGCCATCAGTTTTTATTTTACAGTACGCCTAGGGTTTGAGTAGGGGTGTGAATTTTTGACACGATGCGAATCTAACATTTATTCGTGGTTTGGGTTTAGTATAAACATGTTCAGGTCAGTTTTGGGCTAAACGGGTCGTGTTCCGATCGCTTGACGGTTTCGTGAGTTGACCCGTATACTTAAAAAAATCATGTTTTATATCATAAACTGATTATCTTATCCCAAAACTGTAAACATAAAAAAAAATGCGCATCAGGTTTTATAGTTTAAACATAATTATTTTATATACATTTGTATTTTTGGTTGTAAATCTGTAATTTTATAGTATTAACGATTTAGGGGTCCTAAACGGGTCGTGTTCAACCCAACCTGAACCCGAAAATTTTAGACGAACCCGAACACGAGCCGAACCCGAAAATCGTGTCATACATATGAACCCGAACACGGCCCGAATATTCGTGGATTGATCCGAACACGACCCGTCCAACCCGAATTTGTTTTTTTTTTTTTTTTTTTTTGTAAGTTGCTACATTAAAATTAAAAATTATATAAAAACACAAATGTATATAATACAATTACATTATAATTATAGAATTTTATGTGTTTTAAGTAATAATTATGGCATAAAATACACCCAATTTAATTTATGACATAAAAATGTTGTACAAAAATATAATATAATATTAATGGGTTGAACGGGTCAACCTGTCAACCTGACTAGGTTGACCTGAACCCGACCTGTTTAGCTAAACGGGGTCGCGGGTTCAACCTGAAACTGACCCGAACCCATTTAGACTAAACCCAAACCCAGAAATTCGTGTTAGGTTCGTGTCGTGTTTCGGGTCCTATCAGAAATTCACTCCCCTAATTAACATGCACACAAAAGATGAAATAATATTCCGTGTTTTAACGGTGTTGGTTCAACCCACTAACCCACGAACACGACCCATTTAACGCCTCTAGGTTTGAGTAATCATCTGGAATTCTTACATTTTTTACTGTTCTACATTTTTTTGGGGCAGTTGATGGCTTTTCTGCTATTAAGGCATTCTCTCAGTATCGGAGATGATGATAGTGATGATGATGATCCTTCTGTCATTTTTGCTGTAAGTCGACTTCATCGCAGCAATTTTTATCTGCTCAATAAAACTTATCTATACACATTTAATAATGTTTAAGGAATGTGATTGACGAGTTGTATATTATTCACAGCTTTTTCTGCTTCGGGCAGCTGAGTTTCTTCTTCCTTGCTACATATTGGTCTGGGCAATCGGTATATTTCAACGCTGCAGACAAACACAGGTATGATTCAATGATGTTTGCTAGTTAATGTGTTCATATTTTGTTTTTGGTTTTTGATAGCTAACTTTATCATTTTACCCGTATGACCCATTATCAATAAAATGCTACCCAGATCGACCCTCGTTTGTAATGGGTTGCAATTTGCCGATTTCCACCTTTAAGCTATCTTTATTAATTTAGCCGTTGTTGACCCATTATCAATATAATGCTACCCAGGTCGACCATTTCTTATATACACGGTTTGCAATTTCCACCTTTATAGGCTATGCAGTTAACGCGGTAAAAACCGGATATTGGGTTAAGGATGGATATTTGAGATATAGGTTATCGCGGTGGGATATCGGTAATTTTAATATCATGCGAATTTATATATATATAGCAAGTTAACACTAACAGTTCAGTATACCCTCCTACCATTAATAAATTAACCTTTTGCAACTTGCAAAACACTAACAATTGTAACATATAACAGTAACAATTAAGACTTAAAACACCAATAGCAACAATAAGAAGAAAGACGAATGGTAGAACTAAGAAAAAAGGTACTGATATCAGGAAAATCGGTGATATATCGGTCAATATCGCCGATAATATTGGTACCGATATTTGACACCGATATTTTACATGGGGACCACTGATAAGCGATATATTGGTGATATATCATTGATATAACTGCATTGCCCGTTATCAATAAAATGCTACCCAGATTGACTCTCTTTGGTATACATGGGTTGCAATTGCCAGCTTTAAGTGATCTTTATTAGAGCGAATTGCAAATTTTGTACTTTATCTTTATATCAGATTTCAGACGGTGTCCCTTGTCTTTAAAATTGATGGGTTTTGTACTCTATGTTTCAAATTGTTGCATGGTTTATCCTTTAGGGTTAACTCAGTTTCTTTTTAACGTTAAATAAGATCATGTCATGTGCACGACACATGAGGGTACTTTTATAATTTTACCTGTTTAAATAAAAAAACTAAAAATAAAATATATATATACCCAAAACACACTCTCTCTCAACACACTTTCTCTCTCTAAACACACACTCTCTCTACTCTAATTCTGTAAGACCATGTGTAGTGGAAGACACAAATAATGTCCTCACCCTTGGGCGTTTTGCGCCATGTAGCAGTCCAGTCAGCAATGGGGCATTATGGGGCATTATGTTAAAAGGGGTGTAATAGAATTAAATTAAAAAAAAAACCATCAAAAAAATATATTGGACAAACATGTAAAACACTACCGGTGAGTGGTCAAAAGAAATGAACAAAGGCGTGCAAAAAAGAACGCTGGCAATTTTTTTGTAAAAAACGTCCAAAAACCCCCCATTACGGGTGGTCTAAATCTAAACATCTACAAATCTAAGAGGGAATCCAATCCAAAACGTAACGTTTCCCCCAATCTCCCACCCAAAGGATCTGTTGAATCTACACATGGAGATCAAAGAAATTTGAGAGGTGAATGGAATTCGTCTAATTGAGAGTCGGGAACTAGGTATTGAACGGTTGTTGGCGATGGCGCCGTGTTGGCGGTTGTAGGTGGTTGTGGGTGGTGAAGGCTGATTCCAAAAGGCGAAATGTCAGTCCGTATCTCGCTCTCTGGACAACAAAAATGGGTTCCAATTGCATCTTTTAGCTAAACCCATTTTGTTACTTAAATTTGTTATGTGTGTTTTTGAATTAAGTTCAGGGGTTTTTGTTTTCTGATGGGAATTTTTAATTTTGTGTTGTTTTTTTGAATCCTGGATATAAGGATTTGGGTATGTGAACTGATTATTGAAAATTTTGGGGATTTTTTTAACAAAATAAAAAGTGAACTATTTACCATTAATGGCCGATGGATTAACAATTAGGACACTTGCATGTGAACTGATTATTGTCGAAGAAATGAAGTCACTGATGGCCGAAGTTGAAGTCTGGAGAGAGAGAGAGAGAGAGAGAGAGGGAGGGGACGGGAGGGGGAGAATAAGTTTTATATATATTATATTTTTTTATTTTTATATTATTTACACAATAGTCTCTGGAAACATGAAATGGCAAATATCAATAAAATGCTACTCGGGTCGACCATTGTATAAATTGTTTGCAATTTCCACCCTTATAGGTAGTTTATAAAGGTGGCAATTGCAATCCATGTATAGAAACAAGGGTCGATCTGGGTTGCATTTTATTGATAACCGGTGAAACGGGTTAATAATAAAGTTACCATAATGATGGCAATTGCAACCCATGTATAAAAAGAGGGTCGAATTGGGTGGCAATTTTGTTGATAACGGGACAAACGGGTAAAATAATAAAGTTAGCAATAAAGGCGGAGATTGCAACCTATAGGTGAAAGAGGGTGATTTTGTTGATAAGTGATAACGGGTCAAACGGGTAAAACATTAAATTTAGATGCAAAGGGAACATGTTACATGGGTCATGAGTTGTCAAAAGGGTCTTTAAATGCTTACCTCAAATCATTTCTATTTTAAGAAATTATATAATCATCTTAATCATATAGTTGTGTAAAATCATATTTAATATAATACTATCAACAAATTTAAAAATTTGAAAAAAAGGTATTGGTGGGTTTATCAAACCTTTTTCTAAAACCAAACATAGAAAGCAATATGTTCTGACCTGAACCCATTACCCGCCCCACCCATTTTGCCACCCAGAGATTTTCATTTTAATACACTAATTATGGTATTATGTTGATAAATAAATATGAACTTTTGGACCAATTAGTGTTGCTGGGTCAACCCAAGTTTATTTGACCCGGCCGGATCATTTTGCAACCTCTTGTTTCTTAATGTTATAAAACTGCGCCATGAGCTTCCTGAATTCGTTAAATAGACAATTTTTAACCAAACCATTTTCATGAATAAAAACAGGAAGATGAATCTCTGGCGGCAGCCAATGTTCCATTCATGACTCAGGCCGAACAACACAGAGGGTTGAATGTCACCGTTGCACCAGGACCCGTCGTGGCTCCAACACCCACACCCACACCGCCAGTAATCTCCACCCATGATACTATTCAATAGCATATATATTTGTATCTATATGAAATTTGAGATGTTATTGCCCGCGTGTGAGTTGTGTGTTACGGGCTACCAGAAACCTTTTTACCAACCTGATTCTTTTCGTGTATCGAATTTGTACATATTTATTTGTTATTATAAATATGAGATATAAATGGGACCCACATTGGAATAGTATGGTTATATAGGGAAAGAAAGAAAAGCATAAAGCAGAAATTGAGCTCAAGAAACCATGACTGGTTTATGGATATAAGAGCTTGAATTCTAAAGTTGATAAAGCAAACTCTTGGTGGTTAGATGTTTCTATTCTATCAGTATCAGCTTTTCCTTTATCTAGCTTTCTTGCATCTGTTGCAATCTCCAATAGCTTTAGCAGCCAACCCATCCCTCATCTTAGTTCCACATAATTTGAATTTTTCATCACATTTTTCACAAATTTTTATCACATTAGTGATATATATTTTTTATTTTTTTTCCTTACATTCAACAAAATTATAAATTTCTACTAGTCCATCATTAGAGAATGTGAGAAGAATTCCCATTTACAAAAAAAATATAAGTGTTGTCAAGCTTAACTTATAGTTAGACCTTACGTAGTGGGCGGCATGTGAGGGGCGGTATGCCCTCATAGCGCCGGCATAGCGCCGGCACACCGCCACGGAGGGCGCGATCGATCAAAAAAATGGAGGCGGCGCGATGTGTATAGCGCGGAGAAGAAGGCGTTATGTATGTGTGTGTTTGAATTTTTTTTTTTTTTTCTTTTTTCTGCTCTGTTTTTGTGTTTGTGTTTGTGTTTTTGTTTGTGTTTGTGTTTGTGTTTGTTTTTGTGTTTTTGTTTGTGTTTGTGTTTTTTTTTTTGCAGGTACATCGAAGAAGAAGAAGGAAGACAATGGAAGAAAAGAATTTACAGTTTGGTCCCTGCATTTTTTTTTTTTTTTTTGTTACTGTAATTTTTTTTTTAAAGTTTGGTCCCTGCATTTTTTCTTTTTTTTTTTAAAGTTTGGTCCCTGAATTTACAAAAGGAAAGGATCGATAAAAAATATAATCTTTGAAGTGTTTTTTTTTTTTTTTTTTTAGTGTAACCGTTTTTTTTTTTTTTTTTTTTTTTTAGTGTAACCGTTTTTTTTTTTTTTTTTAAGTGTAATGTTTTTATTTTTATTTTAGTGTAATGTTTTTTAATTTAATGAAATGAATTTTAATTTTATAAAGTTAGAAAATAATTATAAAAAATTAGAAATTAATAATTGAGTAATGATTAGACAGGGGCTTTATGACTACGGGCTTAATATGCATAAGGCCCCATAACGCCCCACGCTGACGTGGCGCGCCACGTGTCGCATAACGCCCACAAAGGGGCGTTATGACTACACATGGCCTTAGCGTTTGGATTCACGTTTTGATATGATTATCTTATTATTGCGATAAGGACTATTTGGGTATATTCGAGTCATAGTCGTTTTGGATAGTAATTTACTTTTTTAGCCATAGATAACTAGTTACGATAATGCTGTTCATCTGCAGATAAAGTAAAATTACTAATATAACCTATGTCATAACCTAATTTGATAGACTTTTACTCCTAATTCACAAATGTGGTATCCATCAACTTATTTTTCATATTCTTAAATAAGAAGAATTTACAAACGCTTAATGTCTGATTATCTGATTAATACAACTTTAAATGTCGGACACACATCTACACGTTATCCTTTGCAATTCATTTTATCCAAAAACACAAAGCTTTGTGCACATAATACCCCATCAATTACTTTGCAAAGAAGTTGAGATCAAGATTGAAGATGAGATCATCAACAAGTTACACATTTGATAAAGATTCCAAGATTGGTTTTCCAACTTACTTTTCATTCAAACCTGTCAGAGTTTACTAAAGAACATCCCCTTGATATGCATCTATCTTTTTTTGCTTCTATTGCACATCATATTCATGATTGAAATGAATCTACTTCTTTGCTTTTTCCACCTTTTCATCCAAATCTCACAAAAGATCAAACTATGCCTCATATATGTAACAGTCATATTCCACAACAAACACACCACATCACTCATCTCTCTCTCTCTCTCTCTCCAAATATGGGGATTGCAAATCATAGAGTGATGATGATGATCTTTGTTTTCATCATGTTCTTATCCACACAACAAGGGACGGTTTCTGCGCTTAGAAGCATTGATCTTGCATTGAGATGGGGAGGAGAAAGATTGTTCTCAAGTCATTCGCGGGTTCTAAAAGGTGACACAATTGAAGAAAATGTGAATATAGCACCAACACCTGCGATGATGTTCGATCCAAATCAATCGAACAAAAGGAGAATTCGAAGGGGAGCAGACCCTATTCATAATACAAGATGAAATATTATTGTCATTCGGAAATGAGAATCATAGTTCACAAGCTGTTTTATAGGTTGGTTTAATTTCTAATAGTTTTGTTTGATCAAAAAATTGATCATTTTCTCTTGTTCATTCTAAAATCATAGCTAAATACACAGTGTAGACTGGCTTTTTTTTCTTGAATTTTGCTCTCAAGATTAACTTGCCATCTTTTGGTTGCAATCTCTCTCTCTCTCTCTCTCTCTCTACATAAATATATATATATATACATACATACACATGTATGAATTTATCTTATTTATGTCAGATGGGTATAAGGTTACATGATAGGGTAACCACAAATACCCACGAATCAAAACAACTCAAATTTCAAGGGTAGGGATGACAATCGAACCCGAACACGATAGGTAACTATGAATTATTCGGGTATGGAATTCGTTTTAAAATTTTTCCACGGGTGTGGTATTAGGTGATACTCGACATGATTATCCGAACCATACTTGTAACATTTTATTTTTATTTTTCTTTGGATAATTTAGTAATATCTCTAATTGGTTTTATATCTCTAATTGCCTTGGGTAGCAAATTTATATAAAAATTAAAATAGTAAGAAATGTATTCGAAAATCCTAACGGGTATTAGGGTTGGTATGGGATATGATATGATTTTACATTTGGGTATGAGACTAAGATTACCAATACTCGTTCCAAACCAGTCCCGTTGCCATCCTCGGGTGCTTACTATTTAGATGGTATGTATATGATTCAAAGCTTATCAAACCCATAATTATGGGTTTCTCTCAACCAACCAAGGGGTCAGGTTTGGAAAACTCAATCCAACTATCAAATCCATGTCTATATATAGTGATTCATAAACCAACTATTAAATCCATGTCTATATATAGTGATTCATAACAAACTCTACCTTAAGCTTTGAACAATTAGATTAAATATATTCTGTTAAGTGTTATCTCGATCCCTTTAATGCGGTTGATTCAGCTGTAACCTATGAATATTGTGAGACGTGCTCATTGCTCATGCACAATTGGTAAAGAAAAAGCACATATGAGCCACACTTATGCTTGGTTAGCTCAACAATACTTATGTCTGATTTAATACAACAAAGTAACATAAGTATCCAATGACTTGTGAGGAGTTAAGAGGTTGTAATTAAGTTCTAGAAAAAATGATTTTAATATTCTTTAATAGTTTAATGTTTTTACTAAAAAAATCCGATTTGGTAAACTAGAAATGACATAGGAATTTTATGACCACATTTCCAGCTTCATCATATCTTATGTTACCTTCTCGGATACCTTTTTTTTTTTTATAAATTATATTGACTAACATATCATACCACTTGCATATTCTAGTACCGATTACAACAACTTATTATATTTTTCGTTAATAGTGTAGAGGTAGACCCATAATTTAGTTTGAATCTATCTTCTAATTTCTGGTGAAAAGATAGAACAATTTAGGTAACAATCCTCACCCTTTATCCAGATCAGACATGAGGAGATTGAATGTTATATTTAAATTTTATGTATACATATGTACAAATAATCAAACATATACATAGTTTGGGCCATGCATTGTCTCCCATAAAACGTTTAAAGTTGCAATACACTTTTTTTTATTTTTCAAACATTTTATTTGGTTGGAAGCAACTACGAATACATCACGCAGAGCATGAAATCACATGAAAACAATTAGTTGCCTATAGCATCTTTAGCCAGACGGCACCAAAGTTGATTAAAATAATCCAAAACAAAACATAAATCTAGCCAGACGGCACCAAAGTTGATTAAAATAATCCAAAACAAAACATAAATCAATTTCCTTTTTTATATGCATACTAATTTAGAAACTCGTTTACTAAATAATAAATAGTTTAGCAATGGAGATTTAACAATTATAGAATGGCACTATAGTCGTCTTCGAAAATCATGATTTTTTTGGTCCTGTGTAAGATAAAAAGTTTAAGTCTCATTCGCAAATCTTCATCATTCAAATAATCAAAGTCTAAACATTAATTTCTCAACATTGGCAAATTGGGCCACAAAATTACAAATCCAAAATTCTGAAAAGGCTCAAAAACATTTTTAGTTCATAATTCCAGACCTGTTAAAATTTTAAATTTTTTTCGGGTACTATTTCGATTTGGGCCTAGAGCGGTCATCCACCCGCCACTTGCTCTGGACCGGCCCTGACACTATAAAATATGATACGACTGAATTTACGTATAAGTATAGTAAGTACTTTAACTAATATATTTTTTTAATTACTTAAAAAACAAAATAAGAAGTGTGAAATAAGAGAGCCAGAAAAAGGAATATTGGGTTGTTGAATTGTTATATCTGAAGCAATAAATTACTTGTTTATTAGTATCAGGTGTAACTAGTAAATTGCTAGTTTGTTGTCATGGTGTTTGGTAAAATTTTTACCTTAAACATGCACATCGAAAACGTACATAAAGATAAACAAGAAAACGTATTATATTTGACCCGACACATTTTTGGAAAAATTTACGCCAAAACGTAAATCAACTTGAATTTTTAATCCAACATGTACATAAAAATAAACACGTAAAACTCGACTACAAAGTCTTTAAGAAATTAAGGGGTTGTACGTATAAATGCTGAAATTTGAATGATAAAAATATATAAACATACAAAAGGACAAATAAGACAAAAAAAGTCAAACCAACCACTATTCACAGTAATTGATATATAGAATACGCATGAATCATATCAAAACAACTAATTTTTCAATAGATCTCATTATCAACCAAAGTTAGATGATGAAACCCTAAAAGTTTTAAAACCTATTTAATTATAAGATACTTATATACTTAAATTGAGAAGATCATACTTTATGTTTTAAAAACCTTACATCGTCTGTCCTTTAATACTAACATGATTAAAATTTTCAGTTAAGTCTAGTCATATGCTTTACACATAAGAGTATGTTAGTCATTTTACTCATTTATTTCAAATATGTCTAACAAAATAACACGAAAAAAATTTAAAACATTTAAAAAACTATAAATAAAAATCTTATAACAAACACATCTCATATAACTACAACAATTCACAAATATCATCTCCAACATCAAACAACAAACATCTCTCTATCTCTCTCTGTAAATATATGTGGAGAAGAAAGTCAATTTAAGAAGAAAAATAGAAGAAAAGAGTATAATGGTAAAATATTAAATAGTTTATAACTTACGTTAATTATTCTCTCTCTGATTAATTACTCAATTTCATTTTATACTACACACATAAAATTTTATCCTACATATATCATACACATTATCGAATTTTTTACTACACATGTTGAAATTTATCCTACACAACTCGTAATTTATCCTACACTCTAATTTTTTTTCGAAAAAAAATATATTTTGAAGAGTTAATTACTGTTTTCGTCCCCGTGGTTTGTCAAAAATCACTATTTCAGTCCATTAGTTTAAAAATTACGATTTCAGTCCCTGTGGTTTCACTTTCGTAACCATTTCAGTCCCTGTACTAACAGAATAAATGGATTGAAATGGTTACGAAAGTGAAACCACATGGACTGAAATTGTTACGAAAGTGAAACCACAGGGACTGAAATCGCAATTTTTAAACTAATGGACTGAAATAGTGATTTTTGACAAACAACATGAACGAAAACAATAATTAACTATATTTTGAAAATAAGTTACAAAATTGATTTAGTTAGCTATTAAAGAGAAAGACTACAAATTAATGATCTATGTAAGTTTACCAATATACACTTATAATAATATTAAATACAAATATTAAATGAATCATTCCTGTTGATTAATTATTTAGATCTTAATCATCCATGCAAGCCAGCTATCAAATCCATTTCTTGGAATTCCACTTGAAGTTGGAAAATGTGAATCTTGTGGTGGGGTACCTTTTCCTTATGGGTCACTAATGTTATTGCATTTTCATTTCATTCTACACTGTGGGTTAGTGATTCTATCCCATTTCTTGTATCTACACATATTGGCCTCCATTAATGGTTCACAGGGACTGAAATCGCAATTTTTAAACTAATGGACTGAATTAGTGATTTTTGACAAACAACATGAACGAAAACAATAATTAACTATATTTTGAAAATAAGTTACAAAATTGATTTAGTTAGCTATTAAAGAGAAAGACTACAAATTAATGATCTATGTAAGTTTACCAATATACACTTATAATAATATTAAATACAAATATTAAATGAAGCATTCCTGTTGATTAATTATTTAGATCTTAATCATCCATGCAAGCCAGCTATCAAATCCATTTCTTGGAATTCCACTTGAAGTTGGAAAATGTGAATCTTGTGGTGGGGTACCTTTTCCTTATGGGTCACTAATGTTATTGCATTTTCATTTCATTCTACACTGTGGGTTAGTGATTCTATCCCATTTCTTGTATCTACACATATTGGCCTCCATTAATGGTTGCATCATCAGCCATGCAAGCCAGTTATCAAATCCGTTTCTTAGACTTCCACTTGAAGTAGGAAAATGTGAATCCTGCGGATATGTACATTAAGTTGCCAAATCCAATGTATCATCCATTATATTAATGAAATGAAGTGTATCCTAAGTTTGATATAATTTTATTTGTCTTTAGTTTGTTTTTTTTTGTATGTATAGCAGAGTATCGTGTGAGTTTGTTTTGTAATTGATGTTTTGTTATGTCGCATGTTTCATGCGCATCTCAGGAGACATGCGGTGCGCATAAGACTTGCGTAGGTAGGTCATGCGTTGGAGTCATTCGCTGGTCTAGAATGTCTATATACGTGTGTTCATGAGCTAGGTGAAGGTGTAGTGTCATTTTGAGCTAAACGTAAAACTTATATGTCACACCCAGTCGTAGCGGAAACGTGAGGTGTGATCAGAGCGGCAATCATTGCATTCAATCAAGTAAACAACTAATATAAAAGATAGTAAGATGTTCATCCATACGATTTAATTAAACATATTAATATCCATACATGTTTGTTTCAAAAGAAAGACAAGCTACAACTTCAGTTACATTGCTTGAAATTAAAACACAAGTTTACAAAACGTATTTCTAAATGTCACACCCCGAAATATCAGAGCTGGTGTGACTGGACTGGTATGATCATTGCACAGCGGAAGTGTTCGTTTGCTAAGACTTCTATAAATGAACGCCCGCTAAGTACTTGAAATCCCATGGGTACTCCTATTCCAACCGTTCCGTAGTTTGAAAAATTTAACCTGAGAAAGAACATGCGAAAAAAGTCAACATAAAGTTGAGCGAGTTCATAGTTTGTTTTGTTTTGAAAAAGATTTAAAATAAATCTTTGTGATAATCGGTTTAAAAGTTGTTGAGAAAATATAGTAAAATCATTTTCTCGGCATGTTATATGAAAATTGTGGGTATAGCCCACGAGAATCTTTGTGCATTGCACAAGAGAGAATGGGCCGAGCCCAAAAGAGTCTTTGTAAGTAGGACCATCCCGTCCTCTTACTTATACATGTAACAACCCGCTTTTTCGAAAGTCAAATTCAAAGTCAAGATTGAAGTCAAAGGAAGAAAAGATTGCTAATTGCGATCTGTCACTCCTTGCTTAACTACTATTTTGACTTCTTTGACTTGTAATCGAATTATATTATTTATTTGTTTTAGTTGTATTATGCGGAGTATCTATTAATAATCGAGGTTTAATCGCTATTTAATCGCTTGTTTAATCGCTAATCGACTTATCGCTAATCGCTATCGCATTCGCAAATCGAATTACGTGTTCTGGATATTGTTTTACGTGTGTGTGCTATTTACGTGTTACTTGTGCATGTTATGTTTGTGTTGAGGTGATAATCGCAATTCTATCGCATCGCAATCTAATCACAAACGCTAAATGTAACATCTGTGCTTGTTATCATTGTGAACAGTTCTATTATCAATAAAACAATGTTATTTGATCCCAATGTTTGTTTGGTTGTGTTTTACATTTTTCATGTTTTGACTTTTATTCAATTTCAAACTCTATATTGCTTTCTGGAGAGTTATACGCAAACTGGTGCGTAAACGTAATCAGTTTAATGCGAAAAATACTCCGGAACATCAACATATACTTAACATACCTTAAATAACCTTTAAATAACTTAGAAATAAGTTTTGAAGGCTTTGGTGTGGCAAAAACAAGTTAATTCGCTTACAAGGACTAAATTTGACAAACTGCGAAAGTATACCAATTTGAACTGTAACAGACATTCCAGAACATGACCATAAGTTAAACACACCTTAAATATCCTTTACATAGCTTATAAATAGGCTTTGAGGGGTTCGGTGTGCTAAAATAAACTTTTGGCTCATTCAGGGACTAAAAGTGTCAAAAAGTGCACAAGTTTGCACTTTCGCGCATATCTTACGTTCTGAATACATCCGGACATCCAAAAATTTATGTAAGTACTAAAATATGTTATTTTAGTGTTTGGCATAAGAAAAATCCATTCGTCGCGTCATTTGGATCATTTTTCGCGCTTATGCGCATTCCGTCGTATTTAACCGAACATCGCGATCGTACGGCCAAACGAACCAACATCCGACATATTTTTGAGCATGTTTCATGTCCACAATGTTTAGGCATCCTTTTGGAGCCTTGAAAATGATTTAACGAGCCTTAAACATGTCGGAAATGGCCTTAATATGCAACGGGGACTGAAAGGGGAACATTGGAAAGTGTTTGCTGATCAGGAGGACCCTAGCGTGACACCTAGCCCCCTTGGCGTCACGCTAGGCCTCTTCTGATCAGAAAAATCCATTTTAAACACATGTTAACAGCCCTTAACCCCTCCAAAGGCCAATGCCAAGTGTCAAACTCTTGTGGTGGAAGCTAAATGAGCTACCACAACATTCCAACAAGTGTAGGGATGTGATCATTCCCTCTTCTCCAAGAAACGATCCTAACGATGAACCGAAATCTATAAATACCCATCACATTTTCACTCATTCCTCACAAGAATCTGATCTTATGTGCTCTAAGTTGAAACCTTTGTTTCATACCTGAGCTATTTTGATCTAGATTAGCATTCGGGGACCCTTTGTAAGTGTTCCTTCGTTCTTTTATTGCTTTTCGAGTCCGAAAGTCAAACTTTGTTTGACTTTCTGCATTGACCAGTTTATGGTCAATGCGAAGTTCGTTTGAACTTCGCAACGTGAGCGTAATCACGATGGTTATAGTCCCTTGTGACTATGCCTACTGATTACCACGTTGTCTAGGGTCGTAGGGGTAAGCGATCTAATAAATCGCTTATACCTTCGAACCCGACCCATTTGGTCGATCATTAGGATCCGACCAAACATTTTAGGTGACCATAGTATATAGGGAATAACCTTCCGAGGTTATACCTTATGGTCGCTTCGTTTAAGTAGTTGTATGATAGGTAAGTTTATATGCCTTAGGTAAATTACCAAAATACCCCTTTGATGCCAAAATTCATTTTAAGCATATGTAACGTAACTTTTTACATCTAAACTGATTTGACAACAATATTAGACATGTTAAGGCATATGTTACTTGTCGTAGGACTAGTTAAGCGGTCCGAACACGTTTTACGCGAACGACGCGTTAAAGTAGCATAAGCTATCTAAACGGGTCGTAATGGGTCGTAAGCACTTAGGTTAGGTTTCATTTAGTAGGTAGGCTTTGTTAAACCATATTACATGAGTTCCTACACTCATTTGGTTTACAAACCCTCATACTACCTGATCCTCCGATATAGGTCCGGTTTATTAACATAGTTACTTATATTAGGTGCCGTTTGATTCCGAGATCTCTAGCTTTGCTTGGTGGTTATCTTAGGACTTCTGAGCAATCTCAAGTGAGTACATAGACCCCTCTTTTACTGTTTTCCAACTGTTTTGGGGTGAAACACATGTGCCTACTTGTTACTTTCATGCTTTCCCTGTTTTCACATCATATGCTTATTATGTTCATTAGTACACTTATAGTACATGATTTCATTGTGTTTATGCTATGTATGCCCATTGTGTGCGTACTTAGTACATCGTTTCGCATTACATTTTATGCTATGTATGCCCATTGTGTGCGTACTTAGTACATTGTTTTACATTACATTTCATGCTATGTATGCCATTGTGTGCGTACTTAGTACATTACTTTGCATTACATTTCACGCTATGTATGTTCATTTGATTACATACTTAGTGCATTGTTTTCACATGCTTACATTTTAGTATGACATTTGGTTTGTTTACATGGAACAATACATTCATTAACATTAGCTATGCCGTTCGTTAGTAGGTAGTGGTACCATAGGAATTGACAACTCCCGTTCCTGAAATCCTGGGTTTGTTTGGATTGGAAGGAATGACCGAATTCGATATACATAACTTAGATAAACCTTTAATTTGTTTAAGGGTTTATCGCCACAGTCTCAAGGCTTGAGTGTATGCATTTTCACAATACCGCATAGATGTTTATATCAGTATAGCATGCATTTATTACACAAAACATAACTTTGATTTAAACCATGTTTTACTTCAATACCTTGTTTTTGTGCATTTTACATATGGTTTAGTTGATATATTTCACTTACCATACATGACATTTTTGGATACACATTACATGATTTACATTAGACATAAACATTTTGACATTGATATACATAATTCATGATTTACATTAAACACAGACATTTGATATGGTTTACATAATAACATTTTGACATTTGATTATACATAAACAATTTACATTGGTGGTTTGGTTTGTGTAAGTGATTTAAGTAACGAGGCGTGTGTAATATGATACAAGCATGGTGGATACGCGCTGGTACTTCCTATATATAAGTGTTTGTATGGTATTACATATCGTAGCGTTATTTGAATCATTTCAATTTAAGACACATGACATTTTATACAAATAACATACTTTTCACAGGACATTGTTTTACAAACAACTTATCTTTTACAAACTCATTTTATTTGGTTATTCAAATCATACATTATTCTCTTATTTATACATATTATCTGATCTTATTGCTTTTCAAATGATTTACAAAACAAAGCAAATTACAAGGTTCATGACTAAACATTTTATTAAACACAAGTCATGAATCCTATTTTCACAAAACCTATGTATCTCACAGGCATTTTTATGCTGACGTACCTATTTTCACATGTGTTTTCAGGAGCTGTTGCTTAGGACTATGATCGTGACACTAGGGCGGACCTGTGCCTTAGAGATATAAAACAGAGATAGACTTAGTTTAATTATGTTATGAACTCTTTATTTCCTGTTTAAAGACAATGAAACTCTTATGTTGATAAATAAAATACAACTTTGAATGCAATGGTTATGAAACAATCAATTCTGTCGCGATCACTCCCCGGCGTTTCCGCCGCGGTTGCATGTTATACGCGGTCGGGGTGTGACAGAAGAGTTGGTATCAGAGCCAATGGTTATAGGGAATTAGGTTATTAGTAATGCTTTGACCTAGACTATAACCTTTCTAGGACCCTAACGCGAGTTTACTTGCGTTTAGTTATAAAACAATACCGTCACCTATCCTTAGGCGACGACCCCAACAAGAACATAAATTTCAAAACCGCTTTGAAAACTAATCATCTGTTCTAGGATGATTGATTACTAGGTTTTGAACCCTCTTTTGTAAGGTTTTGAACCCTAAGTTATAAGGTTTTGAACCCCTTTGAACTTTCAAAATCTCGTCAAAGTTTAGGGTTTTAAATAGTGTGAACATGTGCAAACTGGAAGGGTGAATGCCTGTACCCTGGGTTTTCTGTCTAAGGCTAGAGTGTTCGTACAAATCCACATAATCGGACCAGTAACTCTTACCTGGGAACTCTTGGGGTGAGTGTTCACTTATAGGCGAGCATGTCTTCGCGATACATTATTTTCCACCCATTTACTTTGATTAGTCACAATGTGTCGTTTGTTTACCTTATGGTAACAAACAAATAACCATCATCTTTGCTTTTGTTGATTTTTGTATCATTTCATCCTTTTCATTCAATCCTCTCACTCGTTTCCTTTCATGTTTCCCTCTTTTTAGAATGCCTCCTCGACGCGAGCATCAGATAGCGACTGCCGAACTGGCAGAAATCATTGCACAGCAGATGGCTGCTGCTTTTCCAAATTTCATTGCTCAAATGAACCAAGCCAACAACAATAATCATGCTATATGCAATTTCAAGAGTTTCAACTCGGCTAAACCACTCAAGTTTAGTGGTACTGAAGGAGCAACTGGGCTTCTTCAATGGTTCGAGAGCATTGAGAATACTTTTCGCCACGTGCAGTGTCCTGACAATCGCAAGGTCGAGTTTTCTTCGAGTGTGTTTCAGAAGAGGGCTCTCACATGGTGGAATGGGGTTATGAGAGACCGTGGTGCAGAAGTTGCTCTAGCTCAAACATGGGCTGAACTTAGGGCTCTTATGATGAGGGAATTTTGTCCTCGTCATGAACTGCGAGCATTGGAGAGAGAGTTTGATGATTTGAAGCAAGATAGTGGTGAGCACCGGGCATATACTGATAGGTTTGAGGAGCTGAGTTTGCTATGCCCAACAATGGTCACCCCACTCGACAAGGTTATCGAAAGGTACATCGATGGTCTACCTGAATCGGTACAAGACATCATTACTGGTAGTAACCCTACCACACTTCGTCAGGCGATCGAGTTATCAGCGACTTTGACTGAGTCGCAGATTCGGAAGAATAAGTTACACAGGAAGGGTGACAAGGGCAAGAAACAGTCGTCTGACAAGGAAGATAGCAAGAAAGGTCAAAACAAGAATGGGAAGGATTCTGGTTCATCAAAAAGGGCAAGGAAGCGTAAGGCTTCCCAAAACTATGCTGTCACTGCCCAAGCTAACCAGGCAGCTCCCAACCAACCCGCACAGCCTCCAGCAAAGAAACCTTATGCAGGAAATGCACCTCTGTGCAATAGATGCAACAGTCACCATCAGCCGCAACATCAGTGCCGTATCTGTACTAACTGTGGGAAGTCAGGACATCTTGCCAATGTTTGTCGATTTGCTCAGAATCGGGCAGTTCAGAACCCGGCTAACAAGTTGCTCAGCCTCCTGCTCAGCAACAGGGTCAAGCTGCACGACCACACTACCCACCAGGTGCTTGTTATAACTGTGGGGATCTGACCCACTACCGTAACCAGTGCCCAAGATTGGTGAATGCAAACCAGAATCAGGCTCAGGCTCGAGGGAGAGCTTTTAACATGAATGCCCAAGAGGCGCAGGCGGACGATAATGTGGTGAACGGTACGTTCTTTATTAATAATCAGCCTGCATCTGTTCTTTTCAATTCTGGTGCCGATAAGAGTTTTGTGTCATTGTCTTTTGAGCCAATGCTTCGCGTGTCTAGAACGAAACTAGGTAAACCTTTGACAGTAGAAGTTGCTAATGGTGAACCCATTGTTCTTAATTCTGTTCTTCGCAACTTCTAGTTGAACCTTAACGACCATCTTTTTCCTATCGACCTCACGCC
The DNA here is from genome assembly GCA_030545235.1 of Helianthus tuberosus. Classification (NCBI taxonomy): domain Eukaryota; kingdom Viridiplantae; phylum Streptophyta; class Magnoliopsida; order Asterales; family Asteraceae; genus Helianthus; species Helianthus tuberosus. Next base: position 138,629,404 of record CM060394.1, read on the forward strand.
TATGCAACTTGGAAGCTTCGACGTTATAGTGGGTATGGATTGGTTATCCAAGCATCGCACAGAGGTAGTTTGTTTTGAGAAGATTGTTCGTGTGCCGCTTTCGACAGGCGAGATCCTACATGTGACAACTCGAGTTTCCGACTTTCTTTTTCGCATTTAGTGCACGTTGACTTTGATTGTGTAGTTGTTTAACTTGTTCAACTTGTAACCGTACACGTTATTTTTTTTTTATATTTTATGAACGCATTGTGGTTGCATGATTTTGTGTTTGGCTGTATAACATGAAACCTGTTGAAAAGTTAAAACTGTTAGCACATAACAGGACCCGACGAAACAGACAGGACTCGACGAAACAGACAGGACCCGACGAAACAGACTGTTTCGTCATAAGCATCCCGACGAAACAGAAGTCTGTTTCGCCAAGCCCATTAAGGGCCCAGAACGGTAATTCGTCCATATTAACGTGAACCGACTCCCTGTTTCACACTTTTAACAAAAAATAGAAACCCTAGAACTCTCCACTCTGTGAAGGCGATACCCATCATCAACCATCATCTTTCTCTCTCGAATCCTCCCTTGTTCATCTCGAATATCTCGGTTAGTGCGTGCTCGTCTAAATCGGTTTCTTTGTCCCTTGATTTCTTTATACATGTTGTGTTTATGCTTGATTTCTGGATTATAGGAGGGTATGTTGATGATACTCGGTTCTGAATGTTGTTTATATGGCCTGATTCTGAATACACATTAGTATCTTGATAGGAATCGATGATATGATGTTGTATGTTAATCTATATGTTGTACACATAACCTAGGGTTTGTGCTAGACGTTAAGAACTGTGATACTTATGTTATGATGATGTTACGATGATTCTGCGTTGAATGATTACTGTATGATTGAGGAATTGCTGTTTTACGGCTGTTAGGGTTTATGTGTTTTTCGCATCTGCTGTAACTGATGTCTGCGAAACTGACTGATCGACGAAACAGAACTCTCGGCGAAACAGGATGTGTTTCGCCAAGAGTAGTCGACGAATCAGAAGTTCTGTTTCGCCAGGGGACACCTCGACGAAACAGAATGTGTTTCGTCACTATCTGTGTTTCGCCACTATCTGTGTTTCGCCAACATGCGTGTTTCGCCGAATAGCTGATCTGTGCAGTAACTTGAGTTAATTCTGTTAAGTGTTAACTGGGTTAGTTAACTGCTGTTATGTATAAAGTATTACTTGTATGATTGCAAATACGTGTATTGTGATTGATGCGATGTTCATGATGATTATGTTTACGCACAAACAACTTTAATACAAACTGATTATGTATACGTGAATACCTTAGGACGTGATTGATTAACCGTGAGCACATACTTAGCATACCGAGCGAAACAAGGTGAGTTCACACTCTTTCTAAGGCATGGGATTCCCGGTGGTTTGGGAATGGGTTAAGAAACTAAAATGGAACCTACATATTCTCCTTGGGTAGGATATGTACCGCCATCCTCCATGGGTAGGATGCCAATATAAATCCTATGTATTCTCCTTGGGTAGAATACATACGTTCGTCCTCCTTGGGTAGGACAACAACCTTAACATACAATGGAACCTACATATTCTCCTTGGGTAGGATATGTACCGCCATCCTCCATGGGTAGGATGCCAATATAAATCCTATGTATTCTCCTTGGGTAGAATACATACGTTCGTCCGGTAGGACAACAACCTTAACATACGTTCGTCCTCCTTGGGTAGGACAACAAACCTTAACGCATGCTCGTCCTCCTTGGGTAGGACAATCACACTCGCTACGGTCCTTGGATTAAGAAGGGCACGTACAAATACGACTAGTCAACACTATTTATCGCACGCATGCCTGGACTGGCAGCAAGGACTAACGCGATACAATTACTAAACTTCGCAAACATGCCTAGAGGGCCGCGATGCTATTACATACGATTTACGAAACGAACATTATAACTAAATAACTAACAGTGAACTCGCTCAACTAGTTGTTGACCCTCTGTTACATGCCTTGCAGGACAATAGGTACTCTTGGAGCTTGCACGGGAGGCGCAGTCGTTGTGGGCACGGACGTGGATGTTTTGTTAAACATCATAACATTTTGTACTTAAACTTATGTTGGATTTTACATTAATGCTTCCGCTATACACTTGTATATATTTGGTTTTGTAAACACCTATCGTATTGATGAATGACTTTTGATATAATTATGTTCAATATGATTGGTGGCTTGATCCTGGTCATGTCACGCCTCCAAGCGGTGGTACTCCGCGTGTGGTTTTAATTGGGGGTGTGACAGATTGGTATCAGAGCCATTGGTTATAGAGAACTTGGTTTTAATAAGGGGAAAACATTTTTTTTTATTTTATTAAAACCAGACTATAACCGAAACAGTGCTCAACGATCCACAACGACGCCTCGCTCCACGTGCAAGACTCATCACTCTAGGTAATATGGTACATGTTTTATTTGCCTACTTGCTAGAATTGCATAGAACCTTGCTCCGGGTATGCTTAGGTTAACTTAACACTATTGCATGAGAACACTTGTGTGATTATTCCCTTTTGTTATCGCACTACTCGCGAACCTCTCTCACTTATGTCATATTTACTATAAAGATCATGTCTGGACGTATCAACATGACGCAAGCCCAACTGACGGCTCTCATTAACGAGCAAATTGCTGCGGCACTTGCAGCCGCACAAGCAGGAGGTATACCCTGCAGTTGTAAACTCACACTAGGATCTTGAGATCCTACACTCCTAAACCAACTCTCGTGTTTAAACTTTTCTTAATTCTTATACACAATAGGTCAGCACGCTCAGCCACCTGTTTGTACCTTCAAAACGTTCATGGACTGTCGTCCTACTACTTTTAGTGGCACGGAAGGAGCGGTTGGACTCCTCCATTGGTTTGAAAAGCTCGAGTCGGTATTTGAAATGTGCGAATGCCCTGAGGCTCGCAGGGTGAAGTACGCCACTGGTACACTAGAAGGCATTGCGCTGACTTGGTGGAATGCGCAAGTGCAGATGTTAGGGTTGGCTGTTGCTAACGCCACACCCTGGAATGATTTCAAGGATTTGATTAAAGAGGAATACTGTAGCCGTGATGACATTCATAAGCTGGAGGTAGAGTTTTACCACTTGAAAATGACGGGGTCAGAAATTGAAGCGTACACCAGAAGATCGAATGAGTTGGCTATTCTGTGTCCTACTATGGTGGACCCTCCCATTAAGCGTATCGAACTGTATCTCAATGGTCTGGTGCCGGAGATTCAAAGCCACGTAACTTCAGCGAATCTGGGCACTATTCAACAGATCGTTAAGCTAGCTCATCGCCTCACTGATCAGGCGGTGGAACAGAACAGGCTGCCTAAACGTATCAACGCTACTACTACCGCTACCACTCCAATTACTCCTGCTATTCCCAGTGACAACAAGCGGAAATGGGAAGGGGATTCCAGCAGGGGTTCAGCTATTGTACAGTCTCAAGCACAGCAACAGCGCAAGACTAGTGATTATCAGAGTTCGAGTCAGCAATCGTCTGGTGGTCAGGGGCAGAGTGGATATCGGGGAATTCATCCACTGTGTAACAGGTGCAACAAACACCACAGTGGTCAGTGTCGTAGAGGCCGCTGTCAGAGATGTCTAAGAGTAGGTCATGAGGCTAAAGATTGCAGGAGCTTAAGGCCTGCGAGTCAGAACCAGCAACAACAGTCACCCGTTCCACGAAACCAGTCACAGCAACAACAGCAAGGAAATAAGACATGCTTTCAGTGTGGGGCTGAAGGTCATTTCAAGCGGAACTGTCCCCAATTAAACCAGAATCAAAGCAACAATAACAATAATCAGGGCAGTGGGAACAACAATGGGGGAAACAACAACAACAATGGTGCAAAAGGTCGTATGTTTGTGATTGGCCAGAGTGACGCAAGGAACGATCCTAATGTGGTTACGGGTAAGTTTCTTCTCGACGACTTTTATGTTACCGTATTATTTGATTCGGGTGCGGATACCAGTTATATGTCTCTGAATGTTAGTCAAATGCTTAAACGTGCACCAACCCTGTTGAACACCAAACATGTCGTAGAGTTAGCTAACGGTAAAAGTTTAGAAGCCACACACATAGTTCAGGGTTGTAATCTTATCCTCGCCGGTCAGACTTTCTCTATCGATCTCATTCCTATAACTCTGAGTAGCTTTGATATCGTCATTGGTATGGATTGGTTATCCCAACAACAAGCAGAGATCCTATGCAAGGAGAAGATCGTTCGTATTCCTCGTTCTGGGAAAGAACCTCTCGAAGTTCAAGGTGACAAGAGTGGTGTCGTGAGTGGCATCATCTCTTTCTTGAAGGCTCAGAAGTGTCTGCGAAAAGGCCACGTAGCTATTTTAGCACTCGTTACTGATACATCGACGATAGAGAAAAAGATTTGGGATATTCCTGTAGTACGCGACTTTCCTCAAGTGTTTCCTGAAGAGTTACCTGGGTTACCGCCCCATCGCCAGGTCGAATTTCAGATCGAGCTAGCTCCAGGAGCAGCACCTATAGCTCGAGCACCTTATCGCTTAGCTCCAACTGAACTGGAAGAACTGTCTAAGCAATTGCAAGAACTTTTGGAAAAGAGTTTCATACGTCCTAGCTCTTCGCCATGGGGAGCTCCAGTATTATTTGTGAAGAAGAAAGACGGTACCTTTCGTATGTGCATAGATTACCGCGAACTAAACAAGGTGACCGTGAAGAATCGCTATCCACTTCCACGCATCGACGACTTATTCGACCAGTTACAAGGGTCGAGCTATTACTCAAAGATTGATCTAAGGTCAGGTTACCATCAACTGAGAGTCCGGGATGAGGACGTCTCCAAAACAGCATTCAGAACTCGCTACGGTCATTATGAGTTTTTGGTCATGCCATTCGGGCTAACGAACGCGCCTGCGGTTTTCATGGATCTTATGAACAGGGTGTGCAAACCTTATCTTGACAAGTTTGTTATTGTTTTCATTGATGACATTCTGATTTACTCGAAGAGTCGGGAGGAACATGAGCAACATTTACGACTTATTCTGGAACTCCTTCGAACGGAACAACTGTACGCTAAGTTTTCAAAATGCGACTTCTGGCTTCGTGAAGTCCACTTTCTAGGTCACGTGGTAAACAGGGATGGGATACATGTTGATCCATCCAAGGTATATTCGATCAAGAACTGGCCTGCACCTCGCACACCGACAGAAATACGCCAATTCTTGGGATTGGCGGGTTATTACAGACGATTTATCAAAGACTTCTCAAAGATTGCACAGCCACTTACATTACTGACACAGAAAGGTGTTGCTTACCGTTGGAGTGATACACAGGATACAGCGTTTCAGCACTTAAAGGATAGACTTTGTAGCGCACCTATCCTCTCATTGCCTGAAGGCACGGACGATTTTGTAGTCTACTGTGATGCATCTATCCAAGGTCTTGGATGTGTGTTGATGCAGCGGGATAAAGTCATTGCTTATGCTTCGCGCCAACTTAAGATTCACGAACGGAATTACACTACGCACGATTTAGAACTTGGAGCTGTTGTTTTTGCGCTCAAGATATGGCGACATTACCTGTATGGCACCAAGTGCACCATCTACACCGATCACAGGAGCCTCGAATATATTTTCAAGCAGAAAGATTTGAACATGCGACAACGTCGATGGGTCGAGTTACTGAACGATTACGAATGTGCTATAAAGTACCATCCAGGCAAGGCCAATGTGGTGGCCGACGCCCTCAGTCGAAAGGATACTATACCTAGGCGTGTACGAGCGTTGCAACTCACTATTCAGTCTAGTCTTCCTTCACAGATACGAGATGCTCAGGTAGAAGCATTGAAACCAGGAAACGTCAGGGCTGAAGCCCTACGCGGCTCAAGGCAACGGTTAGAACAAAAGGCAGACGGAGCCTACTATGTAACAGGACGCATCTGGGTCCCACTCTATGGCAACCTACGCGAGCTTGTAATGGATGAAGCTCATAAGTCTCGCTACTCAGTACATCCTGGTTCAGATAAGATGTACCACGACCTCAGAACTACATATTGGTGGCCTAGCATGAAGGCCCACATAGCAACTTACGTTAGCAAGTGTTTGACTTGTGCGAGAGTCAAAGCAGAATATCAGAAACCATCAGGCCCACTCCAACAACCTGAGATACCACAATGGAAATGGGAGCAAATTTCCATGGATTTTGTTACTGGCCTACCTAGGTCTCAACGTGGGAATGACACTATTTGGGTGATCGTGGATCGACTCACAAAGTCTGCTCACTTCTTGGCTATCAAGGAAACGGATAAGTTCTCCACTCTAGCAGACGTATACCTTAAGGAAGTTGTCTCGAGGCACGGGGTGCCCACATCTATTATCTCTGATCGGGATGCACGTTTTACTTCAGAACTGTGGCAAGCAATGCACAAATCTTTTGGCTCTCGATTGGACATGAGCACAGCTTATCATCCTCAGACAGATGGGCAGTCTGAGCGCACTATTCAAACTCTAGAAGACATGCTTCGGGCGTGCGTAATTGACTTTGGCAAAAGCTGGGAAAAACATCTGCCACTTGTGGAATTTTCGTACAACAACAGTTACCACACCAGCATTAAAGCTGCTCCATTTGAGGCTTTGTACGGGCGTAAATGCCGATCACCTCTTTGTTGGGCAGAGGTGGGTGACAGTCAGATCACAGGTCCGGAAATGGTAGTTGATACTACTGAAAAGATTGCTCAAATACGACAACGCATGGCGGCAGCACGTGACCGTCAGAAAGTATACGCTGATAAAGACAGGAAAATACTCGAATTCCAAGTTGGGGATCGAGCACTACTCAAAGTTTCACCCTGGAAGGGTGTTGTTCGTTTTGGCAAACGAGGCAAGCTCAATCCACGATACGTTGGACCATTTGAAGTCATAGAAAAGATAGGCAAAGTGGCCTACAGACTGAACTTACCAGCTGAACTCAGTGCAGTTCACAACGTCTTTCATGTGTCGAATCTGAAGAAGTGGCAGTCAGATGAGACCTTTATAGTTCCTTTGAAGGAGCTCACTATCGACGAACGGTTGCATTTCGTCGAAGAACCAGTTGAAATCACGGACCGGGATGTTAAGGTCCTCAAGAACACTAGAATACCTCTTGTTCGAGTTCGTTGGAACTCCCGTCGTGGCCCAGAGTTTACCTGGGAACGCGAAGACCAAATGGAACTCAAATATCCCCAGTTGTTCGAAAACAATGCAACTACTACTGAGGCTGAAGCTACTACAGAAGTTCGGGATGAAATCCCAACTCAACGGGGGGATGATGTGACACCCCAGGAAAACCAGTAAACGATAACTTACCTAGCTTCCTCAGTAACCGCATGCTAAATTTCGGGATGAAATTTCTTTCAAGTTGGGGATAATGTGACAACTCGAGTTTCCGACTTTCTTTTTCGCATTTAGTGCACGTTGACTTTGATTGTGTAGTTGTTTAACTTGTTCAACTTGTAACCGTACACGTTATTTTTTTTTTTATATTTTATGAACGCATTGTGGTTGCATGATTTTGTGTTTGGCTGTATAACATGAAACCTGTTGAAAAGTTAAAACTGTTAGCACATAACAGGACCCGACGAAACAGACAGGACTCGACGAAACAGACAGGACCCGACGAAACAGACTGTTTCGTCATAAGCATCCCGACGAAACAGAAGTCTGTTTCGCCAAGCCCATTAAGGGCCCAGAACGGTAATTCGTCCATATTAACGTGAACCGACTCCCTGTTTCACACTTTTAACAAAAAATAGAAACCCTAGAACTCTCCACTCTGTGAAGGCGATACCCATCATCAACCATCATCTTTCTCTCTCGAATCCTCCCTTGTTCATCTCGAATATCTCGGTTAGTGCGTGCTCGTCTAAATCGGTTTCTTTGTCCCTTGATTTCTTTATACATGTTGTGTTTATGCTTGATTTCTGGATTATAGGAGGGTATGTTGATGATACTCGGTTCTGAATGTTGTTTATATGGCCTGATTCTGAATACACATTAGTATCTTGATAGGAATCGATGATATGATGTTGTATGTTAATCTATATGTTGTACACATAACCTAGGGTTTGTGCTAGACGTTAAGAACTGTGATACTTATGTTATGATGATGTTACGATGATTCTGCGTTGAATGATTACTGTATGATTGAGGAATTGCTGTTTTACGGCTGTTAGGGTTTATGTGTTTTTCGCATCTGCTGTAACTGATGTCTGCGAAACTGACTGATCGACGAAACAGAACTCTCGGCGAAACAGGATGTGTTTCGCCAAGAGTAGTCGACGAATCAGAAGTTTTGTTTCGCCAGGGGACACCTCGACGAAACAGAATGTGTTTCGTCACTATCTGTGTTTCGCCACTATCTGTGTTTCGCCACTATCTGTGTTTCGCCAACATGCGTGTTTCGCCGAATAGCTGATCTGTGCAGTAACTTGAGTTAATTCTGTTAAGTGTTAACTGGGTTAGTTAACTGCTGTTATGTATAAAGTATTACTTGTATGATTGCAAATACGTGTATTGTGATTGATGCGATGTTCATGATGATTATGTTTACGCACAAACAACTTTAATACAAACTGATTATGTATACGTGCATACCTTAGGACGTGATTGATTAACCGTGAGCACATACTTAGCATACCGAGCGAAACAAGGTGAGTTCACACTCTTTCTAAGGCATGGGATTCCCGGTGGTTTGGGAATGGGTTAAGAAACTAAAATGGAACCTACATATTCTCCTTGGGTAGGATATGTACCGCCATCCTCCATGGGTAGGATGCCAATATAAATCCTATGTATTCTCCTTGGGTAGAATACATACGTTCGTCCTCCTTGGGTAGGACAACAACCTTAACATACAATGGAACCTACATATTCTCCTTGGGTAGGATATGTACCGCCATCCTCCATGGGTAGGATGCCAATATAAATCCTATGTATTCTCCTTGGGTAGAATACATACGTTCGTCCGGTAGGACAACAACCTTAACATACGTTCGTCCTCCTTGGGTAGGACAACAAACCTTAACGCATGCTCGTCCTCCTTGGGTAGGACAATCACACTCGCTACGGTCCTTGGATTAAGAAGGGCACGTACAAATACGACTAGTCAACACTATTTATCGCACGCATGCCTGGACTGGCAGCAAGGACTAACGCGATACAATTACTAAACTTCGCAAACATGCCTAGAGGGCCGCGATGCTATTACATACGATTTACGAAACGAACATTATAACTAAATAACTAACAGTGAACTCGCTCAACTAGTTGTTGACCCTCTGTTACATGCCTTGCAGGACAATAGGTACTCTTGGAGCTTGCACGGGAGGCGCAGTCGTTGTGGGCACGGACGTGGATGTTTTGTTAAACATCATAACATTTTGTACTTAAACTTATGTTGGATTTTACATTAATGCTTCCGCTATACACTTGTATATATTTGGTTTTGTAAACACCTATCGTATTGATGAATGACTTTTGATATAATTATGTTCAATATGATTGGTGGCTTGATCCTGGTCATGTCACGCCTCCAAGCGGTGGTACTCCGCGTGTGGTTTTAATTGGGGGTGTGACACTACAGGTGCAAGGTGAGAAACCTACTGGTGGTCTCAAACTGATGTCTTGTTTTAAAGCTCGGAAGTATCTGCGGAAGAATTATGTGGCCTTTTTGGCACATGTTGTAGCAGATAAGGGCAAAGGTAAGTCTATTCAAGATATCCCTATTGTTAGGGATTATCCTGAGGTATTTCCTGAAGAGTTACCTGGTCTACCCCCAGCACGCCAAGTCGAGTTCCGTATTGATCTCGTACCTGGTGCAAATCCCTTTGCCAGAGCTCCATATCTTCTTGCACCATCTGAGATGCAAGAGTTGTCCAAGCAGCTTCAGGAGCTTTCTGATAAAGATTTTATCCGTCCTAGCTTTTCACCTTGGGGTGCTCCCGTTCTTTTTGTCAAGAAGAAGGATGGATCTTTTAGGATGTGTATCGATTATCGTGAGCTTAACAAGCTTACCATCAAGAATCGATATCCCCTACCTCGCATCGATGATCTCTTTGATCAGTTACAGGGCGCTTCTTATTTTTCGAAGATCGATCTGCGATCTGGATATCATCAACTTCGTGTGCATGAAGAAGATATTCCCAAGACAGCGTTCCACACTCGTTATGGGCATTATGAGTTCACAGTCATGCCATTTGGTTTGACTAATGCTCCGGCTGTTTTCATGGACTTAATGAATAGGGTCTGCAAGCCTTATTTGGATCTTTTCGTCATTGTTTTTATTGACGACATCTTGATATACTCTAAGACGCAAGCTGATCACGAGCAACATCTTCGTCTTACTCTGGAACTCCTAAAGAAAGAGAAACTTTTCGCCAAATTCTCCAAGTGTGAATTCTGGCTTAAAGAAGTTCAATTCTTAGGACATATTGTCAACAAACAAGGTATTCATGTAGATCCCTCCAAGATCAGTGCGATCAAGGATTGGGATACGCCTACTACTCCTACTGAAGTTCGTTCTTTTCTTGGTCTGGCGGGTTATTATCGCCGCTTCATTGAGAATTTCTCGAAGATTGCAGTTCCTCTAACTGCTCTAACTCAGAAGAACAAGCCCTTTGATTGGGGATTCAAACAAGAGGAAGCTTTTCAAAACTTGAAGCAGAAGCTTTGTGATGCGCCGGTTCTATCATTGCCTGAGGGTGATGATGATTTTGTCGTGTATTGTGATGCATCGAAACTGGGTCTTGGCTGTGTTCTGATGCAAAGGAACAAAGTCATAGCATATGCATCGAGGCAGTTGAAGATACATGAGAAAAACTACACCACTCATGATCTTGAGTTGGGTGCAGTTGTCTTCGCTCTTAAGATCTGGAGACACTATTTGTACGGTACAAAATGTGTGGTTTTCACAGACCACAAAAGTCTTCAGCATATCTTCAATCAGAAAGAACTCAACATGAGGCAACGACATTGGGTGGAGCTTCTAAACAACTATGACTGCGAAATTCGCTACCATCCTGGTAAGGCGAATGTCGTAGCCGATGCATTGAGTCGTAAGGAACGAACTAAGCTTCATTGTGTTCGTGTTCAATCTGTTATTCAAGCTCGATCCGATATCCAAGCACGTATTTCTCAGGCTCAACAATCTTGTGTTTCACAAGGTTTGATGGATAAGGAATTTCCCTATCACATAACACCTGCTCTGGAACTGAAGGACAATGGATCATATTACTTCATGGACCGTTTGTGGGTCCCAAGCCAGGATGATCTTCGTACCTTGCTTATGGATGAAGCCCATAAGTCTCGTTATTCTATTCATCCGGGCTCAGATAAGATGTATAAGGATCTTCGTATTCATTATTGGTGGCCTGGTATGAAGAAAGACATCGCCTTATATGTATCAAAATGCCTTACTTGTCTTAAGGTTAAGGCTGAACATCAACGTCCTTCGGGTTTATTGGTGCAACCAGAGATCCCAGTTTGGAAATGGGAAAACATTACTATGGATCTCATTACTAAACTTCCACGCACAAAGAAAGGTCATGATGCCATCTGGGTAGTCGTTGATCGTCTTACAAAGTCAGCGCATTTCTTGCCAATCCGTGATGATTTTCCTGCTGACAAACTTGCTAAAATCTATGTGGATGAAATTGTAGTTCGACATGGTGTTCCTTTGAACATCATTTCTGACAGAGATGCTCGTTTCACTTCTCATTTTTGGAGAACCATGCAATCTGCTATGGGGACCCAACTTAATTTGAGCACAGCTTATCATCCGCAAACGGATGGTCAATCTGAAAGAATAATCCAGACTCTGGAGGATATGCTTAGAGCTTGTGTGATCGATTTTGGTGGTAGTTGGGATTCACATCTTCCGTTGATTGAATTCTCCTACAACAACAGTTATCACTCCAGCATCAAAATGGCTCCTTTCGAGGCTCTCTATGGTCGAAAATGTCGTTCACCAGTCTGCTGGAATGAGATCGGCGAGGCTCAGCTTACTGGACCTGCCCTCATTTTAGAGACAACAGATAAGGTTAAGAAAGTTCGTGATAACCTTCAGACAGCTAGAAGCCGTCAAAAGAGTTACGCGGACCCAAAACGCAAGCCCTTGGAATTTCAAGTCGGTGATCGAGTATTACTTAAGGTCTCACCTTGGAAAGGTGTGATCAGATTTGGAAAGAAAGGAAAACTTGCACCTAGATACGTTGGACCATTCAAGATCGTCGAAAGAATCGGTAAGGTAGCCTACAGACTAGAGTTACCTCCTGAACTTGGAAATGTTCATCCAACTTTTCACGTGTCAAATCTCAAGAGGTGTTTAGCTGATGAGAACCTCCACATACCTCTTGACGAAATTCATGTTGATAAAACACTGAAATTTGTTGAGAAGCCAGTGGAAATCATGGAACGTGAAGTTAAGTGGCTTAAACGCAAGCGCATTCCTTTGGTCAAAGTTCGCTGGGAAGCTAAACGTGGACCCGAGTTTACTTGGGAACGCGAAGATCAAATGAAGGCGAAATATCCGCATCTTTTCCCACGAGTTTCCTCTAAATAAATTTCGGGACGAAATTTCCACAAGTAGGGGAGACTGTAACATTTGTGCTTGTTATCATTGGGAATAGTTCTATTATCAATAAAACAATGTTATTTGATCCCAATGTTTGTTTGGTTGTGTTTTACATTTTTCATGTTTTGACTTTTATTCAATTTCAAACTCTATATCGCTTTCTAGAGAGTTATACGCAAACTGGTGCGTAAACGTAATCAGTTTAATGCGAAAAATACTCCGGAACATCAACATATACTTAACATACCTTAAATAACCTTTAAATAACTTAGAAATAAGTTTTGAAGGATTTGGTGTGGCAAAAACAAGTTAATTCGCTTACAGGGACTAAATTTGACAAACTGCGAAAGTATGCCAATTTGAACTGTAACAGACATTCCAGAACATGACCATAAGTTAAACACACCTTAAATATCCTTTACATAGCTTAGAAATAGGCTTTGAGGGGTTCGGTGTGCTAAAATAAACTTTTGGCTCATTCAGGGACTAAAAGTGTCAAAAAGTGCACAAGTTTGCACTTTCGCGCATATCTTACGTTCTGAATACATCCGGACATCCAAAAATTTATGTAAGCACTAAAATATGTTATTTTAGTGTTTAGCATAAGAAAAATCCATTCGTCGCGTCATTTGGATCATTTTTCGCGCTTATGCGCATTCCGTCGTATTTAACCGAACATCGCGATCGTACGGCCAAACGAACCAACATCCGACATATTTTTGAGCATGTTTCATGTCCAAAATGTTTAGGCATTCTTATGGAGCCTTGAAAATGATTTAACAAGCCTTAAACATGTCGGAAATGGCCTTAATACGCAACGGGGACTGAAAGGGGAACATTGGAAAGTGTTTGCTGATCAGGAGGACCCTAGCGTGACACCTAGCCCCCTTGGCGTCATGCTAGGCCTCTTCTGATCAGCAAAAGCCATTTTAAACACATGTTAACAGCCCTTAACCCCACCAAAGGCCAATGCCAAGTGTCAAACTCTTGTGGTGGAAGCTAAATGAGCTACCACAACATTCCAACAAGTGTAGGGATGTGATCATTCCCTCTTCTCCAAGAAACGATCCTAACGGTGAACCGAAATCTATAAATACCCATCACATTTTCACTCATTCCTCACAAGAATCTGATCTTATGTGCTCTAAGTTGAAACCTTTGTTTCATACCTGAGCTATTTTGATCTAGATTAGCATTCGGGGACCCTTTGTAAGTGTTCATTCGTTCTTTTATTGCTTTTCGAGTCTGAAAGTCAAACTTTCTTTGAATTTCTGCAATGACCAGTTTATGGTCAATGCGAAGTTCGTTTGAACTTCGCAACGTGAGCGTAATCATGATGGTTATAGTCCCTTGTGACTATGCCTACTGATTACCACGTTGTCTTGGGTCGTAGGGGTAAGCGATCTAATAAATCGCTTATACCTTCGAACCCGACCCATTTGGTCGATCATTAGGATCCGACCAAACACTTTAGGTGACCATAGTATATAGGGAATAACCTTCCGAGGTTATACCTTATGGTCGCTTCGTTTAAGTAGTTGTATGATAGGTAAGTTTATATGCCTTAGGTAAATTACCAAAATACCCCTTTGATGCCAAAATTCATTTTAAGCATATGTAACGTAACTTTTGACATCTAAACTGATTTGACAACAATATTAGACATGTTAAGGCATATGTTACTTGTCGTAGGACTAGTTAAGCGGTCCGAACGCGTTTTACGCGAACGACGCGTTAAAGTAGCATAAGCTACCTAAACGGGTCGTAATGGGTCGTAAGCACTTAGGTTAGGTTTCATTTAGTAGGTAGGCTTTTTTAAACCATATTACATGAGTTCCTACACTCATTTGGTTTACAAACCCTCATACTACCCGATCCTCCGATATAGGTCCGGTTTATTAACATAGTTACCTATATTAGGTGCCGTTTGATTTCGAGATCTCTAGCTTTGCTTGGTGGTTATCTTAGGACTTCTGAGCAATCTCAAGTGAGTACATAGACCCCTCTTTTACTGTTTTCCAACTGTTTTGGGGTGAAACACATGTGCCTACTTGTTACTTTCATGCTTTCCCTGTTTTCACATCATATGCCTATTATGTTCATTAGTACACTTATAGTACATGATTTCATTGTGTTTATGCTATGTATGCCCATTGTGTGCGTACTTAGTACATTGTTTTACATTACATTTCATGCTATGTATGCCATTGTGTGCGTACTTAGTACATTACTTTACATTACATTTCACGATATGTATGTTCATTTGATTACATACTTAGTGCATTGTTTTCACATGCTTACATTTTGGTATGACATTTGGTTTGTTTACATGGAACAATACATTCATTAACATTAGCTACGCCGTTCGTTAGTAGGTAGTGGTACCATAGGAATTGACAACTCCCGTTCCTGAAATCCTGGGTTTGTTTGGATTGGAAGGAATGACCGAATTCGATATACATAACTTAGATAAACCTTTAATTTGTTTAAGGGTTTATTGCCACAGTCTCAAGGCTTGAGTGTATGCATTTTCACAATACCGCATAGATGTTTATATCAGTATAGCATGCATTTATTACACAAAACATAACTTTGATTTAAACCATGTTTTACTTCAATACCTTGTTTTTGTGCATTTTACATATGGTTTAGTTGATATATTTCACTTACCATACATGACATTTTTGGATACACATTACATGATTTACATTAGACATAAACATTTTGACATTGATATACACAATTCATGATTTACATTAAACACAGACATTTGATATGGTTTACACAATAACATTTTGACATTTGATTATACATAAACAATTTACATTGGTGGTTTGGTTTGTGTAAGTGATTTAAGTAACGAGGCGTGTGTAATATGATACAAGCATGGTGGATACGCCGCTGGTACTTCCTATATATAAGTGTTTGTATGGTATTACATATCGTAGCGTTATTTGAATCATTTCAATTTAAGACACATGACATTTTATACAAATAACATACTTTTCACAGGACATTATTTTACAAACAACTTATCTTTTACAAACTCATTTTACTTGGTTATTCATTTAACCATACATTATTCTCTTATTTATACATATTATCTGATCTTATTGTTTTTCAAATGATTTACAAAACAAAGCAAATTACAAGGTTCATGACTAAACATTTTATTAAACACAAGTCATGAATCCTATTTTCACAAAACCTATGTATCTCACAGGCATTTTTATGCTGACGTACCTATTTTCACATGTGTTTTCAGGAGCTGTTGCTTAGGACTATGATCGTGACACTAGGGCGGACCTGTGCCTTAGAGATATAAAACGGAGATAGACTTAGTTTAATTATGTTATGAACTCTTTATTTCCTGTTTAAAGACAATGAAACTCTTATGTTGATAAATAAAATACAACTTTGAATGCAATGGTTATGAAACAATCAATTCTATCGAGATCACTCCCCGGCGTTTCCTCCGCGGTTGCATGTTATACGCGGTCGGGGTGTGACACTAAACGCAAGTTATTTATAGTGATTGTATGTTAGATATAGTAGTTAGGTTATTTGGGTAACTATTGGGTAATATTATCGCATCGCTCGCTCGAATCGCATCGCATCGCATCGCAACGCTCAACACGTGAATCGAAACGACAAACTCAACGCGCCGGACACCTGGATCGAGTGGCCAACCGATCGAGTGGCCATCCGATCGGATTGCCGTCCGATCGAGTTGCCATCCGACACTTTGACTGTGACAACCCTCACAATTACATGTATCCATACGATTTATTAATGTTAATTAAAGTGCGTGATGACTGTGTTGAATTACTTAACCGCTTTCTGATTACTGCGTCATACTTACATGTGTTTGTTAACATACTAGTCTTGTGCAGAAAATTGACTAAATGGTCCTGAATGTTTTCCTAAGTGTTAGGAATTAAAAGTGTTACAAAAATATATATAAAAGACGCTTTACGGAATAATTAAACACTTTAACGAAACGGTGTCTAACCGAACAACCGGACATTACCCGGAACACTAATTTTTTGTCAAATACATTGTTTAATTATTTCTTGGCTTGTCATGATCCCCGTACACCATAACACCCCCTAAATATCAACTAACTAATAGATGTAAGTATATACTTGGATTTTAACTTATGATTGCCTATTACCATCAAAATATTACATCCAACCCCCCCATACCCGATTTCGGTCACCCAAGGGGACCCACAAAAATCCTCACCATACCTCACATCTTACCCCAAGATTTAATCCTAATTTTTTAATAGATCTTTGCTTATTGATGTTGCCAAAATATGTAGTAGATGATTATAAGTATGGTGAGCATATCTACCATATCATTCCATAAGATCACACCACTTTCTCACTCTCCTCTCTCCTTATCTCGGCCTCACCATAACCGCCACCATCACCACCATATCACCACCATGTTCTTCCATTTTTAAGTTCCATTCAAGTGTTAGAAGGTGCTTTGTGAAGTTTGAAGCTTGTGGATCATCAAAGGGCTCACTTACTTGCCTTTACACACCATTTTCACCATCATTTTCACTAGAGAACTTCCCTAGCTTTAAGCTAGTAGTAAGTCTTGATTTACTCTTGCTTATTTCTATTTCGAGTTGTTAAAAGTTATAGTATGATGAAATTTACAAGAACACTAAAAGGGTTCAAATAAGAACATGAACATAAAGACGAAACATAAAGAAATGTTGTTAGCATGATATTGTAGTGAATATGTTGTTGATTGCATGTTGATTCTTGGTTATGTGATAATAATCACCATATGGAGCTTGTTAAATGATGTTTAGAAACATGATTTAACAAGACTAGGAGGGTGATTATTAATACATGAAATAATCATCTTCTAGTTAAATATGAACTTGATAGAAATGAATTTCTTGAAATATAAATGAACAAAGTAAGTTGATGATCCTATAGATCCGAAACTTTACAAGAGACTTTCCCAAGCAAACAAAGTTCAAGAATCGATTTTAAAAAGATTATGACATTTACATACACTTACACCATTTTTGGGAATGAAATAAGTGTAGAAACCTTTTATTTACAAGAAGAGTTCGAAAGATTAATTTTTGTAAAAATTGTTTACAAGTTGTAAACACTTAACTCTTTTAAGAAAACGATTTTTAAAGAAATGAATATACTTTGGAAGGTAACTAAGTCCACTAAACGCTTTACCAAGTTACTACGCGTTTTCGGGATACATCAAGTTCATGATTAATATGTAATGCATATAGTTTTGCTCTCGGTGATGTAAAGTTGTTTAAAGGATAATTGTTGATGATTATTGTGATTGTTTTGAAAAGAAAATGATATGCTTATGAGCATGGACACCTCCGGTTACAAAGGAAACTCTGGCGAAATTTTCTAAAAACTCCAACACTTAGAAATTATTTTTCTAACAAGTGTTTACAAAATATGTTTTAGCTTTGTTTTTCAAAATAAACTTCGCCATGAGCTTTATTACAAAAATACAAAGTATCGGAGGTTGATTTTTACAAGTAAAATGGATAAATATATATATATATATATATTTAGAATATATACTTTATGCTAGAACACTTGTGTGAATATTTGTTTATTTTGTGAGATAGTTATATTATTGTAGGATAAAATAATATAACTTAACAAAATATCTTGACACTAGAATTGTGAGGTACGTGATAGAAGTAATAAGTGGATAAACCGTACGTAGGATACGTGTTATGCATGCACAAGAAACTGATTGTTATATGTACCTTATTAGGGCGTGCTTGATTCCTGTTTGTTAAGAGTGATTAATCTAACCGAGTAAACCAAGGTGAGTTCACACTCTTTCTAAGGCATGGGATTCCCGGTGGTTGGGAATGGGTTAAAGAATTAAAACGGAACCTACATATCCTCCTTGGGTAGGATGCCAATATAAATCCTGCGTATTCTCCTTGGGTAGAATACGTACGTTCGTCCTCCTTGGGTAGGACAACAACCTCAAAACTTACTAGACAAAACTCTATCATTCAGTCCCTCATTTTATATCGACTTAATCGCCGAGGCCGATGGCGAGCGGGTCATTAGTTAATAGCGCTATTAGGTTTAACAAACCTCACACCGTGTCGTCCGAATGGGCGTGTACTAATAGACTATGGCAAACTGTCAATGATGATAGACATTGATGTAGGGCACAATTATGTTCGTCAGTTGTCGATATCAGAACGGTCTAGTAGTTCACCTGGGGAAAGCCCCCACTAAATATGGTTTGGGGAAAAGAGAAATTGGTTAAACATATTTTCAACTATGGGGTAACCCCCACGGCAAGTAAGCCAACTAAACGAAAACTATGTTTTTAGAAACAAATTAAAACGAACACCCAACTGTGAACTCACTTAACTTTGTTGTTGACTCGTTGATACACGCCTTACAGGTCGTTAGATGCTTATGGAGCTTGCGTGAGGAGGAGGTCGTTGTGGGATATGGACTATTATATCCCGTGCTTAACATATGAACTTTACGAACTTATTGAACTTATGTTTTGGCTTTACGTTTTATGCTTCCGCTGTTTAATTTGAACTTGGTTAACTAGCTTTTGATCACCAATTATATTGCGTGATTGGACTTTAACTATTTTGAATAATTGTTCAATATGATTGGTGGCTTGATCCTGGTCATGTCACGCCTCCAAGCGGTGATACTCCGCATGGTGGATTTTGGGGGTGTGACAGATTGGTATCAGAGCCATTGGTTATAGTGAACTTGGTTTTAAAAAGGGGAAAAGCTTTTTGACAAAACCAGACTATAACCTGTACAGTGCTCAACAAACCACAATGACGCTTCACTCCACATGCAAGACTCGACATAATAGGTGGTATGATTTATGTTGCCTATTTGATAGTTCACAAAGTGCATTAGTTAACGTGATAACTGCTATTTGAACCTTGTGTGCTTATTCTCTACTGTCGTCCCACGCTTACACGCTCTTTCGCGACACTTTTCTCACTTACGTTACTTCGTTGTGAAGATCATGGGTGGACGTTTGAACTTGACTCAAGCCCAGCTGACGGCTCTAATTAACGAACGAGTGGCTGAGGCACTCACAGCTGTCCCTGCAGGAGGCCAACATGCTCAGCCTCCCGTATGTACGTTCAAAACGTTCATGGATTGCCGACCTTGTACTTTCAGCGGCACAGAAGGAGCTGTAGGCCTTCTTCACTGGTTCGAGAAGCTCGAGTCTGTCTTCAAAATGTGTGAATGCCCTAAAGATCGTAGGGTGAAATTTGCTACTGGAACACTCGAGGGTGCTGCGTTAACCTGGTGGAAAGCACAGGTTCAACTGCTAGGGCTTGCGGTTGCTAATGCCACCCCATGGAATGACTTCAAAGATTTGATCAAGGAAGAATACTGTAGTCGTGACGACATCCACAAGGTAGAGGTGGAATTTTTCAACTTGAAGATGACGGGGTCTGAAATCGAGGCTTACACAAAGAGATCGAACGAATTAGCTATCTTGTGTCCCACTATGGTGGATACTCCTATCAAGCGTATCGAGCTGTACCTTAAGGGTTTAGTGCCATAAATTCAGAGCCATGTGACCTCAGCTAATCTTGGCACCATTCAGCAAATCATCCGGTTGGCGCATCGTCTCACTGATCAGGCAGTTGAGCAGAACAAGTTGCCCAAGCGTATTAGCGCTACTACTACTGATGCTCCCAGTGATAGCAAGCGCAAGTGGGATGGAAATTTGGGCAAGGGTTCTACTTCAGTTCAGTCTCAGTCCCTGTAGCGAAAGACTGATGACTACCAGAGTCCTGGTCAGCAATCTTCTGGTAGTCACGGACAGGGTGGATACCGAGGGAACCACCCCAAGTGCAACCGGTGCAACAAGCATCATAGCGGGCAGTGCCAAAAGGGTCGTTGTCTGAGGTGTAACAAGTTTGGTCATGAAGCAAAGGATTGCAGGAGCGCAAGACCAGCAAATCAGAATCGCCAACAACAGCAACCAGCTCCACAGAACCACCAGCAGCAGCAACAGCAGGGCAATAAGGGGTGCTTTCAGTGTGGCGCTGAAGGCCACTTTAAGAGGAACTGCCCTCAGCTGAACCAGAATCAGAACAACAATAACCAAGGGAACGAGAACAACAATGGAGGCAACAACGGGGGTAACAATAATGGCAATGGTACCAGGGGACGTGTTTTCGTGCTGGGTCAGGGCGACACGAGGAACGATCCCAACGTTGTGATGGGTAAGTTTCTTCTGGATGACTTCTTTGTTACTGTTTTATTTGATTCGGGTGCCGATACTAGCTATGTGTCCTTAAAAGTTAGTCAAATGCTTAAGCGCACTCCAACATTTTTGAACACCAAACACACGGTAGAGCTAGCAAACGGTAAAAGTCTTGAAGCCACACACATAGTTAAGGGCTGTAACCTCATCTTAGCTGGTCAGACCTTTCCTATCGATCTTATTCCTATCGTTCTGGGTAGTTTCGACGTTGTTATTGGGATGGATTGGTTATCTCATCAGCAAGCGGAAATTCTTTGCAATGAGAAGATTGTCCGCATCCCTCGTTCTGGTGAAGAACCCCTCGTGATTCATGGCGACAGGAGTGGTGCTGTCGTAGGCATTATCTCTTTCCTTAAGGCCCAGAAGTGTTTGCGAAAGGGCCACACTGCCATTCTAGCACTCGTTACTGACGCATCAACGGAAGAGAAGAGAATCGAAGACATTCCTATTGTGCGCGATTTTCCTGAGGTATTTCCTGTGGAATTACCTGGTCTTCCGCCTCATCGACAAGTCGAATTTCAAATCGAGCTAGCTCCTGGAGCAGCACCAATAGCTCGTGCACCTTATCGACGAGCTCCGTCAGAACTTGAAGAACTGTCCATGCAATTACAAGAACTCTTGGAAAAGGGTTTCATACGTCCTAGCTCTTCGCCCTGGGGAGCTCCAGTCTTGTTTGTGAAGAAGAAAGACGGTACTTTCAGAATGTGTATTGACTATCGCGAACTTAACAAGGTGACCGTGAAGAATCGTTATCCTCTTCCACGCATTGATGACTTATTCGACCAGTTGCAAGGGTCGAGTTTCTATTCCAAAATAAACCTGAGGTCAGGTTACCATCAACTGAGAGTCCGAGATGAGGACGTCTCCAAAACAGTATTCAGAACTCGTTATGGACATTACGAGTTTCTGGTCATGCCTTTCGGGTTGACAAACGCACCTACGGTCTTCATGGATCTCATGAACCGAGTGTGCAAACCCTACCTGGATAAGTTCGTTATCGTTTTCATCGACGATATCCTGATCTATTCGAAGAGTTAGGAAGAACACGAGCAACACCTAAGGCTTATTTTGGAACTTCTTCGAACAGAGCAGTTGTATGCCAAATTTTTGAAATGTTACTTCTGGCTTCGCGAAGTCCACTTTGTAGGCCACGTAGTAAACAAGGATGGGATTCATGTGGATCCATCCAAGGTTGACTCGATCAAGAACTGGCCTGCACCCCGTACACCAACAGAAATCCGCCAATTCTTGGGTTTGGCGGGCTACTACAGAAGATTCATCAAGGATTTCTCAAAGATTGCGCAACCTCTCACCTCCCTAACTCAGAAAGGTGTCACCTATCGTTGGGGTGATGCACAGGAATCTGCTTTTCAGCATTTAAAGGAGAGGCTTTGTAGCGCGCCTATCCTCTCATTTCCTGAAGGCACATATGATTTTGTGGTTTATTGCGACGCTTCCATCCACGGACTTGGTTGCGTGTTGATGCAACGTGACAAGGTCATTGCCTACGCATCGCGCCAACTTAAAGTTCACGAAAGGAACTACACTACGCACGACTTGGAGTTGGGAGCAGTTGTTTTCGCACTTAAGATATGGAGACACTACCTGTATGGTACCAAGTGCACCATTTACACCGATCACAGGAGTCTCGAGCATATCTTCAAGCAAAAGGAGTTAAACATGCGACAACGTCGATGGGTCGAACTTGAATGATTACGAATGTGCGATCAAGTACCATCCGGGCAAAGCCAGTGTTGTGGCCGACGCCCTTAGTCGAAAGTATACTATACCTAAACGTGTGCGTGTCACACCCCCAAATTCCACACGCGGAGTACTACCGCTTGGAGGCGTGACATGACCAGGATCAAGCCACCAATCATATTGAACATAAGTATGTATCTCAAAAGTCATTCATCAATACGATAGGTGTTTACAAAACCAAATATAAACAAGTGTGTAGCGGAAGCATTTAATGTAAACCCAACAAAAGTTTAAGTACAAAATGTTATAATGTTTAACAACACAATCACGATCCATGTCCACAACGACTGTGCCTCCCGTGCAAGCTCCAAAAGTACCTATGGTCCTGCAAGGCATGTAACAGAGGGTCAACAAAAAGTTGAGCGAGCTCACAGAAAGTAATGCGTAATAGTAAGTTTGTTTGTAACATGTGGCTCTACTGGGCCGGTAGTAAGTTCTATTGGTGGGGGCTTCCCGTGTTGTATAACCACTAGACTATTTGTAACCACTATGTGTTCTTCACAACCGAGAACAGTAATACGTACAAGTGTTACGTAGGTTTTACATAAGTATCCTTCACAACCGAGGATAGTAAATAGCATAAGTATACGTAGGTTTTACGTAAGTATCCTTCACAACCGAGGATAGTAAATAGCATAAGTATACGTAGGTTTTACGTAAGTATCCTTCACAACCGAGGATAGTAAATAGCATAAGTATACGTAGGTTTTACGTAAGTATCCTTCACAACCGAGGATAGTAAATAGCATAAGTATACGTAGGTTTTACGTAAGTGCCTGACACAACCGAGGCAGTAGTAAATATAGATTCACGTAGGTTTTACGTGAGTATCCTTCACAACCGAGGATAGTGAATAGCATAAGTATACGTAGGTTTTACATATGGGTCCTGCACAACCGAGGACGATGGTATGGTAGTCTAGTAATAATGTCCGCATGAATCCATTCAACCTTATTCCTTAAATCCCATTCCCAAGCCCTGGGAATCCCATGCCTTGGTAGAAGTGTGAACTCACCTTGTTTGCTCGGTATGCTAGGTATGTGCTCAAAGTAAGTCAATCACGTCCTAAAGTATGCACGTATGTGAAATCAGTTTGCGTCCAAGTTATGCACGTATAAACATGTAGCACGTAATCACAATCATATACAAGATGGCTACACTTAACAGCAGTCAAATATTCCAGTTAACACTTAACAGAATTAACTCAAGTTACTGCACAGATCAGCTATTCGGCGAAACACGCATGTTGGCGAAACACAGATAATGACGAAACACATATAATGGCGAAACACATTCTGTTTCGTCGAGGTGTCCCCTGGCGAAACAGAACTTCTGATTCGTCGACTACTCTTGGCGAAACACATTCTGTTTCGCCGAGAGTTCTGTTTCGTCGAACAGTTCAGTTTCGCAGACATCAGTTACAGCAGAGCGAAAAACACATAAACCCTAACAGCCGTAAAACAGCAATTCCTCATCATACAGAAATCGTTCAACACAGAAATCATTCAATCCTCGCTCAATATAATGAGTCTTATGTTACCAACCATTAATCTATGCATCACAACCGAAACATCAATGAACCAGGGATCATATCATCATCTTCATCAATAAAATCATGTAATCATCACAAAACAACACTCATAAAATCCATACTCTATGCATACCCGCTAACATGCATAATCATTGAGAGGTTCATGTAACCCTAAGTATTCATCCTACACATACACTCCTATAATCCAGAAATCAAGCATAAACACAACATGTATAAAGAAATCAAGGGACAAAGAAACCGATTTAGACAAGCACGCACTAACCGAGATATTCGGGATGAACAAGGGAGGATTCGAGAGAGAAAGATGATGGTTGATGATGGGTATCGCCTTTTCAAAAGAGAGAGTTCTAGGGTTTCTATTTTTGATAAAAGTGTGAAACAGGAAGTCGGTTTCACTTAATATCCACGAATTACCGTTCTGGGCCCTTAATGGGCTTTGCGAATCAATGGGCCGACGAAACACATCAGTTTCGTCGTGAGGTGATATGGCGAAACACACTGTTTCGTCGAGTTGCTTGATGGCGAAACACACCAGTTTCGTCGGAATGTATATGGCGAAACAGTCTGTTTCGTCAGGTCCTTCCATGTTTTAAACAGTTTAAGTTTTCAACAGGTGTTTCATGATATACAGCCAAACACAAAATCATGCAACCACAATTGTTCATTATAAATTAACGTATACAGTTACAAGTTAAACAAGTCAAACAACTACACAGTCAAAGTCAACGTGCACTAAATGCGAAAAAAGAAAGTCGGAAACTCGAGTTGTCACATTATCCCCAACTTGAAAGAAATTTCGTCCCGAAATTTAGCATGCGGTTACTGAGGAAGCTAGGTAAGTTATCGTTTACTGGTTTTCCTGGGGTGTCACATCATCCCCCCGTTGAGTTGGGATTTCATCCCGAACTTCTGTAGTAGCTTCAGCCTCAGTAGTAGTTGCATTGTTTTCGAACAACTGGGGATATTTGAGTTCCATTTGATCTTCGCGCTCCCAGGTGAACTCTGGGCCGCGACGGGAGTTCCAACGAACTCGTACAAGAGGTATTCTAGTGTTCTTGAGGACCTTAACATCCCGGTCCGTGATTTCAACTGGTTCCTCGACGAAATGCAATCGTTCGTCGATAGTGAGCTCCTTCAGAGGAACTATGTGGGTCTCATCTGACTGAAACTTCTTCAGATTCGACACGTGAAAGACGTTGTGAACTGCACTGAGTTCAGCAGGTAAGTTCAGTCTGTAGGCCACTTTGCCTATTTTCTCTATAACTTCGAAAGGTCCGACATAACGCGGATTGAGCTTGCCTCGTTTGCCAAAACGAACCACACCCTTCCAGGGCGAAACTTTGAGTAGTGCTCAATCCCCAACTTGAAATTCGAGTATTTTCCTGTCTTTATCGGCGTATACTTTCTGACGGTCACGTGCTGCCGCAATGCGTTGTCGTATTTGAGCAATCTTTTCAGTAGTATCAACTACCATTTCTGGACCTGTGATCTGACTGTCACCCACCTCTGCCCAACAAAGAGGTGATCGGCATTTACGCCCGTACAATGCCTCAAATGGAGCAGCTTTAATGCTGGTGTGGTAACTGTTGTTGTATGAAAATTCCACAAGTGGCAGATGCTTTTCCCAGCCCTTGCCAAAGTCAATTACGCACGCCCGAAGCATGTCTTCTAGAGTTTGAATAGTGCGCTCAGATTGCCCATCGGTCTGAGGATGATAAGCTGTGCTCATGTCTAAACGAGAGCCAAAAGATTTGTGCATTGCTTGCCACAGTTCTGAAGTAAAACGTGCATCACGATCAGAGATAATAGATGTGGGCACCCCGTGCCTCGAAACAACTTCCTTAAGGTATATGTCTGCTAGAGTGGAGAACTTATCCGTTTCCTTGATAGCCAAGAAGTGAGCAGACTTTGTGAGTCGATCCACGATCACCCAAATAGTATCATTCCCACGTTGAGATCTGGGTAGACCAGTAACAAAATCCATGGAAATTTGCTCCCATTTCCATTGTGGTATCTCAGGTTGCTGGAGTGGGCCTGATGGTTTCTGATATTCTGCCTTGACTCTCGCACAAGTCAAACACTTTCTAACGTAAGTTGCTATGTGGGCCTTCATGCTAGGCCACCAATATGTAGTTCTGAGGTCGTGGTACATCTTATCTGAACCAGGATGTACTGAGTAGCGAGACTTATGAGCTTCATCCATTACAAGCTCGCGTAGGTTGCCATAGAGTGGGACCCAGATGCGTCCGGTTACATAATAGGCGCCGTTTGCCCTTTGTTCTAACCGTTGTCTTGAGCCGCGTAGAGCTTCAGCCCTGACATTTTCCGGTTTCAATGCTTCTACCTGAGCATCTCGTATCTGTGAAGGAAGACTAGACTGAATAGTGAGTTGCAACGCTCGTACACGTCTAGGTATAGTATCCTTTCGACTGAGGGCGTCGGCCACCACATTGGCCTTTCCTGGATGGTACTTTATAGCACATTCGTAATCGTTCAGTAGCTCGACCCATCGACGCTGTCGCATGTTCAGGTCTTTCTGCTTGAAAATATACTCAAGACTCCTGTGATCGGTGTAAATGGTGCACTTGGTGCCATACAGATAATGTCGCCATATCTTGAGCGCAAAAACAACAGCTCCAAGCTCTAAATCGTGTGTAGTGTAATTCCGTTCGTGAATCTTAAGTTGGCGTGAAGCATAAGCAATAACTTTATCCCGCTGCATCAACACACATCCAAGACCTTGGATAGATGCATCGCAGTAGACTACAAAGTCGTCCGTGCCTTCAGGCAATGAGAGGATAGGTGCGCTACAAAGTCTATCCTTTAAGTGCTGAAACGCTGTATCCTGTGTATCACTCCAACGGTAAGCAATACCTTTATGTGTCAGTAATGTAAGCGGCTGTGCAATCTTTGAGAAGTCTTTGATAAACCGTCTGTAATAACCCGCCAAACCCAAGAATTGGCGTATTTCTGTTGGTGTACGAGGCGCAGGCCAATTCTTGATCGAATCTACCTTGGATGGATCAACATGTATCCCATCCTTGTTTACCACGTGGCCTAGAAAGTGGACTTCACGAAGCCAGAAGTCGCATTTTGAAAACTTAGCGTACAGTTGTTCCGTTCGAAGGAGTTCCAGAATAAGTCGTAAATGCTGTTCGTGTTCCTCCCGATTCTTCGAGTAAATCAGGATGTCGTCAATGAAAACAATAACAAACTTGTCAAGATAAGGTTTGCACACCCTGTTCATAAGATCCATGAAAACCGCAGGCGCGTTCGTTAGCCCGAAAGGCATGACTAAAAACTCGTAATGGCCGTAGCGAGTTCTGAATGCTGTTTTGGAGACGTCCTCATCCCGGACTCTCAGTTGATGGTAACCCGACCTTAGATCGATCTTTGAGTAATAGCTCGACCCTTACAACTGGTCGAATAAGTCGTCGATACGTGGAAGTGGATAACGGTTCTTCACCGTCACCTTGTTCAGTTCACGGTAATCTATGCACATACGAAAGGTACCGTCTTTCTTCTTTACAAATAATACTGGAGCTCCCCAGGGCGAAGAGCTAGGACGTATGAAACCCTTTTCCAAGAGTTCTTGCAATTGCTTAGACAGTTCTTCCAGTTCAGTTGGAGCTAAGCGGTAAGGCGCTCGAGCTATAGGTGCTGCTCCTGGAGCTAGCTCGATCTGAAATTCGACTTGGCGATGAGGCGGTAACCCAGGTAACTCTTCAGGAAACACCTGAGGAAAGTCGCGTACTACAGGAATATCCCCAATCTTTTTCTCTGTCGTCGATGTATCAGTAACGAGTGCTAAAATAGCTACGTGGCCCTTTCGCAGACACTTCTGAGCCTTCAAGAAGGAGATGATGCCACTCACGACACCACTCTTGTCACCTTGAACTTCGAGAGGTTCTTTGCCAGAACGAGGAATACGAATGATCTTCTCCTTGCATAGGATCTCTGCTTGCTGTTGGGATAACCAATCCATACCGATGACAATGTCGAAACTACTCAGAGTTATAGGAATGAGATCGATAGAGAAAGTCTGACCAGCGAGGATAAGATTACAACCCTGAACTATGTGTGTGGCCTCTAGACTTTTACCGTTAGCTAACTCTACTACATGTTTGGTGCTTAACAGTGTTGGTGCGCGTTTAAGCATTTTACTAACTTTCAGAGACATATAACTGATATCCGCACCCGAATCAAATAATACCGTAACATAAAAGTCGTCGAGAAGAAACTTACCCGAAACCACATTAAGATCGTTCCTTGCGTCACTCTGACCAATCACAAACATACGACCCTTTGCACCATTGTTGTTGTTGTTTCCCCCATTGTTGTTCCCAGTGCCCTGATTATTGCTGTTGTTGTTCTGGTTTCGGTTTAACTGAGGGCAGTGTCTTTTGAAGTGACCTTCAGCACCACAAGGAAAACATCCCTTGTTACCCTGTTGTTGGTTCTGCTGCGTTTGCTGCTGCTGCTGATTCTGAGTTACAGGCCGTGGGCTCCTACAATCCTTGGCCTCATGGCCCATCCTGAGGCACCTCCGACAACGACCCTTGTTGCACTGGCCACTGTGATGCCTGTTACAGTTGTTACACTTTGGGAGGTTCCCTTGATAACCACCCTGCCTGTGACTGCCCGAAGATTGCTGACTTGGGCTCTGATAGTTGTCAGTCTTTCGCTGCTGAACTTGAGACTGTACTAAAGCTGAACCTTTGCTGGAATCCCCCTCCCATTTTCTCTTGTTATCACTGGGGGTAGCAGGAGTAGTTGTTGAAACAGTAGCAGTAGTAGTAGCGTTGATGCGTTTAGGCAGCTTGTTCTGTTCCACTGCCTGATCGGTGAGGCGATGAGCTAGCTTGACGATCTGTTGAATAGTGCCAAGATTCGCTGAGGTTACGTGGCTTTGAATTTCCGGCACCAGGCCATTGAGATACAGTTCGATACGCTTAATGGGAGGGTCCACCATAGTAGGACACAGAATAGCCAACTCATTCGATCTTCTGCTGTACGCTTCAATTTCTGACCCAGTCATTTTCAAGTGATAAAACTCTACCTCCAGCTTATGAATATCATCACGGCTACAGTATTCCTCTTTAATCAAATCCTTGAAATCATTCCAGGGTGTGGCGTTAGCAACAGCCAATCCTAACATCTGCACTTGCGCATTCCACCAAGTCAGCGCAATGCCTTCTAGTGTACCAGTGGCGTACTTCACCCTGCGAGCCTCAGGGCATTCGCACATTTCGAAAACGGACTCGAGCTTTTCAAACCAATGGAGGAGTCCAACCGCTCCTTCCGTGCCACTAAAAGTAGTAGGACGACAGTCCATGAAAGTTTTGAAGGTACAAACAGGTGGCTGAGCATGCTGACCTCCTGCTTGTGCGGCTGTAAGTGCCTCAGCAACTCGCTCGTTAATAAGAGCCGTCAGTTGGGCTTGCGTCATGTTGATACGTCCAGACATGATCTTCATAGTAAATATGACATAAGTGAGAGAGGTTCGCGAGTAGTGCGATAACAAAAGGGAGTAATCACACAAGTGTTCTCATGCAATAGTGTCAAGTTAACCTAAGCATACCCGGAGCAAAGTTCTATGCAATTCTAGCAAGTAGGCAATAAGACATGTACCATATTACCTAGAGTGATGAGTCTTGCACGTGGAGCGAGGCGTCGTTGTGGATCGTTGAGCACTGTTCTGGTTATAGTCTGGTTTTAATAAAAACGTTTTTCCCTTATTAAAACCGAGTTCTCTATAACCAATGGCTCTGATACCAATCTGTCACACCCCCAAATTCCACACGCGGAGTACTACCGCTTGGAGGCGTGACATGACCAGGATCAAGCCACCAATCATATTGAACATAAGTATGTATCTCAAAAGTCATTCATCAATACGATAGGTGTTTACAAAACCAAATATAAACAAGTGTGTAGCGGAAGCATTTAATGTAAACCCAACAAAAGTTTAAGTACAAAATGTTATAATGTTTAACAACACAATCACGATCCATGTCCACAACGACTGTGCCTCCCGTGCAAGCTCCAAAAGTACCTATGGTCCTGCAAGGCATGTAACAGAGGGTCAACAAAAAGTTGAGCGAGCTCACAGAAAGTAATGCGTAATAGTAAGTTTGTTTGTAACATGTGGCTCTACTGGGCCGGTAGTAAGTTCTATTGGTGGGGGCTTCCCGTGTTGTATAACCACTAGACTATTTGTAACCACTATGTGTTCTTCACAACCGAGAACAGTAATACGTACAAGTGTTACGTAGGTTTTACATAAGTATCCTTCACAACCGAGGATAGTAAATAGCATAAGTATACGTAGGTTTTACGTAAGTATCCTTCACAACCGAGGATAGTAAATAGCATAAGTATACGTAGGTTTTACGTAAGTATCCTTCACAACCGAGGATAGTAAATAGCATAAGTATACGTAGGTTTTACGTAAGTGCCTGACACAACCGAGGCAGTAGTAAATATAGATTCACGTAGGTTTTACGTGAGTATCCTTCACAACCGAGGATAGTGAATAGCATAAGTATACGTAGGTTTTACATATGGGTCCTGCACAACCGAGGACGATGGTATGGTAGTCTAGTAATAATGTCCGCATGAATCCATTCAACCTTATTCCTTAAATCCCATTCCCAAGCCCTGGGAATCCCATGCCTTGGTAGAAGTGTGAACTCACCTTGTTTGCTCGGTATGCTAGGTATGTGCTCAAAGTAAGTCAATCACGTCCTAAAGTATGCACGTATGTGAAATCAGTTTGCGTCCAAGTTATGCACGTATAAACATGTAGCACGTAATCACAATCATATACAAGATGGCTACACTTAACAGCAGTCAAATATTCCAGTTAACACTTAACAGAATTAACTCAAGTTACTGCACAGATCAGCTATTCGGCGAAACACGCATGTTGGCGAAACACAGATAATGACGAAACACATATAATGGCGAAACACATTCTGTTTCGTCGAGGTGTCCCCTGGCGAAACAGAACTTCTGATTCGTCGACTACTCTTGGCGAAACACATTCTGTTTCGCCGAGAGTTCTGTTTCGTCGAACAGTTCAGTTTCGCAGAC
This sequence comes from Helianthus tuberosus, assembly GCA_030545235.1. NCBI lineage: Eukaryota > Viridiplantae > Streptophyta > Magnoliopsida > Asterales > Asteraceae > Helianthus > Helianthus tuberosus. The sequence continues at coordinate 138,660,748 of CM060394.1, forward strand.
ATCAGTTACAGCAGAGCGAAAAACACATAAACCCTAACAGCCGTAAAACAGCAATTCCTCATCATACAGAAATCGTTCAACACAGAAATCATTCAATCCTCGCTCAATATAATGAGTCTTATGTTACCAACCATTAATCTATGCATCACAACCGAAACATCAATGAACCAGGGATCATATCATCATCTTCATCAATAAAATCATGTAATCATCACAAAACAACACTCATAAAATCCATACTCTATGCATACCCGCTAACATGCATAATCATTGAGAGGTTCATGTAACCCTAAGTATTCATCCTACACATACACTCCTATAATCCAGAAATCAAGCATAAACACAACATGTATAAAGAAATCAAGGGACAAAGAAACCGATTTAGACAAGCACGCACTAACCGAGATATTCGGGATGAACAAGGGAGGATTCGAGAGAGAAAGATGATGGTTGATGATGGGTATCGCCTTTTCAAAAGAGAGAGTTCTAGGGTTTCTATTTTTGATAAAAGTGTGAAACAGGAAGTCGGTTTCACTTAATATCCACGAATTACCGTTCTGGGCCCTTAATGGGCTTTGCGAATCAATGGGCCGACGAAACACATCAGTTTCGTCGTGAGGTGATATGGCGAAACACACTGTTTCGTCGAGTTGCTTGATGGCGAAACACACCAGTTTCGTCGGAATGTATATGGCGAAACAGTCTGTTTCGTCAGGTCCTTCCATGTTTTAAACAGTTTAAGTTTTCAACAGGTGTTTCATGATATACAGCCAAACACAAAATCATGCAACCACAATTGTTCATTATAAATTAACGTATACAGTTACAAGTTAAACAAGTCAAACAACTACACAGTCAAAGTCAACGTGCACTAAATGCGAAAAAAGAAAGTCGGAAACTCGAGTTGTCATAGTGCGAGCGTTACAACTTACCATCCAATCTAGTCTTCCAACTCAGATACGAGATGCTCAGGTCGAAGCATTGAAAGTAGGGAACATCAGGGCTGAGTCCTTACGAGGATCATGGAAACGGTTAGAACAAAAGGAAGACGACGCCTACTATGTAAACGGGCGCATCTGGGTTCCACTCTATGGTAATCTACGTGAGCTCGTGATGGATGAAGCGCACAAGTCTCGTTATTCAGTACATCCTGGTTCGGATAAGATGTACCACGACCTCAAGACTACGTATTGGTGGCCTAGCATGAAAGCCAACATAGCAACCTACGTCAGTAAATGTTTGACTTGTGCGAGAGTCAAGATTTAATATCAGAAACCATCAGGCCTACTCCAACAACCAGAGATCCCGACATGGAAATTGGAGCAAATTTCCATGGATTTCGTTACTGGCCTGCCTAGATCTCAACGCGGAAACGATACCATTTGGGTGATAGTGGATCGATTGACTAAGTCTGCACATTTTCTGGCTATCAAGGAAACCGATAAGTTTTCTACTCTAGCAGACATCTACCTAAAGGAAGTAGTATCGAGGCACGGAGTGCCAACCTCCATCATTTCTGATCGTGACTCACGTTTTACATCTGAATTGTGGCAAGCTATGCACAAGTCCTTTGGCTCTCGATTAGACATGAGCACGGTATATCATCCACAGACGGATGGGCAATCTGAACGCACTATCCAAACCCTTAAAGACATGCTTAGGGAATGTGTAATCGACTTTGGTAATGGCTGGGAAAAACACCTCCCGTTAGTGGAGTTTTCGTATAACAACAGCTACCACACCAGTATCCAGGCCGCTCCGTTCGAGGCATTGTACGGACGTAAATGCCGATCACCTCTTTGTTGGGCAGAAGTTGGTGACAGCCAAATCACAGGCCCAGAGCTTGTGGTAGACACAACTGAGAAGATTGCTCAGATACGACAACGAATGGCGGTAGCTCATGACCGTCAGAAAAGTTACGCTGATAAGCGCAGGAAACCGATCGAGTTCCAGGTTGGGGACCGAGAGCTACTCAAAGTCTCACCTTGGAAAGGTGTAGTTCGTTTTGGCAAACGAGGCAAACACAATCCGCGCTATGTCGGACCGTTCGAAATCATTGAGAAAATTGGCAAAGTCGCCTACAAGCTGAATCTACCGGCCAAACTCAGCGGAGTTCACAATGTTTTCCATGTGTCGAATCTGAAGAAGTGTCTGTCAAATGAGACCCTCATAGTTCCCTTAAAGGAGCTCACAATCGACGACCAGTTGCGATTCGTCGAGGAACCAGTTGAGATTACAGATCGAGATGTTAACATTCTCAAGCGTACTATAATACCTCTTGTTCGACCAGTTGCGATTCGTCGAGGATTTTGGTATGTTCATTGCACAGCGGAAGTGTTCGTTTGCTAAGACTTCTATAAATGAACGCCCGCTAAGTACTTGAAATCCCATGGGTACTCCTATTCCAACCGTTCCGTAGTTTGAAAAATTTAACCTGAAAAAGAACATGCGAAAAAAGTCAACATAAAGTTGAGCGAGTTCATAGTTTGTTTTGTTTTGAAAAAGATTTAAAATAAATCTTTGTGATAATCGGTTTAAAAGTTGTTGCGAAAATATAGTAAAATCATTTTCTCGGCATGTTATATGAAAACTGTGGGTATAGCCCACGAGAATCTTTGTGCATTGCACAAGAGAGAATGGGCCGAGCCCAAAAGAGTCTTTGTAAGTAGGACCATCCCGTCCTCTTACTTATACATGTAACAACCCGCTTTTTCGAAAGTCAAAGTCAAAGTCAAGATTGAAGTCAAAGGAAGAAAAGATTGCTAATTGCGATCTGTCACTCCTTGCTTAACTACCGTTTTGACTTCTTTGACTTGTAATCGAATTATATTATTTATTTGTTTTAGTTGTATTATGTGGAGTATCTATTAATAATCGAGGTTTAATCGCTATTTAATCGCTTGTTTAATCGCTAATCGACTTATCGCTAATCGCTATCGCATTCGCAACTCGAATTATGTGTTCTGGATATTGTTTTACGTGTGTGTGCTATTTACGTGTTACTTGTGCATGTTATGTTTGTGTTGAGGTGATAATCGCAATCGCAATTCTATCACATCGCAATCTAATCACAAACGCTAAACGCAAGTTATTTATAGTGATTGTATGTTAGATATAGTAGTTAGGTTATTTGGGTAACTATTGGGTAATATTATCGCATCGCTCGCTCGAATCGCATCGCAACGCTCAACAAGCGAATCGAAACGACAAACTCAACGCGCCGGACACCTGGATCGAGTGGCCAACCGATCGAGTGGCCATCCGATCGGATTGACATCCGATCGGATTGCCGTCCGATCGAGTTGCCATCCGATCGGTGACCAATCCGACACTTTGACTATGACAACCCTCACAATTACATGTATCCATACGATTTATTAATGTTAATTAAAGTGCGTGATGACTGTGTTGAATTACTTAACCGCTTTCTGGTTACTGCGTCATACGTACATGTGTTTGTTAACATACGAGTCTTGTGCGGAAAATTGACTAAATGGTCCTGAATGTTTTCCCAAGTGTTAGGAATTAAAAGTGTTACAAAAATATATATAAAAGACATTTTACGGAATAATTAAACACTTTAACGAAACGGTGTCAAACCGAACAACCGGACATTACCCGGAACACTAAATTTTTGTCAAATACATTGTTTAATTATTTCTTGGCTTGTCATGATCCCCGTACACCATAACACCCCCTAAATATCAACTAACTAATAGATGTAAGTATATACTTGGATTTTAACTTATGATTACCTATTACCATCAAAATATTACATCCAACCCCACATACCCGATTTCGGTCACCCAAGGGGACCCACAAAAATCCTCACCATACCTCACATCTTACCCCAAGATTTAATCCTAATTTTTAATAGATCTTTGCTTATTGATGTTGCCAAAATATGTAGTAGATGATTATAAGTATGGTGAGCATATCTACCATATCATTCCATAAGATCACACCACTTTCTCATTCTCCTCTCTCCTTCTCTCGGCCTCACCATAACCGTCACCATCACCACCATATCACCACCACCATGTTCTTCCATTTTTAAGTTCCATTCAAGTGTTAGAAGGTGCTTTGTGAAGTTTGAAGCTTGTGGATCATCAAAGGGCTCACTTACTTGCCTTTACACACCATTTTCACCATCATTTTCACTAGAGAACTTCCCTAGCTTTAAGCTAGTAGTAAGTGTTGGTGCACTTGTGTCTGTACTTTGTCTGTACTTTGTAATGATATAAAACGATGTCTTTTGTAGTCGTGTTACGTCTTAGATGTGTTTATGTGTGTGCTTAATGTAAGTTTGACCAGTCAACCATCCTCCTGGTTTGACTTGGTCAAACAGTTAGAAAAGGTTTGTAAATTTGTGTGTGTCGAAGGATGGTCATCGAAGGATGGTTTATATCCTTCGATGAGCTCGAAGGATAACCTTCGATGGATACAGATGGACCTCGAAGGATGCCAATCCTTCGAGGTATGTGTGGATCCTTCGATAGGTTGTATCTCGATAGATGATCTTTCGATCAATCTAATTGATCCTTCGACCAGACGAGCTGTGAAGGTTATATATACGGATGTAATGTGTTCACTTCATTGTGTGAGTGAACTTAGTCTTGTAGAGAGCGTATTTTCAGTTTGGTCAAGGGCTGTAACCGTGTCCACTGAAATACAAGAGAAAACTTTGATATCTTGTGTGTCTACCCTTTCTCTTTGTAGCTTGTGTTCTCATTATAAACTACCGGTTTGCATTCTAGCTTGGATTCCGCACTTGCTAGTGTGTTAAACATAACAAGGATAAGGTTTAACCTCATCCTCAGAGGGACCTACAAGTGGTATCAGAGCCGTGGCTCTTTTCCTTGTTAAAAACCGAGTTTATACAAGACTTTGGAGTGTTTGGACAAAAACTCACACGGGCTAACATCTGTTTTTAGTGTTTTTCTCACAGTTCTTGACGTAAAAACGTGTTCTAAACTAACCGGGTGTGTTAAAGAACGGGTTGGGTAACTTAAAAACTTGTTTTTAAGAAGTTTGGTAATTTCCGGCTTACTCCGGTGACCGGTTTCTGGATAAGAACCTTCTTTTTAGGCAATATTTTATTAGTCAAATCTGGGTTGGCAGAAAGTATGGTCTGAACATACCTTCTGCCGAAAGTTTTTACCAACCAATCAACTTTTCACCAACCTGTCAACTTTTGTCAACTGTGTCAGAGCAGTTCGAAAGATATCCTTCGAAGTCGAAAGATCATCTTTCGATCAGTGGAGTTTCGATAGATCATCATCTTTCGAACCAGGGAATCTTTTCGAAGGATATATCTGTCGATCTACAGGTCTCTTTCGAAAGACAAGGATCCTTCGATTGGAGAGTCTTTCGAAATCATTGTTCGAAACTCAACAGTGATCTTTCGAACACTGTTGATCTTTCGAACACTGTTGATCCTTCGAACAAGTTCTGATCTTTCGATCCTAATCTGTTTAAGTTTAACAAGTTTGTGTTTTTCAGGTCTTTCGATCAAAGATCCTTCGGCTGTTTGTTATCCTTCGAGATTTTAACATAGTTTGTGAAAAATTAAATTTTAAAAGGGGAAAACTTGTTTTTCAAATTTTAAATATATTTTTCACTTAATATATTAATTGTCTTTATAAAATGGGAACAAACGGTCAGTGGGATCCAACCGCGTGGACTCAAACAACTTTGACTCCACAATCATCAGCTACGCAATCTCAGTCAGATTTCAACAAAAATGCATGGATGCAGGCTATTGCCCCGCCTCAAGCTGCAATGATAACTGCAAATCAATGGGCATTGGTCACAAATCAAAGCAGCAGCATTCAAGCTATGATGCAGAACGACAGTGAAACTGGTACAAGCACAAAACCGCCAAAGCTGAATCACATCAATGATTGGGGATGGTGGAAAGAAAGGCTGAGAACTTATGTTCAGGGGCAAGGTCAAGATCTATGGATGTGCTTCTTTACTCCATTTGAAAATGAATTGGAAGTTGCAGGATCTAATCCACAAACTTACAGCACTATGTCTGAAGATGATAAGAAGAAATTTGAGTTAGAAAAGAAAGCATTCATGATTCTCACACAAGCTCTTCACAGAGACATTTACCACCAGTTTGTTTACTGCACGACTACTAAAAGCTTGTGGGATATGCTCACGTTGCGATGTGAAGGAAATGCTCAATCTAGAAAGATCAAGCAAGATTTACTGAAGAAAGAGTTTGAAGGTTTCACGTGTATGGAGAATGAGACCTTGGCAGAGTTATCTACAAGGTTCCATCATTTGTTGAGCGAGATGTTTGCTTTTAGAGTCACTGCCACTCCACAAGAAATGGTGAAGAGATTCGCTGATAGCTTACCAGCAAAGTGGAGCAGTTATCTTGAAATTCTCAAAGAAAATGGTGTTCTAGACACAATCACCGTTTATGAGTTAATTCAGAAATTGGAGAACAAGGATGTAGAAGAAAAGCTTAAGGCAAAAAGAACATTAACTCCTCAAAATCCAGAGATGTACTTTGGGATTGCAGGAGGTATCAGTGGAGAAAAACCAGTTCCTCAACATGCAAAGCTTCAAACAGCCTTCATCTCAAACACCGGGCCTTCCACAACAAATCAGTTTGATCCTTCAGCATACACGATGTTCTCAAGACCAGATTCTTCTTCTCTACAACAGGATGTGCAACCTGCTCCTCAATTCACACCACCGCCTTTCTTAGACCCAAGCAGAGCTCAGCAGCAACAACCACAACAGCAAGGGTTTTATGGAAGCTCTTCAAACTTTCAAGCCACTTCCAATCCGAACACAGTCAGATTAGACACTTCCAGCTTTTCCAAAGTCAGTGTCGAAGTAGCCAAGGAGCATATGGAGATGTTGAACACCTTGGTTAGTGCTTATTGTGGATTGGTTGCAGGTCAGATTGGGAATATCAATCTAACCAATGAAGATTATCAGCAAGTGGATAGGGAAGAGTTTGAAATGATGGATATCAAATGGGCTCTTGCTAGTGCAATTCGAAGAGCAAAGGAGTTTATGGAAAGGACGGGAAGAACCAACTTGAATAGCAACAACAACACCAAGTATGGTTTTGATAAGAATGCTGTCACTTGCTTTAATTGTGGTGAAAAGGGTCACTTCAAGAGGGAGTGTCAGAAGCCTCCTAAGCAAGGAAATCAGAATCCCTTCAGGAATCAAGGACAGCCACAACAGCAACAGAACAACAATGACAGATCAATAGTGCCGGTTGGAGGAAATGCATCTGGATCCACAAACACTAATCCCCACAGAGGATTGGTTGTTCAAGCTGATGAAATCTGCAATTGGAACCTTCAGCTTGGAGAAGGAGGAAATGGTGGAACAGCATGTTATGCTAAAGTGATTGAGAAGGTCGTAGAACCCGTGTCTGCTGGTGAATCTTCAGAAGATGAAGATAGTTCGGGTTATAGTGGGAGCATGGATGGGGAATCACTTGATGCTGGTGATTTATCAAGTGATGCTTTAGATCTGGAAGTTGATGAGCTTTTGGCTGAAGCTGAAGCATTATGCAAGAGGAGATCTATTCTTTGCCAGAAATCTGCTGGAACTTCCGAGAAGCTTGCTCAGTTCTTCTCTGAAGATGGATCCTTTTCTTTCCATTCAGCCTTTATGGCTAATGTCGACAGTTCATCAAGTCAGGTATGTGTCGATGAACCCACTGTAGTTAGCTGTGAAAATTGTGATAGCTTAAATGTTAAATATGCTGAAAAGGAAAGTCAGTTTGAAATCACATACAAACACAATCAAGAATTGATTGTAGATCTTTCTAAAGCAACTGAAGCTAACTTGTTTTTAACCAGAAATGAAAAGGAATTTAAAGCAACAATTGCGTCATTAAAACATGATGTTTCAGAATTACAAAAGGCTGTTTTACGAAAACAACATGCTAACAACAATCTTATTGACACAATTGAAAAGCAAATGGTAGAGTTGGCAACAGCTCGATGTGAATGTGAAACAATTAAGCAGAAACTGGAAAGCTATTCCAATTCCCGCTTTGTATTGGATCACATCATTGACGTTCAAGAGAGAAAGAAAAAGGGGGATAAACCATGTATTGGATTCAAATCATGTCCTCCCCCAATGAATCACAATTACTCCAAATTGCCTGATGACGAGGATATGCCCCGTTTTGAACCTACTGTGCCACTCGGTCTAGATGACTTTGCAGCAGGCCTCGGGTTCACAACTGGTACATCATTCTCGGGTCAATCAGAATCTGAGAATGTGACAGATTCATCGTGTGTTAAGGAACAGAGTCCTCCCATTGTTGAGGATGCTGATTCTTCGGATGATGAATCTGAAGAGATTGTGAAACAACAGTCTAACTCGGTTACAACAGATATTCCAATTGAGAATCACATCCTGTGTGATCCACCAGTGAAACCGAGTAAGACTGAAACGTCAAAAGCAATGGAGTCCCTTGTATCTAGCCGTGAAGAGAATAACTTGTTGTACACGCTCAAAGGAGATAGCAAAATCTACTCTAACAAAGATTTTCCACTTAAAAATGTAAATCAAGATTTAATTGAGCAAATTTTTGAAGGATGCACTGATAAGTTTTTGGGGAACAAAAGTGGCAAAGTTACCGTCACTCAATGTGATCCAATTCCGTGTGAACAAATTAGAAAACAATACGGAAACCAAAAACTACCAATTGAGCGAAAACAACAAGTCAATTCCGGAAAGGGTAAGGTACAGGGAAAGAAGGCTCAGAACAAGAATGTTCAAGCACCTAAAGTTCAGCAGCCTAAGACTGAACAGCCAAAGGTTCAACAACCTAAAGTTGAACAGTCTAAGGCTACTCAACCTAAGGCTGCACAACCTAAAATTCAATAATCAAGGGTTGAGCAACCTAAGGTTCAACAACAAAAGGTGCAAAACAAAAGAGCTCCTGTTAAGAAGCAAGGACCGAAAATGAACTTTGTTGGATCCACGGGTTCAGACAAACTTGAAACATTTCAGGATAAATCTAACCTTGAGTTTATACAACAGTTTAGAATTTTAAAACGAAATGATCAGAATAATTACACCCAACACACCAACGGATGTGATTTAGGCCCAAGCACGTCTAGATCACAAAGTTCATTGTCTGGTTCTCCGTCTGGTCATCAACATGTTTCTCCGAAGTTTGTAGAACGGAGAACATGTTTTGAATGTGGGACAGTTGGGCATATTGTAAGATATTGCCCACACGTGCAAAAGCTGAAGTCAACAACGAGTGCTCCCTAAGAAATCGATTACCGAAAACGATCAGTTTCCCCGAAACAAGACCCACGTGTCTTGAAAGAAAGGGAAAAGAAGTTAAAGCAAAAGAATCAAAAGGTAATTGAAAGGGCCTTAAAATCAGAGGTCAAAGAAGAAAAACCTGTACAAGCAAAATCTGAAACTGTAAAACCAGTAAATGCTAAAACAATAAATTCAAATACTGGTAAAGGACAAACAGCTTGGAAGCAAAAACAGGTAATTCAATCAGGGGGAGCACCACAGGTTCTTTTTCCTAATCATCAAGTGATTGAAATCACTTTCCTTGATGATCAAGGACGACCCAAGTCCACAAAGGCTTGGGTCCCCCTCTCAAACTGATAAGTTAACTGTATGTGCAGGCGGCTCCAGGAGGAACTATTAATAGTCATTGGATTGTTGATAGTGGGGCTTCCAGGCACATGACGGGCGACTACCGTCTTCTTTTCGATGTGCGAAGTATAAGAGGAGGATATGTTGCATTTGCTGGAGACAAAGGAGGGTATATCACCGGCGAGGGAATGATCTCAAATGGAGTTGTGAGTTTCGACAAAATCAATTATGTGCAACAGTTGGATCACAATCTCCTAAGTGTTTCTCAGATCTGCGACAAGAAGTTCACCGTGCATTTTGATGATGCCGGTTGTTATGTGCTGAAGCCAGGATTCAAGATTCCCGAAGAATGGATTCTCCTATCAGCACCAAGAGTTAATGATTTGTATGTCCTCGATATGAGCCAAGCAATAACCAAGTCCAAACAAGTTACTTGCTTTATTTCAAAAGCCACTGAAAAGGAGACGATCTCTTGGCACAGACGGATGGGTCATATTCACCTCAGAAAAATGAATCACCTTGTCAAAAACAATCTGGTGAGAGGTGTCAATGTGAAGAATTTTCAACTTCAAGATGTCTGTGTGCCGTGTCAGAAAGGGAAGCAGATCAAGAAATCACATCCATTGAAGAAGGTTAACACTGTAAACATGCCACTCGAACGTCTGCATATGGACCTTTTCGGCCCAGTCAAACACAAGAGTGTGCACGGGGAAGTTTTCTGTTTGGTAGTCACTGATGACTATTCAAGATTTTCATGGGTTGATTTCATGGTCCACAAGAGCGAGACTCCAGAGATTCTAAAGAATTTGATCACCTTGTTGGAAAATCTTTATAATCTAAAGGTGAGGCGAATTCGAAGCGACAACGGAACCGAGTTCAAAAACAGAGTTATGGATGAATTTTGCACTGCAAAAGGAATCCTTCATGAATATAGCTCTCGGTACACGCCACAACAAAACGGAGTCGCTGAAAGAAAGAACAGAACCTTAATTGAGACTGCAAGAACCATGTTGGTTGAGTCTCAGCTTCCAGTTCGATTCTGGACTGAAGCTGTTGCCTCGGCTTGCTACACGTTAAACAGGGTTCTCACAGTGAAAAGACATGGCAAAACGTGCTTCGAACTTCTACACAAGAACACTCCCGATTTAGAATATCTAGAACCTTTTGGCGCACCATGTACCATGATTGAGCCTGACGGGAAGTTTGGTGCCAAAGCTATCGAAGGTTACTTCCTTGGGTATGCTACTCCTAATCTGCGAGTATGGAACCTGACTACCAAGAGGATTGAAGAGTGGGGTGAAGTAAGAGTTCAAAGATATTCTAATCCTCCGAAGCCTTCTGGAGATCCATGGATGTTCGATTATGATGGTCTTTTCAACTCATTCAATCTGCCGACATTTGATGATGACAATGCAATTGCTCAAATGTTGTCTGAAAGCGAGAATGCGACTGGCTCTCAGTTAGCTCGCCCAATCATTGTTGACTCACAAGCATCTTCTTCTGTCAACAATCTCGCTTCAAATGAGGTGTTTAATGATGCTGTCGACTACAATTTGTCATCGGAAGATGAGGAGTATGTTGATGCAAATGATGGTGAAGCACGGGGTCCGGTTCAAGGTACTTCAGAAGCAACGGATCCAGTATCTGCGCCAATTGTCCAAGAAGAAAATGCATCATCTTCTACAACTCAACAGCTTCAAAATGATATCGGGAATTTAAATATCAATAACTTGAGGACCAATGTTGAAATTCCTCTAGTTCCTGAAACCCGAATTCATAACATTCATCCTCAGCAGAATATTATAGGTGATGTTCTCAGTGGTGTTAGGACAAGAAATCAAATCAGAAATAACGAAAATGCTGGCTTGTATGCTGAGATACGAGAATCGGGACAACAAAATGATTGGTCTTTCGCCTGCTATGTTAGCCAAGAAGAGCCTAGATCTTGGAAGGAGGCATTGAAAGATGATTCCTGGGTGGAAGCCATGCAAGAAGAACTTCAGCAGTTCGAGAAGTTGGGCGTATGGAAATTGGTTGATAGGCCCGACAACTACAAGAAGATCGGAACTCGTTGGGTATTTAAGTGCAAGAAGGATGACCGTGGAATTGTTGTCCGAAACAAAGCAAGGTTAGTTGTTCAAGGCTTCAGTCAGATAGAAGGTATTGACTACAATGAAGTGTATGCTCCTGTTGCACGTCTGGAGGCTATTAGAATCTTTCTAGCCTACGCATCTTTCAAGAAATTCAAGGTGTACCAGATGGATGTTAAGAGTGCATTTCTACACGGAGTAGTCGAAGAGGAAGTATATGTCGAGCAACCACCGGGGTTTGAAGATCCATTACATCCTGACAGAGTTTTACTACTTAACAAAGCATTATATGGTCTTCATCAAGCACCTCGAGCCTGGTATGAGACACTGTCTACCTACTTGCTGAACAACGGGTTTAGACGGGGTTTGATCGACTGTACCCTCTTCATCAAAGAAAAAGGTGAAGATCTTCTGTTGGTACAAGTATATGTCGATGACATTATCTTTGGTTCTACCGATGATAATCTATGCAAGGAATTTGAGAAGGTGATGCAAGATCGATTCGAGATGAGTGCGATGGGTGAAATGACGTTCTTTTTGGGTTTGCAAGTTAATCAGTCCGAATCTGGAATTTTTATCCATCAAACCAAGTACGTCGGAGACATCTTGAGCCGGTTCCAGATGTCCGATTCGAAGCCAATTTCTACTCCTCTTCCGCAGAATCACGGGATTACTCCGGATGAAAAAGGGGAAGCTGTGGATTCTTCACTCTATCGTGCTATGATTGGATCTTTAATGTATCTCACTGCATCAAGACCCGACATCATGTATCCAACGTGCCTTCTCGCCAGATACCAAGCAAATCCGAAGGTCTCTCACTATGCTGCTGTCAAAAGGATTTTTCGTTATCTGAAGGGTTGCCCTGACACCGGGTTATGGTACCCTAAGGATGATAACTTCGATCTCAAAGCTTACAGTGATTCTGATTTCGGCGGCTGCAAGAAAGATGGAAAATCAACTACAGCAGGATGTCAGTTTTTAGGCAATCGCCTAGTCACTTGGCAGTGCAAGAAGCAGACATGTGTGGCTACGTCTACATGTGAAGCGGAATACATTGCTGCGTCTAGTTGCTGCTCCCAGGTTCTATGGATCCAACAACAGATGCGGGACTACGGTTTTGAATTCCTAACTACTCCTATTTTTGTTGATAATGAAGCTGCTTTACAGATCACTAGAAATCCTGTACAACACTCAAAAACGAAGCACATCGATATTAAATATCACTTCATACGTGATTGCTTTGAAAAGAGACTTATCGATGTGGTTCACATTCATACCGATCACCAACGTGCCGACCTTTTTACCAAAGCATTTGATAAATCAAGATTCGATTATTTACTTTTGGTAAACGGCATAAAGGTGAAGCAAGAGTAACCGACATCGGAAAATCGTTTTTGTAAATTTTTTTCTTAAAAAAAAAAAAAAAAAAAAAATGTGTCTTTATTTTCTTTGTTTTTAAATTTTAGGGGGAGAAAATTTCAAAGAAAATTCAAAAACATTAAAAAAAACCGCAAAAATACAAAAATATGTCTTTACTTTATTTACTTTCTGCATTTAAGGGGGAGAAAATTCAGAAAAACACAAAAACAATAGAAAAACAAAAATGAGTTTCTTGGCAAGATAAGAGAAAATGATATTACATCAGAGGTCGGTCGAAACATGTTTCTGGAAATTAAAAAAAAAAAAAAAAAAAAAAAAAAAAAAAAGTAGCTCTACTAATGATGTACCGGTAGACTCACGATCATTTTAAAGTGTGCAGGGGATATAAACATAACGAACTGAAAACCGCGTGGGAACCGCTCATTGGCATATGGTCTTGGTACCGAAATTTCGTTTGATAGATTGCCGAGGTTCTGAGATATTTGGGGTTTATGCTGTTTATCATCTGGGTATCATGGTTGTATCTTTTACCGAAAAATAACGGGGACGCAAGTCTAGATCTTCCATGATACCATACATACGTGTACATATTGCATTCGACCTCAATAAGTGATAAACAATCACATGTCCAAACAAATAAGTGATAAAATATCACATTTATCCGGGAGTCAAGTTCGTCTCTCTGCTGTACGAAAGTACTGACCTGTTCACGGACTTGCTCTTGTGCCCTCATGCATATGAAAATCAAGTTCCTCATCAATAAGTGATTCTATCACATAGGGCTTGTTTTCAAATCAAATAAGTGACTTGTTCACATTTTATATACGTTAAAAACGGATGATAAATGGTATACTCCCCAGTAAGATGAACTCTCGTGCATACCTTGATACGGGAATGTGTCGTGAGTGGATGAACACCGGTCGGTAAGTATAAATCATACCTTAACGTATCTCAATGCATTATGATTACACTTGATCGCTGAGTTTAAGTGGATAACAATATCGGTAATTGTGGTAGAATACTTATCCACTTCTGTAAAAGAATATTAAAAGGAAATGTGTTTTGACAAAAGACCGCAAACTGATATGATTCTCTTCGCCAGAAACTCGCAAAAATATTGTTGTGTTTGTACATATTTATTTACTGCTTAACTTTAGTGATTAATTTTTATTGTCTTTTTAAACAGTTTGTGTCGTTTGGTGCATATCAGCACGACATTAGCGGTGATGTCGTTTGATAACATTCAAAGGATTCTAAAATTGTTGTCTTTTATTGTTGTCTTTTATTTTATCAAAATCCAAAAAGATTTTCAATTTAATCTTATTTTTGATTAACCGATGTTGGTACTCGATCAGATATCTGACAAGCCGAAATACTTCATAAAACTGACCTTTGCAGAACTTCATAACGGACAATTTTTCAAAACGGTCATTTCTGAAAGCTTTTAAGAATTTGAAGGGCTTAAACTGAAAATTCCCAAAAATCCAAAGTGTTGGTGGAAATCTGATCCTTCGAGGAAGCAATGGCCCTCGAAAGATCAGAAGGTCAATGAAAGTCAATGAAAGTCAATCATCTCAGTCGAAAGATGAATTGGTCAACGAAGGATTTGACCAATTTGATCTTTCGAGCTGATCAGACCTTTTTGAAAGATGGATAAGGTCGAAAGATATCCTTCGAGGATTCCCACAAATATCTTTCAAATATCTGGTATCTTTCGATCCAGATAGGGATCCTTCGACCCAAAGCTGATCCTTCGAACACCTTTTCATCTTTCGAAAGATCATCTATCCTTCGAGACGGTTCGACTTTCGAGGTCAGAGTATAAAAGGGTGTCTTCTTCTTCACTTCATCATAACTGATCATTTTCACTATTTCAAAAACCTCCATTCCTACCGAAACTCTGCCAAAATTTAATCAAAACCTTAGTGTATCAGGATTTCATCTACAATCTCGGTAGGATAACCCTAATACACGGTTCAAACAACTACATAAACACTTCATCTGATCATGTATTTTTTATGCAATGTGAATATGTTAGTTGTAGGTTTTGATATTGGTAATGTTGTATTTTGACGGATGTTCTTATGTTTCAGAATCTTTGGTTTGATTTTTAATGGTCTGAAATCCTTTGTGTTCTTGGTTGATTGATACATGTGTTTGTGGTTGTATCCGGGTTGGGGTTTTGTGTCCGGGGTTGGGTTTTGATGTTATTGTTATGTTTTAAATGTCTTGTTTGTAATGTTTTAAGTGTTTTGATGATTGATGTTCCTAAAGAGTTGATATCACTTAAAAACGACACCACACTTAAAACAGTTAAAACCCACCGGAAAATATTCCGATGAACAGTGTCGCCGGAAATCAACACGAAGGATGTTGATTCTCAACCTCGAAAGATGTGTTGCAAAATATCTTTCGATTTGAGACTCGAAAGATGCTAAGTTTCACGAAGGATTCATCCTTCGATTGATCAGACCTTTCGAATGATCAAGATATCTTTCAAATTCTTGATTCTTCGAAAGATGATCCTTCGATTAGAAATCCCATCCTTCGAGGAAAGTAACATCTTTCGAACAGTCTGTCATCCTTCGAGCCATGTGTCATCCTTCGATGTCTAAATGGGATCTTTCGAGACAGAACACTTAGAATTTTTTCAAGAAATTGAAATCTTTCTAAGTGTGAAATTCTTGTTGACTGTTGACTGTGTCTCATTACGTGTCCGTGTTTTCATGAACAGAAATGGCACCGAAAGAAAAGAAAGAAAGGGCAAAACCAACCAAGAAAGAAAAATCGGAAGTTGAATCTATGTCGGAGCCACGACACAACATGGTCGCGTATTTGCAACCGGAAGACAAAATCAGTCCGGAATTCACGGGAATAATGGAGTATCTGCATCGCACTCGTATCAACTATGCAATCACTACACAGCACACTGCTTATCAGTCTCATATCAAGGATTTCTGGAGTTCTGCTGTGGTTGAGACTGTGGATAATCAAGAAGTGATTAGAGGATTCGTCGCTGAGAAACCCATGGTGATTACAGAAAACACTATCAGAGCACGTCTGCAACTAGGTGATCAACCAGAAGATGCTACTTCTATTGATTTACAATGTCAGCGGGGCCTGCTGATGAGGTTACGGTACAGCGATAACGTTCTTGCAAATCAGATCAACAAAAAGTTTATGCCGCTTCGATACAAGCTCTTATTGCATATCCTTATTCACTGCCTGAGCAACAAACGACCTGGATATGATCTGTCGCCGATTGATTTAACGGGATTGTTTACGGCGTTGATTCTGAACAAGCCTTTCAACATATCACGTTATATTTTCGACAATCTGAAAGAAAATGCTCGAAGGCCACTCCCGTCAGCAACTCAACGAACATCTACCAAGTTTTGGCTATATCCTAGATTCCTGCAGATGATGATTGATGATCAGATTCCTGATCTTCCTAAAGCTGAAGCAGATGTTCTACCTGTCAATCCGATGAATGAGCGTACACTACTGATTTTCAAATCCATGTCCAACTATAAGGAATCGGATCCAATTAGAAAGCTTATTGGTCATCTCGATGTTCCGGCCTACGAAGCACCGCAGAACAACAAATGGCGTAGAGATGGTAGTGATTCGGATGACGAAGAGCTAAGGTTAATTGAGTTGGCTAACACGCAGCTCGGGGCTAAGCATGGTATTAAAGCATCGAGCAGGAAGTCTGGTGGCAGTTCTAGTGCTGCAGCACATGTTGAAGTCGATGTGAATGTTGCTGCAGAAGAAGTTCAGGGAACGTTTGTCGATCCTGATGCTCGTGTTAGTGCAGGTGGAGCTGGTGGTACTGCTAGTCAGTCAGGTAATGTTGCGGCTGACAAAGGCAAAAGTAAGGTGGACGAGCCAAGGAGGTTGGCGGATGAAAGTAGTTCGT
Organism: Helianthus tuberosus; assembly: GCA_030545235.1. Lineage (NCBI taxonomy): Eukaryota > Viridiplantae > Streptophyta > Magnoliopsida > Asterales > Asteraceae > Helianthus > Helianthus tuberosus. The sequence continues at coordinate 138,677,755 of CM060394.1, forward strand.
CTTCTGATGCTGAAGGAGGTGCTGGTAATGATGACTCGTCTTCTGAGGATGATAATCCTCCTCCTCCAGGGATGCGTAAGGCTTATGATCAGCGAGGGAATTTTCGTGGTTTTGAACTTATTGAGAAACCAGTGAATGTCGCAGAATCTGATAAAGATGATGATTATATTCCTGGTGCTCCTGGATTACTCAGAAAGAAGAGACAAGCAAGAAGAGAGGGTACTCGTACCTCTAAGAGATCAAGGGGCGGATCAAAGACAACAGGTGAAACGGCTGGTGATGTCACTACACCTGATCCGATCCAGCAGTCAACGCCTCCGGAGCAACAGCTGCCTCCTATCAGTGAACAATTAACCACATCAGAGATGCAGATGCTGGAGCTGATTTCATCTCCACAGACGTCTTCTGGGGCACGCACGGCGCCTGTTGATCAACAGCCGCCTGCAACCCCCGTCTCAGGTACACATCCACGTCCTCCTCTTGTTATTCCTGGTCCAACAGGTACTTCTGGTCCATCTGGCCAGACTGGTTTCTCAGGTCCTGAGCCCTCACGGCCTACTCTAGCAGAGACTTTGTCTGGTTTATCTGAATCTGAAAAGATTCAATTCCTGATTGAACAAGTCAGTGAATTGGGTTCCATAGTCGGTCGGCATACAAGAACAATTGAAGAGTATCGTGTGCAACGAAAACAGGATGTGGTGGCACACAACACGCTGTGTTCAATTGTTAATGCTCAGATTATTAAGATCAAGGAACAGGCTGAGGAAATTGAAAGGTTGAAGGAAGCGAACAGGGCACGTGACAGGGAGGTCGAGATAATGAAAAGGCATAGTACTGTGTTGGAGAATGAGGCAAAAGCACTAAGGCAGAAGCATGAAGAGCTGTCAGAGCACTATAAAAATCGCGATGATCGATTATCAGAAAGCTTCAAGCCTGTGTTCGCAAACTTCAAGAAGACTAATCAGAAAGTGGGTACGCTGTGGAATGAAAGATGCAATGCATTAGGCATTGTACCCTCAAGGCATGAGGATGACAAGGATGATGATGCAGCAAATCCAGATCAACCAGCTGTCTCAGGTTCCGGTGCAACTGCATCCGGGGCTGCAGGTGGGTCTGGTACATCTCAAGATGCTCCTTCTGCTCCTTCAACAGCTACTACTGGCCCATCTGAGCAGACAGAAACACTGGGAACTTCTACAGGGCTTGAGCATGTTAGTCTGGAACCAGAAATGTTTGCAGATCTCCCTGAATCCTCAGGTGTTCTTCAGTATCATCCAGTCACGGGTGAACTGTTAGAAGAGGGAGAACATGTTACCGAAATGTCTGATGAACAGATACTGGCTCTGACGGAATTGGATGAGGTTGCTGTAAGCATGATTGATGCTACTCCGTTGGTTCAGGACCAAACCGATTTCTCTACAATTGATGAAATCTTCATCGATTCGGATCCTGAACGTCCTGTCTATGTTGGGAAAGACAATGCGGAGGTGAATGCTCTTGATGATGATTATGTGGCAGAAAAGACAGCAGAATTTGCCAATCTTTCTTCAGATTCTCCGATAGCTCAAGAAAACCGTGAGAAGACAGTGAAAGAATGGCGAGCGGATTTCCTTGCTAGGAATCCTCCTCCGCCCGCTCCGTTGGATCAGGCTAATTATATGAGACTGGAAAAGAATCGGGCTCGGGGTCGCATTATTAGTTGGATGTTTGTTAAGGAACTTCACTGCATGGTCGTGAAACGAGAAAATGGTCTTCAGTATTTCAGAACTCTTCTCAGTATTCTTTCACTTCCGTACTATGATGTTGCAGTGTTAGCTCAACTAGATGTTATCAATCGAGTCGAAGATAAGATGGTGGATCTGTTTGCTAAGAAAATCAGGTTGGAAAGAAGAAGGGGCTGGAAGGATCCTCTATACAAGCCACAGTTTCCTAGATACGAGCAGATCAGATTTACACTTGATCCAGAAACAAACACTGCTCGCTATCGTTTGGTGTATGATCCTCCAAAAGTGATGAAGAAGATACCTTTGTTGAAAATGAAGACAGACTTTCTGGGAAACTTTCGTTGCTGGGTTTATGATGCAGATACTGGAGAAGCCGTGATCTTATTCCGAGATAGTCAGGAGAACTTTCGAATGATAGATCCGATGTGGATTACTAACATGTCCAGGTCGGATATTATTGTTCTTAAGGATCACGAGATTAATTACTTGGTTAGAGATCGTGAACAAGCAATGAAGTTTCAGAAGATGGCCCGGTATTGCTTCAACCTACTGGTGAATGCGGGAAGTGTATGGTCTACGCATCACTTAACGGTTGAAAGGACGTCAGAGACTTGAAGACACAAAGATCGAGACAAAGCTACAGCCAAGGGGGAGTTTGTTGGTGCACTTGTGTCTGTACTTTGTCTGTACTTTGTAATGATATAAAACGATGTCTTTTGTAGTCGTGTTACGTCTTAGATGTGTTTATGTGTGTGCTTAATGTAAGTTTGACCAGTCAACCATCCTCCTGGTTTGACTTGGTCAAACAGTTAGAAAAGGTTTGTAAATTTGTGTGTGTCGAAGGATGGTCATCGAAGGATGGTTTATATCCTTCGATGAGCTCGAAGGATAACCTTCGATGGATACAGATGGACCTCGAAGGATGCCAATCCTTCGAGGTATGTGTGGATCCTTCGATAGGTTGTATCTCGATAGATGATCTTTCGATCAATCTAATTGATCCTTCGACCAGACGAGCTGTGAAGGTTATATATACGGATGTAATGTGTTCACTTCATTGTGTGAGTGAACTTAGTCTTGTAGAGAGCGTATTTTCAGTTTGGTCAAGGGCTGTAACCGTGTCCACTGAAATACAAGAGAAAACTTTGATATCTTGTGTGTCTACCCTTTCTCTTTGTAGCTTGTGTTCTCATTATAAACTACCGGTTTGCATTCTAGCTTGGATTCCGCACTTGCTAGTGTGTTAAACATAACAAGGATAAGGTTTAACCTCATCCTCAGAGGGACCTACAGTAAGTCTTGATTTACTCTTGCTTATTTCTATTTCGAGTAGTTAAAAGTTATAGTATGATGAAATTTACAAGAACACTAAAAGGGTTCAAATAAGAACATGAACATAAAGACGAAACATAAAGAAATGTTGTTAGCATGATATTGTAGTGAATATGTTGTTGATTGCATGTTGATTCTTGGTTATGTGATAATAATCACCATATGGAGCTTGTTAAATGATGTTTAGAAACATGATTTAACAAGACTAGGAGGGTGATTATTAATACATGAAATAATCATCTTCTAGTTAAATATGAACTTGATAGAAATGAATTTCTTGAAATATAAATGAACAAAGTAAGTTGATGATCCTATAGATCCGAAAATTTACAAGAGACTTTCCCAAGCAAACAAAGTTCAAGAATCGATTTTAAAAAGATTATGACATTTACATACACTTACACCATTTTTGGGAATGAAATAAGTGTAGAAACCTTTTATTTACAAGAAGAGTTCGAAAGATTAATTTTTGTAAAAATTGTTTACAAGTTGTAAACACTTAACTCTTTTAAGAAAACGATTTTTAAAGAAATGAATACACTTTAGAAGGTAACTAAGTCCACTAAACGCTTTACCAAGTTACTACGCGTTTTCGGGATACATCAAGTTCATGATTAATATGTAATGCATATAGTTTTGCTCTCGGTGATGTAAAGTTGTTTAAAGGATAATTGTTGATGATTATTGTGATTGTTTTGAAAAGAAAATGATATGCTTATGAGCATGGACACCTCCGGTTACAAAGGAAACTCTGGCGAAATTTTCTAAAAACTCCAACACTTAGAAATTATTTTTTAACAAGTGTTTACAAAATATGTTTTAGCTTTGTTTTTCAAAATAAACTTCGCCATGAGCTTTATTACAAAAATACAAAGTATCGGAGGTTGATTTTTACAAGTAAAATGGATATATATATATATATATATATATATATATATACATATTTAGAATATATACTTTATGCTAGAACACTTGTGTGAATTTTTGTTTATTTTGTGAGATTGTTATATTATTGTAGGATAAAATAATATAACTTAACAAAATATCTTGACACTAGAATTGTGAGGTACGTGATAGAAGTAATAAGTGGATAAACCGTACGTAGGATACGTGTTATGCATGCACAAGAAACTGATTGTTATATGTACCTTATTAGGACGTGCTTGATTCCTGTTTGTTAAGAGTGATTAATCTAACCGAGCAAACCAAGGTGAGTTCACACTCTTTCTAAGGCATGGGATTCACGGTGGTTGGGAATGGGTTAAAGAATTAAAACGGAACCTACATATCCTCCTTGGGTAGGATATGTATGGCCATCCTCTTTGGGTAGGATGCCAATATAAATCCTGCGTATTCTCCTTGGGTAGGACAACAACCTCAAAACTTACTAGACAAAACTCTATCATTCAGTCCCTCATTTTATATCGACTTAATCGCCGAGGCCGATGGCGAGCGGGTCATTAGTTAATAGCGCTATTAGGTTTAAGAAACCTCACACCGTGTCGTCCGAACGGGCGTGTACTAATGGACTATGGCAAACTGTCAATGATGATAGACATTGATGTAGGGCACAATTATGTTCGTCAGTTGTCGATATCAGAACGGTCTAGTAGTTCACCTGGGGAAAGCCCCCACTAAATATGGTTTGGGGAAAAGAGAAATTGGTTAAACATATTTTCAACTATGGGGTAACCCCCACGGCAAGTAAGCCAACTAAACGAAAACTATGTTTTTGGAAACAACTTAAAACGAACACCCAACTGTGAACTCACTCAACTTTGTTGTTGACTCGTTGATACATGCCTTACAGGTCGTTAGATGCTTATGGAGCTTGCGCGAGGAGGAGGTCGTTGTGGGATATGGACTGTTATTTCCCGTGCTTAACATATGATCTTTACGAACTTATTGAACTTATGTTTTGGCTTTACGTTTTATGCTTCCGCTGTTTAATTTGAACTTGGTTAACTAGCTTTTCATCACCAATTATATTGCGTGATTGGACTTTAACTATTTTGAATAATTGTTCAATATGATTGGTGGCTTGATCCTGGTCATGTCACGCCTCCAAGCGGTGATACTCCGCATGGTGGATTTTGGGGGTGTGACATTGACACTTTCCATTTTGGGAAACCCTATAAATACCCTCCTGTCATACCATTTGTGATGTGACAGCTCCTCAGTCGACCAGCCGCACTCAAGCTCACTTTTCTCTCGATTTCTCGCGATTCTTGTAAGTTTTCAACCTAAATCTTGTACTTCTATGATCTACACGTACTTCTTCATCTTTTCACCTTTGAATCTTAACTTTTAACCATGAAATCACCGGATTTGATGTGTTCTAGGGTGATGTCATCATGGAGTTCTTATGAACTTCAAGGTTTGGCTTCATTCCCCCAAGAACAACTTAGATCTGAAGGATTTCCACATGAATTATCAATGTTTTCGCATAGATCTACACGTATTCATGGTTAAAAGGATTGAAAGATGGTTTTCTAACTTTGTTTCAACTCTTTTACACTCAATGCACTCAAAACCGATAGAATCGGAGCTTGTTCTGATCTTCTACTATTTCTTAGTGATGTGTTAGTTCAAGGTCTGAATTCTATCGAAGAGACAACTGATTTCGGGTTAAACACAAACAACCGTCTCGAACAGTGAACTGGTCGGACTTGGGTGGTTCCTGTTCGATCGGATCACTTGGGTCAAGATGGGGTTTCTGTTGTTTAAACACGTTATCATAACGTCTCGATCAAAACTGCAAAATCTTTCAAAAATAATCAAGTGCCAAGACGATCAGGTTGTTGGGACGGATTGCCGTCCGATCGGCTTGCACTTGGTTTCACACTTAAACATTTTTTCCAAGTTTCAAAGGACTGGACGTCGAACGGATTATCGTCCGATCGGATTGCCATCCGATCGAACGACCATCCGATCGTGTGACGTTTGGAACTTTGGTACTTGATCAATTTCAAAGAATAGTAGTTCCAACGGATTGCTATCCGGTCGGATTGCCATCCGATCGAGTAACCAACCTGCTGTGAACTTGTTCTCACTAAGTGTCTAGCCAATCGGATCGCTATCGGATCGAACGGCCGTTCGATCGATCGACCTGAAAGGTAGAGATACTTCTCTGTTTTCAAAATGCTACAACGAAAACTTCAAAGCCATCATACACAAACACATCCTTACCAACGAATATCAATCCAATCGAATGGCCATCCGATCGGATGACCATCCGAACGGATTGACATCCGATCGACTGGCCATCCGGTCGGATTGCCAACCGACCGGATTACCATCCGACACTTGATACTTTTCACCATTTTGCGCACCACTCTTCGCTTACGCTATCATTAACTGTTCAGGCTAATAACTCTAAGCGCTCTCTTCAATCCATTGCCATCGCTATGAGTATACTCGATCCCCTTTTGCTTTACGGACTTTTGGGTGTTACATACGTTACTTATTCTAAATCACATCGATCACACAACGCAAACACTATTTATATGCTGACCGTTACTGCATGATACGTGTTACTCGATGAACGCTTGTATGTTATGTTAACATAGTGATTGTTGCCTAACGCCTTAGCAACGATAGTACTATTTGTTTGGACTCAGCACCTGTCGTGGACGGGGGTTGTTAAGGTTACATCTTCACGTGTCACAGTGGTGATATGTGTTGTGCATTCTATAACTCGCAGTCTAGTCTATGCATATTTCATTGTCGATAACTTACTAGCGTCGCACTTTACATGATACATGCTGGTTATGCGTAAACGATTTCGAACTCTATTATATCTATTAAACTTGTATGCTCACCTTTACACTATGTGTATTAACTTTATTTTAACGTATATGAAAGGTGCTTAAGATGCTAGGATGCGTGCTTGCTATTTGATGGAATTGAGCTTTGGAGAGTCTAGAAACCAACGAACAATTTATTTATTTGAAATCTGAGTTGTCGAAACAGAACAATTTGTCTTTGATTTGTCTGTAATAACTATGCTACTTGGTATGTCATGGTATGGGACATGATGTTTAAATAATTGGTAACCGTAGTTGTTGTCACACCCTGACTTTTGCGAAAGCGTGATTATGATGTGACTTTCTTAATACCATTGCATTCAATCATAACAACACTATATGATTAAACCATTAGATGTTCATCCATAAATTAAGTTTGAAAATATCACAACATAATTGTCTGAAACGTAGACTCCAAATCTAAATTACAAACCACAACATGTTTTAAAGAGTTCACGAAGACTCGACAAAAGACCTTAAATAAACCGAGTTTAGAACCATGTATCTCGTCCAGGATTAAGATACATCTCCTAAACCCTAATGACTTCGGATGACATCTTTTTATTCATAACACAGCTTAGAACATCCAAACACCAGCCAAATCCACTTAATTCCCTGAAATACAAGTAGTTTGAAAACATCAACAAAAGTTGAGCGAGTTCATGTGTTTGTGCATATGAATGTATAAAACCTTTGTGATCAGTGTATGCATGTATGTTTGTAAACCTCGGTATGAAAGCAGACAAGGAACCAGATCGATTAATGGTTTGCAAGGCCATTAACATGCGTGCAACGACGTAGGAAGGCTCAAACCTAGCAAATTTGTACCGGGCCTCCGGCTGTAAGACATAGTCACCTCATAGGCCACCCTGGTCCTCATGGGTGTGGGCTCGCTACACCCAAATAGATCTATCACTTATGCCCCTCGGTCCTAACACGAGGATTAATGGTCTTAAGTGTGCGCATACCCATTCACATGATCTACTGTACTTTCCTTAGCTAACCATACCAATTGTATTTGTTTGTAAGCATTTTGTAATCATTTGAAACATGTACTTCACCCCCGAAGTTATAAAACTGAAAACAGTTAAGAGAAAATGGGGACATTAACTCACAGTATTGCGTCTTCGATGATCGTAACTCACGTTCCTTCAGCAAACACGACTACCTACAATGTACTAATGTCTATTAGACGAACGGGTCGTGACTTGTCTTAGTATTAATGTTTTTGAGTTACGTTTCTTTTATGTTTTCGGTATCATCCCAAGTTATGCAACTATTTGTTAAAATAATTAATATTTTAACTCGAATTAATTTTTGGAATAATCGTTAAAACAGTATATCTTATTTTAATACTTCCCAAGTATTTATGCTTGTACTTCCTTCCCAAGGATATGTATATTTGTATTTATATTTGTACATTTTTGCCATGTATCGGTGTCGTATTCCGGTGTGGATTTATACGTACGATAATACGTATTTTCTTGGAATTGTTAAGTATACTTATACTTAATTTTTGTGTTAAACTTTCCGGAATATTATTTCTAATAAAAGTCCACTAATATATATATTTCCCAATATATCTATATATTTAAGAATTATAACTTAGAAAAATTAATTATAATTTTTCCTTTTGGCAAAAATATTTGTAGTTCCAAAATAATATATTTTCAAGTCTAACTTTAGAAAATACATATATAAACTTATTTTTATCCATAAATAATGTATTTCAAGTTTATTCAAGAAAATATATATTTTATATATATATATATATAGTGGGGATCCTACGGAAAGTGTGTTTTTCCTAGAAAGTCTAGGAAGCGATCTGGGTCATCCAATGAGTGTGTTTAATGGTTGAGATCATGTTGGTGACATTTTGGTAATATGTGTTTCTTAAAAATAGGATTATTTAATTAATCAGGGGTAGATATGTCATTTAGCTTGTTTTAAATATGGAAATAATTGTCATTCCATAACCACCCCACATTTCTTGCGATTTTTTCTTTCTCTCTCTCTCTCTCTCTCTCTCTCTCTCTTCCTTCTACCCTTCATGAAGAAACACATCAAAGAAACACATCGTATTAATCTGCTTACTAATCTGTTTGCTGTATGAATCTATTTGCTGTTAAAACACAATGTCAAGAAATCCTCCAGCATTACCAACATGAATGCTAAAACACAACTGTATTAATATGCTTGCTGTTAAAACACAACTGTATGAATCTGAATGCTAAAACACAACTGTATGAATCTGCTTGCTGTTAAAACACAACTGTATGAATCTGAATGCTAAAACACAACTGTATGAATCTGCTTGCTGTTAAAACACAACTGTATGAATCTGAATGCTAAAACACAACTGTATGAATCTGATTGCTGTTAAAACACAACTGTATGAATCTGAATGCTAAAACACAAATGTATGAATCTGATTGCTGTTAAAACACAACTGTATAAATCTGAATGCTAAAACACAACTGTATGAATCTGCTTGTTGTTAAAACACATCACCAAGAACAAGCTGATGGTTTTGCAGTTAAATGTTAATAACCATCTCCACAATCAACAAATGTGTTTGAAGCCATGATTTTTCTCTCTGAAAAATTTATTGAATACGAATACTGCTGGTGAAGAAGAAAACGATAGAAAGAATTGAATATACATATGATTTGGATGAGATTTGGATTCGAAACAACAATAATTCCGAAAATCAGGGACAAAATCGGTTACATTAGAGATCATGCAATGTTAGTTAATGAAGATAAATTCCAAATATAAAATTAAAATGTGAAATTACATGATTGCCCTTCTAGTTAAAACCCCTCAATGACACATGTCCAATTCTTATTGCTTCCTCGACTTTCTAGGAAAAATAGACTTTCCACCCAACTCCTACTCTATATATATATATATATATATATTCGCCAAAAATTATATATTTCCGTTTTGTCAAAATATGATATAACTTTGTGATAATCATAAAAATCATAGTTTCATTTCTTTGAGTCCAAAATAATATTTACCAAAAATATATCTATAAATGTATTCCCGGAATATTTTGTAAGTTACATTCTTTCGTTCGGTTTCACAATATTATGTGTGTAACGTGTGTATTTATTCCTTGAGATTTTTGGTAATATTTTGGATTGTAATTTCTTGGTATTTTGTTAAGTTATATTATTTCAAGTCCTAAAATAATATAACTAATACACAAAGTACACAATTAATCACACACATGTGTCTTCTAAATATATATATTTTAAATACATATTTAGTCATTTTTATTTACAAAAACCAACCTCCAATATTTATACTTTTTGTAACAAAAATCATGGCAAACTTTGTATGAAAATCATGGTTAAAATATACTTGTACATACTTGTTTAAAACATTTTTCTAAGTATTTAGTTTTTACAAAAAAATTTCTATAGTTTCCCTTAAAAATGGACGTTTCCATGCTTTCAAAGCATATCATTTTCTTTTAAAATCATCCCAAACAATTAACAATTCAATCAACAATTACCAAGTGCCAAAATCATGCAATTTATATAACAACATGAACTTGAATAAAAACTTGTAGTAACTTACTAGTGTGTTTAGTAAGCTTAGTTACTCTTTAAAGTGTGGTTATTTATTTAATAACTTCATTCTTGAATAAATTAGATCTTCACAACTTGTAAATCACTTTTCAAAAAATATTTCTTCTTGGGTTTCTCTTGTTAGATACATGATTCTACTCTTGATTAACCATTAAAAATGTGGTTAACTTCCTTAAGAACCAAGTTTATGTAAATCTTGTTATTTAACTTAGTTTCTTGAGAAAACTATTTTTGAAGTCATCCATTTACAAGACTTATGTTGTGTTTAAATCATCATCACATATGAAAACAATTTTATTATTCAAGTTCATGTATACATAAAGTATGATCATCTTGGTCTTTCACAAGATCATCACTTCAACTTGCTAGATCATGTGTTTAATCACAATCTAGTAAGTTTCATATGATGTCTTACATCATAAACACAAGAATCAATCATCAAGTATCACACATATACTAGAACAACATATATTCTTATGTTAGTGAGCTTTATGTTAGAGATTATCATCTTGTTCATTAGTGTTCTTCATGATTAGCAACATATATCATCTTTTAACCAACTAAATAAGAAGTAAAAAGAGATTATAAGAGCCTTACTACTAGCACAAGGTTAGGGATGAAACTCAAGAAGATGAAGATGATGAATGTGGTGGATAAAAGCAAGTGAAAGAGATCCTTCAATCTCCAAACCCTCCAAGCTTCCTAACTTAGCTTCTAGCACCCTTGTATGAGTATGGAATGGATGAAAGTTGGATGAAGATGGTGGTGGTGTGTGGCCTTGTTCTCGGCCGTGAGTGAGCAAGAGAGGGAGAGAAGAGTGTGTGTGTTTAGTGGGTGTGAGAATGAGATTATGATCCTTAAGATCTTACTTATAACCATCCTACTCTTTTAACTCTTGGATAAAGTGTTCCATATCTTGCAACAAGATCTAATGAAAGATTCAACAAATCATCTTGGTGGGGCCATGCTTGGCCGATTACATAGGTGGGGGGGGGGGGGGGTATTAGCTTAGTTTAAACCAAATTAGTTACCATTTAGTTTAATTTCAAGTGTTGGTTACATGTGATAGTTACTAGATATTTTTAGTAGGTGTCATGATGTTCGGGGATCATAACTAGCTTGGTAATGTTAAAACAATGCTTCTAGTGTAATTTTGATGTTTCGGGTAGTGTCCGGTTGTTCGGTTAGATACTGGTTCGTTAAAGTGCTAAAGTATACAATTTAGTGTTCTTTATGTACCCTTTTGTGACACTTTTAATTCCCGACACTTAGGAAAGCATTCATGACCATTTTGTCATGTTTTTGCATGATACTAGCTTGTTAAAATGCTGATTTTTGTTGTATTTTGCAGAATTCTGCACTTTATGTGAGTTTTAGGCACTTTCCGGCACTTAAACTATTTCTTAGAAAGGCAGTTTTGTGATCCTCACTTTTCTACACACTATACTAGTGTAATACTTGGTTTCTGGCTTATTCTGTGTCTCATTGCACTATCTGTCTATGTGCTGAGTTCTGTCAGCATTTTTCTGATTTATCCGCTAACTCTGCTTTGTGCATCATTTATGTCAATATGGTTTGCATGTAATAATGATGTGACATTATGCAATATGTGATGCACATGTAAGTATGATGCAGTAATCAGAAAGTAGTTAAGTGTAATTCAGCACAGTCATTAAGCACTAATCATGGTTAATTAATTGTACGGATACCTGGATTTTTTACAGTTGTCACAGTTGTTATGGAAACTCCTGGACAATCTGTTTCGCTCAGTGCCGCGCCCCGATGATTCCGCCATCGGTTGGGGTGTGACAATACATAAGTTGAAAACGTTACCAAAGTTCGTAAATCCATGTATTTTTTAGTTTTCATCAAATGAATCTTAAAAACATTTGAAAATCCGAGTATCAAAAACTGGTATGTAGCGTCAATGAACAGATCATTAATGTTTCGCGAGGTCATTAATATTTTCGGCGACATAGGAAGCACTCAACCCTAGCGAATTTCCTCTGGTCCACCCGGTCGGTACAACAAAAGCACTACATGGGCCGCACAAGGACCCAAGAGTGGGGCACGCTACACCCGATAGATCAACCACTTTTGCCCTCGGTCTTATACAAGATTAATGGCACTTAAGAGAGATTACTATTCGCTCACATGATCTAACAGTTCATTCCCTAGCTAAACCATACCAATGAGACATGTATTCCACCCCCGAGAATTATAAATCCGAAAACATTTAAGAGAAAAGGGGGACATGAAATCACTGGGTGTCCCGTTCTTCAAACGCAGACCAACCCAGTCCCGTTGTTATAACTGGGACGATCTCGTCCCTAGCCATGAAAATCATGCACGTTTCGAGAATACGCATTTGTTTTGTAAAACCGGTATATTTAGTATAAATCGTTCGTAAACCATTTGAGTTCCTTGAAATCCATTTGTAATATGGTTTAGAAATATGAGTTTTTGTTTATCGAAAAGTTGTTTACTTTTTCAAAACTTACAAGTCTTTCCACCCCCGAGAACATTTATAAAAATGTAAAACCGTAAAAAGTGGGGGTTATGAACTCACCTTGACATTCCTGTGCAAAGCTAGCTTAACGTTCTTCTGTGATGTTATTCCAAAAATGTGAACTTGCTAGCGTGCAACTAAAGCATTCCTAATCAAGGAATAATTATAAGTTTCTAATTAAACGTAGCTAAACTACGCCCCCGAGCTCTACCGAGTCGTTAACAAAACGACTCTACGAAGGAAGGTGTTAATATTTTGGTTTGAAATAACCAAACTATTGTTAGTTGACCCATTTAGGATCGGGATAACGCTAAGTCTCGGAGACAACTTAGTTTCCAAGTGGTTTTGGATATATATTTATATGTATAAATATAAAAATATATTTACGTAGTCGTGTTAGTCGTCGCGATTAGAAGGCGTAGATGAAATGGTACGTATTCGGAATGTCGTATATGATTCGGTAATATACCATTGTATTTTTCATAGGATGGAAATAAATAAATATATATACATACATACACACACACACACACATATATATATATTCAAAAACTCGACGTTTGAAATGAATACAATCGACTATACTCGTTTTATAAAGATATATTTGTATTCTAGACGACTGAAATAAATATAAATAATTATAGTTATTTTATATGATTTTCGAATACTAAACGTTTGAAATATATATAAATTCCGAATTCCGTCGATTGAAATAAATATAAAACGTTATATTTATTTTTATAAAAGCATATGAATTAACAATATTTGAAATAAATATAAACAATTATACTTATTTTATTAAAATTACGCAAGTAACGACGTTTGAAATAAATATAGATAATTATATTTGTTTTATAAAAGTTTTCGAGTTATCGTTGACTAGTAAAGCGTTTTTGTCGAGATGTTACAAATTCGGTTTATAAATTATGAAACATCGCCAGAAATAAATATACGCTTATATTTATTTTTATAAAATACATTGAATTCCGTTAGGCGTCGTTTTTTTAACAAAATACGTTTCGTATGTCAGGTTTTTAACGAAAAATGGACAAAGTTTCATCTGTTTTTGGACGATCCCGACAACTAAAGTGTCGATTTATTTTGTCAAATTTCAACAATATTTCACAAACATTATATATAAAGTTTACGCCAAGTATGTCAAAACGTCAAATATGAAACCAAATCACTAATGTAAAACCGTTAGTTAGTCGGGTCGAGCTCGGTTCGCGTAAACTAATAAAATCTAAAAACCGCGTAAACTATTCTAAACTAACGTAATAATAATAACCCGTTATGTTTAAGTTGTTACCCGGTCCTGAGTTGACCGTGTTTGACCTGTTTGACCGTTGTTGACCAGAGTTAACTGGACCGCCATCTGTTGACCATCTTTTGACCTCGTTGACCCGCTGTTAACCCGATGCTCGAAACTGCACCCGTGTTGACTGTTTTCACTCAGGTTGAACTGAACTAAAACCCGAACCAAACTTACACACTTGAACCGAAACCATCTCTGAACGTGAACCAAAACCACACACATCTGATGTTGACAAATTCTGACCTGAACCCGATTCTGTAGCGAACCCGACTAAACCCGAAACCTGGACCGTGAGTGAAACCGAAATATGAGACTGACCGAACCTGAAAACGAGACCCAAAATGAATCTGAATCCAACCAAACCCAGTCGATGTTGAACGAATCTAACCTGAACATAATCGCTGCAAATCCATCGCCGCCGTCAGACGCTTTCCGACGGCCGGAGCTCGCCGCCGTACACGGCGTTTGCTGCTGCTCCCTGTCACACTGCCGCGCGCCGTCTCTGTCTTTACCAAATCCAAAACAAACCCAACCCAAGCTCTACCATAACCACCTCCACTGCCATCATCAAAACCACCCGAGTTAATCCTCACCATCACCGGAATCACGCCCAAATGTTTCGAAAGAATATAAAATCATGGTTGAACGGGGAGGAAGACCGAGAGATGGAAGGTTTACTTGGAGATTCTGCGGCTGCCGCCGCTGTTCCTGGTGCGCCGCCACCCACGGTGGTGGGCGGCTCCCCTATCTCCTTCTCCGATCTCTTTCTCCTCTCTTCTCTGTCATCCGAAGTGCGCCGCCACCGACGGTCGTGGTTGGCCGTTTAAGTGGGAGAAAACGGGGAGGAAGTGGGGGGTGTGGGTATAATATGGTGCAAAGGAGAGGGGTGAGTAGACGTGGTGGTGATTCGCCGAATAAAACGGACGGCCGACAGGTCGCCAGAGATTACTCCGGTGACCGGAGTGACGTGAGAGAAGGCAGAGGATCTTCATGGTGTGCGGTTGAAAAGTGATGAGGGTATTAGGGTTTTGAAATCATAAAAGGGGCTTTTATACTTAGGTTTTTAAACGTGGGTTGGGTCAAGGGCCTGTTAGCGTGTTTTGAGCTGCCCAATAAAAATTCCGAAGCCCGTTTCTCGAACCCGAACTTTATAAAACGTCATAAATTACAATATTAAGTTGAAGCACTCAAATTCACGTCGAAATTCGATATTTTGACGCGTATTTCGTAGGTTGCGTCATAACGGGTAAAACGTGTCGTTCGTCGTTTCTTGTCCGTTTTGCCACCCGTTTTTAACTACGGATAACAAAATTTGAAAACGAAGTTAAATATATCAAAATATTTTAGTTTTTTTAAAGTTAATAGGCGTGTCTGGTGCTTCCGTTTCGTTGCCGGTGTGTTGCTTCAGTCGCGTTTTTCGTTCACGTTTGCGTGTTGTGACATTCGAAAGCGTGATAATTTCGCAAAGCTAAATCCATAAGTATAAGTTATATGTATAAACTTCGTATTTGTTGGCAATGTCATTATTTTGTACGGTATCAGTTCATTACCGTTTATCGTTCCGCAGTTTTTCCGAAAATCATCACACGCACATTGTAACATCCGATAAGCGTTCCTAGGCATACTAAGAGCCTAATTAAGTTAATTCGTGCCTTAAACACTATTTATTATCGTCGTAAACATTTGTTAATCGTGTAATTATAAGGCGTTAATTACCGGTTGTCACATTCTCCCCATGTTACAGAAATTTTGTCCTCGAAATTTGTACTATGTTATCTCCTTAGAGTTGTGTCGTTCACAGGTAAGTCCGAACAATGTTAAAGTGAATAACTACGCAATCAAATCATGACTTATTTGAATTATGTGAATTCAAGGTCATTTTGCATCAATAAGAACCCAATGGTTCAACTGAGTTTGTTCCAGAAATTGATGTCAAGTGAACGAAGCGTCGTGATACTATCACCAATGTGACTATGTTTACAGGGTTCAACAAAAGAGGAATTTTGACCAATAGAATTTCAAACGGACGTTCACAATATGCAAATCAATTTTTGAAACAATAGAATTCACTACCAACGAAAATTTGCGCTGATTGTTGTATAATTGAAACACCGAATCAACAAATTCATTTGAAATAAAAGCATGAGATGATTCATAAACTATCGAACCAATAAGTGAATGAAATCAACGTGTTGACATTATTGACTGCAAAGATACACCAAAATAAAACAGAATTTAGTGTATCATCGTCTCAATACATAGTTGTATTAAGATTATTTAAATGATTAGTCAACCAAAAATCATACGTAGTTTTGCATGAAAAGATCGATCATGATTAGCACAAGCTACAAATTTATGTTGACGCCACAAGGTGTCGTAGTGAATGAAATAATTCAATAATAGCGGTGATCGAACAACTTCACCGTGTTTTGAAATCAAATGCAAGGTTCAACGATGTGAATCTGAATATTTGTTCCAAACAAACATCACGAGATTTTCAATTGATAATGAAACAAATAAATAATGTTTTCGATCGAAGGTGGAAAGCAATAAATATCACAAGATGTTCGATCGATGATGAAAGAACCGTTAAGAGGTACACCGAAATATGACATGAATTTGTGTACCATTATCTTAATACACGATTGTATTAAGAATGCTTTAATATGATAATTCATCAAAACGGATTTAATACAAAGAAACAAATAAATAAATAACTAAATCCGTACATGACGTGTGCAAACGAGATTAGCGCAAGCTTCAATTTGTGAGAACGTCACCACAAGGTGATCGTGATCAAGGAAGCGATTCAATGAAGTTGAAGACCAAACAAGCTTGTTACGGTTCAAAGCAAATGAAGTGCTTGTTAGGATTATTTCGAATATGATGGCCTCAATCCATCATATGGAATCTTGAATCAAATATATATTACGAGCAAGTTCAACAAATTGAACTTGGTTGAATCATAATCCAACAATGAATTCATGTGTAACACCCCAACCCGGAAGGGCTGACGTGTCACAATAACAGTGATATCATAAACAAAAGTCATAATTCCATTTATTTATTTTACAAGGATACAACCACATAACAACTAAACTTAAAGTTAATTATACAAGCGGAGACATCCAACTTCATTAACTAACATCTTCAGATATATTCCTAGGCTTTATTCTTCTCTCTTTTCCCCGCCCAAAGTAACATGCGGACCTGTATATACAAAAAGTTTTACGGAATGAGCCGAATGCTCAGTACGGAATAATAGGCTCAAATAACAAGTAACGCTTTATAGAAATGTTATCCAAATGGAACTTATTGCGAAAATGATATAATGCAAGAACATAATTTCATAATCATATCTTACGGATGTACCCATGAGCAAACTTAAAATGTGACAATACACAGGTAGCTACTCCTGCATAATTATCACATGAGATGGCGAATTGGCATACCCGTTATCCACCTCCTTAACTTAAATCCTAGGATCGATCCATACGCCTCCTAACAGCCTTATGTACCACACTTGTACTTAAGAGACGCCGTGAACTGATCTCTCCGTCACGGGTGGAGCACATGATGTCGATGCCGCAACAACATGCTCGTGGGACACTCCACGAGAAGCGATACTCAGGGTATCAGAGTACAAATGGACTTATTCACATAACTTATAAAACTTATTTTCATAACAAAACGGAACATATATTGGAACATGCGATAATGAGTACAACTTAACAGAAAACTATCGCATGACATGAAAGCTAAATTCAAAGTTTAGAATAGGAATTCAACGGACTGTCAAATGAATCGATAATCAAAGATATGAAGAGTATACGAATTTAATGGGTTTATAACAATTTGAATATGAAGCAATAAGGAGTGGGGTAAGGATCCGTACCTTAAAAATTCCAAAGTGAAGCTACCTTGTGATAATATTTCAGATTTATACGGACAGAGTTTAGACTACTGATTAGTCTTTTAACCTAATTTAAATAACATGCACACAAACTAGGTTAGTAACTTAATACAGCCTTTACGATAACTCACGAGATCAAATTCTCACAACGAACGACAAAGTGCGATACGTAAACATCCATCGAATTAACGACGAACGACAAAGTACGATACTTAAACATCCATCGAATTAACGACGAACGACAAAGTATAACCCTAATGTGGGCGGCACTTAAACATCTATTGGATATATTGATCGATCGGACAATGAATCGTAATAGCGATCGAGTTATTACCCTGTTCTGCAGCACCCCGCTATACTTAATTAGTGTTTCGTGTGTGTTTTGAGAGTAATTGGACGATATCTCAGCGCGTATTTGGAGTTTCTTCGTCGTTTTTGTGCCCAGAATCAAGTCCCAACATCCTCTATTTATAGTCGAATTTTGACCTTGTCGCGGCCCGCGTGACATTAAGACTATTCTTACGCGGCCCGCGTGGCAACTTATTTTATGCATAGGGTTGCCACGTGTGGAACTAGCCTAGCTGAGTCGACAGTTTTTAAAATTTCAACTTCGTCCGCAAGTTATTAAGATAATCATCAAGTAGGGAATACCCCCCCCTGAGTTTTAGGGGCCCTAATCCTGATTCTGAAAATTCTAGGGTTTGTACAGAATTACTTGGGTGTCTTAATTAGGGTTTTCTAGTGGTTAATTTATAAATTATTATTATTCTTTTTATTTCTAGAATAATGATTTTAAATTTATGGGCATTACATCATGTATCAATAGGAAAGTTTTGACATGGTTACAACGAACAAACCATGTATGTAACTTGAAAAGAAAAGGAGTTTTCCAAGAAATATGTTGACTCGAAATCAAAGAGTCAATGCTTTGCAATAATGCAGTAATCCAATCACAATGCAAAACTCGAACATAGCGAAACAATATTGAACGTTGATAAGCAACAGTTTAGAGTGAAGCCACTGATGGTCTTCACGAATCAATTTAACCGCATGAGTAACAAACAAGACATGCGTAACATATGAATTTGTCAAGAAATGAAGCAATTGAGTGTTCGCTATCATGAAATAAAAACTTCGTGATGCAAGGATCATTAGGGGAGTAGAAATGTGAAAGTCTACTCATTATATGAAAAAGTCAGAATTTCAACAAAAGAAGTTTGAGGACTTTACCTGGAATTTCACGTGAGGAAGTTTGTTAGGTGACATTTCCATAGAATATCTGTCACACCCCCAAATTCCACACGCGGAGTACTACCGCTTGGAGGCGTGACATGACCAGGATCAAGCCACCAATCATATTGAACATAAGTATGTATCTCAAAAGTCATTCATCATTACGATAGGTGTTTACAAAACCAAATATAAACAAGTGTGTAGCGGAAGCATTTAATGTAAACCCAACAAAAGTTTAAGTACAAAATGTTATAATGTTTAACAACACAATCACGATCCATGTCCACAACGACTGTGCCTCCCGTGCAAGCTCCAAAAGTACCTATGGTCCTGCAAGGCATGTAACAGAGGGTCAACAAAAAGTTGAGCGAGCTCACAGAAAGTAATGCGTAATAGTAAGTTTGTTTGTAACATGTGGCTCTACTGGGCCGGTAGTAAGTTCTATTGGTGGGGGCTTCCCGTGTTGTATAACCACTAGACTATTTGTAACCACTATGTGTTCTTCACAACCGAGAACAGTAATACGTACCAGTGTTACGTAGGTTTTACGTAAGTATCCTTCACAACCGAGGATAGTAAATAGCATAAGTATACGTAGGTTTTACGTAAGTATCCTTCACAACCGAGGATAGTAAATAGCATAAGTATACGTAGGTTTTACGTAAGTATCCTTCACAACCGAGGATAGTAAATAGCATAAGTATACGTAGGTTTTACGTAAGTATCCTTCACAACCGAGGATAGTAAATAGCATAAGTATACGTAGGTTTTACGTAAGTATCCTTCACAACCGAGGATAGTAAATAGCATAAGTATACGTAGGTTTTACGTAAGTATCCTTCACAACCGAGGACGATGGTATGGTAGTCTAGTAATAATGTCCGCATGAATCCATTCAACCTTATTCCTTAAATCCCATTCCCAAGCCCTGGGAATCCCATGCCTTGGTAGAAGTGTGAACTCACCTTGTTTGCTCGGTATGCTAGGTATGTGCTCAAAGTAAGTCAATCACGTCCTAAAGTATGCACGTATGTGAAATCAGTTTGCGTCCAAGTTATGCACGTATAAACATGTAGCACGTAATCACAATCATATACAAGATGGCTACACTTAACAGCAGTCAAATATTCCAGTTAACACTTAACATAATTAACTCAAGTTACTGCACAGATCAGCTATTCGGCGAAACACGCATGTTGGCGAAACACAGATAATGACGAAACACATATAATGGCGAAACACATTCTGTTTCGTCGAGGTGTCCCCTGGCGAAACAGAACTTCTGATTCGTCGACTACTCTTGGCGAAACACATTCTGTTTCGCCGAGAGTTCTGTTTCGTCGAACAGTTCAGTTTCGCAGACATCAGTTACAGCAGAGCGAAAAACACATAAACCCTAACAGCCGTAAAACAGCAATTCCTCATCATACAGAAATCGTTCAACACAGAAATCATTCAATCCTCGCTCAATATAATGAGTCTTATGTTACCAACCATTAATCTATGCATCACAACCGAAACATCAATGAACCAGGGATCATATCATCATCTTCATCAATAAAATCATGTAATCATCACAAAACAACACTCATAAAATCCATACTCTATGCATACCCGCTAACATGCATAATCATTGAGAGGTTCATGAAACCCTAAGTATTCATCATACACATACACTCCTATAATCCAGAAATCAAGCATAAACACAACATGTATAAAGAAATCAAGGGACAAAGAAACCGATTTAGACAAGCACGCACTAACCGAGATATTCGGGATGAACAAGGGAGGATTCGAGAGAGAAAGATGATGGTTGATGATGGGTATCGCCTTTTCAAAAGAGAGAGTTCTAGGGTTTCTATTTTTGATAAAAGTGTGAAACAGGAAGTCGGTTTCACTTAATATCCACGAATTACCGTTCTGGGCCCTTAATGGGCTTTGCGAATCAATGGGCCGACGAAACACATCAGTTTCGTCGTGAGGTGATATGGCGAAACACACTGTTTCGTCGAGTTGCTTGATGGCGAAACACACCAGTTTCGTCGGAATGTATATGGCGAAACAGTCTGTTTCGTCAGGTCCTTCCATGTTTTAAACAGTTTAAGTTTTCAACAGGTGTTTCATGATATACAGCCAAACACAAAATCATGCAACCACAATTGTTCATTATAAATTAACGTATACAGTTACAAGTTAAACAAGTCAAACAACTACACAGTCAAAGTCAACGTGCACTAAATGCGAAAAAAAAGAAAGTCGGAAACTCGAGTTGTCACATTATCCCCAACTTGAAAGAAATTTCGTCCCGAAATTTAGCATGCGGTTACTGAGGAAGCTAGGTAAGTTATCGTTTACTGGTTTTCCTGGGGTGTCACATCATCCCCCCGTTGAGTTGGGATTTCATCCCGAACTTCTGTAGTAGCTTCAGCCTCAGTAGTAGTTGCATTGTTTTCGAACAACTGGGGATATTTGAGTTCCATTTGATCTTCGCGCTCCCAGGTGAACTCTGGGCCGCGACGGGAGTTCCAACGAACTCGTACAAGAGGTATTCTAGTGTTCTTGAGGACCTTAACATCCCGGTCCGTGATTTCAACTGGTTCCTCGACGAAATGCAATCGTTCGTCGATAGTGAGCTCCTTCAGAGGAACTATGTGGGTCTCATCTGACTGAAACTTCTTCAGATTCGACACGTGAAAGACGTTGTGAACTGCACTGAGTTCAGCAGGTAAGTTCAGTCTGTAGGCCACTTTGCCTATTTTCTCTATAACTTCGAAAGGTCCGACATAACGCGGATTGAGCTTGCCTCGTTTGCCAAAACGAACCACACCCTTCCAGGGCGAAACTTTGAGTAGTGCTCGATCCCCAACTTGGAATTCGAGTATTTTCCTGTCTTTATCGGCGTATACTTTCTGACGGTCACGTGCTGCCGCCATGCGTTGTCGTATTTGAGCAATCTTTTCAGTAGTATCAACTACCATTTCTGGACCTGTGATCTGACTGTCACCCACCTCTGCCCAACAAAGAGGTGATCGGCATTTACGCCCGTACAATGCCTCAAATGGAGCAGCTCTAATGCTGGTGTGGTAACTGTTGTTGTATGAAAATTCCACAAGTGGCATATGCTTTTCCCAGCCCTTGCCAAAGTCAATTACGCACGCCCGAAGCATGTCTTCTAGAGTTTGAATAGTGCGCTCAGATTGCCCATCGGTCTGAGGATGATAAGCTGTGCTCATGTCTAAACGAGAGCCAAAAGATTTGTGCATTGCTTGCCACAGTTCTGAAGTAAAACGTGCATCACGATCAGAGATAATAGATGTGGGCACCCCGTGCCTCGAAACAACTTCCTTAAGGTATATGTCTGCTAGAGTGGAGAACTTATCCGTTTCCTTGATAGCCAAGAAGTGAGCAGACTTTGTGAGTCGATCCACGATCACCCAAATAGTATCATTCCCACGTTGAGATCTGGGTAGACCAGTAACAAAATCCATGGAAATTTGCTCCCATTTCCATTGTGGTATCTCAGGTTGCTGGAGTGGGCCTGATGGTTTCTGATATTCTGCCTTGACTCTCGCATAAGTCAAACACTTTCTAACGTAAGTTGCTATGTGGGCCTTCATGCTAAGCCACCAATATGTAGTTCTGAGGTCGTGGTACATCTTATTTGAACCAGGATGTACTGAGTAGCGAGACTTATGAGCTTCATCCATTACAAGCTCGCGTAGGTTGCCATAGAGTGGGACCCAGATGCGTCCGGTTACATAATAGGCGCCGTCTGCCCTTTGTTCTAACCGTTGTCTTGAGCCGCGTAGAGCTTCAGCCCTGATATTTTCCGGTTTCAATGCTTCTACCTGAGCATCTCGTATCTGTGAAGGAAGACTAGACTGAATAGTGAGTTGCAACGCTCGTACACGTCTAGGTATAGTATCCTTTCGACTGAGGGCGTCGGCCACCACATTGGCCTTGCCTGGATGGTACTTTATAGCACATTCGTAATCGTTCAGTAGCTCGACCCATCGACGCTGTCGCATGTTCAGGTCTTTCTGCTTGAAAATATACTCAAGACTCCTGTGATCGGTGTAAATGGTGCACTTGGTGCCATACAGATAATGTCGCCATATCTTGAGCGCAAAAACAACAGCTCCAAGCTCTAAATCGTGTGTAGTGTAATTCCGTTCGTGAATCTTAAGTTGGCGTGAAGCATAAGCAATAACTTTATCCCGCTGCATCAACACACATCCAAGACCTTGGATAGATGCATCGCAGTAGACTACAAAGTCGTCCGTGCCTTCAGGCAATGAGAGGATAGGTGCGCTACAAAGTCTATCCTTTAAGTGCTGAAACGCTGTATCCTGTGTATCACTCCAACGGTAAGCAATACCTTTCTGTGTCAGTAATGTAAGCGGCTGTGCAATCTTTGAGAAGTCTTTGATAAACCGTCTGTAATAACCCGCCAAACCCAAGAATTGGCGTATTTCTGTAGGTGTACGAGGCGCAGGCCAATTCTTGATCGAATCTACCTTGGATGGATCAACATGTATCCCATCCTTGTTTACCACGTGGCCTAGAAAGTGGACTTCACGAAGCCAGAAGTCGCATTTTGAAAACTTAGCGTACAGTTGTTCCGTTCGAAGGAGTTCCAGAATAAGTCGTAAATGCTGTTCGTGTTCCTCCCGATTCTTTGAGTAAATCAGGATGTCGTCAATGAAAACAATAACAAACTTGTCAAGATAAGGTTTGCACACCCTGTTCATAAGATCCATGAAAACCGCAGGCGCGTTCGTTAGCCCGAAAGGCATGACTAAAAACTCGTAATGGCCGTAGCGAGTTCTGAATGCTGTTTTGGAGACGTCCTCATCCCGGACTCTCAGTTGATGGTAACCCGACCTTAGATCAATCTTTGAGTAATAGCTCGACCCTTGCAACTGGTCGAATAAGTCGTCGATACGTGGAAGTGGATAACGGTTCTTCACCGTCACCTTGTTCAGTTCACGGTAATCTATGCACATACGAAAGGTACCGTCTTTCTTCTTTACAAATAATACTGGAGCTCCCCAGGGCGAAGAGCTAGGACGTATGAAACCCTTTTCCAAGAGTTCTTGCAATTGCTTAGACAGTTCTTCCAGTTCAGTTGGAGCTAAGCGGTAAGGCGCTCGAGCTATAGGTGCTGCTCCTGGAGCTAGCTCGATCTGAAATTCGACTTGGCGATGAGGCGGTAACCCAGGTAACTCTTCAGGAAACACCTGAGGAAAGTCGCGTACTACAGGAATATCCCCAATCTTTTTCTCTGTCATCGATGTATCAGTAACGAGTGCTAAAATAGCTACGTGGCCCTTTCGCAGACACTTCTGAGCCTTCAAGAAGGAGATGATGCCACTCACGACACCACTCTTGTCACCTTGAACTTCGAGAGGTTCTTTGCCAGAACGAGGAATACGAATGATCTTCTCCTTGCATAGGATCTCTGCTTGCTGTTGGGATAACCAATCCATACCGATGACAATGTCGAAACTACTCAGAGTTATAGGAATGAGATCGATAGAGAAAGTCTGACCAGCGAGGATAAGATTACAACCCTGAACTATGTGTGTGGCCTCTAGACTTTTACCGTTAGCTAACTCTACTACATGTTTGGTGCTTAACAGTGTTGGTGCGCGTTTAAGCATTTTACTAACTTTCAGAGACATATAACTGATATCCGCACCCGAATCAAATAATACCGTAACATAAAAGTCGTCGAGAAGAAACTTACCCGAAACCACATTAAGATCGTTCCTTGCGTCACTCTGACCAATCACAAACATACGACCCTTTGCACCATTGTTGTTGTTGTTTCCCCCATTGTTGTTCCCAGTGCCCTGATTATTGCTGTTGTTGTTCTGGTTTCGGTTTAACTGAGGGCAGTGTCTTTTGAAGTGACCTTCAGCACCACAATGAAAACATCCCTTGTTACCCTGTTGTTGGTTCTGCTGCGTTTGCTGCTGCTGTTGATTCTGAGTTACAGGCCGTGGGCTCCTACAATCCTTGGCCTCATGGCCCATCCTGAGGCACCTCTGACAACGACCCTTGTTGCACTGGCCACTGTGATGCCTGTTACAGTTGTTACACTTTAGGAGGTTCCCTTGATAACCACCCTGCCTGTGACTGCCCGAAGATTGCTGACTTGGGCTCTGATAGTTGTCAGTCTTTCGCTGCTGAACTTGAGACTGTACTAAAGCTGAACCTTTGCTGGAATCCCCCTCCCATTTTCTCTTGTTATCACTGGGGGTAGCAGGAGTAGTTGCTGAAACAGTAGCAGTAGTAGTAGCGTTGATGCGTTTAGGCAGCTTGTTCTGTTCCACTGCCTGATCGGTGAGGCGATGAGCTAGCTTGACGATCTGTTGAATAGTGCCAAGATTCGCTGAGGTTACGTGGCTTTGAATTTCCGGCACCAGGCCATTGAGATACAGTTCGATACGCTTAATGGGAGGGTCCACCATAGTAGGACACAGAATAGCCAACTCATTCGATCTTCTGGTGTACGCTTCAATTTCTGACCCAGTCATTTTCAAATGATAAAACTCTACCTCCAGCTTATGAATATCATCACGGCTACAGTATTCCTCTTTAATCAAATCCTTGAAATCATTCCAAGGTGTGGCGTTAGCAACAGCCAATCCTAACATCTGCACTTGCGCATTCCACCAAGTCAGCGCAATGCCTTCTAGTGTACCAGTGGCGTACTTCACCCTGCGAGCCTCAGGGCATTCGCACATTTCGAATACGGACTCGAGCTTTTCAAACCAATGGAGGAGTCCAACCGCTCCTTCCGTGCCACTAAAAGTAGTAGGACGACAGTCCATGAAAGTTTTGAAGGTACAAACAGGTGGCTGAGCATGCTGACCTCCTGCTTGTGCGGCTGTAAGTGCCTCAGCAACTCGCTCGTTAATAAGAGCCGTCAGTTGGGCTTGCGTCATGTTGATACGTCCAGACATGATCTTCATAGTAAATATGACATAAGTGAGAGAGGTTCGCGAGTAGTGCGATAACAAAAGGGAGTAATCACACAAGTGTTCTCATGCAATAGTGTCAAGTTAACCTAAGCATACCCGGAGCAAAGTTCTATGCAATTCTAGCAAGTAGGCAATAAGACATGTACCATATTACCTAGAGTGATGAGTCTTGCACGTGGAGCGAGGCGTCGTTGTGGATCGTTGAGCACTGTTCTGGTTATAGTCTGGTTTTAATAAAAACGTTTTTCCCTTATTAAAACCGAGTTCTCTATAACCAATGGCTCTGATACCAATCTGTCACACCCCCAAATTCCACACGCGGAGTACTACCGCTTGGAGGCGTGACATGACCAGGATCAAGCCACCAATCATATTGAACATAAGTATGTATCTCAAAAGTCATTCATCATTACGATAGGTGTTTACAAAACCAAATATAAACAAGTGTGTAGCGGAAGCATTTAATGTAAACCCAACAAAAGTTTAAGTACAAAATGTTATAATGTTTAACAACACAATCACGATCCATGTCCACAACGACTGTGCCTCCCGTGCAAGCTCCAAAAGTACCTATGGTCCTGCAAGGCATGTAACAGAGGGTCAACAAAAAGTTGAGCGAGCTCACAGAAAGTAATGCGTAATAGTAAGTTTGTTTGTAACATGTGGCTCTACTGGGCCGGTAGTAAGTTCTATTGGTGGGGGCTTCCCGTGTTGTATAACCACTAGACTATTTGTAACCACTATGTGTTCTTCACAACCGAGAACAGTAATACGTACCAGTGTTACGTAGGTTTTACGTAAGTATCCTTCACAACCGAGGATAGTAAATAGCATAAGTATACGTAGGTTTTACGTAAGTATCCTTCACAACCGAGGATAGTAAATAGCATAAGTATACGTAGGTTTTACGTAAGTATCCTTCACAACCGAGGATAGTAAATAGCATAAGTATACGTAGGTTTTACGTAAGTATCCTTCACAACCGAGGATAGTAAATAGCATAAGTATACGTAGGTTTTACGTAAGTATCCTTCACAACCGAGGATAGTAAATAGCATAAGTATACGTAGGTTTTACGTAAGTATCCTTCACAACCGAGGATAGTAAATAGCATAAGTATACGTAGGTTTTACGTAAGTATCCTTCACAACCGAGGATAGTAAATAGCATAAGTATACGTAGGTTTTACGTAAGTATCCTTCACAACCGAGGACGATGGTATGGTAGTCTAGTAATAATGTCCGCATGAATCCATTCAACCTTATTCCTTAAATCCCATTCCCAAGCCCTGGGAATCCCATGCCTTGGTAGAAGTGTGAACTCACCTTGTTTGCTCGGTATGCTAGGTATGTGCTCAAAGTAAGTCAATCACGTCCTAAAGTATGCACGTATGTGAAATCAGTTTGCGTCCAAGTTATGCACGTATAAACATGTAGCACGTAATCACAATCATATACAAGATGGCTACACTTAACAGCAGTCAAATATTCCAGTTAACACTTAACATAATTAACTCAAGTTACTGCACAGATCAGCTATTCGGCGAAACACGCATGTTGGCGAAACACAGATAATGACGAAACACATATAATGGCGAAACACATTCTGTTTCGTCGAGGTGTCCCCTGGCGAAACAGAACTTCTGATTCGTCGACTACTCTTGGCGAAACACATTCTGTTTCGCCGAGAGTTCTGTTTCGTCGAACAGTTCAGTTTCGCAGACATCAGTTACAGCAGAGCGAAAAACACATAAACCCTAACAGCCGTAAAACAGCAATTCCTCATCATACAGAAATCGTTCAACACAGAAATCATTCAATCCTCGCTCAATATAATGAGTCTTATGTTACCAACCATTAATCTATGCATCACAACCGAAACATCAATGAACCAGGGATCATATCATCATCTTCATCAATAAAATCATGTAATCATCACAAAACAACACTCATAAAATCCATACTCTATGCATACCCGCTAACATGCATAATCATTGAGAGGTTCATGAAACCCTAAGTATTCATCATACACATACACTCCTATAATCCAGAAATCAAGCATAAACACAACATGTATAAAGAAATCAAGGGACAAAGAAACCGATTTAGACAAGCACGCACTAACCGAGATATTCGGGATGAACAAGGGAGGATTCGAGAGAGAAAGATGATGGTTGATGATGGGTATCGCCTTTTCAAAAGAGAGAGTTCTAGGGTTTCTATTTTTGATAAAAGTGTGAAACAGGAAGTCGGTTTCACTTAATATCCACGAATTACCGTTCTGGGCCCTTAATGGGCTTTGCGAATCAATGGGCCGACGAAACACATCAGTTTCGTCGTGAGGTGATATGGCGAAACACACTGTTTCGTCGAGTTGCTTGATGGCGAAACACACCAGTTTCGTCGGAATGTATATGGCGAAACAGTCTGTTTCGTCAGGTCCTTCCATGTTTTAAACAGTTTAAGTTTTCAACAGGTGTTTCATGATATACAGCCAAACACAAAATCATGCAACCACAATTGTTCATTATAAATTAACGTATACAGTTACAAGTTAAACAAGTCAAACAACTACACAGTCAAAGTCAACGTGCACTAAATGCGAAAAAAAAGAAAGTCGGAAACTCGAGTTGTCACAATATCGAACTTAGCATAATCGCCATTTATGAAGTAGGGGGAATGCGAAGACATGTGACTTCTTTTGCAGCGCCACTAGGTGTGAGCCTCTTCAAACTAAGTACCAATCGTTGTGAAGTCTCGTTCGAACGTACCTCAGCTTGATTCGTGTCGCTTGTATGATCGTGTGGCAAATTGTCGCATGTCGGTCCGTAGTTCTTCCGCTAACGGGATTAGTATCATCGTTGTCATGCCCAATCATGTTTTCCAAAGGTCTTGCCTCGAAATTTGTGTGTGATGTACTTCGACGTCCGCTGACGTATATTTATGTTTCATGTATAATTGCGCAATAGTGTTTCGTTCTGCGTAGAATATGATGTGCTCCGACATTCGTTGTCATATAATTTGAGTTTCATGTATACTCGTGCACTAGCATTTCGTTATGCGTACGTTGCCTGCACGGGTAATTAAAATAACATAGACAATATAGGTAATGGCGTTTGCCCAGTTGTTAGTCACAGTTTCTAAGTGAGGACCTTTAATGAATTCCACATAAGTTCTCGTCAAGAGTTTTCCAAAGGTCCTATATGCGTGTTATCAAACCCTCCAGGTTTTGCTTACTTTATGTAATCATTTCGTGTACCGTGTATCAAGCACAACACTTGTGTTTTTTTAAAACCAAAATTGTTGTCTCATTGTTTTCGGCAACGGTTGGAACCCATATTCGAGTCATAGGCATTCAATATCTATTCAAAGTCTTAAGAATCTAAGTTGCTAGAGGAAAGTGAGGTTAAAGCCTAGGTGTCCCTACAGAAACCTAATTCGCTGAAATTTATAGCTCTGATACCAATGTCACACCGTCTATTTGCGGAAGTGTGCGGTGTGAACTTGATTAGTTTTCATTACATACGATAATAGTAAACAACTACATGATTAAAACAAGCGATGTTCATCCATTTATAAGTTTAAAATATTACAAACCATAAGTTGTTTAAGTTACAAACCAAAACAAGTTTAAGTTTACGTTGCACACCATCATAAGTTTGAAGTTCCATAAAAAGACTAGTTTATCAAAAGATTAAAGTATGTGGCTTTGCATCCTATATCTCATCGAAGATGAGATATATGGACCAAACCCTCCAAAAAAAGGATGACATCGAAGACTTGAATCCAAAAAAAACTTGATAGTAACGCCAGCACTGTTTTGGTCAAAAATCAGACAAGGATAATGCAACCAAATCTTATTTTGTGAGGTGTGATGCTTGAGTGAGTGAACGAATGTGTGAACAACTTGTAAATGACAAGAACAAGAGACACAAGGATTTATACGAGGAAAAAGCCCTTGATCAATATATGATCTCCGACATAAAAAACCTCGGATAGTGAAAACTATCACTATCAAGTATATTGAATAAATAAGTTTACAACTTCGGAAGTATTGAGCTTGATACAATGAGTTCTAGTGTGTGTTTGTTCGAGAGAATTGCAGAAGTATTGTTCGTAAACTAGGTGCAAAAGTGTTTCTAAAAATAAGCTCAATACCCCTTTAATCTTTGCTAAAAATATCCTAACTAACTATCCGAAAAATCTGCCCATCACCCACGATCACCACCAACGGTAACTAGCTCATGCACATGTTGAAAATGTAGAGCATATTCCCCTGGAATCTCGCATGGAATAAGTCTTCTTCGAAACATACCTGCAAAACAAGCTAATGGTGATGGAAACAATTGTTAAGTTAGAATAATAATGAGGATCCTGGATCCTTATTCCCGCAGCGTCTCCTGAGGATCCTTAATTCTCACAGAACTGAGGATCCGTGATCTATGCTATCCTTGAGGATCCGTGATCCATAGGCAGTAAAATTTTATCCCTAACTATTGCCCCCAAACATGACTAGTTGATATCCAATTAGATAGTCATGTTTGAATGAAATTCGGACTAGCCGTTACTTGGAGATATAGCCGTTGCCAGGCTTACGTCAGCGAAGGTCATCCCTGCAACAAACAATGATTATAAATAGGATAGAGATAGGGGTGATATTTTGCATTTAAATTCGAGAATTTCTCCCTTTAAATCTTCATTCGAAGACCGCAACAGGTATTCTTTCTTCCCTTCTCTCTAAATTCTTCTCTTCCGATCCTCTTTTCTCGATCATCCATGGCGAAAATGGTTCTCCGATCTTCACCCGCTAAGGATTCTAAAAAGGACAGTCCTTTGAAAAGCCAAGGGGTTACCAAAAACCCTTCGTTGGAACTCTGTCGCTTCACTGATCCAGAAATTGACCGGATCCGCCATTGTTTTCCAGCTGAAACAGTCTTTCGATCCTTCGACTCTTCGATGAAGAGTAATTCTATTTCTGATACTTGGGTCTCTTTTCCAGCCACCCCCTTTCTGATAGGTTTCTCATACCCTTTTCCTTCCTTCACACAGTCCTTCTTCGCACTCACATGCATGTGCTACATACAGGCCATGCCAATGATGTGGAGAGTTCTTTACACCATAGAGAACATCATTGAGTAGGAGGGTATAGAAATAGGGTTGTCCGAGTTGAGTCAGCTTTACAACCTTGTCAGCCATGGTTCACACCTCTTTCTATTCAAACATAAACCCGGTGATCCTCATCCAATCCTCAAAACCTCTAAGAATGACACCCACTGGAAGAGCCACTTCTTCTTCGTGAGGAGGGACTCCATCCCAGATGGGAAAAACCTTCCTAAAAAGTGGATCACCCATGGTAGGATACGGGATCCTTAGACAAGGATCATAATAGGACTTTTTCTCTTTTAAGGATAACTGGTCCTTCTTTTTGTTTTTGCAGCTATCTCACTCTCTTTCATCCAAGAAACACCTGTAACAAAGGAAAGGGTTGCTGCCTTCTGGAACCTTGACCTTGCTGTTAGAACGTTCCAAGCCAAAGCAAGGGATTCACAAGAAGTATCCTCTGGTTCCTTCACCATGTCAAGTAAGTATTCCAATTTGTATATGATTAAATGTTTAAATGAAAATAAAACATGAATACTTATATGTGTTCTGCATTTGTAGGCGCAGGAAAATCCTCAAAGTCAGCCTCCAGGTTCAGTGTCAGTGACCTTGATGCGTTTGCTGCCTCAAAATCCATCAAGAAGCAACTTGCTGCCAGCCCCAGCGTTCCGAACCCTAAAAGCATGAGAACACGTGGCAAAGGTGCCAAGAAAAGGAAAGCTGCTGAAGCTCTTGAAGGCCTACCTCTCATCCAACACCAGTTTGAAGAATACGTCTCTGAGGTAAGGATCCCGGATCCTTAAATCTGATCTTCCCATACTGAGGATAACGAATCCTGACATGTGTTTCTCTTTTACAGAAATTTGCTGAGATCCAGATGCTCCTGGATTCATATGCTGAAGAGGTTGAACAAAAGCACTTGGACTTCCAGAAGATGTTCCTGGCAAAGGACCAAAAAATTGCCTCTCTCGAGAATGATGTCAACCTGGTGAAGAGGGAGCTGGCCATGGCCCAAATTACAGCTGAGCAGGAGAAGGCGGAAATGATGGAAGGTGCCAATCTCTCTGCTACAATTGCCATGCTCAAGGTCAAGCTTCAAATGGCAAAGGAGGCTGAGGATCCTAACTTTGACAGGACTGCCTGGGACCGAGAGGCCTGGAAGAAGAAGCTTGCGGAGCTGGATGATGAGGAAGAGGCTGAGGAGATTCTGGCAATCGAGGCTGGTGGCAGTGGGCTGAAGGATCAATCAGAAGGAGCAGCTGGTGGGGATGACGCAGCGAAGGTTTAAGCTGCACAAATGGGCGATGATGGAAATTTCTAGACGTGGCCGGAGCCCATTTTTTATGGTTTAAGGTTTTTTTGGTTGTTGACGTTTTAAACAATGGTCTGTATTTGAACAATAGTTTTAGGTTTAAGGATCACTGATCCTTCGAACAATAGGTAGGATGATGATACGTGGGTGAAAACCGGTGTTCGTAATTGTGTAACTTAATGTTTTTACATAAGTTTTAATCTTGAATAGCCTACTTTTAATTAGATTTGTGTTCTACATGTTTGATGGAGTTTAAGGAGCTTTTCGGGAGCTTTACGGGTCACCGGAGCGAGAAACAGACCACCGGGACACATTACTGATCAAACGAGAGTGCAAAATGGAAAATGGCATGCATATGAATTGTTTGAGGAATGTATTTTAAAATAGGTTTTAAAGAAAACACTAAAGTGGGCACGTGAAGACTTGGACTTTTGGGAGGAATAAGAAAAATATACATCTTATATTATATAACATCACGTGACTTTTGAAGGAAGGAGTGGACTTTTGAGGAGGTAATTATTTCTTGACATAATATCATCATCATTGGTAGCAAGTGGACATGTAAGGGTAATAGTTTTTAATGGGTTTAAAACCCAAACTGACGGCACATGTGGGCTGGGCTTTTTGGCGCTGACATGTTGGGACATTGGGGCTCTTGTGCAAGGGGAATGATTATCGATCATAGGCAGGGGGATTACACTTCTTCATTATCATGATTTTGGGGGCAGCCGTATACCCCTTTTGGCTCTCGAACTCATCACACATCATCATCATCGATCATCCACAACTAGCCAACCAATCATGCCTTCAATCTCATCTCAAGCCTTTGAAGATCGAACGAGTACCATGAACGGCTAGTCTCGGCGGTTTCAACCCGGTGTAGATGTTGTAAGATTTCTAGGGTTTATACATTTGTATTTTAATTTGGTTTTGTGACAAATTGTTTAGTATTTGAAACCTTTGATAATTGTCTTGCATTTGTTTCGAATTCGTAAATTGTCGAACGATGTTAAAAGTTATGACTTTGCGAAATTGTTATGTGCAATTATGCCTTATCTTAGGTTAGGATTTACAGGTCCGAGGTAACGAAGTGCATTACGGTCCGTTGTCTATGACGTTGATAGCAATTGGCACCTAAGCTTCGTGATAGTAATCCGTTAATCACTATATGCAATTGAATCAAGTTAAAACATGTAGGAACCCTAGGTCTTTCAATTATCGAACCGGGTGTGATCCTTCTTCTAATTTCTTGTTTCAACTTTTTAGTTTAGTTTACAATTTCAGTTAATCATACATTGACTTAGATAATATCCAATTGTCGGTTCACTCCGATTTATTTTTTTAACTAAATAAACAAATAAAAAATTAGCAATCTTCATAATCACATTGTACATTTTTGTAAATAGTCTAACTAATCGAACGGGACGTGCGATACTGACCACCTGCTCTTCGTGGTTCGACCCCTCACTACCACTAGCTATTTGTTAAGGGTAATTAGGGTATATAAATATTATCTTTGACCGGAGCGCGACACTCCGATCAAAAAATGGCGCCGTTGCCGGGGAGCTAGTGCGCTTAGTATTTCATTGCTTGTTCGATTTTAGTTTAGTTTATTGTCTTTCCTTTTTCTTGTATACTTGTGATTTTACTTTGGGTGGTCGAGTTTGTTTCTGCAGGTACATGTTTTGCAGGTACCATCTTTCAATATGAATTGGGTAGATGATGATCCATGTGAGTGTTGCGGAAGCGGAGAGCATTATTTAGAAGATTGCTCCGTTTTCCACGCAAAAGTTCAAGCCAACAAGGATCAGGAAGACTACCTCAGCGGACTGCATGATTATAGGAGGGCGGATTATGGAGATTTCAATGGTCCATCCTCGCATTCTCCATACAGTAGACCACCACCACCCCCAAATTATCAAGAATACTACTATGCAGAGATGGGTTACCATTATGAGCAAGAACGGGGTTACAACAACTATGAACCCGACTTGCCACATTTATCAAGTTATCAGGAGGAGTATGATGACTATTATCATGACTCCCCTCAACCGACATACGAGGAGCCTCAAGATTCATTACACTCTAAGCTCGACACGATCATGGACATGATGCTAGAAATGAAAAAGAAAGACGAGCTGAGAGACAAATCATTTGAGGCTTTGGTTATTCAGGTTGGTCAATTAACCGAGGAGATGGCACAAATTAGGCGAGACCAAGAGGTTTTGGCTAATGGTACCATGGTTGATGGTGATGTGGTGGAAGAGGTTATGGAACTTCCGGAGCAAGAAGTTGAATGTTTGAACCGAGCGGAAGACATCACACCGCGAGACGAGTCGGATCCGAAAGATGCCCACGTTCATATCGATCCTTCTCCCATACTTATCACTCCAACCAACAAAGTTGGGGATGCGGGTTCGGGTATAAGGATTCGAAGGGTGGCGTTGCAAGACATTGGCCAATTTGTCAAGAAACGACCCCAAAGTAGCTTAATACGCATGCCGTGTAAAATAAAAAGAGAATGGATTCGGCATGCCAAATACCGAGCATATGTTGGA
Organism: Helianthus tuberosus; assembly: GCA_030545235.1. Classification (NCBI taxonomy): domain Eukaryota; kingdom Viridiplantae; phylum Streptophyta; class Magnoliopsida; order Asterales; family Asteraceae; genus Helianthus; species Helianthus tuberosus. Next base: position 138,713,144 of record CM060394.1, read on the forward strand.
AACTCGGTAGGCAAATGTGCACTTCGACCACCATGAGAGGCAAATCAGGTATAATTGTTGTAGAGTTTGTACTATTATTCGTTTTATTTTTTTTTTATTTTTTTTTCTCTTTTCTTAGTTAAATGAACTTTGTGGGTGTGTTCCCTATATAACCCTCACGAGACCTCTCGTCCTCCCGAGCTACCGGGAGGTTTAAAAGGGCTTGTTGCATAAGCTAAATGCAACCGTGATTCCTACGAAAGTGAGTTAGGTTTGTTGTTATTGTAAATTATTTTTTCCACAAAAATCAAGGTAATGTAACGCATGACTTGGTAACACTTTTATAAAAATGGTAGAACTAACCACCTTACAAATTTCAATGGTTGTGAGAAGCATGCTTCTACACAAGGGTTAGAATTTGTAGGTACATGATGTTCGAGAGACAACCGCTTTTATGAAGAGAAGAAGAAGATATGGGCATCAAGCGACAAAAAATCAGGTGCATGCGTTTCCGTTTTACCTTGATTCTTAGTTTAGTAATAAGTGGATTGTATTTTGTATTTTCTTTTTCCGGGGTGAAATTTTGGGGAGGTTAGTCGTGTCTCATCCCTTGTGCGTTTTAAAACTCTAGTTCTTACACATTAAGGACAATGTTTACCTCAAGTGTGGGGATGGGGGAGTAGTAAAAGTTTTCGATTTTGACCCGTTCATTTAAATACTACACATTGAGGACAATGTTTACCTCAAGTGTGGGGATGGGGGAAAATTTCAAAATTTTTCAAAAATGTCTTGCTTCGAAAGCGGTCTTAAAGCACAAGTAACTAAGTCAACGAGGGATGTCACAACCCATTTGGTCTTTTGTCATGGTAAAGTTCAAATTAATAGCATAACGGGTATTTAGCGGGTGGTTATTTGGGAATAATTCGCCTAAAGAACTAGCGTTTTATGCATATCACATACCATACCCTTATACGTGAGGTTTTGAGCCACTTTTATATCATAAGATTTACATATACATGTTTCTTTGTTTGAGTGGACCATTAGTCGCGTATTGTAGAACTTGCAACTTTTGATACGTTTGAGACCATAGACCGAGTACAAGCATGAGAATGATTAAGGCATTAGGTAAACCTTTTCTTTTAAAACCATTTATCTATCCTTACCAAAAAATTATCCCCTAGTAGCCAATCTTGAGCCTAATCCTTTCGTTTGATCACCCTATAGCCCATAACCTTAAACTTTTTTCTTTTAAACCCGTGTGATGGAAATTCGATTATAGCTGTTCTTGATTGTTTGCATATAAAAAAAAAGAAAAAAAAAGAAAAAAAAAGAGAAAAATCAGAAAATGTTATGAAAAAGAATTGAAAAGCATTGAGAAAAGCACAAATATGAAGTTAGTAGTTGTTGAATAAAAGGCTAAAATTGTTGCCTTGTAGTTGATGTTTATAGTTTAGTTTTGTTTAGAGTAGTCGTTTGTAATAAAATCGAATTTTCATCACCTTAGCCACTTTTAAATATCCTATTGCCTACCCTTAGCCTAGCCCCGTTACAACCCTTACAAAGACCTTATGACTTGTGCTTAGTATTCGTGATTGGTGGTGGAGAATGATTGAGTTGCAAGCCTATGCGGGTACGTGTTCTAATCGGTTTTGAGTGATTAATTGGTTGAAGTGCTAATACATTATACATATTAGCTAATTTATAAGCCGAGTGGAGAGAACATTGTGAGGGATGTGCATGACTTGTTAGTTTTACGGGCGGGTTAATCTTGGATAACCATTATTATATGTGATTTATTCACTTGACCGGTAAATATGTGAAAATTGTAAAGAGTTTGAACTTTTGTATGACAATAGATCTTAACCTTCGTCTCAGGAATGGGAAGTGTATTCGTTGTTCGACCCACGTGAAAGTGAAAAACAGATTTGCTTGAGGACAAGCAAAAGACAAGTGTGGGGATGTGATACGTGGGTGAAAACCGGTGTTCGTAATTGTGTAACTTAATGTTTTTACATAAGTTTTAATCTTGAATAGCCTACTTTTAATTAGATTTGTGTTCTACAGGTTTGATGGAGTTTAAGGAGCTTTTCGGGAGCTTTACGGGTCACCGGAGCGAGAAACAGACCACCGGGACACATTACTGATCAAACGAGAGTGCAAAATGGAAAATGGCATGCATATGAATTGTTTGAGGAATGTATTTTAAAATAGGTTTTAAAGAAAACACTAAAGTGGGCACGTGAAGACTTGGACTTTTGGGAGGAATAAGAAAAATATACATCTTATATTATATAACATCACGTGACTTTTGAAGGAAGGAGTGGACTTTTGAGGAGGTAATTATTTCTTGACATAATATCATCATCATTGGTAGCAAGTGGACATGTAAGGGTAATAGTTTTTAATGGGTTTAAAACCTAAACTGACGGCACATGTGGGCTGGGCTTTTTGGCGCTGACATGTTGGGACATTGGGGCTCTTGTGCAAGGGGAATGATTATCGATCATAGGCAGGGGGATCACACTTCTTCATTATCACGATTTTGGGGGCAGCCGTATACCCCTTTTGGCTCTCGAACTCATCACACATCATCATCATCGATCATCCACAACTAGCCAACCAATCATGCCTTCAATCTCATCTCAAGCCTTTGAAGATCGAACGAGTACCATGAACGGCTAGTCTCGACGGTTTCACCCCGGTGTAGATGTTGTAAGATTTCTAGGGTTTATACATTTGTATTTTAATTTGGTTTTGTGACAAATTGTTTAGTATTTGAAACCTTTGATAATTGTCTTGCATTTGTTTCGAATTCGTAAATTGTCGAACGATGTTAAAAGTTATGACTTTGCGAAATGGTTATGTGCAATTATGCCTTATCTTAGGTTAGGATTTACAGGTCCGAGGTAACGAAGTGCATTACGGTCCGTTGTCTATGACGTTGATAGCAATTGGCACCTAAGCTTCGTGATAGTAATCCGTTAATCACTATATGCAATTGAATCAAGTTAAAACATGTAGGAACCCTAGGTCTTTCAATTATCGAACCGGGTGTGATCCGTCTTCTAATTTCTTGTTTCAACTTTTTAGTTTAGTTTACAATTTCAGTTAATCATACATTGACTTAGATAATATCCAATTGTCGGTTCACTCCGATTTATTTTTTTAACTAAATAAACAAATAAAAAATTAGCAATCTTCATAATCACATTGTACATTTTTGTAAATAGTCTAACTAATTGAACGGGACGTGCGATACTGACCACCTGCTCTTCGTGGTTCGACCCCTCACTACCACTAGCTATTTGTTAAGGGTAATTTGGGTATATAAATATTATCTTTGACCGGAGCGCGACACTCCGATCAGATGACAATTGGTGGAGGGATCCTCTGTTTGGGGGATGAAGCCATTGTTATCCTGCCGTCTTTCTATTCCTGCATAACTTAGAACTTATTATCATGGATACCCTTTACCTACCCCAGCAGACGGGCCACGTATTGCTGGTAGATGCTTGGGGTAGGTAATTTTGACAACCTTTAAAGGGTTAATCTTTTGCTAAATAAATAAAAGTTTAATCTTTTGGCTTATCGTGTGTTATTAATTCTGTGTATATTTACCTTTCAATTGTTATGATACAATTACTTTGAATTTACAAGTTAAGAACAAAAGTATATTAGATTATGTCAAAAAGTTTAGGATATGATCAAGGATCAAATATCCTATAATCGAAAAGTTCAAAAAGTGACATAATTTTAGGATCATATATCCTGTTGTCAAAGAGTAAGGGTAACTTAAATAAATCAAGAATAAAGTGAAGGTAAATAAGGATCATACCTGAAAATCCAAGTTAGGATCTTAAATCTTTAATACTTACACTCAAGATAACCAAAAGACAAACCTTAGTAAAAGGTTAGGATCCAGGATCCTTAACTGTTTAGCTTTGGAAACCTGAAACTGAACATAACTTGGGACTAAGCCAATATAAAAGAAGTGTTAGTAACTGGGGACAAGCCCAATAAACTAGGGACAAGCCCAAAAAATTGGGGACAAGTGTCACACCCCGACCGCGTTAAAACAACGAAACCACGGCGGAAACGTCGGGGAGTGTTGCAACAGAATTATTGTTTCACAACCATGGATACAAAAGTTTCGTTTTATTGATAATATTAAACATTAACATTGTCTTAAATGAAACAAACAAACTAAAGATCGTCTATCATTGTTATTATGTCACTAAGGCCTCGTCCAGATCCTATGTGAACATGCATCCTAGCAATCAACATCATTCAACAACACCTGAAACATGTGTAAAAACAAAGTCAGCAAAGAAATGCTGGCGAGCACATAGGTTTTATGAGAGTATCGGATTCATGGCTCGTTTACATGTTGCAATACCTTATTAAAACCTTGTTTTGAAAAGTATATAATATTGCAAAATAATTAACCAACTCAAATCAAGTTAGTTATAACTTATAAAATCTCGTAGCCATGATTCTTAACCCCAAAACATTTGTTTTAGTAAACCAAATTGTAAAACATCTCGTAAAAACTCGTTATTAAAACTCGTATGGTTTATATTTTCTAGAAAACATCGTTATGTGACATCGTTTTAACCTCGTTTACCCAAGTGAACTAAATAACGCCACGGTATGTAATATGATGAAAACACTTATATATAAGAAGTACCAGCGGCGTATCTTCCATGTTTTCATCAAATTACACCCGTCCCGTTATCTAAACACTAACCAAAAAACAATCGTTTATCCAACTCGTTTTATTTGTTCAAATCATTTCAAAATCGTTTAACTCGTTTAAATCATTTCCAAATCGTTTAACTCGTTTAAATCATTCTCGTTTTAATTGTGAAACTACTTTTGGTCATCTCGCTAATAACATCCAAACCTTTGCAACTCGTCCATCGCCAATTCTCGCATTAATAAACCACCAAAGGGTAAATTAACAATCACAGATTCAGTCGTTACCCACATAACCCCCACACATAACCATGGGTGCAGTCTGATAACGTGATTTGTCAAAACCTATGGTACCATAACCTAATACTGGTAGGATTGATCAATGTTAATGACTGTCATTCGTTATGTAAATACGTCCAACAAGTTTGTTCACATTATCGAAATCGTTATTAGTTTTATATAAACCATATCAATCGTTTTTGAAACCATCGTTAAAACCTCGAAAACATTTAACACATATGAATCACCCCAATACAATTGAAGATAGTAAAATAGGGGAACTATGTACTAACATTGAACTGCAAGTATCCTTGATCTAAAGAACTCAACGAAGCTCAGGCAAACCAAGGAAATCAAGTAGCACCTATTAATTGGATCGCCTAGTCAATAAATCGACACCTAAATCAGAAAATCAGATAGAATGAGGTCTCATAAACCAAATGAGTAATGGAACTCATGTGATATGGTTTAACGAAGCCTACATTCTAAAACGGAACCTAACCTAAGTGCTTTCAACCCGTTACGACCCATTAAGGTAGCTTACGCCACTTTAACGTGTCGTTCACGCAAACGCACGTTCGAGACGTCTAACTAGTCCTATGACAAGTATTATATGCCTAAACATGTTTAAATATGTTGCATAATCAGTTTAGTGACAAAAGTTTAGGTTACATATGCTTAAAATCCAATTATGCATGAAAAGGGCATTTTGGTCATTTACCTAAGGCATATAAACTACCTATCATACAACTACTTAAACTATGTGACCACCCCTATACAACTATGGTCATTAAACATGCTTGGTCAGATCCTAATGATCGACCAAATGGTTCGAGTTTGAAAGTCTAAGCGGTTGTTTAGACCGCTTGACTTACGACTCTATACAAGCACTAAACTAAAAGTGACGAGTTAAACATGTTGAAACATGTTTAACCAAGTTAGAAAACAGGTTTTGATATCAAAACAAATGGTTTTGATACCCAAGAATAGTTTGGTTGCAAAATACGCATAAATACGCATTTTGACTGAAACTATGACTCGTCACTACGCCTAATCAACGTGGTAATCAGTAGGTATAGTCACACGGGACTATAACCATCGTGATTACGCTCACGTTGCAAAGTTCAAACGAACTTTGTGTTGACCATAACCTGGTCAAAGCAGAAAGTCAAACACTGTTTGACTTTCGTGCTAAGAACGCATAAAAGCATGAAAGAATACTTACCAAGGGTCCAAGCTAGGAAGTTTTGATTCAAACAACTCAGGTATGAAGTAATTACTTCAACTTAGAGCAGGTTGAACCAAAGTGTGAGCAGAAATGAAATGAGAGCTTGGGTTTATATAGGAAACCCACAACCGTTAGGATCGTTCCTCGCAAAACATGCTTCGATCTTGACCTTACAAGTGGGCACATGGTATTCAAAACCATGGGAACACTTAAAACCATAAAAATCTAGCCCAAGGTATCCCAAATCAGTGGTTAAAAACCATCAAAACATGTCCCAAGTCCAGATTCAATGTTTCTGCTCTGGCAGGCTGTCACACCCCACGTAACATATGGTCTGGGCTTACGCGGCCCGCCTAGCCATGTTTGCCAGAATGTCAAAACTAGTCCCTGAACTTGAAAAACTTGCATTTTGATGCATATTTGACACGTTTAAGCCCCGTTAACCTCATTTAAAAGTTCTAAAATGAAGTTAAAGTATAGGGAACTCAAAACATGCTCAAAAACATCTTGGATGTTGGTTCGTTTGGTCATACGGTTGCGTTATTCGGTTAATTACGACGGAAGTAGTAACGGACACAAAAAACGATCCAAATTAAGCGACGAATGATATTTTATCATGCCAATCACTAAAATAAAATATTTCAATGATTACGTAAATTTTTGGATGTCTGGATATATTCAGAACGTAAGATATGCGCGAAAATGCAAACTTATGCACTTTTTGACTCTTTTAGTCCCTATTGATCAATAAAGTTTATGTTTGCGCACCAAACACCTCAAAGCCTATTTATAAGCTATATAAAGGATATTTAGGGCATGTTTAACTATGATCAAGTTCCGAAATGTTTGATAAAGAACGAATCGGCACACTTTCGCAGTTTGACACAAATAGTCTCTGCGATCGAATAGACTTGTTTTCAACACACCAAACCATCCAAAACTTATTTCTAAGTTATGTAAAGGTTATTTAAGGTATGTTAAGCCTATGTCACTATTCTGGAGTGTTTGTCGCGTTAAACTGACTGCGTTTATGCACCAGTTTGCGTATAACATTCCAGAAAGCGGTTTAGAGCTTGAAATCTAACTCGAATCAAATCGTAAAATCATCAAACACAAATATACACATAATATCACCAAAACACATGTAATAACACCAAAACACATATAATAACACCAAAACACATTGTTTTATTGATAATTGACATTGTTTTACATTGTACATCGATTACAGAACACAGTTGTCACAGTCTCCCCTACTTTAGGAAATTTCGTCCCAAAATTTTAACTAGAGGAAACTTGTGAGAACAATTGCGGATATTTCACCTTCATTTGATCCTCACATTCCCAAGTAAACTCTGGGCCATGTTTGTACTCCCAGCGAACCTTGACCAATCGAATCCGTTTGTTCTTCAACTGTTTGACTGCACGGTCCATTATCTCCACAGGTTTCTCGACAAAGTGCAACGTTTCATCAACTTGAATCTATTCGAGTGGAATGTGAAGATCAACATCAGCTAAACACTTTCTCAAGTTGGACACATGAAAAGTCGGATGAATATTTCCAAGCTCTAGAGGTAGCTCTAGTCGATAGGCAACCTTTCCAGTTCTTTCAACAATCTTAAGTGGTCCAACATATCGAGGTGCAAGTTTTCCTTTCTTTCCAAATCTTACCACTCCCTTCCAAGGTGACACCTTGAGTAGGACACGGTCTCCGATTTGAAATTCTAAGGGCTTGCGTTACATATCCGCATAACTCTTTTGATGGCTTCTAGCTGTCATAAGATTATCGTGAATTTTCTTGATTTTGTCTGTTGTTTCCAGAATGAGCTCAGGTCCAGTAAGCTGAGGTTCACCGATCTCATTCCAACAGATAGGTGAACGACAGTTTCGACCGTAGAGAGCTTCAAATGGTGCCATATTAATGCTAGCATGATAACTATTGTTGTAAGAGAACTCGATCAATGGAAGATGAGAATCCCAATTACCACCAAAGTCTATCACGCATACTCTAAGCATATCCTCTAAAGTTTGAATCGTCCTCTCAGATTGTCCATCTGTTTGGGGATGATAAGCAATACTTAGATTTAGTTGGGTCCCCAAGGCAGATTGCATGGTCTTCCAAAAATGAGATGAAAACCGAGCATCACGATCGGAAATGATATCCAAAGGAACACCATGTCGTGATACAATCTCATCAACATAAATCTTTGCAAGTTTATCAGCAGATAGATCCTCGCGAATCGGAATAAAATGAGCTGACTTCGTTAATCGATCGATAACAACCCAAATAGCATCATGACCTTAAGACGTACGTGGTAACTTAGTGATAAGATCCATCGCAATGTTCTCCCACTTCCACACCGGTATCTCTGGTTGTATAAGAAAACCAGACGGTCGTTGATGTTCAGCCTTGACTTTGAGACAAGTTAGGCATTTTGATACATATAAGGCAACATCCTTCTTCATACCAGGCCACCAATACTGAGTACGAAGATCCTTGTACATTTTATTAGCACTAGGATGGATAGAATATCGAGACTTGTGAGATTCGTCCATCACTAAAGTGCGGAGATCGTCTTGTTTCGGAATCCATAAATGATCCTTGAAATAGAGTAAACCATCGTCCTTCGTTTCGAGTTTAAGCTCGAGTTGAAGCGGTAGCTCATATTTCAATAAGCCTTTGATCACACAAGATCGTTGAGCTTGAAGGACACGAGATTGAATATCAGATAGAGTTTGAACAGAATGAAGCTTGACTCGTTCCTTTCGACTAAGCGCATCGGCTACGACATTCGCCTTACTAGGATGGTAGCGAATTTCGCAATCATAGTCGTTTAAGAGTTCAACCCATCGTCGCTGTCTCAAATTCAGCTCCTTCTGATTAAGAATGTGCTGGAGACTTTTGTGGTCTGTGAAAACCACACACTTCGTTCCATAGAGGTAGTGTCTCCAGATTTTAAGCGCAAAAACCACAGCTCCTAACTCAAGATCGTGAGTTGTGTAGTTCTTCTCATGAACTTTCAACTGTCTTGACGCATAAGCTATGACCTTACCTCGTTGCATGAGAATGCAACCAAGGCCTAGATTTGACGCGTCACAATAGACAACGAAATCATTGTTTCCATCGGGCAAAGATAGAACAGGAGCATCACAAAGCTTCTGTTTCAGCGTTTGGAATGCTTCTTCTTGTTTGGGTCCCCACTCAAAAGGCTTATTCTTCTGAGTCATAGCAGTGAGTGGAATCGCGATCTTCGAGAAATTCGGAATAAATCGACGATAATATCCAGCGAGACCAAGAAAAGAACGAATTTCTGTTGATGTCGTCGGTGTGTTCCAATCCTTAATTGCAGCAATTTTGGATGGATCCACATGAATACCCTGCTCGTTGACTATATGACCCAAGAACTGAACTTCTTTAAGCCAAAATTCACACTTGGAGAATTTAGCAAAAAGTTGTTCCTTCTTCAGGAGTTCTAGTGTCAAACGAAGGTGTTGCTCGTGATCGGCTCGAGACTTCGAATAAATAAGAATATCATCGATGAAGACAATGATGAACTTGTCTAAATAAGGTTTACAGACCCTATTCATTAAGTCCATGAAGATAGCTGGGGCATTCATCAAACCAAAAGGCATGACAGTGAACTCATAGTGCCTATATCTCGTGCGGAATGCAGTTTTAGGAATATCTTCTTCGAGTACACGAAGCTGATGATACCCAGAATGCATATCGATCTTGGAAAAACAGGTAGCACCTTGCAGCTGATCAAAGAGATCATCAATTCGAGGTAGGGGATATCGATTCTTGATGGTAAGCTTGTTAAGCTCACGATAATCGATACACATTCGAAAAGACCCATCTTTCTTCTTCACAAATAGGACTGGAGCGCCCCAAGGTGAATAACTCGGTCGGATGAATCCTTTATCAGATAACTCTTGAAGCTATTTCGATAACTCTTGCATCTCAGACGGTGCAAGACGAAAAGGTGCTTTCGCAATCGGGTTGGCATTGGGTACAAGGTCAATATGAAACTCGACTTGACGAACTGGAGGCAAACCAGGTAGTTCATCAGGAAACACCTCTGGATAATCTTGAACAATCGGAACATCTTGAATACACTTTCTCTTGCCTTTCTCCTCGGTGACATGTGCCAGAAAAGCAACATATCCTTTTCGTAAATAACTTTGGGCTTTCGTACACGACATGAGTTTCAATCCACCAGATGGTTTCTCACCACGAACTTCTAGGACTTCACAAGACGAAAGAGGAATACGAACAATCTTATCAAAACAAACTACCTCAGCATGAAGTTTGGTTAACCAATCCATCCCAAGAATAATATCGAAGCTCCCAAGTTGCATCGGCACGAGGTCAATAGGAAAAAGATGGTTATCGAGGTTAAATTGACAATTGCGAATAACAGAATCGAGGACAAGAGGTTTACCAGTAGCAACTTCGACAGATAAGGGTTTCCTCAGTTTAGTTCTAGGCATTGCAAGTAAAGGCTCAAAAGATAACGAAACAAAACTCCTATCGGCACTAGAATAAAAAAGAATAGATGCAGGTTGATGGTTAACAAGAAACGTACCATTGACAACCTCGTTGTCAGCTCTCACCTCGTTTGCATTCAAATTGTACGCTCGTCCACAGGCGGGATTTGCGTTTGCAACGACATTCGGATTTGCGTTCGCATTTACCAACCTCGAGCAGTTGTTGCGGAAGTGACCAAACTCTCCGCAATTGTAACACGAACCCGGTGGGAATCTAGCAACATTCCCCTAAACTTGTGCTAGATTCTGAGCGGCTTGATTATGACCTAAACGACAAATGTTGTCCAGATGCCCAAGTTTACCACACGTAGTGCATTGCTTGCAAGCTTGTTGTGCAAAATGATGACCGTTGCAGCGAGCACAGTGAGGTGCGGTACCAGCATACACTTTCTTCGCAGGAGGTTAAGCCGGTGGGTTCTGAGGATTCTGAGCAGTGACGGCAAAGTTTTGGGAAGCCTTGCACTTCCTCAACTTCTTAGAAGACTCACCCTTCTTCTTACCCTTACCCTTGTCTTTAACAGAATCGACCCACTTCTTCTTGTCACCCTTGCGGGTCAGTTTACCCTTTCTGACCTGAGACTCGGTCAGAGTAGCAGCCAATTCGATCGCTTGATGGACAGTAGTAGGATTACTGCCAGTCACAATGTCTTGCACAGAATCGGGCAAACCATCGATATACCTCTCTATTGCTTTCTCCAACGGGGTAACCATAATGGGACACAACAAACTCAGCTCTTCATAACAATCCGTATACGCACGGTGCTCTCCCCCATCTTGTTTCAGATCATCGAATTCTTGTTCCAAAGCTCGAATTTCGTGACGGGGACAGAACTCTCTCATCATGAGAGCTCGAAGCTCTTCCCAAGTTTGTGCCATTGCCACATCGGCACCCCTATCACGCTTCTCGAACATGTTTGTGCCATTACCACAGAACTCTCTCATCATGTAAGAGCATGCTTCTCAAACACACTGGATGAAAATTCAACCTTACGCTCATTCGGACATTGCACATGTCTGAATGTGCTCTCCTTACTTTCGAACCATTGCAGGAGCACGGTTGCTCCTTGAGAGCCAGAAAACTTCAACGGTTTAGCAGAATTGAAATTCTTGAAATTACACTGAGCATTATTGTTATTATTGTTGTTGTATAACTGATGGATCTGGGTTACTACGTTCGGAAGCACTGCAGCCATTTGTTGAGCGACAAGGGCTGCGACTTCTTCATTGGTTAGAGGTTGTGCATCTCGTCGAGGAGGCATTGTCTAAAAGAACAAGGATACATGAGAAACAAGTGAGGTCGATAATTGGGAAAAACAAAAGAGGTATTGAAAACATCAACAAAACACAAGGGAGGCGATCATTCGTTTGTTACCTTGAACAAACAAACGACACGCAATGACTAATCAAAGTAAATGGGTCAATATAATGCATCGTCGAAGACATGCTCGCCTATAAGTGAACACTCACCCCAAGAGTTCCCAGGTAAGAGTGACTGGTCCGATTATGTGGATTTGTACGAACACTCTAGCCTTAGACAGAAAACTCAGGGTACAGGCATTCACCCTTCCAGTTTGCACGTGTTCACATTATAAGACCCAAACTTTGATGAGATTTTGAAAACTTAGAGGGTTCAAAACCTTATAACAAATCATTTACGAAGAAATGATTAGTTTTCAAAGCGGGAAATTTGTGTTCTCGTTGTGGTTATCACCTAAGGATAGGTGACGGTATTGTTTTTAAAATCTAAATGCAAATCTTCTTGCGTTAGGGTCCTAGAAAGTTATAGTCTAGGTCAAAGCATTACTAATAACCTAATTCCCTATAACCATTGGCTCTGATACCAACTCTTCTGTCATACCCTGACCGCGTTAAAACAACGAAACCGCGGCGGAAACGTCGGGGAGTGTTGCAACAGAATTATTGTTTCACAACCATGGATACAAAAGTTTCGTTTTATTGATAATATTAAACATTAACACTGTCTTAAACGAAACAAACAAACTAAACATCGTCTATCATTGTTATTATGTCACTAAGGCCTCGTCCAGATCCTATGTGAACATGCATCCTAGCAATCAACATCATTCAACAACACCTGAAACATGTGTAAAAACAAAGTCAGCAAAGAAATGCTGGCGATCACATAGGTTTTATGAGAGTATCGGATTCATGGCTCGTTTACATGTTGCAATACCTCATTTAAACCTTGTTTTGAAAAGTATATAATATTGCCACATAATTAACCAACTCAAATCAAGTTAGCTATAACTTATAAAATCTCGTAGCCATGATTCTTAACCCCAAAACATTTGTTTTAGTAAACCAAATTGTAAAACATCTCGTAAAAACTCGTTAATAAAACTCGTATGGTTTATATTTTCTAGTGTTGGTGCATATGTCTGTAGACTTCATCTTGTATCGAGTCTTGTATTAGAATTGAAAGATCTAGACACGTAGAACGAGAAAAACGAGAAACATGTAGGGTATAGCCATTTCGCACGAAATGGTGTTGCCATTTTGTACGAAATGACTCTGGCCAGATCGCATGAGCCCATTCCATGCGAAATGGACTCCCTATAAATATGTGCCTTGGTCATTTCATTTGTAACAGTTGGTTTCCGGTAGCGAAGCTCTGCCGAAGTGTCTCCAGCATTGTAAAACGATCTGATATCAATACAAGAGACAATTAAAGTGAATCTAAGTGTAATCCAGCTGAAATAACTCTGATACGTCTGTTTCCGCCTTTCATATTGCACGAGATCTCTTATGAACGACTCGTTTGTGTCTCACAACGATCCTACAAGTGGTATCAGAGCTCAGGAGGAAGAGTTCTTACCATTTTCAGCTTGATTTCATCAAAAATTCTGATTTCTACTCACTTTCTTCACATTTTTCAAAATTAATCAAAATTTTACGGATAAAATGGCTTGATTTTCACATATAACGTGCGAAACACTGTTTTAACAAATCCTTGAAAGAATCAGACCTTAAATCGAACTAAAACTTGATCAATTTGTAAAAAAAAAAAACGTCCGATCGTGTGAAATTAGTGTGACATCAGCACCAATTCGCACGAGTTGGTCATTCAGAGAACCAATTCACACGAGTTGGTCATTCAGATCATCCATTTCGCACGATTTGACCTCTAGATCATCCATTTCGCATAAAATAGCCTACCAGGTCGCGTGAAAGTAGGTCCAATCCACACGAAGTGGGTAAAAAGGAACCAATTCGTTTGAATTAGCTTCCAGTTCACGTGAAAAAGTTCCAGGTCGCACCAAATAGTTTCATTTCACACCAAGTTATCCAGGTCGCATCAATTTGGTCCAATTCGTTTGAGATTTAATTCCAAATCGTGTGAAACATCATCAGTTCGTTTGAAAGTCCGAGTTTGTGAAAATTTTTAAACCGAAACATGGAAAACGAATTCTACAATGCCTTTGCTACCCCGATCACTATGACTCAGAATGCGATGTTAGAAAATGAAACGGGTACCATGCAAAAACCGCCTAAGCTTATGAGTATTGAGGAGTATAGTGGATGAGCGGAAGGTTTTGAAAATTGGGTTCAAGCAAATTACTTAGATGCATGGGAATGTATTGAATATCGATATATTAGACCAGTTAAAGACAACGGAGAGAAGGTTGATATTAAAGATCTAAGTGTTGATGAGAAAAAGAATTACAAAAGTGAAAAGATGATGGTTAGTCTCTTGCAGCAAGCGATTAAGGAAGAAATCTTGATTTTACTACAACACAACGAAAGTGCACATTCAATATGGAAAGAACTAAAATCGAAGTTTGTTGGAAGTAAAGAGATGATCAAGAACAAAATGTCGCTTTTGAAGAAATAATTTGATCTATTTCGTGGATTAAAAACTGAAAACACCAAGCAGATTATAGAAAGATATTGCAATTTGGTAATGAACATGAAGAGATTGAATATCACGAAAGATAATGAAGAATGGATTGAAAAGTTGGCCGATGCGTTGCCACAAGATGTCTGGGGCACGTATCTTATGACGTTGAAAAATAAACCTGAATTTGACAATCTAACGCTGAGCACGTTTATTGAACAACTCGAAGCTCAAGAGATGGAACAACGAAAGATAGCGAGAATGAAGGACTTTGATGGTGAACAAGACATTGGTTTGTATTACAAAGGAGGTACTAGTGATAAGACCCACATTGCACCAAAAATTGAAACTGCTTTTAACACAAAAAGTTCTTCTGGAGGATCATCTCAAGGATCAAATAGCAAAACTGGATTCTCTTCATATCCATCATTCGATCCAAATTTTTCAGCAACCAAGAATGGCAAAGTAATACAATGCAATATTGCATTTAATCTTGATAATGATCAAAATTTCTCTGAAGAAGTAGCGAAAAGTCATATGTCTTTGTTGGTGACTGTGTTAGAGTCTTATGGGAGTTTAGTTGCAGGAAGGATCGGAAATCCAATGTTGACAAAAGAGGATTACGATCAGATTGATGCTGAGGAGATGGAATTAATGGATATTAAGTGGTGTTTGGCTAGTGTGTTGAGAAGAGCTGAGAAGTTTAAACAGATTATGGGAAGAGATGATTTTCGTGATGCAAATGTTTCTACTTTAGGATTTGATAAATCTAAAGTTACTTGTTTTCGTTGCAGGAAAAAAGGGCATTTCAAGCGAGAATGCATAAACCGCGAAGCAAGTGGAGCTCAAAATCCTTTCGGAAATAATGATTATTATCGGAAAGCGATTTATCATCAAGTTGCTCAACAGTCGTATCAATAACAATCACCGCAAACTGCTCATGCTAAGAAGACGATTGAAGAACCAAAGAAAGCTTATCTAGTTAATCAAGATGATGAAATATCGCCAAAAGGATTTAGCTGGGACAAATATATTTCAGCTGAGAGTAAAGCATGTCTGACAGATCAAAATGATGAAAGACTTCCAAAAGGTTTCAGTTGGGATGATTATGATCCTAACAGAACTTCAGATCATAAAGATTTTGTTGCTCAAATTAAGGAAGATAGTGTTGATGATTACTATGCAGAAAGAATGAAAGAGCACTTAAAATATCTAGCCGAGAGAGATGCAAATATTCGAGTGACAAAGAAGAAGGTTAAAAAACAAGATAATAGTGATGATGATAATTCGTATTATGCAGAAAGAATGAAAGAGCACTTAAAATTTCTAGCCGAGAGAGATAACAATGATGATGAAGATGTCCGAGTGATAAAGAAGCAGGTCAAAGAAATTCCAGCTTTCAAGATTGAAAAGGAAGCTGATGCAGAAAAGGTGTCTGAGAAATGTGAAAACTGTGAGACTATGAAAAAGCACAACAACGAGTTGATTCATAACATGAACTGACTGAAAGAATCGTATGATGTTCTAAATAAAGCCATGAATCAATATAATGAGACAAGCAACAGCTATGAAGACACTCAATGGAGCGTACATGACAAAGCAGAAAATCGTCAATTATTACATTGAGATATGTGCTGAGCTTGAACAGAAATTGGAAACTCAGAGGATAGAAACCGAGAGAGTAAACAGATTATTGAAAAGTTACTCATGTTCTTCTTATGTGATTAACAGGATTTATCCTACAGTGGAAGGCATGAAAGCGTTTGAAGAAGATACATCTGAAGTGAAGAATTTCGAAACAAAAGAGGATACTGAAGTGAAGAATTCTGGTAAGAAACAAAGTGTCAGTTATAACAAGTGTCCACCTCCGCTTGAAAATGGATATTCTCCACGAAATCCTAATTCAGAAAGAGTTAAAAAGGCAACCAACTTACAGTGGGAATCTGAGCCTTCAGATAACTTGCCAGACAACATTGATGTTACTTTCACATCATCCGACACTGATCATGAGTCCGAGTTAACTAAGAAAGTGGTCGATCAGGTGTTGGATAAAGATGAAACAGAGGAGTCAAAATCAGAGTCAAAGTCTGAGTCTGACACTTCAAGTCCAACAGTCAACAGTCAAACGGAGGAGTCAATAAAGATTTTCTGTTATCACAAAATAATTTGAATGATGAAATATTCAAAGTAGCATATACTTTGAATGATTCAGACAAATTATATTCTGATGAAGAATTTCCAATAAGAGGTGTTAAAACTGAAATGATCAACAAGGTTTTCAAACTAACAGAAATTAATATTTCTGAAATAAAAGATGTAAATCTTTCTGAAAAACCTAAAAAGTACACCTCAAGAGTTCAACAAAGGTTAAACAAGAAAAAGGGTTACAGTTATGGTTCATGTTTTCAAAAGAAACCAAACCATAACAGTAATTTCAAAAAGAAAGGTTTAGGTTTTATTCCACCAGAATATCATAAAAATGAGAAAACTTATAAACCAAAAATTGTTTTTGTTTCAGGATCAAGTTCGGAAGAAGAAGAAGAAAAGAGCTCATTCTGGAAACAATCGAACAAAGAATTCCTTGCTAAGAAGCAAGAAGGAATGAAGAAGGAAGTTGCTCAGAAGAAGAAGGAGACAAGAACCTGTTTTCAATGCAAAACGGTTGGTCACATTGCCAGAAACTGTCCAAAGGCAATCCAAACAAAACAGGGAGTCTCTGAAAAACTCAAAGAGAAAGTTGTTGATATTGAACCACCAACTAAACAATTTATAGTTTTCAAAAATTCAAAATTTGGGGTTGGTGAAAGTTCAAAAAGTTTTTACAAAAGAAAAGTGAAGCTTAACAACCAAAAGTGGGTTGTTAAGAAATCAGATGATAGTTCTAGCAATGATTCTGATTCGTCAAAATCAGAGGAGCTACTTTCTGGCGATGAATCTGACTCATCAAAGTCAGAAGAGCCACCAGTTGAGCTAAAAGAAGAAAATTCAGTTCTGCCACTGGATGATGCAAATTTTCCACCATTGCGGACTGAAAATTTTAAACAAAAAGTTGGCAAAGTTGAGATTTCAAATCAATTCTTTTCTGAAAAGAAAGAATTTGATGTTGAAAAAGCTTTTAACCCTAAAGTTCAAAATATTTTTAGAAAAATGGTTGATGGGAAGGTCAAAGGGGTAAAGGAATTTTATGAGGAGAAAAAGAAAGGAAACAAACCAGATGAAGATGGTTCACCCATGTTCGTATCGTCATGGGTTAGAACCTATCAAGAGTAAAATCCGGACTTGCCGGAGCTCCCAAGTTGGTAATCGTGGAGCATGAATCGGCATCTTTCTTAAAAATCTCAAAAATTGTTATATTTCAATTTACAAAAGGTATTGTTGATAAGTGAACCTACAAGTGGTTGAAGAAGGGGTTTTCACCTACAAGTGGTTAATTAAGGTCATTAAGTTGAATTTGATTTAACTTTCATACAAGTGGTTAAAAAAGAAAAAAAACAATATGATGAATTAATCCCCGATCTTGCAAGTGAAATCAACAAAACTTATTTTCCGAAAAAACCATTTTGATTAAAACAAACTTAAGTGTTTTGAAATCATAATGGGAAAATAGTTTGTTGTTAGGGGGAATTCTGATTGTTTACGCCAAGTGAATGGAGATTTGAAGCTATTCACATCAGTTTGTCACTTTCTTTGTACAGTTTATTGCATTTATTTTCAAATTTTCCCGGAATATCAAAATTGAAACATATTTTTGATTTTAGGGGGAGTAAAAATTTAGAAATTTCGAAAATTTGAAAAAATCCAAAAACATGATAAAATCTCAAAAGCCAAAAACATGATAAAATTCTAAAAATGAGTTTTGTTGTGAAAAAGAGGAAATGATAGTACATCAGTAGACAATCACAGTACGCTAAGGAATTGGAAAGTCAAATGTGATAAACGGTCTCACTGATGATATGCCAGTAGGTTTTTACACGCTTAGTAGATTGTGTTCGAGATATAAACCTAAATATCAAATACTTACTTATTTCGTGGGGAACATCTCTCGGATATATAGGTAATCCCTAAAATCTTGTTTGAAGGGCTTTCTATTTCTGACATACTAGGTCTTTGTGCGTGGTGATATATGGGGTATTATACCAGGACTTCTGATTTTGCGGAAGCAATAACCTAGTCCTCGTATAATACTTTACATTGCTTTAATCTTAAAGCCCACCCTCAGCATAAAAAATGATGAAACATTGAAAAATGCTAATCATGTGCTGTTGAAGAAAATATTCTCTAAAGGGAACACACCTAAAGTCGAACCATCATCTCTCTGATTTTGCGGAAGCAATAGCTTGAGCTCTCATGGTCTCGCATTTAACCCCTTACAGATATCATTAGTGTACATTCACCTGTAAGACTGAATATAGGAGTCTGGATATGGGAGTATATTCTGAGGTGGGACACGCGAATAAGTTTAAGTTCTTAAAACACTAATATCGTATCTCGAATTAATTGAACTTTGTGTGAAAAGTTAAGTGGATTAGTATACTGACAATCTAAGTGAATCGTTTAGAACTTAAAGTGTTTAAAAGCTCAACGGTGCTAGTGATTTGTCATAAGCTGATATGATCCTCTTACACAAACTCACAAAAATATGTTTGTAAATATTTCTTTACTGCTTTTCATTAAAACCAAAATCCAAAAAGAATGTGTTTTAGCATAAATGTTTGAAAATACAAAAAGATTTTACTTCATTTTATTTTCGACAACTGATGTTGAAAAGCTGATTTTCAAAATTCCAAGTGCTAAACATGATGAACAACAGGGTTGGGAGAGTTTGTTTGAAATGAGAAATGATTTTGAAAAGTTTAAATGGTTTCAAATTAATAAACAAAATTTGTGAAATGACCAAATTTGAATGTTTCAAATACAAGTGGTAAGCAGAGATTCTAAATTTGTCAAATCTTAATAACTGTGAAATTTATTGTGAGGTAGAGAATTGTGCAGGATATCAGCTATGCAAGAGCCAGGTTCCGATTCCTGTGGACTTTTAGCATGAGGATATGCAGATTCAAGCCAGGTTCTAGATCCTGTAGCTACGGAGAGCCAGGAAACGTTCCTGAACCTGTGAAAGCTACAAAGCGTGATGAGCAGAGTTTGAGCCAGGTTTCCTATTCAAAGCCTGTAGATTGTGAATTCCAGACTGCAATCCCAGCTTATCGAAAGGGGGAGTCTGAAGATGCAAAAGCTAGTTTCTGATTCTGGAAATAAGTTCAAGATAGAAACTGCTGATGATGAAAGAGGATAGAGCAAGGATTGAGATTCCGGGAGAGAAAGAGGAAAAGAGAAGAGATAGAGATTGAAGATGCTTACAATGGAGAATACTTTGAAGATAGCATGAAGACTGATAAAGACTGAAGAGTTGACATACTGAAGACTCGACACCGAAGACTTCGTCAACATCCAAGGGGGAGTCTATTGGTGCATATGTCTGTCAACTTCGTCTTGTATCGAGTCTCGTATTAGAATTGAAAGATCTAGACACGTAGAACGAGAAAAACGAGAAACATGTAGGGTATAGCCATTTCGCACGAAATGGTGTTTCCATTTCGTACGAAATGACTCTGGCCAGATCGCATGAGCCCATTCCATGCGAAATGGACTCCCTATAAATTTGTGCCTTGGTCATTTCATTTGTAACAGCTGGTTTCCGGTAGCGAAGCTCTGCCGAAGTGTCTCCAGCATTGTAAAACGATCTGATATCAATACAAGAGACAATTAAAGTGAATCTAAGTGTAATCCAGCTGAAATAACTCTGATGCGTCTGTTTCCGCCTTTCGTATTGGACGAGATCTCTTCTGAACAACTCGATTGGGTCTCACAACGATCCTACATCTAGAAAACATCGTTATGTGACATCGTTTTAACCTCGTTTACCCAAGTGAACTAAATAACGCCACGGTATGTAATATGATGAAAACACTTATATATAAGAAGTACCAGCGGCGTATCTACCATGTTTTCATCACATTACACCCGTCCCGTTATCTAAACACTAACCAAAAACCAATCGTTTATCCAACTCGTTTAATTTGTTCAAATCGTTTCAAAGTCGTTTAACTCGTTTCCAAATCGTTTAACTCATTTAAATCATTCTCGTTTTAATTGTGAAACTACTTTTGGTCGTCTCGCTAATAACATCCAAACCTTTGCAACTCGTCCATCGCCAATTCTTGCATTAATAAACCACCAAAGGGTAAATTAACAATCACAGATTCAGTCGTTACCCACATAACCCCCACACATAACCATGGGTGCGGTCTGATAACGGGATTTGTCAGATGCTATGGTACCATAACCTAATACTGGTCGGCTTGATCAATGTTAATGAATGTAATTCGTTATGTAAATACGTCCAACAAGTTTGTTCACATTATCGAAATCGTTATTAGTTTATATAAACCATATCAATCGTTTTTGAAACCATCGTTAAAACCTCGAAAACATTTAACACATATGAATCACCCCAAAACAATTGAAAATAGTAAAATAGGGAAACTATGTACTCACATTGAACTGCAAGTATCCTTGATCTAAAGAACTCAACGAAGCTCAGGCAAACCAAGGAAATCAAGTAGCACCTATTAATTGGATCGCCTAGTCAATAAATCGACACCTAAATCGGAAGATTCGATAGAATGAGGTCTCGTAAGCCAAATGAGTATTGGAACTCATGTGATATGGTTTAACGAAGCCTACATTCTAAAATGGAACCTAACCTAAGTGCTTTCGACCCGTTACAACCCATTAAGGTAGCTTAAGCTACGTTAATGCGTCGTTCGCGCAAACGCGTGTTTGAGACGTCTAACTAGTCCTATGACAAGTATTATATGCCTAAACATGTTTAAATATGTTGCATAATCAGTTTAGTGACAAAATTTTAGGTTATATATGCTTAAAATCCAATTATGCATGAAAAGGGCATTTTGGTCATTTACCTAAGGCATATAAACTACCTATCATACAACTACTTAAAATATGTGACCATAAGGTATAACCTCGGAAGGTTATTTCCTATACAACAATGGTCATTAAAAATGCTTGGTCGGATTCTAATGATCGACCAAAAGGGTCGAGTTCGAAAGTCTAAGCGGTTGTTTAGACCGCTTGACTTACGACTCTATACAAGCACTAAACTAAAAGTGACGAGTTAAACATGTTGAAACATGTTTAACCAAGTTAGAAAACAAGTTTTGATATCAAAACAAATGGTTTTGATACCCAAGATTAGTTTGGTTGCAAAATACGCATAAATACGCATTTTGACCGAAACTATGACTCGTCACTACGCCTAATCAACGTGGTAATCAGTAGGTATAGTCACACAGGACTATAACCATCGTGATTACGCTCACGTTGCAAAGTTCAAACGAACTTTGTGTTGACCATAACCTGGTCAAAGCAAAAAGTCAAACACTATTTGACTTTCATGCTAAGAACGCATAAAAGCATGAAAGAATACTTACAAAGGGTCCAAGCTAGGAAGTTTTGATTCAAACAACTCAGGTATGAAGTAATAACTTCAACTTAGAGCAGGTTGAACCAAAGTGTGAGCAAAAATGAAATGAGAGCTTGGGTTTATATAGGAAACCCACAACTGTTAGGATCGTTCCTCGCAAAACGTGCTTTGATCTTGACCTTACAAGTGGGCATATGGTATTCAAAACCATGGGAACACTTAAAACCATCAAAATCTAGCCCAAGGTATCCCAAATCAGTGGTTAAAAACCATCAAAACATGTCCCAAGTCCAGATTTAATGTTTCTGCTCTGGCAGGCTGTCGCGCCCTGCGTAACATATGGTATGGGCTTACGCGGCCCGCCTAGCCATGTTTGGCAGAATGTCAAAACTAGTCCCTGAACTTGAAAAACTTGCATTTTGATGCATATTTGACACGTTTAAGCCCCGTTAACCTCATTTCAAAGTTATAAAATGAAGTTAAAGTATAGGGAACTCAAAACATGCTCAAAAACATCTTAGATGTCGGTTCGTTTGGTCGTACGGTTGCGTTATTCGGTTAATTACAACGGAAGTCGTAACAGACGCAAAAACGATCCAAATTAAGCGACGAATGATATTTTATCATGCCAATCATTAAAATAAAATATTTTTCTGATTACATAAAATTTTGGATGTCCGAATATATTCAGAACGTAAGATATGCGCGAAAATACAAACTTATGCACTTTTTGACGCTTTTACTCCCTATTGATCAATAAAGTTTATTTTTGCACACCGAACACCTCAAAGCCTATTTCTAAGATATGTAAAGGATATTTAGGGCATGTTTAACTTATGATCAAGTTTCGGAATGTTTGATAAAGAACGAATCGGCATACTTTCACAGTTTGACACAAATAGTCCCTACGATTGAATTGACTTGTTTTCAACACACCAAACCATCCAAAACTTATTTCTAAGTTATGTTAAGGTTATTTAAGGTATGTTAAGCCTATGTCACTATTCCGGAGTGTTTGTCACGTTAAACTGACTGCGTTTACGCACCGGTTTGCGTATAACTTTCCAGAAAGCGGTTTAGAGCTTGAAATCTAACTCGAATCAAATCGTAAAATCATAAAACACAAATATACACATAATATCACCAAAACACATGTAATAACACCAAAAAAATATAATAACACCAAAACACATTGTTTTATTGATAATTGACATTGTTTTACATTGTACATCGATTACAGAACACAGTTGTCACAACAAGCCCAAAGGATCTTGTGTAAACTGGAGTATGGCCATCACTGGAGACTATCTAAACTTAGTGACATGAAAATGCCAAAACCTTAGCTAATGTGAAAACGTTAGAAACCTTAGGAACGGATGTATGGTATGTCTACCATTATACATAGGATCCTGGATACAGCCAGTACAATAAAATTGTCAGCCCCTAAAGTGGGTACTGGTCCCATTGCCTTGAACTACACCAAGATCATCGTGCGCTACTGGCGAAGGTAGTGGATACCTTAAACTGGGGACAAGCCCAAAACTGGGGACAAACCCAAAAAACTGGGGACAAGCCCATGAAACTTAGGAGACTTCTGTGGATACTTGATCCATTGTCAAGGATGCATCAATCTTCTGCAAAACTCAGAACTTAGTGAAAAAGGAGTAAAGGATCCTGGATCCTTCTCCTTGTAATAAAATAAATTAAAGGATTAAATAAATTAGAATCAGATCATTACCAGACTGAGGATCATATATCCTCTAAGGATCCTTAATGTATACCAAATATGAAGACGGCTAAGGATCCTGGATCCTTATTACATGAAGTATCTCTTCAAATGGATAGCATTCCAAGCTCTTGGTAGCAAATCACCCTCCATTGTTAATAATCGATATGCCCCATTTCCTGCTTTAGCTTCAATAAGATAGGGGCCTTCCCACTTTGGTGATAACTTGCCATCAGCAGGATTTGTGGTATTCTGAAATGCTTTCCTCAACACCATATCACCAACTTGAAACTTTCTGATCCTGACATTCTTGTTGTAAGCTCCAGCCATCCTTTGTTGATAACTAGCCAATCTTATCATTGCCAAATCTTTGAGTTCTTCTATGGTATCCAAGTCTTGGACCAAGTTTTCAGCATTTCCTTTAGGATCACGGATGCTTGTTCTAGCAGTAGGAACCACCATTTCTGTAGTGATCACTGATTCTGCTCCAAACACTAAAGAAAATGGAGTCTGGCTAGTAGCATTCTTGGGAGTTATTCTATCAGCCCATAGCACATAAGGTAGCTCTTCCGCCCATCCTTTCTTGGATCCAAGCTTCTTCTTCAAGTTGTTGATGACGATCTTGTTGGATGATTCTGCTTGACCATTAGCTTGTGGGTGGACTGGTGTTGATGTTATCATCTTAATCCCCCAGCTGTCACAAAAGTTAGTAGTTCTACTCCCAATAAATTGGGATCCATTATCACAAACAATTTCAGAGGGAATACCAAATCTGGTAATAATGTTTCTTTTAATAAAGGATATCACTTCTTTTTCTCTGACTTGAGCAAAGGCTTCAGCTTCTATCAACTTGGAAAAGTAATTAGTCATGGCAAGCATTAACACTTTTCCTCCTGGTGCTTTGGGAAGTTTGCCAACTATATCCATTCCCCATCTCATGAATGGCCAAGAAGAGGATATAGAATGCATGAGCTCTGCTGGTTGATGAAGGATATTGCTATGTCTCTGACAAGCATCACATTTCTTGGCATAATCCACAACATCCTTCTTCATAGTAGGCCAATAGTATCATGTCCTAAGGATCCTTGAGAACAATGCCCTGCCCCCAGTGTGGTTTCCACAATCTCCTTCATGAAAATCCTTTAGGACTTCTTGAATTTCAGGATCCTCAATGCACCTTAGATATGGACCTGCAAGAGATCGTTTATATAACATGTTATTTAATATTGTAAATTAAGATACCTTGACTTTGAAAGCTCTGGGGTTTTCTCCTGTAGGAATCTCTCCATGTTGTATATATCTCATGATTGGAAGGATCCATGATCCTGAATGAGATTGTGCATCATCACTAGGTATGATTGCAGAATCCTCTCCTATCTCCATAGCTGCGTGATCCTCAATAGCAGGAGCCAAGATATGGATAATGGGAATTTTAATATCCTCTGGAATCTTCAAGGATGATCCAAGGTTGGCCAATGCATCAGCTTCTGCATTTTCTTCTCTGGGTACCTGTGTCAAACTAAAAGAAGCAAATGAGTGTGCCAATTCCTTGACTATCTCTAGATATTTGATCAGTCGTTCACCTTTAACAGCATAAGATCCATTAAAGTGATTAGTAATTAACAATGAATCCACGTGTACCTCAAGATACCTGATCCTCATGTGCTTGGCAATTTGCAAACCAGCTATTAAGGCCTCATATTCAGCCTCATTATTAGTAGTTTGAAACTCACAAGCTATTGAGTGGGGTATTATGTCCCCATGTGGCGATTTTAGTAGTATTCCAAGTCCAGTTCCCTTGACATTAGAGGCTCCATCTGTGAAGAGTATCCAAGGATCTTTGGTTTCTTCAAGCTGTTGTACTTCTAACTCTGCTTCCCTTTGTAAGTCACTACTGAAATCTGCCACAAAGTCAGCTAAGGCTTGGGATTTAATGGCAGTTCTTGGCTCATATCTTATATCATAAGCACTAAGCTTCACTGCCCATTTGGCCATCCTTCCTGACATCTCAGGTTTCCTGAGAACATTCTTAATTGGAAAATTAGTCTTAACAATGATAGCATGAGTTTCAAAATAATGGCGTAATTTAGTAGATGCCATAATCAAAGCAATGATAAGTTTTTCTAAATGTGAATACCTTGATTCAGCATCAAGCAAACTTTTACTTACATAATATACAGGATGTTGTGTACCTTCGTGATCCTTAACAAGGACTGCACTTACTGCTTTAGAAGAGACCGCCAAATATAAGGATAATATATCCCCTTTTTCTGGTTTCATTAAGGCAGGAGCCGAGGATAGGTAATCCTTAAGGGCTTTGAGAGCATTCTCATGCTTTTCAGTCCTCTCAAATTTCTTGTTCTTTCTCAGAATGTCATAGAATTCCTTGCACTTTTCTGACGACTTTGATATGAACCTGTTCAAGGCTGCGATCTTCCCTGTCAACATTTGCACATCCTTGACATTGGCAGGAGATTTGATATTCACAATCGCCTTAATTTGCTCTGGACTTGCCTCTATGCCTCTTTTTGTTACCATGTAGCCTAGGAACTTTCCCGCTTTTACACCAAAGTGACACTTTGAAGGATTCAATTTCATATTGAATTTGTCAAGGATATCAAATGCTTCCTTCAAGTCTCTAAGGTGATCCTCAGCTCTCTTGGACTTAACCACCATGTTATCTATATAGACTTCCTAGTGTGTCCAATTTGTTCCTTAAACATCATATTGACTAGCCTTTGATAAGTAGCACCTGCATTTCTTAGTCCAAATGGCATAGCAATATAACAATAGATACCAGTTGGGGTCATAAAGGCTATATCCTCTTGATCAGATGGTTCCATCTGAATTTGCTGAAATCCAGATGAAGCATCCATAAAAGTCAACAACTCATGACCCGCGGTAGCATCCACCATGGAGTCAATGTGGGGCAATGGGAAAGGATCCTTGGGACATGCCTTGTTTAAATCAGTAAAATCGACACATACCCTCCACTTTCCATTTTTCTTTTGAACAACAACCACATTGGCTAGCCACCTTGGATACTTAACCTCTCTTATCATACCTGCTCTGAGCAGCTTGTCTACCTCCTCCTGGATAATGGCATTCCTTTCAGGTGCAAACTTTCTCCTCTTTTGATGTATGGGTTTGAATGACCTGTCAAT
Source organism: Helianthus tuberosus (assembly GCA_030545235.1). NCBI lineage: Eukaryota > Viridiplantae > Streptophyta > Magnoliopsida > Asterales > Asteraceae > Helianthus > Helianthus tuberosus. Next base: position 138,740,123 of record CM060394.1, read on the forward strand.
GCCAAGCTTATGAGTAATAATATCTTTAGAGATACCTGTCATGTCTTCATGCTTCCAGGAAAAGGTAGTTTTTCTTTTCTTGAGGAAGGATACTAAATCATGTTCGATGTTGCTGAGGATCCCGGATCCTATGAAGACTTTGGATTCAGGATCCTGAGGATCTATAAGGATATCTTTCACATCTTGTTCTCTTGCCTCTAGGAAATCTCTTGGAGGATGTTTAAATTGCTATTGCTCCCTAGGTCTTGAGGCTGGTTTCATCGACGAAGTGTAGCCATTCTTAGCCTCTTGTTGATCGCTCTCAATCTTCACCACACCCCACGGACTGGGAAGCTTCACACATTGATGATATGTAGATGGAACTGCTTTCATGTCATGTATCCATGGTCTGCCAAGGATAACGTTGCAACATGATAAGCAATCTATAACACAAAATTTCTGAAAAGAATTAAGTCCCTCTATGTAAATGGGAAGCTTAATGCCCCCCAATGTGTTCTTAGTTTCTCCACTGAATCCCATGATAACTGATGATCTTGGGATGATTTCTGATTCAGGGATATTCATCTTTTTGAGGACATCAAGTTGAATGATGTTGACTGAGCTTCCTCCATCTATCAAGATCCTACGAACAAAATGATTAGATATAAACAAAGTAATAACAAGACCATCATGATGAGGATCCTGAACATCCACACGATCATCCTCATCAAAAGTTATAACTTTTTCCTGTGTAACAGTAGAGGTTCGGATGGGTCTATCCCCATTATCCATCTTGGTCTCCTTGGCATGCCTCTTGGCTGCTGAGAAGGAAGTGCCACATATGTCTGATCCACCGGATATGAAGTTGATAATTTGTGCATCAGCAGGAGGAGCAGGAGCTCTTTCTGGAACTTTTTCAGGACCCTGGATCCTTGACTTTTTTCTTCCCAATAGCTCCTTCAAATGCCCTTTGCTTAACAAGTAACCAATCTCTTTTCTGAGTGCAATACATTCTTTAGTGAGATGACCGAAATCTTCATGATATGCACACCATTTGGATTTGTCTTTTGTTGCAGCTGGCTTATCACTTTTTCTGGGCCATCTTGCTTTTTCACCTAGGTTCTGCATTGCAAGGATCAGTTCATTGTTATCAACAGAAAAACAATATTCAGAAATGGGAGGATAATCCTCATCATCCTCTTCCTGTTCTACTGCATTCACGTTCTGATTATCAGACTTGTTGTAAGATCTAGACTTGTTGTTCCTGAAGTAGGATCCTTGCTTTTCCTGCTTCGAGGATCCTGCCAGTCTTTCTTGGATCCTTTTATCATCCTCTAACCAGATGAATCTAAGGGCCCTGGTTCTCACTTCATCAAGATTCCTGCAAGGGGTCATGACAAGATCATCATAGAACAATGAATCCCTAAGTAAACCCATTTTGAAGGCTTCTACAGCCGTAGCAATATCCAAATTAGGAATATCTAAGGATTCTTTACTAAATTTAGTGAGATAATCCCTAAGTGATTCATTTTGACCTTGTGTTACCCTGTATAGATCACTAGTTAAACGTTTAAATTTTCTGCTACATGAGAACTGGCTATTAAACAGATTAACTAGATTAGCAAATGAAGTAATAGAGTAAGGGGGAAGACTTAGCAGCCATTTAAGAGCTGATCCCGTCAGTGTGGATCCGAAACCCTTGCATAGACATGCTTCTTTTAACATCTCCGGGATGGGATTGATCTCCATCCTTTCTCTGTGCTGAGCTACATGTTCTTCTGGATCCGTTGAGCCATCATATAGCTTCATGGTTGGTATTTAAAATCTCTTTGGAATTTCTGCATCATAAATAGGTGGTGCAAAACGAGATATCTTGTGGCTTCCATCTGCAATTTCAGGAATGGGCTTAACCACTCCTGGAACGCTGGATATCATATCCTTCAGTTTCTGTAGTTCCCTAGCCATAGCTTGGTTGATACCTGTATCCTGCACAAAGCCATGGTTAGTATTATAAGAATTATTCAAAGTGTTACCTCCTGAAGGATTCAAGTTTGGAACTCCAGATGTGAATCCATATTGGCAGGATTCTGGTATAATTGAGGGACCAGATGAAGCAATAGTCTGCATAGGGATGAAGTCTCCTAGATAAACATCTGAACTTCCGGGTTGTACACTCCTTAAGAGTCCTTGATCCTGAAAGATGTTGGATCCTTGGTGTGCTGTGACTGGGGGTCTTGGAGGATAATCCATGGATCCGTAAACCTGAGATGAGGATCCTTGAACCTGAAAGGAGGATCCTTGAACCTGAGAGGATCCCTGAACCTGAGAGGAGGATCCCTGAACTTGAGAGGAGGATCCTTGAACTGTCTGTGCTCCCACATATCCTCCAGAACTGAAGAAGGATCCTTGATGTTGAGAGGATCCTTGAGGCTGAGAGGATCCTTGAGGCTGAGAGGATCCTTGAGGCTGAGAGGATCCAGAAGGCTGAAAGTAGGATCCTTGAGCCTGAGGCATCTCCAGCAATCCATAGCGTATACTTGACAATCCACCTTGGTACTGAGAGCCTGATGCTGAGGAGTGCTGGGCTGTTATGGCTGGTGAATCAAAATTCAGTATCTGGGCACCAATGGGGAGTGATCCTCCGCTGATCTCTTCAATTTCTTGATTTCATCAATTTCTCGAAGGATCATGTCATTAGTTTTGTCCTGCTGATGCATGTAATCCCTCATCTGCAAAATCAAAGAATAAAGATCATTGTTAGTTGGGCCAGAAGTAACAGCAGAAGTTGGTGGTTTTGAGAAAATGGGGCTTTGTTTCTTCGCAGCATTTTCAACATTCTTCTGGGATCCAAAAGGTGCTGGAGGCAAAGGTGGGATGCCCTGTGAAGAAGTGACCCCCGGCATGGAGCTTGAAGTGTTCTTCGCTTCTGAAGCCAAGTGGTTGAAGGTAATGCACAGAAATGAATGAAATGAAAATTGAAGCACCAATTACCCCACGGTGGGTGCCAAACTGTTTTGGTCAAAAATCAGACAAGGATAATGCAACCAAATCTTATTTTGTGAGGTGTGATGCTTGAATGAGTGAACGAATGTGTGAACAACTTGTAAATGAAATGAACAAGAGACACAAGGATTTATACGAGGAAAAAGTCCTTTATCAATATATGATCTCCGACATAAAAAACCTCGGATAGTGAAAACTATCACTATCAAGTATATTGAATAAATAAGTTTACAACTTCGGAAGTATTGAGCTTGATACAATGAGTTCTAGTGTGTGTTTGTTCGAGAGAATTGCAGATGTATTGTTCGTAAACTAGGTGCAAAAGTGTTTCTAAAAATAAGCTCAATACCCCTTTAATCTTTGCTAAAAATATCCTAACTAACTATCCGAAGAATCTGCCCATCACCCACGATCACCACCAACGGTAACTACCTCATGCACATGTTAAAAATGTAGAGCATATTCCCCTGGAAACTCGCATGGAATAAGTCTTCTTCGAAACATACCTTCAAAACAAGCTAATGGTGATGGAAACAATTGTTAAGTTAGAATAATAATGAGGATCCTGGATCCTTATTCCCGCAGCGTCTCCTGAGGATCCTTAATTCTCACAGAACTGAGGATCCGTGATCCATGCTATCCTTGAGGATCCGTGATCCGTAGGCAGTAAAATTCTATCCCTAACAAGCACCAAGATCCATCTAATTCACTGAAATACATGTAAGTTTGAAAACATCAACAAAAGTTGAGCAAGTTCATGCGTTTTACGCTTATGTGCATCAAATGAACCTCAAAAACATTTGAAAGTTCATGTGTTGTAAGTTGGTATGTAAAGCGTCTATGAATATGTTGATCATTAATGTTTTGCAAGGACATTAATATATGTGACGACATAGGAAGCACTCAACCCGAGTAGACGATTTAAGTTTCGAAACCTCGACAGGGACATAACAACACTCTAAGTGGCCGCACAAGGACCGTGAGTGGGGCTCGGCCGTACCCATTAGATCTAACCTTTGTTCCGTGCTCCAAAAGAGGATTAATGGTGCCTTAGTTACAACCTATGCTCACATGATGTAAGAATTCATTCCATAGCTTAATCATACCATTGTTAACATGTATTTCCCCTCGAGAGTTGTAAACCGAAAACGTTAAAAGAAGAAGGGGGACATGAACTCACAGTTTTGCGTCCGTAATAGTGCGTACTCAAGTTTGGTTTCCTTGGTTCATTTTGCAACCTACAATCGCGCTAGGTTTTGTTAGACACTTCGGTCTTGTAACGGTTCTTAGTCTTAAATATATATTAAGACTTGTTTTGGAATTGTTTTTGTTTTGAGTTGCACTTTCTGTGTATGATGCCTTTATATAATTTCTCATAATTATATAAAATTCAAAGTTCGTTATATTAGTTAAAATTATTATATTTTAACTTATATTATTTGCGTGCGTCGTATATATGTCATTTGTGATTACAAGAGGTTCGTTAAAAATAATATATTTTTAGCTTGTTTTGATATATATATATATTGTTCCATATACATATGTTTGTAATATTCACGAACAAAGTTACCGTTTGTTAAGTATTATACACTTGTAAGTATTCCCAAGTATAGGTATACTTGTATTATGAGTATGTTGAGTATTTTTCTTTGTATTCACATAATTAAGTGTAATACTTGTATAAGGGTATTTTTACCAAGTGTTGGTAGTGTATGTTGGCATGTACTTGTACGTATAGGAATACGTATATTCTTGTATTTATTTAAGTATTTCATACTTAATATATGTTTAACTTTTTCGGAATATTATTCTTGCACAATTATAACCATAATTCTTGTATTCTTAAAATATACATTTTAAGATATGTTTATAGAAAATATCTATATCTTAGACTTGGTAAATATAAGTGTTCATATATATCTTAGAAATAATTTATTTTTTAAGATCAAGACTTTTGAAAAATATATGTCTTTAGTTTCCACCAAAATAATATATTTTTAAGATGTTTGTAAAAAATAAATCTTTTCATACACTTCAAATATAATATATTTTCATGTTTGAAAAAAATATGATATATTTTTATATTACTTGTAAAAATATATATTTTGTCACTTGTTCGGCTTCGAAAGTATATCTTCTAACAAGCTTTGTTATAATGGAATTTTAATTCCGGAATATTTACATAAATTGTCCAATATGACCATTTGTCCAAAAAGTCCAATATTTGTGTCCAAGATATATATATATATATATATATGTATATATATTCTTGTAATTCTTTAATTACAATTTTGTATTTGTGTGGGTATATTATTTCAAGTCCCTAAATTTAGTATAACTAATACAAATAATATACACATAGCACATAGTTTATGTGCCCTCTAAATATATATTTAGTCATTTTTATTTTTGAAAACCAAACCTCCTTTACTTGTTTTTTTATACAAAAATTATGGGAATTTTTATGTTTAAAATCTCTAAACAAGTTTACTTGTAAGAGCTTGTTAAAAATATATTTTCTAAGTGTTGAAATTTTATAAAAAATTTGTCATAGTTTCCTTTGAAAATTGGAGGTTTCCCATGTTTTAAAACATGTGCTTAAACTTTTCAAAATTCAACAAATCATCCACCACAATTTTACAAACCTAATATATGCATAAAAATGCATTTTTCATGAAGTTATGAACTTGAAAGTTTGTAAAAATTTGTAGTAAAACATTATGTTCATCATGTTTATTTATCTTTAAAAACATGGTTTATTCTTTAATATGAACCAATTTGTAAAAATTCACACTTTACAACTTGTCATCCATTTTTGCAAAAAATCATTTACTTTAACATCTTATGTTCTAAATACTTCTACAAGTTCATTTTTACATATGTAACAAGTTTATTTATTTTCAAGAAGTAAAATCATGCTTAACATGTAGAAATCTCTACACTTTAAAACTTTAACCTTCAAATTCTTTCATTTTTCAAGAACCATACTTTGTAAGAATCAAATTCTACACTTAAACATGCTTATTTTTCAAGTTCATCCATCACATAATACATGTTCAACATAGATCTTTCAAGATCCTTATACATACTTGTTTGATCATGTTTTTAATCATCATCTAACAAGTCTATATGTGGTGTGGGTTTGTTGCTGCCTCTTCTCCATACCCCTCCTGCTATTCTGCGATCGAAATCGAGTAAATGATGTTATTCATGTCGAATAACTAGACGAATACACACAATCAACTAACAACTTCATAGCACCTCATAACAAGTTGTTTTCTTGTGATTTTTAATTTGATTTAAGTGTTCATCTTCTTTGTTTTGTAAGATCCTTTAGATTTTGAGTTACACTTATGTTATTTCTACTAAAACAAGATGAAAAATAGGTTTACAAGGAACTTACTACTAGCACAAGGCTAGGGTAGAAACAAGATGACGAAGATGTAGAAAAGATGGTGGTTAATAGCTCCAAAGAGTGGTCCTTCCACTTCTAATGCTTAACACCTTCTTGTATGTGCTTGATACACCATGTGTTAGTCTTGGATTAGCTTGAAATTGAATGAAAGTGATGATGTAGGGGTGTAGTTCGGCCGAGAGTGATGGAGAGGAGAAGAGAGTTGTGTGATTTTTTTGATATGTTGCAAATGAAGAGATCATGGTGTAGATAAGGTGTTTAACACATTGGTTATTATCTTCCCTCCAATACTTTAACTCATGAATCATAATTAGCATCTTTTTCCAACTAAGAAGTTTAGACAACATGTTGAAGGGTGTGGGTCCTATAGGGACAGTTATGAAGGGGGGGGGGGTGTTTTGTTTAAATGTTGTTAAGTGTTTGAAAGATAGTAACATATATGATTTGTTATGGTGATTTAAGTGTTTAAGGGTTGTTGATGTATAACAAGGTGTTTAAGACCATAAATTAGTTTCATGTCATGAAAACATTGTTAACTAATTCATATGATGTTTCTAGATATGTTCGGGTGTTCGTTTAGTTATCGGATCGCTTAAAGAATCAATATTGGTAACTTGTATGATGTAATATGTTATTATGTTGTGATACTGTTTCTGCCACTTTTTAAGTTATTCTGGGCGTTTAGGCATGAATTCTGACTATTACATACGCTAGACAATGCTGAATTTTGCTGAATTATGCTGTTTTGGCCAGTTTTAGCTAGTTTCGGGTAGGTTTTAGTGTTCATTCGTCTCTCGGAAAGAATTAACAAAATCCCTTACTTTCTCACATGAGGTTTAGTATAACATTGGCTCTGGGACTCAATCTATGTCCTAAATATGTTGTTTATCTGAGTACCGAACCCCTGTCAGCACCACTAGTTTATCTGATAAGTGTGCTAGTTAGTTCTGTGCACTGTCTAAACTGTTTCAAGTTGCGACCAATAAAAATAAGTATCATGCGTCATGAAACGTTTTTGTGAGTTCTTTAAATGTATGCCATGAATCATGCACTTCAGATGTTCAAAACACACAACCATAAAATATTAAACACTGTTCACATTGTACATGAATTACCCGAAAAATGCCAGTTGTCACATTCTCCCCCCGTTAAAAGAATTTCATCCCGAAATTCAAGCTGCGTTATTGGTTGCAGGGGAGTTTTGAAGCAAGTGAGGGTACTTGGACTTGACTTGATCCTCGCATTCCCATGTATACTCGGGGCCGTGACGCGAGTTCCAGCAGACTTTAACTAGCTTTCTGTGACTCCTCCGAGTCTTGTGGACCTTCCAGTCCATAACCTCGACAGGTTCTTCGGTAAATTGGAGTTTGTCGTTGATGTGAATCTCGTCCGCTGGGATGATGTCTATTTCTTGAGTAGGACTTTTCTTGAGATTAGACACATGAGACGTGTCGTGTACACTGCTGAGTCCTTCTGGTAGTTTAAGCTTGTACGCAACTGTTTCGATCTTTTCCAGAATTTCAAAAGGTCCAATGTAATGCGGGTTCAACTTTCCACGCTTTCCAAATCTTACTACGCCTTTCCAAGGCGAGACTTTCAACAATGCAATGTCTCCGACTTCGAAAGCTAGTGGTTTGTGTCGTTTGTTGGCGTAGCTCTTCTTCCTATCACGAGCCACCTTGATAAGGTCACGTATCTATGCAATCTTGTCTATGGTTTCCTAGACCAATTCTGGACCAATGAGTTGTTTATCCCTGGTCTCCACCCAACATAGCGGGGACCGACACTTTCGCCCATACAAAGCTTCAAACGGGGCGGCCTGGATGCTAGTGTGATAACTACTATTGTAGGAGAACTCCACTAAAGGCAAGTGAGTATCCCAGCTTCCACCCAATTCCATCACACAAGCACGCAACATGTCCTCCAAAGTTTGTATCATTCGTTCACTTTGGCCGTCCGTTTGAGGGTGAAAGGTTGTGCTAAGATTTAGTTGGGATCCAAAGGCCTTCTAAAATGTTTGCGATATCCTTGACACGAATCAACCATCTCGGTCTGATATAATAGAAACAGGCACTCCATGACGTGCTATAATCTCCTTGAGATATATTTCTGCCAGTTTCTTAGTGCTATCCTTTTCACTGATCGGTAGGAAATGCGCGGACTTTGTGAGTCGGTCAACAATCACCCAAATCATATCATGGCCTCTCTGAGTTCTGGGTAACTTAGTAATGAAGTCCATCAAGATTTGTACCCTTTTCCATACGGGAATCTCAGGTTGTTGCAGTAACCCTGAAGGCTTCTGATATTCCGCCTTAACCTTGGCACATGTAAGACAACTTCCCACATATGTAGCAATATCAGTTTTCATCTTAGGCCACCAATAGAACCCCTTTAAGTCTTGGTACATTTTGTCTGCTCCCGGATGTATCGAATACCTTGACTTATGAGGTCCATGAAGACCGCTGTTGCATTAGTTAAGCCGAACGGCATAACAAGAAACTCGTAATGTCCGTAACGAGTTTTAAAGGCCATTTTGGGGATACTTTCCTCTTGTATTCTCAACTGATGGTTACCCGACCTTAGATTGATCCTTGAGTAGTAATTGGAACCTTGTAGTTGATCGAGTAAATCGTCGATTCACGATAAGGGGTATCGGTTCTTGATGGCCAGCTTGCTTAACTTCCTGTAGTCAATGCACATGCGAAAACTGCCGTCTTTCTTTTTAATGAACAACACTGGAGCTCCACAAGGTGAGAAGCTCGGCCTAATAAATACCTTGTCTAACAACTCTTGCAGCTGAGTTGATAGGTCCTGCATTTCTGACGGATCTAACCCATATGAGGCTTTCGCCACTGGTGCCGCTTCTTGCACCAAATCAATCCGAAACTCCACTTGTCGCTGTGGAGGCAGCCAAGGCAAGTCTTCGGGAAAGACTTCTGGAAATTCCTTCACAATGGGGATGTCTTCTAACTTTGGTTCCTTGGCTTCCTTGTCGATTACGTGAGCGAGGAAGGCTATGCAGCCTTTCAGGAGACACTTCTGCGCCTTCATGCAATTAATAATTCATAGGGGTGTCTCGCGCTTCTCCCCATGAATTGCTAATATTTCTTCGTTTGGCAGCGGGATGCGAATGGTTTTCTCACGACAAACCACTTCCGCCCGGTTGTCGGACAACCAATCCATTCCGACAACTACATCAAAACTTCCAAAACCAATTGGTAAAAGATCGATAGAAAATTTTCGCTCCCCAAGCTCTAGTGTACAACTCTTAATAACTTCATCCACTTCGACTACTTTTCCATTCGCCAATTCTATAGAATATGGGACGTCTAGTTTACTCGAATCTAGGCTAAGTATATTCTTAAAATCTATAGATATAAAAACTAAAAATCGGCGCCAGTATCAAATAGAACGGATGCAAAGTGTTGGTTTATAGGAAACGTACCCGTAACTACGTTCGGGTCCTGGCGTGCCTCGCATGCTCCTATCGTGAAACTCTCCCACGAGCTTGATTTTTCTTCAGGCAATCCTTCCGATAATGTCCTTTGTCGCCACATCCGTAGCAACCTTGGCCCTTGCCGTTTCCATTACCGCCCTGGTTTCTATAATTGCATTAGTTTCCATCACCACCGTGGCTTTTATTCCCATGCCCCGTACCAGACCAACATACCTCCTTGTTATGCCCGATCTTGCCACAATTATCACATCTATGAGTTCTGCACGGACCCGTATGATGATATCCACACTTGTCACACTTTGGTAGTTTTCCCTGGTAGGTTTTATCACCTGTTTTAGTCGTGGCAACGAATGCCTTGACTTTCTTTGTTGCAGCGGTTTCCTTATGTTTGTTGCTTGATTTAGAGCCTTGCTTGAAATGCGTATACTTTCTCTTATTTCTTTCCGAAGAAGACTCCACATGCGTCTTCTTCTTCACTGGACTTTTATTCAATTTCTCCATCGTTACTCACCCTCGGCAGGACTTAGGGCAAGAGTTATCACCTGAGAAATTCCCAATATGGTTCCTCTCATTCCGCCATTGTTTGCAGTGCTGCTTGCTTCGTATCGGACAATTGCTTTAGCGACTTGTTGGTTCACTAGAGCTTCGAGCTCAGCTCGTGTTGCAGGTAAGGTTCCGCTTGAGTTTGACTAGCGTTCCTTCGTTGTGGTTCCATGAGCTTCGTATGTATAAAACATATCAACGAAATTAGACATTTATTTTAAAATAAATATTATCATTTATGAGTGAAAGCAAAGCTCATTCGTCGCGCACTACGAGTATAAGGGTATGATAATTCATAATGATGCTTATGCAAATCCTCCCACCATAATCATCACATCATTGTAGGGAGGTAAAATGAGTTACTACAATGCCTTGCTAAGGATATACCGACTTTTATATATACACCATATCAACTTGTTATAATTAGTTTTGTGAAGAAAACCTCCTCAGAGTCATATCACTTCGATTGATGAAAGTTATATAGTATTATACAAAATACAGTAAGGTCTTTCCTTCACCTTGTTCCTTGGTTATTCCTCAAGTCTCTGACTTTTCAAGGGTCTTTAGTTTTACAAAAAATGGGTATACTTCCCAAAAGATGAGGGCTGTGCACAACTACCACGTGTGGGGGGGTGAGAGTGAAAACGTAGAAATAAGGTCGTGAGAGTACGCAACTTCTTCCTCGGAACCGAATTGTGCCTTATGGCAACCGTAGAGCGGGTTTCAAGTGTACGAATGCACTACCCAAACGATGGGGTGCACCACGGGATAGAGAGTGTGGAGGTACTGATAGGGGTGTTGGTGGTGGTTATATAGGTAGTGGGTGATAGAGTGCATATGTGGTGAAGGACGAGAAGAATCTTTTTGCATGTGTTATCCATGTGCCTAAATGGAATAGAAATCTGTTGAGGAGGGGAGAATTGAGTGGTCGCTTCCATACTTATAATATGTATTCTATACTTCACGGACCTCGATTGTCCAATGTAGGGAGAACCCCTTTGCCGCACTGAACTGTGCGACGCATACATTGATTTTGCTTGGGCTCCATGAGTTCCAATAAGGTTGGTATGGTCTCCATGAGTGCCAAATAGAGTGCAGTAAATGGGTTACACTATAGCTCGCACCATGCTACCCCCTTGGGGTAAAACGGATGTCAAATGTTGGGGTCTATCATAGCAACTACAATGGATAAGTTGGGGTGTTGTAGATACTGTACAAATTTAAACACAAGAATCCTAAAGTGTTGAGGAAAATCTTTCCTGAGTGTTAACTATCTTCACTTGCTTAGATACCGGGCCCCAAATGACTCGTACTACAGGTAAAAGTGTTAGGCACGAAGTAAACAAAGACAAACTTCCTACTTTGTAGAGTGTTATAGTAACTATCCCGGTTAGTGCTCTACTAGATGGAGATTTGAACAACTTAGGAATTTCGAATGGGTGGTGATCATTAGCTTGACCCATAGATCCCACCAGGATTTCCATGCACTACAAGTTGTTATTACGTGGGCCCCCGTAATAATAAATTGCCTTGCATGGTCACCCTAATTTTCTCTCGTTCAAATAGACGATCAATCAGAGAGGTGCCACTACTGTGTTCATACCTTCAACATAGAAGGGACCTTTATGATGGTCCACGCGCTAACATCCATTGTCATTATGCGCAAAATGGCATAATGCTAGACAAAGTAGAAATAAAGAAAATTCCTAGCAATACTAGTTGGAGGGGCACCTTCAAGATGAGTACCTCATCTTCCTTGTCTGGACAAGAGTGTCATCAATCATGTTTCGTAAAAGCCACAGGGACCTCGTCCTACTAATAAAGTTGTTGTCCAAGGTTACCACCTCCGCCTCGCCGTCACTACCGTAGTCAGGCACCTTCACATCCGTGGGGAATAACATCCATCTTCTACCGAATCAAGCTTAGGGTCTCATTTGGTAATTACATCATCCATAAGCTCCACAATAGACACGAGGTCGATATTCTCATTGTGCGAGTCAAGAACAATAATAGAATTCGAAGTCGAAGGTATCTCACTCTCGGCAACATTTCCGTACAACATGCATATATATATATATATATCAATAATTAATATCATTACTTAGTATACATAGGCAAGTAAATGTAACATATCACATGTAACCACATTGTTCTTGTGTGAATCATTTCTAGTTTGGCAAGTCAATCCCATATAGACTATGCCCCAACTAATGTCCTTGCCTTGTTTTTCCTTTGAAAAGTGTTTGGTTAGGAGGATCTTGGTGCTTTGTAAATGCAATGAAATTTTTTTTCTTGTAAACAATCAAAAATGTTTTCGTGAGGGAATCCTAGTGATTGTAGACTAGACTCGAGAAGGAATCCTAGTTCACTACAATCGAAGCTCTGATATCAATCTGTCACACCCGTCTATTTGCGAAAGCGTGTGGTGTGAACTTGATTAGTTTTCATTGCATACGATAATAGTAAACAACTACATGATTAAAACAAGTGATGTTCATCCATTCATAAGTTTAAAATATTACAAAACATAAGTTGTTTAAGTTACAAACCAACACAAGTTTAAGTTTAAGTTGCACATCATCATAAGTTTGAAGTTCCATAAAAAGACTAGTTTTTCAAAAGATTAAAGTATGAAGCTTTGCATCCTATATCTCATCGAAGATGATATATATGGACCAAACCCTCCAAAAAAAGGATAACATCGAAGACATGAATCCAAAAAACTTGATAGTAACGGCAGCACCAAGATCCATCTAATTCCCTAAAAAATATGTAAGTTTGAAAACATCAACAAAAGTTGAGCGAGTTCATGCATTTTACATTTATGTGCATCAATTGAATCTAAAAAACATTTGAAAGTTCAAGTGTTGTAAGTTGGTATGTAAAGCGTCTATGAATATTTTGATCATTAATGTTTTGCAAGGACATTAATATATGTGACGACATAGGAAGCACTCAACCCGAGTAGACGATTTAAGTGTCGAAACCTCAACAGGGACACAACAGCACTTTAAGTGGCCACACAAGGACCGTGAGTGGGGCTCGCCCATACCCATTAGATCTAACCTTTGTTCCGTGGTCCTAAAGAGGATTAATGGTCCTCAGTTACAGCCTATGCCACATGATCTAAGAATTCACTCCATAGCTTAATCATACCATTGTTAATATGTATTCCCCCCGAGGGCTGTAAACCGAAAACGTTAAAAGAAGAAGGGGGACATGAACTCACAGTTTTGCGTCCGTAATAGTGCGTAATCAAGTTCGGTTTCCTCGGTTCATTTTGCAACCTACAATCGCGCGAGGTTTTGTTAGACACTTCAGTCTTGTAACGGTTCTTAGTCTTAAATATATATTAAGACTTGTTTTGGAATTGTTTTTGTTTTGAGTTGCACTTTCGGTGTATGATGTCTTTATATAATTTCTCATAATTATATAAAATTCAAAGTTCATTATATTAGTTAAAATTATTATATTTTAACTTATATTATTTGCGTGCGTCGTATATATGTCATTTATGATTACAAGAGGTTCGTTAAAACTAATAAATTTTTAACTTGTTTTGATATATATATATATATATATATATTGTTCCTTATACGTATGTTTGTAATATCCACGAACAAAGTTACCGTTTGTTAAGTATTATACACTTGTAAGTATTCCCAAGTATAGGTATACTTGTATTATGAGTATGTTGAGTGTTTTTCTTTGTATTCACATAATTAAGTGTAATACATGTATAAGGGTATTTTTACCAAGTGTTGGTAGTGTATGTTGGCATGTACTTGTACGTATAGGAATACATATATTTTTGTATTTATTTAAGTATTTCATACTTAATATGTGTTTAACTTTTCCGGAATATTATTCTTGCACAATTATAACCATAATTCTTGTATTCTTAAAATATACATTTTAAGATATGCTTATAGAAAATATCTATATCTTAGACTTAGACTTAGACTTGGTAAATATAAGTGTTCACATATATCTTAGAAATAATTTATTTTTAAGATCAAGAATTGAAAAATATATATTTTTAGTTTCCACCAAAATAATATATTTTTAAGATGTTTGTGAAAAATAAATCTTTTCATACACTTCAAAAATAATATATTTTCATGTTTGACAAAATATGATATATTTTTATATTACTTGTAAAAATATATATATTTTGTCACTTGTTCGGCTTCAAAAATATATCTTCCACTAAGCTTTGTTATAATGGAATTTTAATTACGGAATATTTACATAATTTGTCCAATATGGCCATTTGTCCAAAAAGTCCAACATTTGTGTCCAAGATATATATATTCTTGTAATTCTTTAATTACAAATTTTGTATTTGTGTGTGTATATTATTTCAAGTTCCTAAATTTAGTATAACTAATACAAATAATATACACATAGTACATAGTTTATGTGACCTCTAAATATATATTTTCCTAAATATATATTTAGTCATTTTTATTGTTGAAAACCAAACCTCCTTTACTTGTATTTTTATACAAAAAATATGGGGATTTTTATGTTTAAAATCTCTAAACAAGTTTACTTGTAAGAGCTTGTTAAAAATATATTTTCTAAGTGTTTAAATTTTATAAAAATTTCGCCATAGTTTCCTTTGAAAATTGGAGGTTTCCCATGTTTTAAAACATGTGTTTAAACTTTTCAAAATTCAACAAATCATCCACCACAATTTTACAAACCTAACATATGCATAAAAATGCATTTTTCATGAAGTTATGAACTTGAAAGTTTGTAAAAACTTGTAGTCTTTTAACATTATGTTCATCACTTTAAAAACATGGTTTATTCTTTAATATGAACCAATTTGTAAAAATTCACACTTTACAACTTGTCATTCATTTTTGCAAAAATTCATTTACTTCAACATCTTATGTTCTAAATACTTCTACAAGTTCATTTTTACATATGTAACAAGTTTATTTATTTTCAAGAAGTAAAATCATGCTTAACATGTAGAAATCTCTACACTTTAAAACTTTAACCTTCAAATTCTTTCATTTTTCAAGAACCATACTTTGTAAGAATCAAATTCTACGCTTAAACATGCTTATTTTTCAAGTTCATCCATCACATAATACATGTTCAACATAGATCTTTCAAGATCCTTATACATACTTGTTAGATCATGTTTTTAATCATCATCTAACAAGTCTTTCTGTGGTGTTCATCATTGTAGGATCGTTTGCACGACCAAACGAGTCGTTCAGAAGAGATCTATATCAATACGAGAGGTGGAAACAAGCGTATCGACTTTGAATCAGCTTGATTTACACTCAGAATCACTTTAATTGTCTTGTATATTGATATAACACGATTACAGATCAAATGACACTTCAGCAGCACTTCGGCTCTGGAATCAGCAACTGTTACAAATGAATTGAACAAGGCAGCTATATATAGGAGTGCCATTTCGTGTGGAATGGCTCATGCGAGATGGCCAGTCCCATTTCATACGAAATGGACAAGCTCCATTTCATGCGAAATGGCCACCTTCTACTTGATTCTCGTTTTTCGTGCCCTAATCTATCATTCTATTTACAAGACTCGATACAAGACGAAGTCGACAGATATATGCACCAACAGACTCCCCCTTGGATGTTGACGAAGTCTTCAGTGTCGAGTCTTCGGTATGACAAGCCTTCAGTCTTGATCAGTCTTCGTGCTCTTTCCAAAGTATCTGACAATGTAAGCTTCCTTCAATCTTCTTTCATCAGCTTCTATACTCCCCCTTGAATGTTGATCTTATAATCTTTAAATTCTTTATCATTAGCAGCTGACATGATCATCAGGATTCGAAAGTGGCTCTAAGCAGCTTCTATTCTTGAACACAGTTCCAGAATCAGAACCTGGCTCTTACATCTTCAGACTCCCTTTTGCTAGCAGACTCCCCCTTAAATCGTTCCGGGATCGCAATCTGACATAGCTTTCGTTTTAGGATCGTATCCTGGTTCAAACTCTGCTCAGGCTTTATGCGGAAAGTCTTCAGGATTTGAAACCAGGCTAACCTGCACATCCTCTACCCAAAACATAAGTTTCATAATTATAACAATTTTAATCACTGCTAATCACTTGTAAACGAAACATTCAAATTTGGTTTCAACTTAATGAACCATTTAATCATTTCAAAATCAATTCTCATTTCATACAAACTTTCCCAACCTATTGTTCATCATGTATAGCACTCGGAATTTTGAAAATCAGCTTTTCATTATCAGTTGTCGAAAATCTTTTTGTATTTTTCAAAATTTTATGCTAAAACACACTATTTTTGGATTTTTGATTTTAAAGAAATACAGTAAAGAAATATTTACAGAAAATATTTTTGTGAGTTTGTGTAAGAGGATCATATCAGTTTATGAGACAAATCACCAACACCGTTAAACTATAAACATTTTAAGTTCTAAACGATTCACTTAGATTGTCAGTATACTGATCCACTTAAATTTTCACACAAAGTTCAACTGTTTCGAGATACGAGATAAATGTTTTAGAGACTTAAACTTATTCGCATGTCCCATCTCATAATATACTCCCGTATCCAGACTCCTATATTCAGTCTTACAGGTGAATGTACACTAATGATATCTGTAAAGGGTTAAATGCAAGACCATGAGAGCTCAGGCTATTGCTTCCGCAAAATCAGAGAGATGATGGTTCGACTTTAGGTGTGTTCCCTTTAGAGAATCTTTTCTTCAACAGCACATGATTAGCATTTTTCAATGTTTCATCATTTTTTATGCTGAGGGTGGGCTTTATGATTAAAGCAGTGTAAAGTATTATACGAGGACTAGGCTATTGCTCCCGTAAAATCAGAAGTCCAGGTATAATACCCCAGATATCACCACGCACAAAGACCTAGTATGTCAGAAATAGAAAGCCCTTCAAACAAGATTTCAGGGGTTACCTATATATCCGAGAGATGTTCCCCACGAAATAAGTAAGTGTTTGATATTTAGGTTTATATCTCGAAAACAATTTACTAAATGTATAAAAACCTACTGGCATATCATCAGTGAGACCGTTTATCACCTTTTACTTTTCAAATCTTTAGCATGTTGTGATAGTCCACTGATGTACTATCATTTCCTCTTTTCACAACAAAACTCATTTTTTATTTTTTGATGTTTTTTACTTTTTGGATTTTATCATGTTTTTGGATTTTTCAAATTTTTGAAATTTCTAAAATTTTTTCTCCCCTTAAAATCAAAAATTAAAATCAAAAATATGTTTCAATTTTTGATTTTCAAGGAAAATTTGAAAACAAACTATACAAAGAAACTGATAAACTGGTATGAATTGCTTCAAATCTCCATCCACTTGGCATAAACAATGAGAACTCCCCCTGACAACAAACTATTTTCCCATTATGATTTCAAAACACTTAAGTTTGTTTTAATCAAAATGGTTTTTCCGGAAAATAAGTTTTGTTGATTTTACCACTTGTAAGATTGGGGATTTATTCATCACTTTGTTCCTTCAACCAATTGTATGAAAGTTAAATCAAGTTCAACTTAATGACCTTGATTAACCACTTGTAAGTGAAAACCTCTTTTTCAACCACTTATAGGTTCGCTTACCAACCATACCATCTGTAAATTGAAATATGACAATTTTCAAGAATACTACCACTTGTAGGATGAAATATCATTGAACAACCACCATTCACGAAAGTGATATTTCTCAAGAAAGATGCCGATTCCTACTCCCCAATTACCAACCTGGGAGTTCCGGCAAGTCATCATTTTAAGTAGAGAATGCTGTCACCCAAGCCTGACCAGTCTTGGGTGATTGTGAGTCATCTTCACTCCACCATCTTTTTGATTTATAAAACTCTTTCACGCCCTTTACCTTCCCATCAACCATCTTCCCAAAAATATGTTTTACTTTTCCATTAAACGCCTTTTCAGCATCAAATTCTTCCTTACCAGAGAAGAATTGATCTGAAATCTCAATCTTTCCAACTTTTGATTTCAAATTATCTTTTGACAATGGCGGAAAGTTTTTATCATTCATTTCTGGAACGGAATTCTCATCACTTGACACAACAAATGACTCCTCTGACTTTGACGAGTCAGATTCATTGTCAGAACTTTCTGAATTTTTAACAACCCATTTTTGTTTGTTCAAATCAACTTTTCTTTTGTAAAAACGTTTCAAACTTTCACCATCTTCGAAAGTCGAATTTTTGAACACTTTGAATTTATTCATTGGTTGTTCCTTTTTATTAACCCATTTTTCTTTCATCTTTGAGTTAGAAGAAACTCCCTGTTTTGTGTTGCTGGGCTTTGGGCAATTCCAAGCAATATGTCCAACTTCTTGACATTTGAAACAAGTTCTTCTGTCAACTCTTGGTGCATAATTTTTCAAAACATTCTTTTTCTTTTCTACGAGAAACTCTTGATTTGACTGTTTCCTGAACAGTTTCTCCTTTTCTTCTTCTAAACTTGTACCTGAAACAAATTTAGTTTTTGGTTTATAATTTTTCTCATTTTTATAATTTTCAGGTGGAATAAAACCTAATCCCTTCTTTTTGAAATTACTGTTATGGTTTGGTTTCTTTTGAAAACCTGAACCAGAACTGTAACCTTTCTTCTTGTTCAATCTCTGTTGAACTCTTGAAGTGTATTTTTTTAGGTTTTCAGCAAGATTTAAATCTTTTATTTCAGAAATATTAATTTCCGTTAATTTGAAAACCTTGTTGATCTGTTCAGTTTTAACACTTCTTATTGGAAATTCTTCATCAGAAAATAATTTGTCAGAATCATTCAAAGTATATGCTACTTTAAATGTTTCGTCTTTCAAATTATTTTTCGACATCAGAAATTCTTTATTGTAAACCCGTTTGACCGGTGAACTCGGACTCTTGTCTGATGAACTCGAACTTTCAGATTTAGACTCCGACTTTGACTCTTCATCCATATCCAACACCTGATCGACCACTTTCTTTAATAACTCAGACTCATGATCAGTGTCAGACGTTGTGAATGTGTCGTCAATGTTGTCTGGTAACACATCAATGGTTTCAGACTTTAACTTTATGTTGACTGCCTTTTTTAATTGATCTTCATTTGGCTTTCTGGGAGAATAACTTTCCCAGATCGGAGGCGGACACTTGTTATACTTGACACCTTGTTTCTTACCAGTATCCGTATCTTCCGTCTTTTTATCTTGAAAAGCTTCAAGACCTGCAACAGTAGGATAAACTCTATCAATCAAATAATCAGAAGCTTTATAACTCATCAGCAATCGTTTGATTCTCTCATTTTCAATCTTTTCGGTCTCCAAATCCTGCTTCAGCTTTGCACACTCTTCAATATAGCTATTGATGATCTTCTGCTTAGTCATTAATGTTGAACTCATCATCGTTTCAGCAGCTCCCATTTCTAGGTTTGTCTTGTTCAAACTATCAACCGTTCTGTTCAGCACATCATATGATTCTTTTACATACTTCACATCAAACAACAATTTTTCTTTCAACTCTTCTAGCTCACTATACTTCTTGTCTTTCTCCTCACAATCTTTGCATGGTTCCAAACATTTTAGACAAGGTTTAGTGACCTCGACAATCTTTTCAACTTCAACTATCTTTTCAACTTCGACAATCTTTTCAACTTCAACGATTTTTTCAACTTCGACTATTTTTTCAACTTCGACTATTTTCTCCACCACCTTCTCTATCACATTCTGTTCTTCATCAAATTCTATTTTTACTTCACTCTCTTCAACTTCGGCTTTCTCTGTTGGTTTTTCTTCAACTTTTGTTTTCTCAGTTTCCAATTTTGCCTTTTCTTCAGCTATCCTTTTTGCTTCCAGTTCTCTCTTCAATCTAGCAGCCTTCTTCTCATTCAACATCTCGATCTTATCTGCAAAAAACAAATTAAAACTGAATGAGTCTAAGCTTTTTCTAGCATTATTAATGTACTCTTCTTCATCATCAGTGTCTTCATCACTTTCTGATGATTTGAAAATCTTCACTCTTTTTGGCTTAGATTTGACTGCTTCTTCTTCCAAGATTTGAGCAACAAATGCTGAATCAGCTGGAACGTATTTGTCCCAGCTAAATCCTTCTGCCAATCTTTCATCATCTTGATTTACTAGATAAGCTTTCTTCTTTCCATCTTCAATAGCATGGGATGATGAAGATTGTTGAGCAATCTGATGATAAATCGCTTCTCTGTTTGTACACTCTCGTTTAAAATGCCCCTTTTCTTGGCAACGAAAACAAGTAACCTTTGATTTATCAAACCTTAACGGAGATGTGGCAGCATCACGAAGATCATCTCTACCGGTGATTTGTTTGAATTTTCCTGCTCTTCTTACAGCACTGGCTAAACACCACTTGAGGTCCATCAACTCAAGTTCCTCAGAATCAATCTGGTCATATTCCTCTTTAGCGAGCATCGGATTTCCAATTCTTCCAGAAACTAAGCTTTCATAAGACTCTAACATAGTAACAAGTGATGCCATGTGTTGCTTAGCAATTTCTGGAGAGAGATTTTGACCATTTTGTATGTTTAATGTCACATTGCATTGCAGATTTGTTGAACTCTGTCGTTGAGAACTTGGTGTTGAGAAATTTGGATCAAAACTTGAATACGATGACGAATATCCATCACTCTGAGTTGTAGTGCTAACATTTGTTCCAGAAGTACCATCAGCACTGAACGCAGTCTGAATCTTCGGACTCGGAGTAGTCTCAACTCTGCTTCTTCTATAGTATAAACTTTCATCTTGTTGAGCATTTGGATTATTCATGATAGCAGTTTTCTGAACATCTAATTCATGTTCTTCAAGCTTCTGAATGAACTTGCACAGATTCATACTTTCAGATTTTCTCATATGCTTTAAAATCAACAGATATGTTCCCCACGTATCTTGTGGTAACGCATCAGATAGCTTATCAACCCATTCATCATCTTGATGCGAAATGGGAAATCAATTCGTGCGAATTGAGTGTAATCTCACACGACCTGGCACTTTGATGAGAAATGGAGTCTATTTCAAGCGAAATGAGCAAATTCTGTCCAATTCGTGCGAAATGATGTCTCTAAGGTCCAATTCGTGCGAAATGAGTGGATTTTCACACGAAATGATGCTGATGTCACCCAATCGGACGGATTTTTGTCAAATTGATCAACTTTTAGTTTGATTTTAGGTCTAATTCTTTCAAGGATTGTTTAAAACTGTGTTTCGCATGTTATATGTGAAATTCAATCCATTTTAACCGTAAAATCTTGTTTAATTTTGAAAAATGCGAAGAAGAATGAGTAGAAGTCAGAATTTTGGTGAAAACAAGCTGATTTGGTAAGAACTCTTCCTCTTGAGCCCTGATACCACATGTAGGATCATTTGCACGACCAAACGAGTCGTTCAGAAGAGATCTATATCAATACGAGAGGCGGAAACAAACGTATCGACTTTGAATCAGCTTGATTTACACTCAGAATCACTTTAATTGTCTTGTATATTGATATAACACGATTACAAATCAAATGACACTTCAGCAGCATTTCGGCTCTAGAATCAGCAACTGTTACAAATGAATTGAATAAGGCAGCTATATATAGGAGTGCCATTTCGTGTGGAATGGCTCATGCGAGATGGCCAGTCCCATTTCGTACGAAATGGACAAGTTCCATTTCGTGCGAAATGGCCACCTTCTATTTACAAGACTCGATACAAGACGAAGTCGACAGACATATGCACCAACAATTATCATACACACAAACAATCAACTAACAACTTTATAGCACATCATAACAAGTTGTTTTCTTGTGAATTTTAGTTTGATTTAAGTGTTCATCTTCTTTGTTTTGTAATATCCTTTAGATTTTGAGTTACACATATGTTATTTATACTAAAACAAGATGAAAAATAAGTTCACAAGATGTTGAAGATGAAGAAAAGATGGTGGTTAATAGCTCCAAAGAGTGGTCCTTCCACTTCTAATGCTTGACACCTTCTTGTATGTGCTTGATACACCTTGTGTTAGTCTAGGATTTTCTTGAAATTGAATGAAAGTGATGGTTGGGTGGGGGGTGTAGTTCGGCCGAGAGTGAGGGAGAGGAGAGGAGAGGAGAGGAGAAGAGAGTTGTGTAATTTTTTTGATATGTTGCAAATGAAGAGATTATGGTGTAGATAAGGTGTTTAACACCTTGGTTATTATCTTCCATCCAATACTTTAACCCATGGATCATAATTAGCATCTTTGAAGGGGGGGGGGGTGTTTTTTTGTTTAAATGTTGTTAAGTGTTTGAAAGATAGTAACATATATGATTTGTTATGGTGATTTAAGTGTTTAGGGGTTGTTTATGTATAATAAGGTGTTTAAGACCATAAACTAGTTTCATGTCATGAAAACATTGTTAACTAGTTCATATGATGTTTCTAGATATGTTAGGGTGTTCATTCAGTTATCAGGTCGCTTAAAGGATCAATATTGGTAACTTGTATGATGTAATATGTTATTATATCGTGATACTGTTTCTACCACTTTTTAAGTTATTCTAAGCATTCAGGCATCATTTCTGACTATTACATACGCTAGACAATGCTGAATTTTGCTGATTATGCTGTTTTGGCCAGTTTTAGCTAGTTTCATGCAGTTTTTAGTGTTCGTTCGTCTCTCGAAAAGCATTAACAAAATCCCTTACTTTCTTACATGAGGTTTAGTATAACATTGGCTCTAGGACTCAATCTGTGTCCTAAATATGTTGTTTATCTGAGTACTGAACCCCTGTCAGCGCCACTAGTTTATCTGATAAGTGTGCTAGTTAGTTCTGTGCACTGTCTAAATTGTTTCAAGTCGCGACCAATAAAAATAAGTATCATGCATCACGAAACGTTTTTGTGAGTTCTTTAAATGTATGCCATGAAATCATGCACTTCAGATGTTCAAAACACACAACCATAAAATATTAAACACTGTTCACATTTTACGGAAATTACCCAAAAAATGTTAGTTGTCACAACCAATCTGTCACACCCCGAAATATCAGAGCTGACGTGACTGGACTGGTATCTTCATTGCACAGAAGAAGTGTTTGTTTTCTAAGACTTCTATAAATGAACGCCCGCTAAGTACTCAAAATCCCTTACTTTCTTACATGAGGTTTAGTATAACATTGGCTCTGGGACTCAATCTGTGTCCTAAATATGTTGTTTATCTGAGTACTGAACCCCTGTCAGCTCCACTAATTTATCTGATAAGTGTGCGAGTTAGTTCTGTGCACTGTCTAAACTGTTTCAAGTCGCGACCAATAAAAATAAGTATCATGCATCACGAAACGTTTTTGTGAGTTCTTTAAATGTATGCCATGAAATCATGCACTTCAGATGTTCAAAACACACTACCATAAAATATTAAACACTATTCACATTGTACGGAAATTACCCGAAAAATTCCAGTTGTCATAGCCAATCTGTCACACCCCGAAATATCAGAGCTGGCGTGACTGGACGGACTGGTATCTTCATTGCACAGAAGAAGTGTTTGTTTTCTAAGACTTCTATAAATGAACGCCTGCTAAGTACTCGAAATCCCATGGGTACTCCTATTCCAACCGTTTCGTAGTTTGAAAATCCCATGAGTTCATAGTTTGTTTTGTTTTGTTTTGAAAAAGATTTAAAATAAATCTTTGTGATAACCGGTTTAAAAGTTGTTGAGAAAATATAGTAAAATCATTTTCTCTGTATGTTATATGAAAACTGTGGGTCTAGCGCACGAGAGTCTTTGTGTATTGCACGAGAGAGAATGGGCCGAGCCCAAAAGAGTCTTTGTAAGCAGGACCATCCCGTCCTCTTACTTATACATAAGTTGAAAATGTTACCAAAGTTCATAAATCCATGTATTTGTGAGTTTTCATCAAATGAATCTTAAAAACATTTGAAAATCCGAGTATCAAAAACTGGCATGTAGCGTCTATGAACAGATCATTAATGTTTCGCGAGGACATTAATATTTACGGCGACATAGGAAGCACTCAACCCTAGCGAATTTCCTCCGGTCCACCCGGTCGGTACAACAAAAGCAATACATGGGCCGCACAAGGACCCAAGAGTGGGGCTCACTACACTCAATAGATCTACCACTTTTGCCCTCGGTCTTATACAAGATTAATGGCACTTTAGAGATATTACTATTCGCTCACATGATCTAACAGTTCATTCTCTAGATAAACCATACCATTGAGACATGTATTCCACCCCCGAGAGTTATAATTCTGAAAACAGTTAAGAGAAAAGGGGGGGGGGGCATGAAATCACTGGGTGTTTCGTTCTTCAAACGCAGACCAACCCAGTCCCGTTGTTATAACTAGGACGATCCCGTCCCTAGTCATGAAAATCATGCACGTTTCGAGAATACACATTTGTTTTGTAAAACCGGTATATTTAGTATAAATCGTTCGTAAACCATTTGAGTTCCTTGAAATCCATTTGTATCATGGTTTAGAAATATGAGTTTTCGTTTATTGAAAAGTTGTTTACTTTTGCAAAACTTGCATGTCTTTCCACCCCCGAAAACATTTATAAAAATGTAAAACCGTAAAAAGTGGGGGTTATGAACTCACCTTGACATTCCTGTGCAAAGCTAGCTTAGCGTGATTCCGTGATGTCATTCCAAAAATGTGAACTCGCTAGCGTGCAACTAAAGCATTCCTAATCATGGAATAATTATAAGTTTCTAATTAAACGTAGCTAAACTACGTGTCCGAGCTCTACCGAGTCGTTAACAAAACGACTCTACGAAGGAAGGTGTTAATATTATGGTTTGAAATAACCAAACCATTATTAGTTGACCCATTTAGGATCGGGATAACGCTAAGTCTCGGAGACAACTTAGTTTTAGAGTGGTTTAGGATATATATTTATATGTATAAATGTAAATATATTTATGTAGTCGTGTTAGTCGTCGCGGTTAGAAGGAGTAGATGAAATGGTACGTATTCGGAATGTCGTATATGATTCGGTAATATACCGTTGTATTTTTCGTAGGATGGAAATAGATAAATATATATATATATATATATATAGGATTAGGTTCAAGAGTGAACACTAGTGTAGCTTGCGAACTGAGTGAACTAATCCTGGCCATACACGTGTGTAGATCAATGGCCAAGATTTGATGTTGAAATACACTAGTGTATTTTACGATTTGATGATGAGATCCTGGCCATACACGTGTGTAGATCAATGGCCATGATTTGTTCACTCAGTTCTCAAATACACTAGTGTTCACTCTAGAACCCCACCATATATATATATATATATAGGGTAAGGTTCATGCGAGAACCACCCTTATTGCGTGAACCGCGAGAACCAATGTGAACACAAAATAAAATCTAAAAAAAATCAAAAAAGCACTCAATTTTTTTTATATTTTTTTTAAAAAAATCGCTATATTTCGTAACCATAAATTTTTTTTTCGAGTAACAGTTATCCATGCACATGTGCATATGTATCATTACGTCGACAAATTCAGTAATACGTTATCAGGAATAGACAATTGCACTTTAATTTACAATACCATTCGTAATACACTACTTTTTACATTACCAATATTCAAAATGCACATGTGCGTCATTAGGTATAACCATGATATAACGTGTTTTGGTATAAAAAGTTTGTGATTTTGAATGGAGAAGTAGGCCCATATACATGTTTTTTGGTTAGTTATATCTAGTTGTTGATGGTTTGGTTATAGTTATCAATTTATGATGTAATATGTTGATTGGATGGTATAAATGGTGTTTATATACATGTAATAAAGTGAAAATATTGATAATGGTATTGTATTATGGATGGTAGGAGGTAATGGAATTGTATTATGGATGGTAGGAGGTAATGGTAGTGTATTATGGATTGTATGATAGATGAAAGGGAAAGTGTATTCAAAGTAGTGTACCAAAACACCTTATTTCATGTTGATACATATAGATGCACATGTGCATTTCTAATATTGGTAATGTAAAAAGTATTGTATTACACATGATAATGTAAATGAAAGTGCAATTGTCTAATAGTTGTAATAAATTACGGAATTTGTAAAAGAAATGACAAAAATGCACATGTGCATGTTTGTGTATTATGGATGGAATGATAGATGAAAGAGAAAGTAGTGTACCAACCCACATTATTTCATGTTGATACATATAGATGCACATGTGCATTTCTAATATTGTTAACGTAAAAAGTAGTGTATTAAACGTGGTAGTGTAAATGAAAGTGCAATTGTCTAATATTTGTTATGAATTACGGAATTTGTCAAAGAAATGATACAAATGCACATGTGCATGGATAACTGTGACTCGATTTTTTTTTTTTTTTTGAAACTATTTTTATTGTAAACGAAATATAGCGATTTCTACAAAAAAATAGTAAAAAGAAAAAAAGTTTTGGGTGTTTTTTAGATTTTTTTAGGTATTACTGTTTGTGTTCACACTGGTTATCGCAGTTCTCGCAATAAAGGGTGGTTCCTAACAGATCCTTCTCCTATATATATAGGAGAAGGATCTGTTAGGAACCACCCTTTATTGCAAGAACTGCGATAGGAGAAGGATCTGTTAGGAACCACCCTTTATTGCGAGAACTGCGATAACCAGTGTGAACACAAACAGTAATACCTAAAAATATCTAAAAAACACCCAAAACTTTTTTTGTTGTAAAAATCGCGACTAGTCGGCCAGTAACTGAGTAACTTTTCGTTAATTAGTCCATTAATCGCTAGTCGGGCCTTGTCGGGCCTAGTTGGCCTAGTCGGACCTAGTCGGCCAACCAATAATCGGCGATTCCAGCCAGATTCTGACAAAACACCTTTATATTCTGGCCAATACCTCTAAATTCCGGCCAGTTTTCCAACCAGACCATGTGAATTCCGACAATTAATCTTGTATACTTAGAAAAAAAATGAGTTGAGTAAAAGTTAAAACCTAGCTACTTAAAATATTTACCTATAAAAATATGTATGTGTATAAATAAAACTGAATATTACATATAAAAAACCCAATCCGATTAATCCCAATTAATCACGAGTAATCCTGAGTAGTCGCTAGTCCCACCTCACCGGTCGACTAGCCACTAGCGAGTTCTCCAACCTTGTGTGTGTATATATATATATATTGGGGAAGGATGTATAGAAAACCCACTTGTGGTTAGAAAACCCGGGAAACTCAAAGCTCCCGATTTTTTTTGAAAAATTTACACATGTTATATACATAGTTTTAAGGGTTTTGGGCAAAAAAATAAAAAAAGCGCCGAGTAGATATTTTTTAAAAAAATAAAAAAGTTTTGGTGTAACATATGTTACATTTTTCTGACATATGTTACCCCATAAATTTGTTTATTTTTTTAAATATCCACTCGGCGCTTTTTTAATTTTTTTTGCCCAAAACCCTTAAAACATGTATATAACATGTGTAATTTTTTTTTAAATTCGGGAGGTTAGAGTTTCCCAAGTTTTCTAAATTATAAGGGTTTTCTATATATACTTCCATTTTATATATATATATATATATATATATATATATATATATATATATATATATATAGAACCATTTTTAGTTTAAGAAAATCCAGTGATTTTTAACTTAAACTAATTCACCAAAAAACTTGTATAATCATGATGAAGGTTCCGATCATTTTTATCAAAATAATCCTTAGTTAAACAAACCTTAATCATGATTATATTTTATAAAATTTTTTTCCATAGTTTCCCCTAAATTATGGACTTTTCCCATGTTTTATTACATGATTTTTTACACTTTTCAACTCAACAATTTTCAATCTTTCATAAATTCAACATAAATCAAAATCTTAATAAGAAGTATTATGAACTTGTATGTAATCTTATATAGTTCAAAAATCACATTTTAAAGTATGTTTATCTTTATTTTTCTTAACAAGTTCATGTAAACTCTTGTATACTTTTTCAAGACAACATTTTATAACATGATTTTTATATAAAATCCATACCTTATATGTTTTATAATACCATTTTTAAGTATGAAATCAAGTTCATAAAATTCTTGTTTGTAGATCTTGCTAGATCTAAACACCATACTTTTAATCATGATTTTTCAAGATCTTAGTAACTACATAACTACAACTTCAAAGATCAACAAGAATCATTAAAAACAACATATAATCATATTAGTTTGTTTAGTTTAAGCTAGGATTTCATGTAGTTTTTAGATAAACTTCAAGATGATTACTTGTATTTCTATGTTTAATCATAAAATGAGAAGTGTGAATACAAGACTTGAAGCTTACTACTAGCTCTTGAACAAGATGATAAATCAAGAAAAAGATGACGTAAAGATGAAGATCCAAAAGCTCCAAGACTTGAGAAAATGATTTAGATTATTTCCAACAACTTGCGAGTATCTTTGATCATCATGAAGGAGCCACACAAGTAATAAAAATGGAAGATTATGAAGATCAAAAGATGGGTTTTTGGGTGTGTTCTTGGCCGATTTCAAGAGAGGAGATGAAGATATGAAAGTGTTGATTGTTGTTGTAAAAATGAAAGAGAAATGGTTAGTGGTGTTGTGTTATAATCTTACATACACCTAGCCACACACTAAGCAGGCTTATACATCTTACAACACATCAAAAGATGGTTAGTGGGGAGGGCCCACCATGACCGTAAATAGGGGGTTGGTTTTTGTTTATTTTTTTTTATAAAAGATGTTATATTTTATAACTTTTATAAACTTTGATGTTTCGGGTATTGCGTTTTTAGAATTCAAGTGTATAAACGGTAAGTTATATATGTCCGGTATGCTAAAACACGTTAACTAGTTCACTAGACTAGCCGTTTTGTTGTTTAGATAAGGAATTCTACTCGTGTTTCGTTATCGGGTCAATTACCGGCAATTAATACCACCTATACGAAAATGTTTACATATGCATCTTCAAGATATTTTTGATGTCCAAAACTTATTAACTAGTTTTCTAGACTAGTAAATTTGTTATTTTGGTCATAGTTTTTGTACCGGTTTTGTTATCGGATAGTTACCGAATGAGTTGTGTAGCTTTAAACGATACTGTTTATATATGGATTTTTGTGTTGTTTTCAGTGCCCTATATGTGGTTTATGATAAATAATATTTATTTTTGGATTTTAGACATTGCTGAATTATTCTGCGGAGTACTGTACACTTCTGCAGAATTGGTCTGCGGACAAGACAATTAATTGTTTATGTAATTTTTTCAGAAAGTGAAATTTATAAGTTAATCATATATAAT
The DNA here is from genome assembly GCA_030545235.1 of Helianthus tuberosus. Taxonomy (NCBI): domain Eukaryota; kingdom Viridiplantae; phylum Streptophyta; class Magnoliopsida; order Asterales; family Asteraceae; genus Helianthus; species Helianthus tuberosus. The sequence goes on from CM060394.1 coordinate 138,769,795, forward strand.
GATTTTATGAACAAATTGATGTGGATATGTTTCCATATCTTGTTTTTCCCATTTCGGGCTGTACCGCGAGTAGCCTGGCATGAATAGTGTGTTCGCATTTTTGCCGCCAGTCTAGAACATAGTTTTGTACTATTTCGAATTGTGGCGAATTTGTTATCATACTATACTATGATATTGTACATTCCTAGACTAACGAGACTAAAATAAAAATTTAGTCTTAAGCGAGAAAAATATATTAATTAAATATTGATAAAGTTGTACGGAATTACCAGATCTTTTGCCAATTGTCAAATTGTATATGTACTGTTACTCTGTTTAATTTTTGCTGGAATACAAAGAATGTTTATTTACTCTCTCTTGTTCATAATCCCACACAGTTTGCTAGATTCCGCACTTCAAATGGTGATATATGTAGATAAGTTTGAGTTCTTAGACGTTTACAACCTAGAACAAGATCCGAAACGAGACTTTCATAATGAGCTATAGCTCAATTTGCATTGGAGGGGAGCTGAAGATTTAGGTTTAAGACAATGTGTCTCAAGTTCGAATCCAATCTCAACCGGGTTTTATTGTTGTGGGCCTTCAGGCGCGTAGGTTTTCCCGAAACTTGAGATGGTAGGCTTGGGCTACCTAGCGTAGTATGAGGTCGCGGACATATGATGTCACCTTTTGCAATTGGTTTACTTGGGTGGCCCCGGTCTTTTATTTTGTTTCCATTAAATTTTTTTTAATGATAAATGTTACTCCTACTATAATTTACACTAATAAATCTAAATTACACCATTGCCTAGATTTAAACCTAAAACCTCCTCTTCAAGAGATATAAGCATTTACTAAGACCATAGGGTGTGATTTGGGTAGTCCCTTTGGGAACTATCCGCTACGTAGGCACCACGTCACATGGGGTGGAGGACCATCCCCTTGGGGACTACCCAAGGGTGTGGAGGATGGACCATCCCCTTAGTTTTTATATATAAAAGTAGCTTTGAGGGGGCCCACTTTTCAAACAATCAGGCTCATCTCCAACGTCTTGCTTGTGCCGTTTGCGACGTGACAAGAGGGAGGGGGCAGTGTGGGACGAGGGGGACGCGCGGCGCCGGGGGAGGGGGGGGGGGGACGATCCCCACACCCTTTGGTCTAAGTGGACTACCCCATATTGACAGATATAAATAATTAATTAATGTATATCTCACAGACCAAAATTTATTAACTTTTCTTAACTTTATTAACTCAACCTTAGTAAATTTGTTTTAACATGCATTATATATAAATTATAGACAATCTGATCTAAATGTAAAAGTATGGTCATTCAATTAGCTAGGTTATAGATAAATTATCTATTAGAGTAAATTGTCAAAATCGTCCCCGAGGTTTGGGTATGTTTACTAGTTTCATTCAATTTTTTTGTACCATATTGCTCTTCACTTTTGAGATTTTTTTTCATTTTCATCCAAACGTCTAATTTGTTTTATATTTTCTGTCAGACATTTGGATGAAATTGACAAATAGTCACAAATCTCAGAGATGATTTTAGCAAAAAAGTTAGACGTTTGGATGAAACTGACAAAAAAAAAATCCTAAAAGTAAAGGGTAATATGGTATAAAAATTTATTTTGGATGAAACTGACAAACATGTCCAAACCTCAGGGATGATTTTATACAATTTACTTTATCTATTATTATCTATTATCTAGTTAATTAAAAAGCAAACCTTGGTAACAGAATAATTTTTTTTTTTCAAGCTTTGACCACATAAATTTTATATTTTACGTTTTACATTTTATATTTTGATCACCTACACTTATTTAACTTACTTTTTTTCCTAAACATTTTTTTATTTCTAATTTCACCCCCTTACAATTTATTTATTTAACTTAAGTTTTTAACTAATTTACTTTGTTTCTCCTAAAGTTAAATAAGTGTAGGGGATAGCCTTGAACTTTATTAAAATTATTTTTTCCTTTTTTTAACATAATCAAGGTTTTCTAAACTTTCACCGTAACTTTTATATTTTATATTTTACATTTTGATCCTCTACACTTATTTAACTTTTTTTATTTCTAGTTTCACCCCTTACAATTTATTTCTTTAACTTAAGTTTTTAACTAATTTACTTTGCTTTCCCTAAAGTTTTCATAAAATTATTGTATAGCCTTGAGCTTATTTTTCCCTTTTTTGACATAGTCAAGGTTGTATTTTTCTCAACTTTCATCAAAACTTTTATATATTAGAGTTTTCCCACCAAATTTTTTTCCATTCAAACTCCCTACGTATTTCTATTTTCATTTACACTTTTGAATATACCATCATGATAGGTTTTCTATTTACGTTTTGATGTTCAAAACAGGCCGCCACAAGAACAACATATTATGAATCATCGTATTTTGCTTATTTTTATATACATTTCAAACCCGTCATGAAGCACGAGTGGTAGTAAACAAATAATTCTTTTCACTTTCTTTGTTTATTTTTATAACTTGCTAAACAATTATATATATATATATATACATATATATATGTATATGTATATGGATCAGTTCAAATGAAAACCACCCCTTGTTGTGAGAACCGTAGAAACAATATCAACAAATCAAAAGTTGACACCTAATAAAACATGTGTGTATAACTAAGGGGCAATACAATAATTTTACCTCATTTTCTCTCTCCTCTTGTCAAATGTCACCTGCTTTTTTATATTAAATCTCATTGTCTCTTTCATCCATAATCTTACATCTCTCTCTTTTTAAGATCAGAAAATTGTTCTTCTATAAGAAAGAAGGCAAAGATTATGAAAAATCCGAAATACTTCACTAGATGGCTGATGAACTGATGCAATGATGGTCCTTCCGTGGTGTTGATCAAGCCTTGCAATCCACCCACAACCACCCCTCCACCGCCGCATCCGCCGCAAGACCCCATTTGCCGCCGCATCCGCCACAAGACCCCATCCCGTCGATCCGCCACAAGACCCCATCTCCCTTTGCTCACTCTGTTCTTTAAAGGGTTGTTGATTTAACGAGTTGCTTGATTTGTTAAATAATGGAAAAACCCATATGGGTTTTGAAGGGTTTTGAGTTTGGTGAAATGGGTATGAGAGTTTACATGAGTTTTATACATTTTCTGTGATGAAGAGTGATGGTGGTTGGTCGACGGTGAGTGGGGGGAGAAGAGTGATGGTGGTTGGTCGACGGTGGTTGGCGGTGAAGAGCGACGGTGATTGTGGTTGTAGGTAGGTCTAACACCCTTACTATTTTAAGAGAGTTCTAGTACCAATAACGACAATTAGGTGTGCATTTACATATACATATCACATATAAAAATACGGGTTTATTAAAAACTTTTACAGTTTAAAAGTTTTACAACAATGTAGTTGGGTTCTTCATTTAAAATTTACGACATAAGGCCGTGCGGAAGCTTTAATCTCGTGTGTTCGGTTCTTCGATTAGCTTGATCATCATCCGGCATCCCGTAATATACCTATGATCAAAACCAACATGAAAGTTAGTTTTTATAGCGTAAAATGAGTTTAACCAAGTTCATAGCATCAACCAACTAAAACAAAAAATATATATTTTTTTATATTATATTTTTCTTTTCGGATTCATGCCTCTCGCGCCACGCGAGAGGCTTCTTCTCATCTTTCGCGTGCCGCGACATCTGTCGCGTGGCGCGCCGGATTTACCACACTCCCTCGCGTGGCGCGAGGGAGATCATTTTCCAGCAGGTCCATTCCTGGAACCTGCATATCTGCCAGCTATGGTTATTAATCGAAAATCAAACTTTAAAGTGCCATAACTTTCGTTCTAATTATCCGTTTTACACGATTCTTTTTCCTACGCGTCCGTAATTAAATTACGGACCCGTTTATCACCTTGGTTTGCATAAAAATCTGATTTATCCAATGTTGGCTCATAAATCGTTTAGGTGATTATTCGACCCGTTTGGCATTATTATTTCACTACATGCTCTAAAAAGAAAATAGTTAATTCCTATCATTTTACCCATCCTGGGCTTGTCAAACCTTAACGTTTTCCCTCCCATCCTAGAGTTTACGTAGGCGTTTACATTCACCGATTCATTTGTATCTATCTAAGCATTTAACCACAATTTACTTCTTAGTCTATTTTGACCCGCAAATGTTTTTGCCTATACTTTTTATATGTATCTAAGGGTTTCAAAATCAATAAACAAGTTTTTAAACAAACTTTAACGGTCGTTTACCCGGTTCGCCCGTTAAGGGCTTTTTGGTCAATTCTAGTCTCTTATTTTACGACGAAAGACTCTCACCAATTATTGACCAAATTAGCACTTTTAACTACAACATAATTATACGTACCTGGCTCGGATCAATACATTGACCCATTTTAATACATTGTCTCGAAAATTTGCTAATTTATAGCAACGCTAATTCATAAGCCGCTTTATCCTGTAAGCATAAAACTCGACAAGTGCTTATTAGTCGATATTTGTCAAATGGTATCCACATTACCATTTGACCCGTTTTACTCTTTTTATTCATTAGACTTACTTATAGTAACCGTTCAAAAACCCATTTTTATAATTAGCTTTTCATGGCTAATTTACCGTTCTATCTCTTTTACCATTAAACATGGTTTTTATCATTTATATTAGTTTCGACCCGTATTATTTCACGTCGGGAACCATATCTTGAATATTATCCTTATTGTATTTGAAACTTATAGGATGAACATTTATTTTACTAAAAGGTGTAAGTTTCACTTACCTTGCATCCGGTTATGTCCTTTTTCCGCGTACTCGATCCGTTTGACCCGCTTCTTTCCCAAGTCTTCATCTAGCTTGTCTAGAGTCAAACTAATATCACCACAATTCGTAAGACGGTTAGATTAGTCATAATCGTTTATGACTATTCCATCCTACGGATTTTATGTCGAATTTATCATTCGACTATATCAAAATTATCATTCGATCTAATCATTGGTCGGTTTGACTTTTTAAAAGTCAATTGACTTATCAACATATTCAAATGCACATTTGGTTCATTGAACTCACTTAGGCATATTTCATCCGAACTCTTAATGAAATCAAATTTTACACACAACCAAGTAGACCGCGATTTCATTCATGCATTTCATATCACTGAAAAATAGGCTGTTTTTGGTGACTTGTTTAACCTGTTTACAAGTCTTCAAAAATTATGATTTTTTATGTGGCGTACCACTCAGAGGGTTAGACCTTGTGTTAAAATTTCAAGATCTAACTCTTTATAAAAAATTCGTAAAAATTCATTTACTAAGCTGCAATCAGATTCGTCACTTCTGACTGCAGCTTACGGAAAAATTCATTAAAAATTCCTCGTTTATCCGATTGACGAAATTCCAATTGGCGATTCTTTTAATCGCTTAAATCTATCTACAGTAAAAATTTGAGATCATAACTAAATCCCTAAATTGAGTTATGACATTCGTAATGGGCTGCAAATTCTGCCAGAAAACGCAGCTTGAACCTTTGATACGGAAAAACTCATAAAACGCTCAATTTTCGTCAAAAAAATGCGATTCCAGTGGGGTTTTAAAGATATTTCCTGGAATTACATTTTAGACTCTAGAAACACATGTTTTTGTCAGGTTTTGTTTAGGTTACAGCCAATACAAATCGGCTGTAAATTCTGATCAGGAGCTGTTTGAATTTAGCTTTCAATTTAAGCATGTTCTTGACATCATAACACTAATTTTTAGCAATCAAAACCCTAAAAACATCTCATACACGAATTTAGCATCAACAAAATCTGAATTTACTTGAGCTAGACATGATTTCAATATATTCTTGTCTAGGGTTTACTCCTAAACACTATTTCACTTCAATATCATCCATACCACAATCATGCAACATCAATTTCGAATTTCTTATGTACATCAAGAATTCTCAACTTCATAAATATCAAAAATTTGACATACCTTACGATCCTCATGACTAGGTGATCATTTCTGTGTATTCATGCATCGATTTGGGGCTTGAATCAAGCTTCAATTTGTTGATTTTGTTGAAGTTAGGGTTTTTAACCCTTTCTTCTTCTCCTGGGCGATTTCACGCACGCACACACATATCCAGTGTGTGTTGTGTTTTATTTTTTTTTTATTTTTAATCAATATAAGTTCCCCACTTGACAACATTAGTCCCTCATGTTTTTATCTTGATAAATTGAAGCTACTACTCACCATTTATCATTTAACCACATACTACTAACTAGGTTAATTATTCCTAGTTAACTTAATAGGTTCGGGAAGTTATAACTCGTTATATTTTAAGTCCTGTTAACTCGGGCCTTTTATATACTTTGTTTTCTCAAAGTATCTGTCCTCTTTTTAATTAATATTAGATTTGTTTACTTAAATCCTAATATTTACCGGGTAAATTTTCACCACTAACGGTATTTTACCCATCATTAACATTAACGTGGTTTGGTTACCAAACCCGTTTTTGGGGTGTTACAAGTCTACCCCCCTTAAAGAGGTTTCGTCCCCGAAACCTTATTTACGTACTTCTTTTAATTTTTGACTAAACGAACTTAGTTTCGTTTTTATGATATTCATTCATTAGGTGTCTTTTATGTGTAAGTCCTCACTGACCGAGGCTTTCACCTCTTATTCCTTATCCTTTTCACCTTTTTAATCCAGTCGTCACTCGATCACTTAGTCTCATACGTTTATTAACATGTTTATCCCGCGCTTGTCTTATATTAACAAGCGCTTTGTATTTGTCAGGACATTTTCTTAACTTTGATTAGTTTTACTGGCTAAACTAATTAGTCGCCGTCACTTCATACCCCATCATCCGGGTATACTATTTTGCCATCTCCGGACTTATGTGTGTTTAAGATTTTCTAAATCCCCTCATATTACTTATGTTTGTTAGAACGCTGCTTTTGACTAAAAACTAAATTTTTAGTTTACGTTTTCTCTGTCTTACTTCTTTTTCTCTCAAGTCTAGGAATTTCCATCTAATTTTTATTTCTGACCGTTATTATTTTACATGGAGAACTGTGACCAGTTTTCCACGCTTTACCCAAGCAACCCGTAGGTTCCTTTACTTAGCCTCGTAGGTTTTTTCTTTAGATTTTCACCTTTTTAAGGTAAAACCCCATCAGTTCATTTCTTTCTATTCGTGACCCGAGGGTCTTTTGGTCCCGTAGATTTAACATTAATTATAATCCCGTAGGTCATGATGATCCCGTAGATCATCTTTTATTCGGGTCTTTATTCAACTGTATGTATACATATAGCATCAAGGCACCTCTTTTTATGTTTGGAATTATTTACTTTTAATTTTTTTTGGATTTCATTTAACCTTGATCGTAGTCTAAGGCTACATTTGTTTTCTTTCGAATTATCTTTCCGACCTTATGACTTTTATCGTCATTTACACGTCGGTTTGTCCTACGCTTACCGTTACCCGGTTCTTACCTATACTTCTTTACGACCCGTTACCCGGTTTCTTTATCTTAGTGTTTTTAACTTTCTTGTTTCGCTAGTTTGCGTTTTTCCTATCTACATTCCTTTACAACCCGTCACATAGGTTCATTAATATTTCGCGCTTCCATTATTAGGTTTGCGCTTACTTGCACTACCAAGCTTTTACACTTTATTTATCTCGTTTGACTTATTCGTGTGAGATTTCGTTACTCATGAACGTCAAACTTCATCCTTCATTCGACCCGTTCAACTTTAAAATAGTTGAACGTAGTTATCAAAATTTCTGTTTGCAATTTCTCATCGTCTTTTAGTCATGACTCTTAATCCGAGTCCTTTGACTTTCTATTTCGTGTTCCTGTCTCTTGGTTTACGCATACTTTCAAAATCCTACCCATCTATCGGGTATCTTTACTGAAGTTATCATCAAGTAACCATTCTTATATGGTTTTAGACGTCACTTTAATTTATTTGGTCGTCTTAGCGAAATTCATCGTTTTTATTCAGTCGAGTCCTTTATTCTTTAGTCTACCCCCTTTGACTTGTCTGTGTGAATTTCATCACTTATGACAGTCAAACTTTATCCCCTATGTCTTAGCATTCACATTAGTTGGTTCGCATTTTCATTTACTTTAATCTGTGTCCCTTCTCTCGGGCTCGTTATTCTAACGTAATACGCTTCCGTCGTCCGACTTGCGTTTACGTTTACTATCAACATTTTACTTATTTGACTCATTTGGGTACCTTTTTAATTTGTTCCATTAACCCCGTCCTTACTACATCAGATGTAAATGTGTCCGCTATAAGAAGTTCATGGTATCATATGCCACTACTTACTTGGCCAGAGTAAGCGATTAACACATGACACGCATGACCTTTTTATAGTTTTCACATCACGCCCTATGTAAGTAACGCCTCTATTTAGTTTTCTTGGAAATAATATCTTGGGTAGGTATTCTATTCAGGTTTTCCAAGTTTCTAATTTACATATGCAACAATCATTCTCTACATGTTTGCTGCATATTGCTATTTGTGGGATTAAATTTAAAACATGCACCTGATAACCCTTGCCATTCACCTTGTTCGCGATCGTTACGCGATTTAGGTCCTTGGTGAGTATACTCAGCTTGTCATACCTCGGACTGTTCCACCGTCATATCCACAATTCGTTCAACTCTCGTCATCTTCAGATGCGAGCGTCCTTCAACTAAACATTTACAAAAGTTAGTAATTTCTACATTAATAAACGCCCGTATTGTAATACAAGGCTTTTTTACTCTACATGTCAATGCACGTAATATCGTTAACTGTATCAATCATTTTAATTGGGGTAGCGTGTATTACGCGATAACCCTATGTGTTGTTTACAACACTTTAACATGCTAAACCATTAATATACATGTACTTACCGGATTTGCGATCAAGCCTCGAACCGAACACACTTTATTCTTTAACTATGAGCTCTGATTACCAACTTCTAACACACTTACTATTTTAAGAGATTTCTAGTACCAATAACGACAATTAGTTGTGCATTTACATATACATATCACATATAAATATACGGGTTTATTAAAAACTTCTACAGTTTAAAAGTTTTACAACAATGTAGTTGGGTTCGTCGTTTAAAAGTTACGACATAAGGCCGTGCAAAAGCTTTAATCTCGTGTGTTCGGTTCTTCGATTAGCTTGATCATCATCCGGCATCCCGTAATATACCTATGATCAAAACCAACATGAAAGTTAGTTTTGATAGCGTAAAATGAGTTTAACCAAGTTCATAGCATCAACCAACTAAAACAAAAAAATATTTTTTTTATATTATATTTTTCTTTTCGGATTCATGCCTCTCGCGCCACGCGAGAGGCTTCTTCTCATCTTTCGCGTGCCGCGACATCCGTCGCGTGGCGCGCCGGATTTACCACACTCCCTCGCGTGGCGCGAGGGAGACCATTTTCCAGCAGGTCCATTCCTGGAACCTACATATATGCCAGCTATGGTTATTAATCGAAAATCAAACTTTAAAGTGACATAACTTTCGTTCTAATTATCCATTTTACACGATTCTTTTTCCTACGCGTCCGTAATTAAATTACGGACCCGTTTATCACCTTGGTTTGCATAAAAATCTGATTTATCCAATATTGGCTCATAAATCCTTTAGGTGATTATTCGACCCATTTGACATTATTATTTCACTACATGCTCTAAAAAGAAAATAGTTAATTCCTATCATTTTACCCATCCCGGGCGTGTCAAACCTTAACGTTTTCGCTCCCATCCTAGAGTTTATGTAGGCGTTTACATTCACCGATTCATTTGTATCTATCTATGCATTTAACCACAATTTACTTCTTAGTCTATTTTGACCCGCAAATGTTTTTGCCTATACTTTTTATATGTATCTAAGGGTTTCAAAATCAATAAACAAGTTTCTAAACAAACTCTAATGGTCGTTTACCCGTTTCGCCCGTTAAGGGCTTTTTGGTCAATTCTAGTATCTTATTTTACGACGAAAGACTCTCACCAATTATTGACCAAATTAGCACTTTTAACTACAACATAATTATACGTACCTGGCTCGGATCAATACATTGACCCATTTTAATACCTTGTCTCGAAAATTTGCTAATTCATAGCAACGCTAATTCATAAGCCGCTTTATCCTGTAAGCATAAAACTCGACAAGTGCTTATTAGTCGATATTTGTCAAATGGTATCCACATTACCATTTGACCCGTTTTACGCTTTTTATTCATTAGACTTACTTATAGTAACCGTTCGAAAACCCATTTTTATAATTAGCTTTTCATGGCTAATTTACCGTTCTATCTCTTTTACCGTTAAACATGGTTTTTATCATTTATATTAGTTTCGACCCGTATTATTTCGCGTCGGGAACCATATCTTGAATATTATCCTTATTGTATTTGAAACTTATAGGATGAACATTTATTTTACTAAAAGGTGTAAGTTTCACTTACATTGCATCCGGTTATGTCCTTTTTCCGCGTACTCGATCCGTTTGACCCGCTTCTTTCCCAAGTCTTCATCTAGCTTGTCTAGAGTCAAACTAATATCATCACAATTCGTAAGACGGTTAGATTAGTCATAATCGTTTATGACTATTCCATCCTACGGGTTTTATGTCGAATTTATCATTCGACTATATCAAAATTATCATTCGATCTAATCATTGGTCGGTTTGACTTTTTAAAAGTCAATTGACTTATCAACATATTCAAATGCACATTTGGTTCATTGAACTCACTTAGGCATATTTCATCCGAACTCTTAATGAAATCAAATTTTACACACAACCAAGTAGACCGCGATTTCATTCATGCATTTCATATCACTGAAAAATAGGCTGTTTTTGGTGACTTGTTTAACCTGTTTACAAGTCTTCAAAAATTATGATTTTTTATGTGGCGTACCACTCAGAGGGTTAGCCCTTGTGTTAAAATTTCAAGATCTAACTCTTTATAAAAAAATTCGTAAAAATTCATTTACTAAGCTGCAATCAGATTCGTCACTTCTGACTGCAGTTTACGGAAAAATTCATTAAAAATTCCTCGTTTATCCGATTGACGAAATTCCAATTGGCGATTCTTTTAATCGCTTAAATCTATCTACAGTAAAAATTTGAGATCATAACTAAATCCCTAAATTGAGTTATGACATTCGTAATGGGCTGCAAATTCTGCCAGAAAACGCAGCTTGAACCTTTGATACGGAAAAACTCATAAAACGCTCAATTTTCGTCGAAAAAATGCGATTCCAGTGGGGTTTTAAAGATATTTCCTGGAATTACATTTTAGACTCTAGAAACACATGTTTTTGTCAGGTTTTGTTTAGGTTACAGCCAATACAAATCGGATGTAAATTCTGATCAGGAGCTGTTTGAATTCAGCTTTCAATTTAAGCATGTTCTTGACATCATAACACTAATTTTTAGCAATCAAAACCCTAAAAACATCTCATACATGAATTTAGCATCAACAAAATCTGAATTTACTTGAGCTAGACATGATTTCAATATATTCTTGTCTAGGGTTTACTCCTAAACACTATTTCACTTCAATATCATCCATACCACAATCATGCAACATCAATTTCGAATTTCTTATGTACATCAAGAATTCTGAACTTCATAAATATCAAAAATTCAACATACCTTACGATCCTCACGACTAGGTGATCGTTTCTATGTATTCATGCATCGATTTGGGGCTTGAATCAAGCTTCAATTTGTTGATTTTGCTGAAGTTAGGGTTTTTAACCCTTTCTTCTTCTCCTGGGCGATTTCACGCATGCACACACATATCCAGTGTGTGTTGTGTTGTGTTTTATTTTTTTTTTATTTTTAATCAATATAAGTTCCCCACTTGACAACATTAGTCCCTCATGTTTTTATCTTGATAAATTGAAGCTACTACTCACCATTTATCATTTAACCACATATTACTAACTAGGTTAATTATTCCTAGTTAACTTAATAGGTTCGGGAAGTTATAACTCGTTATATTTTAAGTCTCGTTAACTCGGGCCTTTTATATACTTTGTTTTCTCAAAGTATCTATCCTCTTTTTAATTAATATTAGATTTGTTTACTTAAATCCTAATATTTACCGGGTAAATTTTCACCACTAACGGTATTTTACCCATCATTAACATTAACGTGGTTTGGTTACCAAACCCGTTTTTGGGGTGTTACAGTAGGTGAAGAGTGATGTCACACCCCCAAACTCCACATGCGGAGTACCACCGCTTGGAGGCGTCACTGACCAGGATCTTAGCCATCAATCGTATTGAACTCATAGTTATGTGTAAATAAAACTTTCATTGATTATCAGTAAGGGTTACAACGTTACATTTATTTCATAGTTTACAGCGGAAGCATAAATCATTCATTAAGTGTTTATAAACCACATATAAAGAGCCATTAGTCTTGCATCGAATTTCCTTGTATCCCGACCCATGACCACTCCAGCTTCCCAGACAGCAAGTTCCAATGATAAGCACCTAAGGGCCTGCAAGGCATGTAACAACAAGTCAACAACAAAGTTGAGTGAATTCACAGTTGGGCGTTCGTTTTAAGTTGTTCCTGAAAACATAGTTTGTCATTAGCTGCCTTACTTGCCGTGGGGGTTACCCCATAATTGAAAATACGATTAACCAGTATCCTTGTTTCCCAAACCTTCTCAATAATTAGTGGGGGCTTCCCATGTGAATTACCAGTTTACCCTGTTTCCCAAACCTTTACGATATTTAGTGGGGGCTTCCCATGTTGTATGGTACTAGACTAGTTATATCTATAACTGTCCTTCCCAAACCGAGGACAGTGATAAGTATGAGTTTACGTAGGTTTTACGTAAGTGCCCTTCCCTATCTGAGGATAGTGGTACGTAACGAGTACGTAGGTTTAGCGCTGGTGTCCTTCCCAAACCGAGGACAGTAGTATGTAGGTTTTACGTAGGTTCTAACACTGGTATCCTTCCCAAACCAAGGACAGTAGTACGTAGGTTCTAGCACTGCCGTTCTTCCCAATCCGAGGACGGTAGTAAGTAGTCTAGTAGTAATGAAAGTACGGGTAGTCATACAAATCCCATTCCCAACCCACCGGGAATCCCATGCCTTGGTAAGAGTGTGAACTCACCTCGGTTTGCTCGGTTTGTCACTTTTCACTATTCGTTCCAAATGGATCAACCAAACCCTAGTGTGATTATCAATATCAATCAGTTTCATATGCACACAGATAACATATTCTTTACACATACTACACTTGCAGTGTACACATATTTCATGTATTGTATGCATGTCACTTCAGTAATTCATGCAACCCAACACCTTGACATACATCATAGAATCATAAAATAGGTGTTTGATTCACATCCTGTTCGTTTACACGACCTATCCAAATACAGGTTAACAATCCTTTATCATGCAAACATGTTTTCACAATAATTCTTAGCCTAGTTCGAGTGTACAGCAAGTTGTGAATGAGGCCCAACAGTACCAGCCCAACTAGAGATACTATGTGGGTGCAGTCCAAGTGAGGTCCATTCGGACTCGTGCAATTAAGGTGGGCTTGTGCGACTGGCTCCACGACCACTCCCTGAATTCTTGCCGTTCACATAAGCAGAGAAGAGGTGCGGCCCAACTACCATTCGGGTATGTTTATGTGTGTGTGTGGCCCATAAATATACATGAGTTCCAATCAACAATTAAGGCCCATATAACATCCTCATTATTAACCGATTAACATGTACCTAGCATCATGCATCAACAGTTCGAATCAAGTTAATAAAACATCCTCTCGTTATCCAACGTAGATTAACTAACTCATCAAACTCATCCCTATATCATATAACAGTTTCAATAACTTTCACGATTTATTATCATAAAAAAAAACAATCACATCCTATTACTTCTAGTCCCTAGATCATAACTTGTTATCATAAAACTCCTTCTAACAGTTAATCACCATGAACTTGTGCACTAATATGTATCATGTATCAAACAGTTTATCCACATACAAATCTTATACACTAGATAATTAACCGCCATATAATTATCATCGGCGTTCAACTAGTTCATGGTTTACATATAATGGCTTGTCAGTTCCAATGATACTTGGTTTCAATTGGACCGAATCATTGTGTTTAATACTATGAATCAAACAAGAACCTTAATCGATATTCAAACAGTTGACATCATCATCATTTATTTCACATAGTATTAATCATATCAATCATGTGCACCTAATATTAATAACCTAGACTATACTGACAACACTATTGGGATAGGCACATGGCTTGATTTGATCAAAACTTCAACACACACATGGCCGCCATTTTCTTTACTCAAAGTTATCAAACTTTAACAACCATTTAACTTCAATCCTATTGGACATAATTCTACTGTTACATCAAGATCATATATTTGTTACATGCACATGTCAATATCAAGCACACATAATTATTCACATAGCATGATTATCATCAACATAGAACATACGTGTATACTTTGGTTAATCGAAATCATACAAAGACACAATCAATATAGCATAGCATTTACTAACCCACAATTGGCTCGAACCAGAAAATGTCTTCGATGATAGAAGGGGTCGTCTGCCGTCGTGAATCAAAGAAGGGATAGGGTTTTGTTTTTTTTTTAAATTTATTTGTTAAGCCAAGAAATAATATACATACATAAACGATAAGGGTTGGGGCGGCTAATCCTTTTGGCCGAAATGGGCTCAAGCCCATTCTCAATTGGGTTGTCGCCATAAGGGAAACTGTCTACACAATGGGCCGATTTCAATTTGGCTGGTTTCTATTGGGCTACAAAGGTTTGGGTTACGACCCACTCGAACAAGTTACGCTAAGACGTGGCCCAATACAATTACTAATGTACATGTCTAACGAAGTTATCAAACACGGTTAATAGAATCATACGAGCACAGAACGTGTAACACATCAAAGAGGAATAACGAGGAGTTAAAATTACGTTACTAACCTTGAAAGTTCGGGTTGTCACATTATCCCCAACTTGAAAGAAATTTCGTCCTGAAATTTAGCACGCGGTTACTGAGGAAGCTAGTTAAGTTGCGTGGTTTACTGTTTTTTCCTGGGGTGTCACATCATTCCCCCGTTGGTTTGGAATTTCGTCCTGAAATTCCGCAGTAGCTTCAACCTCAGTAGTGGTTTCATTGTTCTCGAACAATGAGGATATGTGAATTTCATTTGGTTTCTCGTTCCCAGGTAAACTCTAGGCCACGACGGGAGTTCCAACGAACTCGAACAAGAGGTATTCTGGTGTGCTTGAGATCCTTAACGCCTCGGTCTGTAATCTCTACAGGTTCTTCGACGAATCGCAACTGATCATCGATAGTGAGCTCCTTCAAAGGAACTATGAGGGTCTCATCTGACAAACACTTCTTCAGATTTGACACGTGGAATACGCTGTGAACTCCACTGAGTTCTGCGGGTAGGTTTAGTTTGTAGGCGACTTTGCCTATTTTCTCAATGATTTGAAAGGTTCCACATATCGTGGTTTGAGTTTCGTCTCGTATATCAAAACGGAGTACACCTTCCCAAGGTGAGACTTTAGATGGTACTCGATCCCCAACTTGGAATTCGAGTGGTTTCTTTGAGCCTAACAGCGTAGCTTTTCTGGCGGTCACGAACTGCCGTCATTCGTTTTCGTATCTAAGCAATCTCCTCTACTGTGTGTATGGTGCGTTTAGTTTGTCCATCAGTCTGTGGATGATATATTGTGCTCATGCCTAAACGCGAGCCGAAGGATTTGTGCACCTCTTGCCACAAATCAGATGCCAATCGTGGGTTGCGATTAGAGGTAGTGAAGGTTGGCACCCCGTGCCTAGCAACCGCTTCCTTTAGATAGGAGACTGCAAGTGTAAAAACTTATCCGTTTCTTTGATGGTTAGAAAGTGTACTGGTTGCGCAAGACAATCAACGAATATCCAGGTAATATTGTTTTCGTCTCGAGTTGTAAGTAGTCTATCGACCAAATCCATGGCAGTCCGTTTTTATTTCCATGGGGGTATTGCTGGTTGCTGATACTACACCTTGACTTTCCACAAGTCGATCCATCATTCACATACTTAACTAGATTAGCCTTCATGTCCGATTACCAGTACCAGGTTTGTAAATCCTAATGCCTCTCATCAAACCTAGGCGGCTAGAATGCCGAAGCTGGGGTGCTTACTCAACGCGAGTTCCCTACAGTTGCCGTGTAATGAGGCCCACATTCGTTTCATGAAGTAGTGAGTATCGTCCTACTGGTCAAAGGTTGCTTCTCCACGCCCCGTATGGGTTCAACTTGAAGATTCCTCTTCCTTCAGTTCCCTAGTTTGAACAGAGCGAGTCTGATACTGGTAAGTTAGAGTCGATAGCGAGCTGCAGGGCTCGTGTACGTTCAGGTTTCACAGTCGTATTCATCCAGAAGTTCCATCCAGTGGTGTCATTGAATGTTTTAGTTCTTGTGAACATCGGTACCTGGGAGGCCCTTGTGATCGGTCTAAATAACGCATCTGGTACCGTCCAAGTGACGCCTCCATCCAAAATCCCAAGGCCATGGTTTTTTTTTCACCGTCAGTCGAGTGTGTCGCACAGTTCCTCTTTGTGACTCTTTCACGTATGTCATCACTCTCCAGTGTTGCGTCGTTGTACAGCTGGGACGCTGATTCGGACCATAAGGGTATACCACTGAATCACCCGCATCCTCAGGTAAAAAGATGCTCAGAGCATTGCAGAGTCGGGATTCGAAAGCTGAAAGGACGGCCTCCTATACTGTCTTTCACGAACACAGCACCCTGCTGTGTTAGAGTGATTTAAGCTGCGCGACCTTCGCAAATCCTGTGATTTATCCGTGATAGCATCAAATGAGACCAAGAAATTGTTGTGTCCACGATGGACTCTTTGGTGTCGATCAGTTTCTAACAAAAGTATCTCAGCGAGATCCACGTGCATTCCCACTTCGTTAGTTACATGATCAAAATGCTTTTCCCGAATCTAAGTGTTACATTTAACAAGACTTCTCACATAATGACTCCTCCCCCAGGATTTCTAAGATACGATATAGGCGTCGTCCATGTTACCCCTTCCTCCAAGAAATGACCCCAAAATGTCACCAATAAATACGATCGCTTCACGTGATCCCTGAAGCTGCTAGTGTGTTGCGCCACTCAATGGTCATGATGTACAAAGTTGAAATGTCTGCATTGCGTTTAACGTGCTGTTCTAAGAGCATTCTTCTCTTGGACTTCCTCCTGGCAATAATTCGTTTGCTAGCGAACCTTCGAATGGAAGTTTGTTCCTCGCAATAGGTCGCTGGGTCGTCAGTACGCGGTCGAGGCAAACGGTTCTCGACTGTCACCTTGTTGAGTTCTCGATAATTAGTGCGTATACGAAAAGGCTTATCTTTTCTGGTATAACTTTGTTTCCCCAAAGCGAAAACTAGATCCGATGAAACTCAAGTCCAATAATTCCTGAAGTTGATTAGGCAGTTCCTGCAACCTTCCTGGTGTAAGATAATAAGATATACTAGTAACAAGGGCTACTTCTGGCATGACACGGATCTGATATTTCACCTGACGATGTGAAGGTAGACCTGACAGTTCTTCTGGTAACACTTAGAGAGAAATCACAAATAATTGGTGGATCCTCGATCCTCCTTTCCTTAGCCTTGACATCAGTATCGAGTGTTAACATTGTGGGGTAATCCTTCCGTAGACACTCCTAGCTTTTCTTGCTGACGTTGCCCGCACCAACTCTAAATGCCTTTCCAAGAGCATTATTCCTGATGTTGTTGTTTTCATTACAGGAATTCCAAGTACTGTCGTTGTTCCCTTGATCGTTGACCTCTTAACTAAACTACGGCCAATCCATGATGTAGTCACCTTTATTTCCTTACTGTACGCTAGGGTTACGAGCACCTTGTTGTCGTTGCGACTGCTGACCCCAATGTCGTTGCTCGAAATGAAGCCTTACGATTCTTCACCATCATAGTTCATCTTTCCACATCCTGAGCCACGTCCTAAAGCGCTACTCACTGGGCTGGCAGTTACGCATACCGCACTAAGGTCAAATATCACCAATTATGCCTCGATCGATTCATGGGAGTTGACTCTAACGGGTTGCAGAAAAGGGTTAAGGATTCGATTGAAGTCAATTCGCTGGTGTTCGTTGCTGGTAACCAGGGCCGTTCTAATACTGAGGTCAGTGAGGTACTACACTTATCCTCTTGTCCATTGTTCTTGCAAGTCGAATGGGGTATTACACAGTATGTTGCTAGAGTGTTACGGAAGTGATCGCACTTCTGAGTCTAAGACGTTGTCGCGCTCAGTTCTAACAAACAAAGATGGGTGAGGGAGGTATAGACCAATCATTTGTCGTGGAGATATCCATCTCAGGGATGCTCATGCAAGCACCTAGCATTCTATACAGTTCGCTAGGCGTTCAGATGGGTGTTCAGGTGATACTCGATTAACATCGAGGTTCGTGAGGATTCAGAGATAAATGAAAAGTTCACGTTTGAGTTTGTGTAGGGGACAATTACTGCTATGACACCTATAGGTTTGTTATGTTTCACGTTGTTCAATTAACGGGATGAAACCCCTTTTCCACTTGTTAAGTCTCACTGGGATTCACATGCACCCCACCGTATTATTATGTGTGCACCCACAATAATATTGTGATTTGCATGCCCATCTCAGCTCCCCTTAACTCATGTCAAATGGTTCCTCCAACTCGAGTAGCAAACGAAGAGTATCACGAAGCGTAAGTCATGAAGGTTTAGGGAATTACCACCCTATCAGTCATATCACACGTGCAAGTGTACATGAATTCATACTGTTGTGCTAAACGTGCAATCACATGCAATATCATATATAGGTGTTCACTAGTTATGTAGTACAAGAAGTATATAAGAGACGAACCTTGCAATCTGGAGCTGAGTGTCATGGTCGTATTCACGTCTTTAGAACTGTTCGGTTATAGTCTGGTTTTACAAAAAAAACATTTTCCCCTTTTTAAAACCAAGTTCACTATAACCAATGGCTCTGATACCAATCTGTCACACCCCCAAACTCCACATGCGGAGTACCACCGCTTGGAGACGTATTTTTTGTTTGTTTATTTTTTTGCTGGGCGTATTTTTTTGTGTAAGCCGGGACTCCGGTTGTTGATGAGACTCCTTCGTGTTTGGTTCCTCCGCCTAAAGGGTATCATGTTCCTATTCAGTGATGGTTGTTTGATCTTGATTCTGTTTAGTTGTTTTTTTGCATAAAGTGAGTTGCTTTATTTGAATCTTAGATTGATGGTTGTTTTGATCTTGATAGTTGATAGTGTTTAGTTGTTTGTTTATTGTAGTGTTCTAGATTTGAACCTTAGAGTGGGTTGAGTTGGTAGTGATAGTTCAAAACATTTTTTCCACAATTGATGACGATGGCGTGACAATGATGGTTGAGGGTAGATTTTTGACACGCAACCCCACCTAGCAGCCATGATTCCTGGAAACTTTGAGCCAAACTCTGTTTTTTCAAGATCCACAAATGGTTTTGACTTTTGTTGTTGGTTTTTATATTTCTCAGTCGATGATGATAAGTATCAACTTATCTGAGACATCTATGAGTCATGATTTTGGGTGAGTTCGTTTGTTAAGATTCTCAGATTTCGTAAACCCGAAATTGGGGGCGTAAAAAGATGTTTGGCGTAAAAATGTTTTGCCGTAAAAAATGTTTGCCGTAAAAAAAAATTAAACTCATAAAAAAATTTGGCGTAAAAAAATGTTTGGTGTAAAAAAATGTTTGGAGTAAAAAAGTGTTTGGCGTAAAATTTGTTTTTGCCGCAAAAATGTTTGGCGTAAAAAAATTTAAACCCGTATAAAATGTTTAGCATAAAACAAAATTTAAACCGGTAAAAAAATTGGCTAAAAAAATTTTAAACCCGTAAAAAAAATATCTGGCGTAAAAAAATGTTTGGTGTAAAAAAAATTTAAATCCGTAAAAAAAAATTGGCGTAAAAAATTTAAACCCGTAAAAAATTGTTTTGCGTAAAAAAATGTTTGGCGTTAAAAAATGTTTGGCGTAAAAAAGTTTAAAAAAACTATAAAAAATATGCTTTGTAAAAATCTATAAAAAAGTTAAAAAAAACTATAAAAAATCTGATTTGTATGAAAGAAGAGAGAGACGAAGACTTTGTGATATGACTTTTGACAATAGACAAATAACCATAATACTATTATCACAATAAATATTAAAAACATAATAAGACAAAATAATTTAAAATGTGTTTTATTTTCTTTTAATCTTAACCATTTATCACAAAAGATTAATGGTGGATAAGTGGTTCGCACGGTTCTTGCAACTAGAGTTGTTTTTCATTTTAACCCATCCCTATATTATTCTGTTTATTTTTTTACTTTGGTTTTGTTATCATTTC
This sequence comes from Helianthus tuberosus, assembly GCA_030545235.1. NCBI lineage: Eukaryota > Viridiplantae > Streptophyta > Magnoliopsida > Asterales > Asteraceae > Helianthus > Helianthus tuberosus. The sequence goes on from CM060394.1 coordinate 138,790,211, forward strand.
AACTTAGTTATTCTTTTTCACAATAATATTTTATGTTTTGGTCTAAACTTGACGAGTTAACAGTTTGTAATGTGCGTGTGTGATTTGACGTTTCACGTCTAATTTTTATTTGCTTTGATGGTCTCACCGTAACACACGCATCCTATAAACTAGGGATGAGATTTTTTACCGAAATACCAGTACCGTACCGGTACCATACTAGTACCTTACCGATGCCATACCGTATCGATCATAAACGGTACCGGTATCGGTAATAGATTTTTCAAAATTCGGTATCGATAAAAAACGGTACCGGTACCAGTATTTTTCGGTAAATACCGGTATTAAATACCAAATTTAATAATGACTTTATGTATTTTGCTATTATCTTAGATCCCACTATGAAGTTATATTTTCTTGAACATTGTTTTTGTTGCAACCCCTGACCCCTGCCTCGGGAGGCGGGCGGCCGCGACCTACTTAGAGAATGGTGGTATCGGTGTTTATCATTATTTGGCAGCGGAATTTACATCAGAACCGTAGTTAGGAAATATTTTATCAGAGTAAAATACCACATTTTTATAATAGTAAACACATGGGAAATTCCCAAGTTTCTTTTACAAACATGTTTATAGGGACAAACCCTAATTTATTGAATATAACATCTTTCTTTATTTAGGTAACTTTTATAGCCACATTTCCAAGCCTTCAGTGCTCTCCAGCTGTCTTCTATTTTGGCTTTCACATTTTGTTACCTGAAACACGTTTTAAAAACATTTGTCAGTGGGAAATACTGGTGAGTGAATCCCAATTTAATCAAAACAGATTTTATCCTTGTACAGTATTGAGGGCAATCAACAATTACATTTGTTTATTATTCTACCTTAATTAGCACCCACGGTACTGTCAACCCGACTTGTGGTCATGTTACTACTCACAATGTAGTAACAAATTTTGTATACAAAACCCCAACATACCGACGATAATTGTAGAATTACAAATACTCAATCATTGTTAATTATAATGTAGAAACAATTGAGGTTTTGTAAAAACAGTTTGCAAAAAGGTTTACAAAAAGGAGATTACTCACATTGCTAATTTAGACTTTTTCCTGTGGTTTCCTGGTTATAATCTAATAAATTAAACAATGCACACACGTTAGTATAATAACCAAATATTTACATTAGTTATACCCTCCCCGAGAAAGAACTCCAACGATTACGTCGGGCAGAACCTCGACAGCCGTTACAGAGCACTAGATCAATCAGGTAGCGTATCTAATATGTAACCGGGGGTTAAAATACTTACAACGAGGTAGAGCTTCGCTATTTTAGTGGGTATTATGCCAGGTATAATTTATACACTTTAGAATTTGAGAGAGATCGAGAGAATTTGAACGATTTAGACTGAAGGCCGATGGCCTCCTTTTATAGGGTTGCTTCGGCAGTCCCTCACGCCCCGCGTAAGAAGCACAACGGGCTTACGCGCCCCACGAGATAGGGGGTGTAGGCCCTAGCTTGGTCCGGTCTTCAATGTAGCTTCGACACGTGGCGGCTTCGGGGCTTGCCTCTTGTCCTCTCGCTCACGGCCCGCGTAAGATGAAGACTAGGTCTTCGCGGCCCGCGAGAGACCATAAAAATTGAATTTTATTTAATTTTTCTAAAAATAAAGGTATTTAGGGCCATTTTACGTATACGGGGTGTATTTTAGGATGTATAGGGATGTTCTAAATATTTTAGGAGTGTCGGCATTATTTTAGGAGGGTTGTGATATCCTCCCCACCTTGTTTTAGAACTCGTCCTCGAGGTCTACTGGAATAGGTGTGGATATTTTCTTTGCATTTTTGATTCAAGCTCCCAAGTGTACTCTGGTCCTCTCTTGGAATCCCATTTTACTTTGACTAGAACTAACCTCTTGTGTTTAAGATTCTTGACTTTCTTGTCTTCAATTTGTAGAGGCTTCTCTACGAACTTAAGCTTTTCATTTACCTCTATATCTTTAAGAGGTACTACTAATGATTCATCGGCTAAACACTTTTTGAGATTACATACACGAAATACATCATGTATTCCTGCCATTTCCTCTGGCAGTTGTAGCTGATAAGCTACTGGTCCTATTCTTTTAATAATCTTAAAAGGTCCAACATACCCGGGGCTGAGCTTTCCTCTTTTGACGAATCTCACCACTCCTTTCCAAGGAGAAACCTTTAATGATACCTTGTCTCCCACTTGAAATTCCAATGGTTTTCGCCTGTTATCAGCATAACTCTTTTGCCGATCGCGTGCTACTTTTAGTCATTCTTGGACTTGAATAATCTTGTCTGTTGTCTCTTGTACTATCTCTGATCCAGATAATTGCTTTTCTCCAATTTCTGCCCAACAGACTGGGGTTCGGCACTTTCGTCTATAAAGTGCTTCGAATGGTGCAGCATTGATACTGGTATGATAGCTGTTATTATAATAAAACTCTATTAATGGTAAGTGATCATCCCAATTTCCTCCGAAATCAATTACACTGTCACACCCCTTTCTAAGGCGGAAGCACGAGGTGTGATCCTGAAAGGTTCTCATTGCATACGACTGGTAAACATACTACATGCTCGTAAAATAACTCCAATTGCCAATAACATTACATAATTAAAAACATAACATAAGTTAAGTGTTTACATCACAAGATAACATATTGTCTGAAAAGTTCACAACTTTATTTAAAGACGCACGACAAGGTTTTGATTCTTATATCCCACAAAGGATGGAATATAATAACCAATTCCCACAAAAACAGGCATCAGAGTCTTGACATAACATAGCTAAGAACATAAACGACATCCCGGAGCAAGAGTAAGACTTCACGTACATCCACTTTAGTTACCTGAAATACATGTGAGTTTTGGAAAATCGTCAACATAATGTTGGTGTGAATTCATGCAGATTTGTGAAAACATTTAAGCATTCGTTATGGAAAACATGGTATGTAGTTGTATGAAATAAGTATAAATGTAAGTATAAGGAATACGAGATCGCTAATGGTTCGTGAGGCCACTAACATATGTAACGACACAGGAAGCATCCAAACCATAGGCATTTTTAGTTGTCGATTCACGACTGTCGATTCACGACTAGAGACACAAAAGCACTGCTTGGTAAAAGAGTGGCCAAGAGTGTGGTTGCCTGAAACCCATTAGATCTAACCTTTTGCTCTGCGGTCTTGGTATGTAACTGATTAATGATGCTTATGGCACCCAATTCGTGACATGATCTATAGTATCATTCCTTAGTTTTTGTATTCAACATACCATAGCACATCTATTTTCCCCAAGTTTAGAAAACAAGTAAAAGTTTAAAAGTGGGGATATGAACTTAAAACTTTGCGTTTCCTGCGTCGTAAACTTCACCGGTAGCGTCGTGACCTATACATGTTCTATTAATGTTAGTCACTGGACTTGTATTACACAAGCACAAGTCACCATCATTTGTTTATGTATTCTTTTCTAGGTAATAGGTCGTTAAAAAAATAATTTATATTTTTAACTCTTCATGTATGTTACTTATATTATTTTCCCAAAAATAAGTATAAGTATTTTGTGAAATAATATTTTCAATATTTTTTTTGTACAAGTATTCTTAGGAAAGTATACTTGTATTTTATGTGAATACTTGTGTATTTTGTATTTTTTTTCACCAAAAATCAATACTTTGATTTTTATTACTTTCCGAAATTATATTTCTTAAAAATAATATTTTTTAAGACTTGTATGTGTTAGTTCATACGTCTGTAGCTTCCGTCAGCATTTAGTCATATTTTGTATATTTGTGTCCTTTGTGAACAATTATGTAATGTATGTATGTTAGATAGAATGACAACTCAGCATACGGGACTGGATTGTAAAGTGTTGACTTTGTTGACCAGTGTCACCCGATCGGATAGGCCATCCGATCGGACATCACTCTTCCATTCGGACAACACTCATCCGTTCGGACAACATGTCGTCCGTACGGTCAGTACTAACCATGTTCCTGAGTTGCCTATAAATACCCTGTCCGGGTATGTCATTTATTACTTTTGACACTAGAGAGAACTTTATCAAGTCTGACTTCTACAGGCGCTTTTGTACTTTCATAACAGTTGAATAGAAAGATCAGACTGTGTTTAAGCGTTGAATACTTTGTCGTACATCTGTGATTTGATTAAATGGATTCTGCACATTAGTCAAAGTCGATTCATCTAAGTTCCTGACGAATAGATCCTATACGAGGGACCAACAAGTGGTATCAGAGCATCCAGGGAGCTGAATCGAGATCTACGACAATGAATTCACCGGAATTCGAGCTTTTTCTTGCCGATTAGAGTCAAATTTCACCGGAAATTTGACATATTCTCTTACTTTCTACTCTATTCTTACTGAACTTTTCTTCTTTATACACAAAAGTCAGAAAAACATAAAATTGGACGTAAATTTACGGTTAAAATTTGATAAAACTGATATAAATCGATTCGCAATCATTCAAAGCATAATCCTTTAAGTTTTCACAACAAAATTCCTACAAAAACCAGATCAAAATCATCAAAAACTATGAAGAACTGTTCTTGCATGGTGATGTCATCTATCCGTTCGAACGGCTGTACGTACGACTTAGCTTAGCTGTTCTTAGATTTGCTGACATCATCAATTTGTTCGGACAACTGTACGAACGACTTGGATTAGATTGTTCTGTGAAACCGTGTTGCTGACATCATCAGTGCTACCCGATCAAACAGCAGGTCGATCGGACGGCATTGTTGCTATTATCTTTGTTGCTTACATCATTCTACCACTCGATCGGACAGTCATCCGATCGGTGAAGGGTTAAAGATTTTTCTGCCACCCGTTCGGACAAGCACTCATTCGGACAAGCACTCGTTCGGACAAGCACTCGTTCGGACAACCATTCGTTCGATTTGCATACACCACTTGATACCTGACTGTGTCACTCGTTCGGAAAACCATCCGATTCAAGTGCACATGTGTAAAAGTTTTAAAAAAAACCACAAAAATTTTTCTAAGTGTTTGTAAACTGTTTCAGGTACTCTAAAATGGGGGATGATTTTCTCAATCCTTTACGTGACATCTTTGCTTACACCAGCAACACAGGAGTCGCTACGTCAAGCAGCACAAACACCACTGCTCCAAACCAGAACCCAAAGAAAGCCATTGCCGACTCATTGAGCGTGGATAACGCGTATGGCACATACAACAAACCGCCCAAGCTAATGGCTATAGAGGAATACAGTAGATGGGCAACTAGGTTTGAGGACTGGCTAAAGGCATTTGCCTACCAGAGTTGGAAATGCTTGAAGAACGGGGTTGACATTGGAAGAAGTGACTATGAGAACTTAATTGATAATGAACAAGAAAGTTTCATCGCCGAGCAAAAATGTATCGCATTGCTACATCAATCAGTGAGGGATGATATCATATCTCTAATCGATTACAAAAATTCCAAAGATTTATGGACAAAATTAGAGAAAAAGTGTGTGGGTGGAGAAGAAATTGTTAGAAACAAGAAAAAATTGTTGAAAAAGGAATTTGATTTATTTGGATGTATGAAAAATGAATCGGTTTCAAAGATGATAGAACGGTTTTGTCATTTGAAGATCGAGCTGACTAGACACGGGTTTATGTTTACAGAGGAAGAATTGGTTGATAAGCTGATGGATTCACCGCTGGATGAAAAGGATTGGATGTACTTTGCTCTGTTGTTGAAAAACACTGTGGAGAAGAAGAGTCTGACAATTGATTTTCTGATAGAGAGGCTTGAAAGTCACGAGTTGGAAATCAGGAAAATGAATAAAGTCAACAGTACTCAGGATCAGCAGAACGTTGATTTGTATTATCGAGGAAGTATGATTCCAAAAACGGTATAACCAAAGACTGCGTTCTCAGTAGAAAACTCAAGTGTGCCAAATCAAGAGAATCAAAACAGCAGTCCTGCTCCAAGTAGCGGATATCATGGAGGATCGTCTTCATCGACTCCAAGTCAACAACAACAACAATCTATTCCAAAAACATTTTCCAGTGCAACATTGCTGTAAATCTCAACAACGCACAAAATTTCAGCGAAGAAGCAGCCAAACAGCAGATGGTATTTCTAGCACCCATCTTGGAGTCTTACGAAAGTCTCGTAGCAGGAAAAATCGGAAACACAAACCTCACCAAGGAGGACTATGATCAAATTGACCCAGAGGAAATGGAGTTGATTGACATTAGATGGTGCATGGCGAGTGCGGTTAGAAGGGATCAGAGGTTCATGGAGATAATAGGCAGACACTCCATTGGTGGACCTTCAACTAAATTAGGGTTTGACAAATCAAAGGTTACATGTTTTAAGTACAAGCAAAATGGGCACTTTAAACGAGAATGTCGAAATGCAGCTGCTGATGAAACGGCCAATCTATTCCGTGAGGACTATTACAAAAAGGCCATCTATCATCAAAACAAAGCAGAATCTCCCAGAATGAAGCAGTTAGAAGATGCTCCTAAAGAAAAGTCGAGAGCATTAGCCGTTATGCATGATGATGAGGGCTATGACTGGAGTGATGTGCTACCAGAAGAAGATGCTGTGGGTTTTGCATTCATGGCAAAGATTGTGCCATTCAAAGACACCCGTACTGAAGAAGAGAAATATCATTCTAGGAAGATGTTAGCCTAAAACATGAAAGCTAAAATTTATCGAATATGGAAAGAGGCAAAGAGTGAAAAAAGATGGGATGCTACTCGGGAATGCTATTTGGATCCTAAAGGGAACATAGTTGTTGAACCATCATCAATCAATGTTGAAACCCTCATAGAATAAATAGAAGAAGAAGAAGAGGAAAGGCAGAGAATGTGGGCAAGAGAAGCTGAGGAAAAGGAGAAAGAAAAAGAGCTACAGTTGAAAAAGGTCGATGATGGGATTATCGACACGACGAAAGAGATGAATGCAGAGAATCTAAAGAAAATGGCAGATAAAGTGCTCGCAGCGAAGGAATTAGAGGTAGATTCTAAGTCCGGAACTGAGTCAAAGAGCAAGGTCAGTTCTAATGATTCAACAATGGGTCAGGTAAGACTGATAAAGCCAATATTGACAGTGACTGCAAAAATTGCATGAAAGACTGCAAGATTTGTAGTACACATGCATATCTCAGTGCTAAAAAGACTGAAGAACTGACTGAAAGAGTCAGAGAAGTTGAAAATCAAATCTTAAGTCGTGACAAATTGGTGAAAGCTTCAAATGATCGAATTAAGGAATTAACTGAAAAACTTGAAAAAGATAAAATTGAAGTAGACCGAGTAAGAAAAGAAAATGAAAAGTTAATTCATGAAAATCGGCAACTTTCTGAAAATCATGAGAAGCAAAAAAGAACGATAAAAGATTCTGATGAAAGAAACAGTAAAACAAGCAAAGAAAATTTTCAATTGTCAGGAGTCCTTCAGTCGAAAGAAAAGCAAATCAACCAACAGTTGGATGAGATTGCTAATCTGAAGCTTAAGTTTGAGGAAGCTAAGATTGAAAAAAAAACGTATCAATCTGAAACTCAATAGTTACAACTCCGCGAGCTTTGTTCTTCAACACATTGTTCCCAAACCCATTAGGAAGAACAAAGCTGGCGAAGATGTATATGCTGATGGAACAAGGGTTGGGTATCATCAAGTTCCACCGCCAGTGTTGAATAATTTTTCAAAGAAAAAATCTGGGTTGGTTAACAATGATGAAACAAATGAAATCAAACTTCCAGAAAAAATTGACATCACATTCACTTCATCATCTGATGAAGACAGTGTTCAGTCTGAAGTTGTTAAAAATGTAGTTGAAAATGTTTTGAAATCTGATAGTGATTCAACTGAGGACGAAGAATGCTTTTTGAATAATTACATTCCGAAATCAATATCCAAAAACAACTTAAGTGAAAAACCTACTCTTGTGATGTACAAGATGTCAGGTTCGGATAAGTTGTATTCGGATCTTGAGTTCCCATTAGAGAATGTGAATGTCGACAAATTGAAAAATGTGTTTAAACTGGTTGAGATTGATGTTTGTGAAATTGAAGGTTTGAAACGTTCTGAGAGACAACTGAACTTTGAAAAAGATAACTCTTACTACAAAAAACCTGTTGTACCGCCACGTTTTTCTAACAACAACCAAAACAAATGGTCGGGTGGTTATCAGGGTGGTAAGAAAAATCAAAGAAAGAACTTTCAAAACAAGAAATTTGTTGAGAAAAAGGTGTTTGTGAAAAGCTCGAGTTCACACTCCGAGCAAGAATCTGAGATTTTTTCGAAAACCAATGAAGAATTCTTTGAGAAGAAAGCCTCACAACCTCAGACCGAAGGCATAAGTCAGGTAGCTGACACCCGAACATGCTTCAAATGCAATCAAGTTGGACACATTGCACGAAAGTGCACCAACTCGAAGCCTAAGTCTGTAGTTGTCAAGAATCCGAAAAGAAAAAACGATGTAAAGGGAAAAGTTCCAATGTTTGTTGAGAAAAAGTTTTTAAAGAAGGAAAATGCCAAAGTTAAAACTGAATCCGTAAAAGAGTCAGTTAAGAAAACCGAACCTGTAAAGAAGTTGGTAACTAAAAATGACAAATTTTACAAGCGGGTTGCGTCATCTCAACAAGCATGGAAGCCAAAATCTATTGAAAAGAAAGCAAGTTCTCCAAAACCAAAGGTTTCAGAGTCTGCAAAACAATCATCTTCTACCACACCGGTAAAGATGAATGTTCCTTTGGATCACTATGAGAAACTTGAGAAACAAACTTCTACCCCACCAGGGAAGAAGTATGTTCCGAAGAAAGACCAACCATCTGGTCAACCTCAAAAAGACGAATCTTTCTTATACAAAGAGGTTGAGGTTGGGACTGAAGAAAGTTTAAATATGAATGACAAAAATTTCCCGCCATTGTACACCAAAACCATAATTCTAAACGTCAAGCTACCTGAGTCAAAAGAGACTTGGGTTGCTTCAAAATCTCACTAAATGTTTTTGAAATGTGCAGGAGCTTCAAAGATCCATCTCACGTTGGATAATGGATAGTGGAGCTTCTCGGCACATGACGGGGAAGAAAACCCTACTGTATGATGTTCGAGGGTTTAATGGAGGATATGTGGGATTTGCAGGCAATCAAGGTGGTCGTATAGTTGGTGAGGGAACTTTATCGAATGGAATTGTCATGTTTGAAAGAGTGAATTATATCACCGAGTTGGAAAACAATCTTCTGAGCATTTCTCAGATTTGTGATCGTATGTATTCGACGCACTTCACAGACAAAGAATGTTTGATATTGAAGCCGGGGTTTGTTGTCCCCGAAGAGTGGGTTATCATGAGAGCACCAAGAGTCGATGATCTGTACGTATTGGACATGAGTGTAGCAACTACTACCACGGGTCAGGCTCATTGCTTCATGTCAAGAGCCACTGAAAAGGAGTCACAATTATGGCATCGAAAAATGGGCCATATTCATCTGCGAAAAATGAACTACCTGGTACACAATGACTTAGTAAATGGAGTTCATCTGAAAGGATTTCATCTTGAGGGGGGAGTGCATTAGTTGTATCAAAGGTAAACAGCGAAAGAAATCTCACCCTGGAAAGAAGATGAATTCAGTCTCGAGGCTGTTAGAGAGACTTCACATGGATCTCTTTGGTCCAGTGAATGTTAAAAGCATAACTGGTGATCTCTATTGCTTAGTTGTCACAAACGACTATTCGAGATTTTCGTGGGTAACGTTTCTGAAGACAAAAGATGAAACATTTGGGAGTTTGATAATAATGTTCAGAAAACTTGAAAACTTGTACCAAACTCGTATTAGAAAAATAAGAAGTGACAACGGTACAGAGTTTAAAACCAACAAAATGGAAGTATATTGTAATGAAAGAGGTATACTGCACGAATTTAGCGCGCCATATACTCCGCAGCAAAATGGAGTAGTAGAAAGAAAGAATAGGACGCTGATTGAAACGGCCAGGACGATGCTTGCTGATTCAAAACTACCTGTTAATTTCTGGGCAGAAGCAGTGTCAGCCGCTTGTTATATGCTCAACCAGGTTCTTACGGTGAAAAAATTCAACAAGACATGTTTCAAGTTCATTAATCTCCGCAAACCTAACCTGAAGTATTTGGAACCGTTCGGGTCTCCCTACACAGTTCTAGAACCTTTTGGTAAATTTGGTCCAAAGTGCATTGAAGGTATATTTGTGGGATATGCAAGCCCATTGAAAAGAGTCTTTGTTCCAAGCTTGAAGCGGATCATCGAAGCACAAAATGTTGAGTGTCAAGGTTATACGATGCCACCTCAGAATCCCGGTGACTCATGGTGTTTCAATTACGATACTCTGTGGGATTCATTCGACATAGAAGAAGAACCATATTTCTATGACGAGTTGGATATTCTAAGAGAATATGAAGCATCACAAGAAAGATTCCCAGCAGAACCTTATAGCCGTCAACGACAAGCTTCGAACGATGATGAAGCTGGTCCAAGCAATGCTGGAGAGAATGATGATGTTATGCAAACTTCGATATCTTCAGAACATGAACAAGATCATATCAATCAGACGGGAATCAATAACAATTCAGAATCTGATGAAAGGCCAACATTCGATCGTGGTGATTCAGATTCTGAGGGGGAGTAAATCCAGTCTCAAGATCAAACGTTTCTAGTCAGTGAACAAGTCGCAAACCATAACATTACGAATTTGGAAAGTGAGGTAGATGTTCCAGGAGAGGTGATTCCAAGAACTCTTTCATACCATCCAGAAGAGTTAATCATTGGAGAGTTACAAGTCAAAGGGAGAATCAAGGAGAATCTGCATACTAGACCCAATGTGGCTAGTAAATTGTTCGAAGAAAGATATTGACTGCTTGTTCCTCAACAAGATTTTTTATGAAAGAAGAGACAAAGAACAAGCAATGCAGTATCAAACGGTCGTGGATGTGTGCTTTGCCCAAGACATCAACTCAGGAAGATATTGGAAGACAAAATGGAGAGATCTTGAGATTGACGAGTTCCTGAAAAAGTACAAACGAGAACAAAGATCAAAGGCTATTTCTGAAAGGGCAGCTGAGCTGGGCAAGTACAAGTTGGGAAAATCAATACCTACGGATCAGACGCCAATCGAGAAAGAGGAGAACAAGATTCCCAAATGGGATCGGAAGCGTGATGGTGATCCGGTTTACAAAAAATGGTGGATCGATGAAGGAAGGCATATAAGGCAAAGAATGTTAGAGGAAAAAGCAGAAAAGAGAAGACAGAGAGCACGAGAACGAAGTCGCAACAAGAAGAATTGAAGACTATGCTGGAAGGAACTACAGCTACATCTGAGGGGGAGTCTGTTAGTTCATACGTCTGTAGCTTCCGTCAGCATTTAGTCATATTTTATATATTTGTGTCCTTTGTGAACAATTATGTAATGTATGTATGTTAGATAGAACGACAACTCAGGATACGGGACTGGATTGTAAAGTGTTGACTTTGTTGACCAGTGTCACCCGATCAGATGGGCCATCCGATCGGACAACACTCATCCGTTCGGACATCACTCATCCATTCGGACAGCATGTCGTCCGTACGGTTAGCACTAACCATGTTCCTGAGTTGCCTATAAATACCCTGTCCGAGTATGTCATTTAGAACTGTTGACACTAGAGAGAACTCTGTAAAGTCTGACTTCTACAGGCGCTTTTGTACTTTCATAACAGTTGAATAAAAAGATCAGACTGCGTTTAAGCGTTGAATACTTTGTCGTACATTTGTGATTTGATCAAATGGATTCCGCACATTAGTCAAAGTCGATTCATCTAAGTTTCTGACGAACATATCCTATATGAGGGACCAACAGTATGAAATATATATATATATACACACACATATATATATATATATATTGTCGTGTTATAAAATATAGATGGTTATTCTTGATATTCACCCGACTTTTACATAAATCCCAATACTTGGTATAGGTTATATATTTTTCCAAAAATATATATTTAAGTCTATTAATGTCCAAGTTCAATAATATGTTAAGGAATATATTTTGTAAATATATTTTCTTGTATTTGTCCATGTATTTTCTTGTGAGGAATTTTTGTATACTTGTACACTTATGTATTCTCATGTATTTGTATGTGTATTTTTGTATTCATACTCCTTGGGAGTATTTAGTGTATTTTCAAGTCCCTAATACACTAATATATATAATACACATAATATACACTTAGCACAAAATTTGGTGATCACTAAATATATATATTTTCCCTAAAAATATATATACTTAATATTAATTTTAACTTGAAGAAATAACCATTTCTTGACATGTAATTTACACAAAAATTAGGGAAAACCTTGGTAAATATTTTTAGGTGAATTTTTAGGGAATAAGTTTCACCAAAACTTATATTTTTCTAAGTGTCAAAATTTTATAAAATTTTTGACATAGTTTCCCCTAAAAATGGAGGTTTCCCATGTTTTCAAAACATGTGTTTATTTTCTTTTCAACATCAAAACAATTTTTCAACAACAATCATCAACAACATACACTAATTTTTCCATATGAAACATCATGGTGAATTTGTTTCTTGTTAAAAATGTGTAGTCTTTTAGATCTAGACTTAACATATTATGATATTTCCAAAAATAAATGTTCTTGAGTATTTTAAACAAACTTTTATAAGACTTTATTTTTCTACCCAACTAATCCATGATTTTAATGGTTTCAAAGTTTGTAAATCATGTTTCTAAAACCACTTTTATGTTTTTTTAGAAAGATCATTGTTTTTAATCTCATGTTTAACCATGGATCTTTCAAGATCCATGCTTAATAACTTTAGATCTTTCAAAAATAAGCTTTATGTTAAATTTTTAACAAACTTTCCATGAGATTTAGTTTCAAAAATTAGTTCTACACACACTTTATTACTTCAAAATTTCAAGATTATGCATAGAAATTATTATTTCAAGTTCACATCATGCTTCATATGTTCATCTTCAAGTTTAACCATGGATCCTTCAAGATCCATGCTTAAACTTGTTAGATCTAAGATTTAACATACTTGGTCTAAACATAAACACAAGATATAACATCAACAACTTCATTACATACACTAAAAATTCATGTAATCACTTATTTTCTTCATGAATATGTTAGATCTTCTCATTTTTAACATTAGAAGTTAAGTTGTTTAGATGGTGAAACTTGTACATAACATAAACATGACTTAAATTAGTGATCAAGAAGCTTACTACTAGCTCTAATGGCTAGGGAAGTGGCACAAAAATGGAGATGATGATCAAGGAAGAAAGTGAGTGGTTAAAAGCTCCACAAGGTGGTCCTTCATGTTCTAGCACCATACACCTTCCTAAATGGCCTCCATACACCTTCTAGCAAGCTTGGATTGTGAGGAAATGAAGTGAAAATGGATGTGTATATGGGTGTGTGTTGAGACGTGAGCAAAGAAGAAGCAATTGGGAAGAAGATGAAATTTTGAGAATGATGGACAAAGTTACTACACCTTAGTCTTTATAAAGAAAATTTCCAACAACAAATCTTTCTCAAAGATTTTATGCCAACTAGTTAGGGAGAAAAGTTACATAAAGTAAATATAGTTATATGGGACCATTAGGGCCGGTTACAACATGAGGGGGGGGGTAAAGTGTAAATTTTGGGAAGTGGAGGGTTTAAAGTGTAAACGAGGGGTTTTAACTTAGTTTAAGTGTGTTTAGGGGTTTTTATGATTTTTAAGGTGTTCTAGCATCAATACTAGTTTAATATCATAAAAACATTACTTCTAGTCAAATTTTGATGTCCCGGTTATTGTCCGGTTGTTCGGTTCGTTACGGTTCGTTAAAGTGTTGAATTTTGCAGTTTCACTAAGTATGAAGCGCTTTTTGTGGCAGTTTTAATTCCTGACACTTTGTAAGTTATTTTGGACAGTAAAACATAAATTTTGCTTGATATTATTGTGTTTAAAAGCTGATTATAGCTGAATTGTTGCTGAATTATGCTGATTTCAGCATTTTAGATATGTTTCGGGTGCTTTTTAGTGCATAGTTTAGCTTCCGGAAAGTTTATATGTTAATCCTTGTAACCACACTTGGGTTTTAATGTATTTTAGATGTTGGAACTATTCCTAGGCCCTAATTCTTTTATCTGACTGATTTCTGCAGAACTGCTGACACAATGTGTCTTACCAGTGAGTTTACTAGTCTTTCTGACGCAACGCTAAAAGTAATGCATAAAACAATATTTGAAGTATAAAACGTGCATGAATTCATATGTATAGCATGTAATAAGACAATGTTGACATTTAAGCACATAATTGCAGATAATAACTAATATTAAAATAGTACGGAAATTACCGGTTTTGGGCCAGTTGTCACAGTCTCCCTCCGTTAAAAGAATTTCGTTCCGAAATTCAGGCTGAGTTATCTCTCACAGGAGCTTTCTCAAACAAATGGGGGTACTTGGCCTTGAACCAATCGTCACGTTCCCACGGGTACTCGGGTCCATGCTTAGAGTTCCAACGTACTTTGACAAGTTTAATGCGACTCCTCCTTGTCTTATGGATCTTCCAATCCGTTACCTCAACGGGTTGTTCTGTAAATCAGAGTGTGTCGTCGATATGCACCTCATCCGCGGGGATGATCACTGTCTCTTGGGTTGGACTCTTCTTAAGGTTGGACACATGAAACGTATCATGTACTCAGTTAAGTTCATCCGGTAACTCCAACTTGTACGCCACGGTACCAATTCTTTCCGCGATCTTGAATGGTCCAATGTATCATGGATTCAGCTTTCCACATTTTCCGAATCTTGCTACACCCTTCCAAGGTGAGACCTTCAACAAAACTTTGTCTCCCACCTCGAATTCTAAGGGTTTTCGTCTTCGATCGGCGTAGCTCTTTTGTCGATCACGAGCCATCTTGATGCGCTCTCGGATCTGCATGATTTTGTCGGTCGTTTCTTGAACAAGTTCAGGACCAATCATTTGCTTGTCTCCAGCGTCTGCCCAACATAACGGCGAGCGGCACTTACGGCCATATAGAGCTTCGAACGGTGCGGCTTTTATGCTCGTATGGTAGCTGTTATTATAGGAAAACTCAACTAATGGTAGATGAGTATCCCAGCTACCGCCCAGATCCATAACACATGCGCGAAGCATATCTTCTAGTGTTTGCATGGTCCGTTCGCTCTGGCCGTCTGTTTACGGATGGAAGGCCGTGCTTAGATCTAGTTGAGATCCAAAGCCCTCCTGGAAGGATTGCCAGATCCTTGAGACAAAATGTCCATCTCTGTCTGAAATAATCGAAATAGGCACTCCATGACGTGCTAATACTTCCTTAAGGTACAGCTCAACAAGCTTTCCAGTGCTATCCTTCTCTCGGATTGGTAGGAAATGAGCAGACTTCGTTAACCGATCAACTGTCACCCATATCATATCATGCCCTTTAGGGGTCCTGGGTAATTTGGTTATAAAGTCCATTGAGATTTGTTCCCACTTCCACATGGGTATCTTAGGTTATTACAGTAATCCCGACGGTTTCTGATATTCGGCCTTGACCTTAGCACAGGTTAGGCACTTTCCAACATAAACAGCAACATCGCTTTTAAGCCTCGGCCACCAATAGTATTCTTTCAAGTCTTGATACATTTTGTCCGAACCTGGGTGGATCGAGTATCTCGACTTGTGAGCTTCATCAAAGATGACTTCTCGAATACCGCCATAGAGCGGAACCCAAATACGCCCCATAAAGTATAAGGTTCCCTCTTCGTTTGGCACCAATTTCTTTTCCATACCTTGGAGATATTTAGCTCTACGATTCTCCTTCTTAAGGGCTTCGTGTTGGGCGTCATGAATGCGTGCACTGAGATTCGTTCCAATGGTCATTTCCAATGCCCAAACTCTTAGGGTCTTAACCCTTTCTTTTCGGCTTAACGCGTCTGCTACTACGTTTGCCTTTCCAGGATGGTACTTAATCTTACAGTTATAATTGTTTAGCAACTCAACCCATCGTTGCTGTCGCATATTCAATTCCTTCTGATCGAATATGTGTTGTAGGATTTTATGATCTGTGAAGATTATATATCGAGTACCATATAAATAGTGTCGCCAGATCTTCAAGGCGAATACCACCGCGCCTAGCTCCAGGTCGTGTGTGGTGTAGTTCTTCTCATGAACTTTTAACTGTCTTGAAGCGTAAGCGATGACCTTTTGGCATTGCATGAGCATGCAACCCAATCCTTGACGCGAAGCGTCACAGTATACCACGAAGTCCTCAGTGCCTTCGAGTAATGATAGTATTGGTGCATCGCATAGCTTGTTTTTGAGAAGTTGGAATGCTTCATCTTGCTTGTCACCCCAGTCGTACTTCTTATCCTTCTGCGTGAGGGAAGTCAGCGGAAGGGCTATCGTGGAGAAGTTCTCGATGAATCTGCGGTAGTAGACCGCTAATCCCAAAAATTATCGAACTTCAGTCGGCGTTTTGGGGGCATCCCAATTCTTTATCGCTTCTATCTTGGCTGGGTCTACATGGATACCCTTCTCGTTCACAACATGACCAAGGAACTGTACTTCGTGAATCCAAAATTCGCATTTTGGGAACTTTGAATAAAGTTTCTCTTTCTTCAATAGTTCCAGAATGGTCCTGAGGTGTTGCTCGTGCTCTTCTTTCGATCGTGAATAAATCAGAATATCATCGATAAATACAATCATGAATTTATCAAGATATGGTTTGCAAACACGATTCATCAGATCCATAAATACTGCTGGCGCATTCGTCAATCCGAATGGCATCACAAGGAACTCGTAATACCCATAACGCGTCCTGAATGCAGTCTTTGGTATGCTCTCTTCTTGGATCCTTAACTGACGATATCCATATCGAAGGTCGATCTTGGAGTAGTAGCTTGATCCTTGCAATTGATCGAATAAATCATCAATCCTCGGTAGTGGGTACTGATTCTTGATAGTGAGCTTATTCAGTTCTCTATAATTGATACACATTCGCAGTGTTCCATCCTTCTTCTTCTTCTTCACAAACAAAACCGGAGCTCCCCAAGGCGAGAAGCTCGGCCTTATGAATCCTTTATCCAACAACTCCTGGAGTTGTGTAGGTATTTCTTGCATCTCGGATGGAGCAAGTCGATAGGGTGCCTTGGCTACAGGAGTGGCTCCTGGAATCAAGTCAATATGGAATTCGACTTGTCGTTGCAGAGGTAGTCCTGGCAGATCTTCGAGAAAAACATCAGGAAATTCCTTCACAACAGGAATGTCTTCGAGTTTCGGTTCCTCAGCCTTCTTATCTACAACGTGCGCCAGGAATGCAACACATCCTTTCCTTAAGCACTTCTGCACCTTCATGACCAATGTGGGATGTCACAATCCATCGCCTTTGGGGCCCAGCGTCCCCGCATCAGCTGCATGAAGGCCGTGTACTATAAGTGCTCCATCATCCGCAAGAGGAATGCGGATGATTTTCTCATGACAAACCACTTCGGTGTCACAAAGATAATCACCGAGTCTTTATACATACCAGGACAACTTGTTACATCATTGTTTTCGAAGAAAACAAAATGCATAAGGATTACATCACCCCATAGTACAATTTAATAGATATAAAAGACAAAATATCTTTCTTCACATT
Source organism: Helianthus tuberosus (assembly GCA_030545235.1). Lineage (NCBI taxonomy): Eukaryota > Viridiplantae > Streptophyta > Magnoliopsida > Asterales > Asteraceae > Helianthus > Helianthus tuberosus. The sequence goes on from CM060394.1 coordinate 138,807,851, forward strand.
GGCGGTTCTTGTTTTCAAGTTGTACCCAAGCTCGGTTGTAGTCTTCATTCCCAAAACACTGCTCCATCAAAACACCTACAAAGAAAACCTAATGGGTTGGGGGAGAGGGTGGGGATGTAGGGAAGATCAAACTATGAAGATGAGTCACTTCATCCTCAAGCTCCTGAATTCAACGGGTGAGGGAGCTGACTTAGGTAGGAGTGTGGGAAGGTGTGGGAACACATGTAGGAGTGGATGACACAACAGGCATAGTGTCATCATCATCACCAGTCGGGTAAACTCTCAGTCCAGCAGCAAAAAAGGCCTAAGATATCACTGAATCGAAGGAATCAACATTAGACTCAAGGTCAGAATCGGAAGGAATATCAATAACGAACATAACAGGAGAGGCCACACCATACTCCAGGTCATCAACGAGAGACCAGTCCTCAACAGGGATGGTAGCAAAAAGGAACAACATGGATGGGAACAGGTTCAACGAGATGTCCACCATCTGGATGTCCTACGATCTGTGTGACAACTGTCAAATTTGCACGTATCCGTACATTTAATTAATATTGATTTATGCTTAATGATCGTGCTTAATTACAACTGATGATATAAACTGCCTTATGATTTCTGTATCATACATACATGTGCATCACATTTCATAAAAACTTTAGTGACATACATGATGCACAAAGCACAGTTAGCGGATAACTCAGAAATATACTGACAGTGCCAGTACATAGACAGACAATGTTTTGAGGCCCAGTATGAGCCAGAGACAAGGTACTACACTAGTATGGAGTGTAGGGAAGTAAGGACCATAAAAATGCGTCACTAGGTGATAGTTTAAGTGCGGGAAAGTGACTAAAACCCACTCTAAGTGCAGAATTCTGCCTTAAACATCAAAAATCAGCATTTTAACATGCTAGTAACATGCAAAAATATGGCAAAATGGTCCTGTATGCTTTTCTAAGTGTCAGGAATTAAAAGAGTCACAAAAAGTTACATAAAGGACACTATATGGAATAAATTAGCACTTTAATGAACCAGTATCTAACCGAACAACCGGACATTACCCGGAACACCAAAATATTGCTAGAAACATTGTTTTACTTTTTCTGAGCTAGTTATGGTTCCCGAACACCCTAGCTTATTATAAAATGCATCCTACACATGGAACACTAGACTTTACACTTAACCCCTAACTAATTACCTACTTTACCATCAAAATTACAATTAACCCCCCCTCTCAAAACTTACGACTCACATAAGGTGGCCCCACTCAAAGATTACTTCAATCTTCCTAAATCTTCTTGGATTATGTTTAGATATGTGTGTACTTGAGGGAACATTAAACCCAAGGGATAATATACAAACTTGATTATAAGAAACTTCATCTTCTCAACATCACAACACCAACACACTCTCTCTTCTTCTCCTCCATAAGTCTCGGCCGAACATCCCCTCTACACCACCAAAATTTTCGGTTCAATCCAATCCATTCCAAGTGCTCTCAAAGGTGTAACAAGGTGATTAACGAAGCTTGGAACTAACGGATCTTGAAGGACCTCTCTTGTGTGCTATTATCCACTCCATTTTCACTTGTGATCTTCCCTAGCTTGAAGCTAGTAGTAAGACTCTTTTGATCATTGTCTACTTCATATTTTTAGTGGTTAAAAGTTGTTGTTTGATGATTAACACAAGAACACTAAAAGAACATACACTTGAATCTTGAAACATAAAGCTAACATAAGATGAAATCTTGTTGAAATGATGTTGTTAGTGTATAGATGATGTTTGCTTGTTGATTACTAGAGATATTGATGTTGATCAATACATGGAACTTGCTAGATTATGATTAAAAACATGATTTAGCAAGTTAGGAGATGATTATGTGTTTACATAAGATAATCATCTTCTAGTAAAGACATGAACTTGAACATAAAATGATTCTTGTAAAATGACAAACAAAGTGAACTAGTAAACTTGTGAAGCAAAGACTTGTGAATGATTTTCCAAGAAAACCAAGTTTAAAATACGATTTTTGAAAGATCATAGGTTTTACTTAAACTTACACTATTTTTTTTTTTTGTGGAAAGACAAGTAAATAAACACTAGAGAAACAAGAAGATGATATGAATAAACATTTTTGTAAATTATGCTTACAAGTTGTAAACACCAAATCTTTTCAAGAATGAGATTTTATAAGAAGTAAACACACTTTGGAGGGTAACTAAACCCACTAAACACCTTACCAAGTTACTACACGTTTTTTTTGAAAAATCAAGTTCATGTTACATTATAAATGGAATAGTTTTTGCACTTGGTAAGTGTAATATTGATTAATGATTTGTTGTTGATTGTTTAAATGATTTTTGAAAAGAAAATGATATGCTAAATAGCATGGACACCTCCATTTACAAAGGAAACTATGGCGAAATTTTCTAAAAATTTCAACACTTAGAAAATATTTTCCAACAAGTGCTTACAAGTATGTTTTAAACCATGTTTTCAATATAAGCTTTGCCATAAATTTTATTACAAAAATACAAGTATTGGAGGTTGGTTTTTGTAAACAAAAATGGATAAATATATATTTAGAATATATATTTTATATTAAGGCACTTGTGTGAATATTTGTATATTTTGTGGACTAGTTATATTATTTTAGGGTAACAATAATATAACTTAACAAATACCGTGGAAATTACAACTCCAAAATAATACAAAAAATCACAAGGAATGAATATATAAGTTACACACTTGATATTGTGAAACCGAACGCAAAAACGTAACTTATGAAATATTCCGGAAAATACTTTTATGAATACATTTTGGACAAATATTATTTTGGATACGAAAAACATAAAAATATGATTTTTATTACTAGGTATATCGTATTTTTGGACAAGTAGAAAATATATTATTTTTGGGAAGTTGTAATATATTTTCCTAGTATGTTTAGAAGATATAAATTTTTTTTTGGGAAAAATATATATTTTCTTCGAATACATTATTTTTGACAAATAAGTTATATATATATTTTTTTCTAAGTGGGACTTAAAAATATACTATTTCGGAGCTACAATATACATGTATAAATACTCCCATCCTTGTGAAGGAAATACAGAGTTAATATACTTGAGAAGTATCAATACAGAAATATTGTTTAACAATTATTCCAAAAATAAAATATAATTAAAGTTAAAATAATTATGATTTTAACAAATAATTATAACACGGAATAACATAAGGAACATAACTCAAAACGTTAAACTCTAAGCCAAGGCACGACCCGTTCGTCTAATAGACGTTAGTACACTATAGGTAGTCGTGTTAGCTGCGGAGATTTGAGTTGACGATACTAAATACGCACTACAGTGAGTTCATGTCCCCCTTTTCTTTAAACTGGTTTGTTTACTTACTTCGGGGGTGAAATACATGTTACAAAGGGATACTTACAATACTATTGGTATGATTAGCCTAGGAAAGAACCATAGATCATGTGATATGGTAGGCGGATACTTGGGACCATTAATCCTCGTATCAGGACCGAGGGGCATGAGTGATAGATCTATTTGGGTGTAGCGAGCCCACACCCATGAGGCCGGGGCGGCCCATAGTGGTGACTATGTCTTATAACCGGGAGCCCGGTACAACTTTGCTAGGTTTGAGTGTTCCTACACCGTTCCACATATCAGTGGCCTTGCAAACCATTGGTGATCTTTTCCTTGTTTGCAATCATACCGGGACATACATTCATACACTGTTTACAAAGGTTTATGCATACTCACATACACATGAACTCGCTCAACTTTTGTTGATTATTCAAACTACATGTATTTTAGGGAACTAGTGGATCTAGCAAGGGTATGCATGTGTTTCAAGCTGCGTTTGAATAGAAGATGTCATCCAGGGTTGTAGGGTTTAGGGGTGTAACCTCTTCTTGGACGGGTTACATGTCTCTAAACCAAGTTTTATTTAAAGTCATTTGCTGAGTCTTTATGAACTCATTTAAACAAGTTATGGTTTGTAATCTATTTCTGTGTCGATGTTTTCAGACAATGGTATTGTGGTATTTTCTAAACTTATTTAGTGGATGAGCATCTCATATTTTATCATATAGAATTGTTATGATTGATTGCTATGGTATTAAGAAGTCACACCAAATAACCCAAGCTTCCGCAACCGCCAGGGTGAGACAGCTTGGTATCAGAGCCTCGATCATAGCGAACTAGGATTCTTTCTCGAGTCTAGACTATGATCATCAGGGCTCTCACGAAAATGTTTTCAAACATTTTTTACATTGCATACACTAAACGTCCAGATCCAGGGAACAAACATTTTTACAAACAAAAAGGCACAAATACACATTTCAAAACTTATATTTATAATTTAGTCTTAGAGACCGAGGGAGGATCAGTCTTAGAGACCGAGGGAGGATCAGACTTAGAGACCGAGGCAGGATCAGTCTTAGAGACCGAGGGAGGATCAGTCTTAGAGACCAAGGGAGGATCAGTCTTAGAGACCGAGGGAGGATCAGTCTTAGAGGCTGGGGAAATTTAGTCTTAGAGACTGGGGAGATTTAGTCTTAGAGACTGGGGAAGTTTGGTCTTAGAGACCAGGGAGTTGGTCTTAGAGACCCGGTAGTTGGTCTTAGAGACCAGGGAGTTAGTCTGAGAGACTGGGTAGTTCAGTTTGGGAAACTGGGGAGTTTTAGTCTGAGATACTAGGGAGTTCAGTCTGAGAGGCTGGGTGGGATAGTCTGGGGAAAGGCTAGGATGATTACTTGCCTACATTGTTATTACTTGCATATTTATTTGCCGATTGTTGATATATGTGCATATGTGTGATTGTTTGTCACATACACCATGTCATCTTCCTCCGAGAGTGGAGTGTCAGACACCATAGACCCGATAGCCATAGTTTCAGATGATGAGATCCTTCCAGAGAACGAGGTTTTCACTTCAGATACTACGAGTAGTGACGACGATGACTTCCAGCCCTTCGCCTTACTGGATTTCGGAGATGATTTACCTTTAGCTGATGGTTTTCTTGTCAGGGATCTACCTCTTGCTCAGATCCCTGCACCTATTCCTCTTGCTGCTTTTCCTGTTGAGGATCTGCCTCTCGACGATATGTCAGACGATGACATCGATCTGTTTATCGAGGGTCCCCCTGAGGTTGACCAGGATGGTGGGGCTCCGGTTGATGATGATGATGCTATTCCTCTTGATGAGATTCCTGTTGTCGATGCCATTGTTTTTCCACCTGTCGAGGTTCCTGTTGAGGAGATGTTATCTGACCCGTCTGGTCCCGATTCGTTTGAGTCCGTGTCATCTTCTACTCTTCATGCGCTGGGACTACAGCGTTATCCCACAGACACTGATTCCGACACTGCTATGTCTGCAGCGCCTGTTCCGCAGCAGGATTTCGAGTTCGACGATGAGATTGATCCCATCTTTCCGCATGATTTTGATCCAGACCATGAGATTGAGTTTATACCTGACGAGCAGCCTTTTGAGGCTCCTGTTTTTCCTGATGATCAGCTCCTTGATATACCTGGTGATCATGAGCCTGCTCCAGCTGACCCAAAGCCTGAGATTGCACCAGAACCCATTCCTGCTCACGACCTTCCACCTGTGCATGACCCTATCCCTGCTGATGTACCTGTTTCTGCACCACTGCTGCCTGACCCGGTCCCTGTATTTGTTGACCGTGCTCCATTTGCCACCCATGTGGATCCTAGATATGCTTACACCCGTAATGGGTGGATTGAGGATGACTGCGACTATCCTCCTTTTGTCAGACCAGTTACTCCCCCTCCTGCACCTATTCATGCACCCATTGATATCGCTCCATTTCACCTACAGGAGACTGACATTCACCGTACAGATTTACCAGTCACATTTCTTCAGGACATCCCTCCTCCCCGTCCAGGGGAAGGACCGTTGAGCCAGCAGGCCAGTCACGTACTTTTTGTGTCAGGAGCCGATCATCTCATGCCACAGTTTACACACGCTGCATCTTCTTCTGCACCCACGGGGGAGCCATTTATGTGGTTTCCGCCCAACGTCATGCCTATATCTGATCCATACTATCCCTTCCATATTGGATACTCGAGGGATGACCTGCTTTTATCCTTGCAGCTCCATCAGAATATGTTGAGTCGTAGAGTCACAGAGCTAGAGAGGATCCCGCGTCCTCCACCTGGTACTGATCCATCACAGTTTGCTACTCCACCTGCTCCACTATTTCCTTACCTGGATTTCGACATCCGATTCCTTACTATGGAGCAGCAGATCGCCTGTTTGTTGCAGCTTATACATGCTCTCGAGGAGGAGTTAGCGGGTATGCGCCGTTTGCTTTTAATTCCTCCACCTCCTCCTCCACCATCAGCTTGAGGTTTTTGGTTTTATGCAGATAACATTACTTTTGATGAGAGTGCAGCTATTGAGCCAGATTACACAGCTTTTTGAAGACCACAGTGTGACTTTGACTTTTGATTATTTTAGTTGGTAGACGATTCAAACAAGGGTGATGTGACCCTTAGTCTCTTTTGATGTATGGTACATTGTAGAACGTGTAAAACTGTACTTGTGGTCTTGATATATGAAAGCTCAATCACAACATTCTCATTACATACATTGCTGGATTACTTGTTTGTGTTATAACATGGGATGTTATGTGATTACTTGTGTTGATGAATGATATTACACACGCCTACTACATATACATAAAGACCTGACCTATACTATCTTCTTATAGAAGATGCCTCCATGAAGGGAAACTCGATTGATTACGACTGAGGCTGAGATACAAGAACGGATTTCACAAGCGATAGCATAGCACGAGGCCCTGCGCTCCGAACCTAGCAGGGATGCCTCAGAAAACAACCCACCTCGGGGCTGCACCTACTGGCAGTTTCTCGACTGCTAACCTCCAAATTTCGACGGCACTGGGGGTGCCATAGCCTTTGTGAAATGGACCGATAGCATGGATTTTGTTTTGTGAATGAGCGGATGTACGCCAGAACAATAAGTCCCATACGCGTCAGGATCGTTTCGGGATGGGGCTTGGTTATGGTGGGACTCACAGGTTCAATTAATGGGCAGAGCTGCTACAAATGCTTTAACATAGGATGAGCTGAAGGAAATGATGCATAGGGAGTATTGTTCTCAAATGGCGATCCAGAAGCTGGAATTCGAATTCTGGAAGCTAAAGATGGAAGGTCCAAATGTGGCAGAGTACGTGCAAAGACTTCAAGATCTGTCGCGGGTTGTTCCGTACCTAGTGGAACCGGAGTTGAAAAGGATGGAGCCATTCATCTGGGGACTGGTACCTCAGATCATGTGCTTAATGACGGTATCAGCTCCGCCAACAACCATCGATGCGGTCAAGTTAAGTGCGGCACTCAGTAAAGAAGCAATTAGACTAGAAGAGCTTCCAAACCCTGACAAGAAGAAGGAGACTCAGGTAGAGTCATCCGAAAAGAACAAAGGAAGCTCACCAAAGATACCCGAATGAACGACGAGAACAAAGCCAAAAAGAAAAAGGAATACATGGGCAGCATACCTAAGTGCGACGACTGCCTATTTCATCATACAGCGCCATGTAGGTATGGAAGAAGTAATGTCTGTGACAAAGTAGGGCATGTCGAGGAAACGTGTCAAAATGGACCAGGACATGGAAACAAAGGTCAAGATGATAGCAAAAACCAAGTGGGAAGCAACGGCAACAACGACTATCAAGGTGGGACCAATGATGAACAAAAACATATTCGAGGTTGTTTCGACTGTGGGGACAAAGGGCATTTCAAGAAAGATTGCCCTAACAACAAACAAGCCGATGTTAAGATCTACTTAGAAACTAAGCCGAGACGTGATGGGTGCAAGTATCACCACGAATGTGGATGTCGGAAGCCTAAGTGCGGTAGGTGCGGAAAGAAAGGACACAACAAGGATGCCTGTTGGACGAAGAGTCCCAGACAAGGAGGGAACGATGACAACAACCAAGGTGGAAGTAATAATAATAAATTTCCAGGCTGCTACAGTTGTGGGAACGTGGGGCACTTTAGGAAAACTTTCCCAAGGAGGATTAACCAAGACCGTGAAGGGGCATCCAACATTGGAGCTATTGAAGCATGCAAGGATCCAGATGTGGTTACTGGTACGTTCTCTATCAACCAAAAATTTTGCATCTATGTTGTTTGATACAGTGCAGGCCATAGCTTTGAATCTCACGAGTCTAAGAATATACTTGGTTTAGTAAATGGATAAGTTAAATGACCCGCACTCGATAGAACTAGTTAATGAAAAGCCTCGACGTGGTAACTGGGATGGACCAGTTGTCGAGCAATCGAACGGTGGTTGTTATCCGCACCCCGATGATGAGCGACGAAGCAAACATGGCTCATGAAGCAGGATATGCCTCTACAAACTACTAGCGCTTGAAGACACGAAAGTTTTCACGCAAGGGATGCGTTGCCTTCTTGGCTCATTGTCATGGACAAAGAAGCCGAAGGTTTGCCAAAATCATCTCCGCAATGACGAGTCGAATTTCGCATCAATTTGACTCCGGGCGCCGCGCCTGCTTTTAATGCACCTTAGCGACTTACACCTTCGGAGATGCAAGGATTGACAGTGTAACTTCAGTAGTTGACAGAGAAGGAAGCTAACAGACCAAGTTTCCCGTTTTGAGTAACCCCAGTTTTGCTCGTCAAGAAGAAGGACGATAGTTTTCGTACGAACATCAAACTACCAGGAGCCGAACAAGCCAACCAACAAGAGTTGGTAACTCTTGCTAAGGATTAACGAATTATTTATTTAACTAACTGTGAGGATTCAACTACTATTTCACGACTGATCGATGATCGAGTGTCATTAGCTGTGAATTCAGGAAGAAAGTATACCGGGAAAATTGTGGGACAATAACTTGTTTTAAATGTACACAAAAATGGTGTTTCCTACACGATGCACAAAATAGTTTTACACAAAATACGAAACTTTGAAAACTTGTGCTAGATCCGTTGGGAACCCAGGCCAAAACTCGTAGAGGTTGTCACTTAGGAACCACACCTGTTAACTAAAGCAAACCTCATTATCCTGACATATATACTATTTCAGTTAACCAAACAGAAGCTACTCAAATTTCTTTTGTTGGAATTTCTGCTTTTGTTACTAGCGAGTAGATATTTGCATCTCTACTCCCCTTAATGGTAGTTGCATCACGTTAATTTTCTTCGGTGAGAGCGAACACACATTTGCTTCGATACTGGGTCATTTCTTGAGACTCATTGTTTCATTACTTGAAAACTTATATGACACACATATACCATTTGCTACGCATGAGGTTTCGTCTCGAATAAACGCTTCATTGAAATTCAAATATTATTTTTCTAAATCTAATTACTGATTTGTGATTCGAATGACCTACATTATTGAAATTGTTGGCTCTTTTATTACCAAGTCAACATACTTTCTTGAGACTTCCTTCCTTTCAAGTTACACTCGTGGGTTCTCTTCGTAACCATGCAGAGATTCCCTTGTTAATACATACGTTTATTGCCGGATTACGCTGAAACCTAGTTTAATTTCTTGAACTTATCCACTTCGCATATTCACTTTAATACGCCATATGATGTATTGAGAGCATCATATTCAAATGTTTTTGCAAAGGTTCTTTTGTTTCGAGACGTAGTAGACTTGATTGGTCTGCAACTCCACTAAATCGTTTGTTGGTTTTGACACCTTGCGGTGATACTTTCACAAAATTAAAGCTTGCGCTAATTTGGTTGCACACCTCATACACGGACCTTATTGATTATTTATTGACTTGTTCTAAATCCATTTTGTTTATCATGATTAAAGCGGTCTCAACACAGTTGTGTGTTAAGACGATGGTACATAGCTTCATTTTATATCACGATGTACCTCCTAACGATTCTTTCATTAACAGTCGAATGCTTTACGATACTTGTTACTTTTTCACCTTCGATCAGAAATAGTGGTTCTTAATGCTTCGTATCCAATTGAAAACTTTATGACATTGCGTGAATCAATTCTTCAGACTGTTTCAGTACACTTTCATTTAATTTCAAACACGGTGAACATGTTCGGTCACCACTATATTCGAATCTTGTTATTACGGCACCTTGTGATGTCATTACAAATTTGTAGCTGGTGCTAATCATGATCAACTGCTTCACACAAAACTACATACACTTTTGGCTTGTCATTTAAACATCCCTGATGCAACTACAATAATACACCAGATTCGCTTGTATTTCATTCGGCGTACTTTCGCAATTCAAGAATGTCAACACGCTAAACCTAACCAGTCATTTATTCGGAAGTTGACCGATCATTTTCATACCACATTTGAGTTGTTGATTTTGAGTTCATATAGCAGACACTATGGTTTGAGAAAACTCGTTTGCATACTGTGATCGATCGTTTGAGAATCCTATTAGTCAAACTTCTCTTTTGAGGAACCCCTGTTAACTGGATTACACTAGACTATACGTCAATACGTCTTGTACCTTTGACATCAAATGCTAAAAGCACATACCTTTAACCATTGGATTCATGTTGTTATATATTCTTGGGGTCACCTGATATGAATAAGGTTGATTCGGTTTTGTGATTACCTACCTCAATATTACCCAAAAACATATACGCGTAATGTGACACTAAGGAGATAAGGTAGTATAAATTTCGAGGACGAAATTTTCTTAACAGGGGAGAATGTGACAACTGTCAAATTTGCATGTGTCCGTACATTTAATTAATATTGATTTATGCTTAATGACCGTGCTTAATTACAACTGATGATATAAACTGCCTTATGATTTCTGTATCATACATACATGTGCATCACATTTCATAAAAACTTTAGTGACATACATGATGCACAAAGCACAGTTAGTGGATAACTCAGAAATATACTGACAGTGCCAGTACATAGACAGACAATGTTTTGAGGCCCAGTATGAGCCAGAGACAAGGTACTACACTAGTATGGAGTGTAGGGAAGTAAGGACCATAAAACTGCGTCACTAGGTGATAGTTTAAGTGGCGGAAAGTGCCTAAAACCCACTCTAAGTGCAGAATTCTGCCTTAAACATCAAAAATCAACATTTTAACATGCTAGTAACATGCGAAAATATGGCAAAATGGTCCTGTATGCTTTCCTAAGTGTCGGGAATTAAAAGAGTCACAAAAAGTTGCATAAAGGACACTATATGAAATAACTTAGCACTTTAACGAACCGGTATCTAACCGAACAACTGAACATTACACGGAACACCAAAATATTGCTAGAAACATTGTTTTACTTTTTCTGAGCTAGTTATGGTTCCCGAACACCCTAACTTATTATAAAATGCATCCTACACATGGAACACTAGACTTTACACTTAACCCTAACTAATTACCTACTTTACCATCAAAATTACAATTAACCCCCCCCCCCTCTCAAAACTTACGGCTCACATAAGGTGGACCCACTCAAAGATTACTTCAATCTTCCTAAATCTTCTTGGATTATGTTTAGATCTTGATTAGATATGTGTGTACTTGAGGGAACATTAAACCCAAGGGATAATATACAAACTTGATTATAAGAACCTTCATCTTCTCAACATCACAACACCAACACACTCTCTCTTCTTCTCTTCCATAAGTCTTGGCCGAAAATCCCCTCTACACCACCAAAATTTCCGGTTCAATCCAATCTATTCCAAGTGCTCTCAAAGGTGTAACAAGGTGATTAACGAAGCTTGGAACTCACGGATCTTGAAGGACCTCTCTTGTGTGCTATTATCCACTCCATTTTCACTGGTGATCTTCCCTAGCTTGAAGCTAGTAGTAAGACTCTTTTGATCTTTGTCTACTTCATAGTTTTAGTGGTTAAAAGTTGTTGTTTGATGATTAACACAAGAACACTAAAAGAACATACACTTGAATCTTGAAACACAAAGCTAACATAAGATGAAATCTTGTTGAAATGATGTTGTTAGTGTATAGATGATGTTTGCTTGTTGATTACTAGAGATATTGATGTTGATCAATACATGGAACTTGCTAGATTATGATTAAAAACATGATTTAGCAAGTTAGGAGATGATTATGTGTTTACATAAGATAATCATCTTCTAGTAAAGACATGAACTTGAACATAAAATGATTCTTGTAAAATGACAAACAAAGTGAACTAGTAAACTTGTGAATCAAAGGCTTGTGAATGATTTTCCAAGAAAACCATGTTTAAAATATGATTTTTGAAAGATCATAGCTTTTACTTAAACTTACACTATTTTTTTTTGTGGAAAGACAAGTAAATAAACACTAGAGAAACAAGAAGATGATATGAATAAACATTTTTGTAAATTATGCTTACAAGTTGTAAACACCAAATCTTTTCAAGAATGAGATTTTAAAAGAAGTAAACACACTTTGGAGGGTAACAAAACCCACTAAACACCTTACCAAGTTACTACGCGTTTTTTGTGAAAAATCAAGTTCATGTTACATTATAAATGGAATAGTTTTTGCACTTGGTAAGTGTAATATTGATTAATGATTTGTTGTTGATTGTTTGAATGATTTTTGAAAAGAAAATGATATGCTAAATAGCATGGACACCTCCATTTACAAAGGAAACTATGGTGAAATTTTCTAAAAATTTCAACACTTAGAAAATATTTTCCAACAAGTGCTTACAAGTATGTTTTAAACCATGTTTTCAATATAAGCTTTGCCATAAATTTTATTACAAAAATACAAGTATTGGAGGTTGGTCTTTGTAAACAAAAACGGATAAATATATATTTAGAATATATATTTTATATTAAGGCACTTGTGTGAATATTTGTATATTTTGTGGACTAGTTATATTATTTTAGGGTAAAATAATATAACTTAACAAATACCGTGGAAATTACAACTCTAAAATAATACCAAAAATCACAAGGAATGAATATATAAGTTACACACTTGATATTGTGAAACCGAACGCAAAAAACGTAACTTATGAAGTATTCCGGAAAATACTCTTATGAATACATTTTGGACAAATATTATTTTGGATACGGAAAACATAAAAATATGATTTTATTACTAGGTATATCATATTTTTGGACAAGTAGAAAATATATTATTTTTGGGAAGTTGTAATATATTTTCCTAGTATGTTTAGAAGATATAATTTTTTTTTGTGAAAAATATATATTTTTTTGGAATACATTATTTTTGACAAATAAGTTATATATATATATTTTTTCTAAGTGGGACTTAAAAATATATTATTTTGGAGCTACAATATACATGTATAAATACCCCCATCCTTGGGAAGGAAATACAGAGTTGCTATACTTGAGAAGTATCAATACAGAAATATTGTTTAACAATTATTCCAAAAATAAAATATAATTAAAGTTAAAATAATTATGATTTTAACAAATAATTATAACACGGAATAACATAAGGAACACAACTCAAAACGTTAAACTCTAAGCCAAGGCACGGCCCGTTCGTCTAATAGACGTTAGTACACTGTAGGTAGTCATGTTAGCTGCGGAGATTTGAGTTGACGATACTGAAGACGCACTACAGTGAGTTCATGTCCCCCTTTTCTTTAAACTGTTTTGTTTACTTACTTCGGGGGTGAAATACATGTTACAAAGGGATACTTACAATACTATTGGTATGATTAGCCTAGGAAAGAACCATAGATCATGTGATATGGTAGGCGGATACTTGGGACCATTAATCCTCGTATCAGGACCGAGGGGCATGAGTGATAGATCTATTTGGGTGTAGCGAGCCCACACCCATGAGGACGGGGCGACCCATAGTGGTGACTATGTCTTCCAGCCGGGAGCCCGGTACAACTTTGCTAGGTTTGAGTCTTCCTACACATTGTCACACATATCAGTGGCCTTGCAAACCATCGGTGATCTTTTCCTTGTTTGCAATCATACTGGGACATACATTCATACACTGTTTACAAAGGTTTATACATACTCACATACACATGAACTCGCTCAACTTTTGTTGATTTTTCAAACTACATGTATTTCAGGGAACTAGTGGATCTGGCAAGGGTATGCATGTGTTTCAAGCTGCGTTTGAATAGAAGATGTCATCTAGGGTTGTAGGGTTTAGGGGTGTAACCTCTTCCTGGACGGGTTACATGTCTCTAAACCTAGTTTTATTTAAAGTCTTTTGCTGAGTCTTTATGAACTCATTTAAACAAGTTATGGTTTGTAATCTATTTCTGTGTCGATGTTTTCAGACAATGGTATTGTGGTATTTTCTAAAATTATTTAGTGGATGAGCTTCTCATGTTTTATCATATAGCATTGTTATGATTGATTGCTATGGTATTAAGAAGTCACACCAAATAACCCACGCTTCAGCAAAAGCCAGGGTGTTACAATCTGCTGGCCAAGAAGAGGTAAAGGTAAGGCGAAGACATCGTCGAGATTATCATCGTCGGTTATCATCTCAGGGTCGGCTTCGAAGTCAGAGATGGAGGGGTGGAGGTAAAGCTAGGACATCATCAACGAAAGGGACATCGTCCTCAAACTCTGGTGAGGCGAAAGGATGAAAATCAACGAGATCATCATCATCAGATGCCACCTCCGGATTGCTCTCAGAATCAGATGTGAACACCTCCTGTGCTTGAAGCTATCTCGTCGTCAGAGACAATCATCATCGGGTCACTTCCTTCAGATAGGCCACACCTTTCAAACGAAGACATGTGTACCTCTGATATTTTATTCATAGTATATATATATATATATATATTATTACTTAATTAATATACAAATAATTATACACATAGTTGCAAGTAATTCATAGTCAAAGACAAGTGCTATTCTAGTGCACCCTAAGTCTCGTAGTGTCCTTACTTGACTCTTTGAAAATAGTTTCAGGTAGTGGATGTCGCGGAAAGTTTTATGCAATGAAAACTTTTTGAATTTTTTTTTTTCATGAGAGGATCCTAAAGATTGTAGTCTAGACTCGAGAAGGAATCCTGGTTCACTACAATCGCAGCTCTGATACTAATCTGTCACACCCCTTTCTAAGTCGGAAGCACGAGGTGTGATCCTGAAAGGTTCTCATTGCATACGACTGGTAAACATACTACATGCTCGTAAAATAACTCCAATTTCCAATAACATTACATAATTAAAAACATAACATAAGTTAAGTGTTTACATCACAAGATAACATATTGTCTGAAAAGTTCACAACTTTATTTAAAGACGCACGACAAGGTTTTGATTCTTATATCCCACACAGGATGGAATATAATAACCAATTCCCACAAAAACAGGCATCGGAGTCTTGAAACAACATAGCTAAGAACATAAACGACATCCCGGAGCAAGAGTAAGACTGCACGTACATCCACTTTAGTTACCTGAAATACATGTGAGTTTCGGAAAATCGTCAACATAATGTTGGTGTGAATTCATGCAGATTTGTGAAAACATTTAAGCATTCGTTATGGAAAACATGGTATGTAGTTGTATGAAATAAGTATAAATGTAAGTATAAGGAATACGAGATCGCTAATGGTTCGTGAGGCCACTAACATATGTAACGACACAGGAAGCATCCAAACCATAGGCATTTTTAGTTGTCGATTCACGACTGTCGATTCACGACTAGAGACACAAAAGCACTGCTTGGTAAAAGAGTGGCCAAGAGTGTGGTTGCCTGAAACCCATTAGATCTAACCTTTTGCTCTGCGGTCTTGGTATGTAACTGATTAATGATGCTTATGGCACCCAATTCGTGACATGATCTATAGTATCATTCCTTAGTTTTTGTATTCAACATACCATAGCACATCTATTTTCCCCAAGTTTAGAAAACAAGTAAAAGTTTAAAAGTGGGGATATGAACTTAAAACTTTGCGTTTCCTGCGTCGTAAACTTCACCGGTAGCGTCGTGACCTATACATGTTCTATTAATGTTAGTCACTGGACTTGTATTACACAAGCACAAGTCACCATCATTTGTTTATGTATTCTTTTCTAGGTAATAGGTCGTTAAAAAAATAATTTATATTTTTAACTCTTCATGTATGTTACTTATATTATTTTCTGATGTGTACAAAATGCAACATATAAATTACATCAATTGTGGCATAAAAGTAACCCTTTTTTAGTACTAATGTTGGAAAAAGTGTGTTTTTGTCTTCCTTTTGTATTTTTAGGATTAAATGAGCTCAAATGAACAAAAGAAGCAAAAAGGCAGCTAAATCTAACATAAATACAAGAAAAGGAACAAACGTGGCATGTCCGACCCCCCGACAACATCTTCCTAAGCAAAAACAAGAAAACAGAAGGCTGAACACGCCCCGTGCTCAATGAGCATGGGGGCGTGCCCAAGTGTCAGCAGAAAAGACAAAGCTGTAGAAGCTTCTATCACCCATCACGGGGGCGTGCCTGTAGGATCGTTGTGCGACCTGAATGAGTCGTTCAGAAGAGTTTGAATCCGAATCAAAGGCGGAATTCAGAGAAACGGACTTGTTTACAGCTTGATTCAATTATAATGTCTCTTTATATTGATATAATAGTCTTACAGCACCTGGAGACAATTCGGCAGCACTTCGGTACCGAATCAGAAAAGTTACAAATGAATCAAACAACACAGGTATTTATAGTGGGTGGTATTTCGCAAGAAATTACACTTTGCTATTTCGTGCGAAATAGCACAATCACCCCCAACCCCTGCTTTCTTCGTACAATGTGCCCTGATCTAACAATCCTATTACAAGACTCGATACAAGATGAAGTCGACAGACGTATGCACCAATAGACTCCCCCTCGGATGTTGACGAAGTCTTCGGTGTCGAGTCTTTACAGTCTTCAGCCTTGATCAGTCTTCGGGCTCTATCCAAATTGTCTAACATTGTAAGTATCTATCAGTCTTTATCTTCACAGGTTCAGAATCTCAACCTGACTCTATCTTTAACAAGCTTCAGGCTCCCCCTTTCGTTAAGCTTCCGTGTTTTTGGGATCGACACCTGGTTTTCCAGTTACAAGCTCCCCCTTGCTTTGAACTCGTCTTCATACTCCCCCTTAGACTCAGCTGTCGGGATCGTAATCTGGTACAACATCTCCAAATCTCAAACGTTTATAAGTACAAACATTTTAAACGTTCAATTTTCCAGGAATTGTGACCTGGCTCTTTTAAACTTTCTAAAACAAGATCCTGGCTTTAAGATATAATAATATGAATATATCCAGGATTCACTTGATACTCTCCCCCTATCAACAAACTTCATAGATTTGGCAGTTTTAGCGAACAAAAACGGAAACTAGCTCTTTTACAAATTTTCATAATCTAAGAATCCAAATCCCTCACAGTTAATCATCCAAGTTCAACTTAATGACCTTGGAGATATCACAAACTGTTTTTGATTTTTGAATTTAAAAACTTCAAGTTTCAACTTAATGAACTTGTTTTATTTTCAGAAACACAATCAGCATACTAAGATTTTGAAACTTAGCATCCCAGACATCGGTTGTCGAAAATAAAGCAGAATCAAAAATCTTTTTGTATTTTTCTGAAACATAAAGTAGTAAAGAAATATTTACAAACATATTTACAGACAATATTTTTGTTTGAGTTCGCGACAGAGGATCATATCAGTTTATGACAAATCACTAGCACCGTTGAGCTTTAAACACTTTAAGTTCTAAACAATTCACATTGATTGACAATATTGTTTTCCACTTAAACTCAATCTAAAAACTTTCAAAATGCTTACCGATACGTTAAGGTATATTAATTTGCACTAAATTCTTATGGACCCCACGATCTCAGCATATCCCCTCATCATGCAATACACTAACTCAAGTAATGCTTTTAAACTTTCATCAACTGTGATATGTGTAAAAACAACGCAGAATGTTTAAACATTAACAATCAGGTCGATCTTTCGATACGCAGAGAAAGTCCAATGTTTAAATAAAATAAGAAATAAAAACAAGTTGAAATTGTTTAGGCTTTAACCACCAGTTCGATACTCCCGTATACGCAGAGGTGATCCAAAGCTTAAACGAAACACCAAAGAAAATAAAGCAGAACGTTTAGGCTATAACATCCAGTTCGATACTCACGTATACGCAGAGGATGTCCAATGCTTAAACAAAATAAAGAAATAAAACAAGTTTAAATATTTGCAAAATGAAATACACAATCACAGTGACTTTTTCAGCAAGTTGTGAAAGTTCACAAACTGACCGGTTTTTATGCTCTTTCAGCATTCAGCGATTACTGAGTAGGTACACAGTCACGAAGGATAAAACTAAGTACTATGCTTTCAACCGCGTTTCCCACTAGAACTAGGCTTTTTCATTTAAGTTTGTATCGTTATCGCAAATCTACTAGTCTAGCTGAGCCTATTGTCACATCTTTAGTGAGATTGTTTATCGCTTTTTATCTTTCCATTTCTTTAGCGTACTGTGATTGTCTACTGATGTACTATAATTTCCTCTTTTTACACAAAAAAAACTCATTTTTGAATTTTATCATGTTTTTGACTTTTTCAAATTTTCTAATGTTTTTGGATTTTCTGACAATATTACTCCCCCTAAAATTAAAAACCATTCTAAAGAAAATTTGATAACCGATGTAGATAGCTTTGTCTCGCCATCCATTGCCTGCATCTCATGTCCTGTTTTGTAAAAAATATAGCATTTCTATTTATCGGATTGTCAAATTTTGTACCCCCATGATTTATAACACATTGATATTTTACAGTTTGAAAACCGTTTTTCAATCTTGTGAAATTAATCATGTTTGTTCCGCCGTGAGGGTTTCGGCATATTCAATCAACATCTTTTTGAATATTTGACAAATTTAAAAACAAACATAATTTTGATTTTTCAAAATTTTGACAAAATAAAAACATATTTTTGGTTTTTAAATTTTTAAATTTTTAGGGTTTTTGAAATATTGTTTATTTATGTACAGAAAACAAACAAACTCCCTGTTTAACCATCACAGGGTTCAGCAACCTCCTCTTCTTGTGCCAGGCTGCTCCGATTTCCATACTCACAGTCTTCAATTTTTTTGAGCACCTGCACATTCAAACTATTTAATCACTTGAACAATTTAGCCCAGGTCTGTTTGACCTTAGGCATTTCAACACAATATGCATCATTTAACTTCGGAAAATCTTTGTCATTCTGAACAAAGATTTTTTCAATTTTATTTTCAACTTTTTCATCATTTACCGATGTCATTTGTTTCTTAACACTCCATGTTTAACCTTTAGGAGTACCTCTTTTGTAAAAATGTGACTCTTTTTGAACATTTTGATTTTGAACAACAATTGGTTTCCAAAATTGTTGTGGTTTTGTTGCATCGACATTTATTCTCCAACTTTGTGTTGTTCTAACTCTGGGTGTGTGAGAATTCCAGGTCTGTCTTGAATCGAACCTATTCGGGTTTGATTTCCAAGTTTGATTCGAAGCAAACTTGTTTGTGTTGTACCTCCAAGTTTGTTTTGAATCAAATCTGGTTGACCTGTGTTTCACATCCTCAGATTTCTGTTTTTCCACATTATCAGACTTCTTTTTCTCAACATCAACATGTTTCAGATTTGGACACTTGCGTGCAAGATGACCAATTTGATCACATTTAAAACATGTTCTCTTTGAGACATTTTTGACCTGTGGTTGTTGCTTTTTCTTTTGAGCATAGAACTCTTCATTAGACTGATGCCTAAATTGGAGTTCTTTCTCTTCTTCTGAACTTGTTCCGTGAACAAAATACATCTTTGTCTGATAATTTGGCGATTCATTTTTATTTCGACTTTGTTTCTTCTTATAACCCAACCCAGCCTTCATGTTTTTCTTCTTGAAACCAGGTTTATTATAAGAAGTTTTGTGACATTTTCCAGCAAATTTTGAAATTTCAGACTTTTCAATCTCAACCATTTTGAAAACTTTGTCAATTTTGTCTGAAATCACATTCTGAATCGGGAATACAACATCTAAGAATAATTTGTCCGACCCAATCATGGTATAAACCAATCCTCTTGAATCTTCATTCAAATTTTTCTCAGATTTTGAGTTTTTCAGATATTATTTATGAAAACTACCTTCATTTTCATCATGTGATTCAGATTTACCTTTTTCAACCGACTCTTCTTTCAACACACATTCAACGACCTTACCTACCACATCTGAATCACTAGAATCATCAGATTTGGAATAGGTTACGTCAATGTTATCTGGCAATTGATCTACCATGTTGAAAGCTTTTTCGACCTTTTCATCATCATAAAATGCAAACTTTTCCGGTGGTGGAACTTGATGAAACTCTGAGCCAATGCCCTTTTTATTTTGCTCAGAATCTTTACCATCCAGTTTTATGTTGAAAATACGTTCAAGCACATATGATGACGCATGATAACTTTTTAACTTGTTGTTATCCTGTTCTAAATCAGCAATCCGACGCTTTAGCTTAGCAACATCCTCAATGTAAGAGTTAACAACTTGTTGCTTTATTTCATATTGTCGCTTAAGCGTATTAGTTGTTTCAGAACAGTAATTTAATCTTGACTGAACAGGTTTCATTTGACTCTTCACCTTTTCATATGACTCTTTTGTAATGTGATAAGCCAATTTTATTGAATCGTATTCTTTTTTCATTTCTTGACATTCATTTTCCTTTTGATCACATTCTTCTGTCTTTTTCAAAACATTTTCTTTCAAAATATCATTTTCTTTTTCTAATTTTTTACATTTTTCTAAAAGTTTTTCGTCGTTATCTTTCAAAACTTTTTCATTTTCAAACATTTCTTTGTATTTATTTTTAAAAACTTCTTCTATTTTGGTGAATTCAAGATCTCTTGTTCTGAATTTTTCATCTTTTTCAGTACAAGCACTACATGGTTCCATGCATTTCTTGCACTGTTCAACAGTTTTTGAGATTTCAGAATCAGAATTTACCTCAGTGATTGGCACATCGGCGTTTGCTTCCGTCTGTTTCTGATCAGCATCTTCTTTCTTTTCTTCTACACCAACACCAGTATCACCACCATCACTAGCTTCCAAATTCTCATCCTTCACTGCTTCTTCTACTTTCTTCTTCATTTCTTCATCAACAATCTGCTGTTCTTCAATAACAGCTTCTTTCATAGTTTCTATTTTAGCTTCTTCAGCAACTTTCTTCAAATCATTCACCATCTTATCCACATTCTTCTTCATTCTCTCTTCATCCCTCTTCTTCAGACTTGAAGTCATAACATCTCTAAGGAGTTTTTCAAACCTTTTCACATATGTTTTATCTTTTCCCACATTTGTATAGTATTCGACGGACAGAGAAATTACTAAAAGAACATCATCAAAGATTATGTCTTTCTTGGGAATAACAGGTTCACCATTTCTGTTGACATAGCATTCTCGCTTTTTGTTCCATCTTTTATTGCTTACTGCACTTTCATACTCTTCTTGCATTTCATCAATTCTGTTCCAAGCAATGTTTCTCTCTCTGTATGTTTTTTCTTCCAGAATCTCTTCTTAAGTTTTCTCTTTGATTTCAGCAACAAAAACATAATGTTTGCTTTTTGATATAGTTCTACCATGAGCTATGACTTGATCATCAACACAATCTTCTTCATTTCTTTTCTTGATTTCAGCAGCCAATCCTGAATCAGGCGGAATGTATTTATCCCAACTAAAACCCTCTGCCACTTTTTCATCATCTTGATGTATAAGTAAAGCTTTCTTCTTGTTAGTTTCAATCATTTTTGGCTTTTCTTTGCTACGGTGATAAATCGCCTTTCGATAATAATCATCATTGAAAGGATTTTCATTTCCATCAACTGTAGAATTATGGCATTCTCTCTTGAAATGACCTTTTTGCTTGCATTTGAAACAAGTCACTTTGGATTTATCAAATCCCAGCTTAGTTGATGGACCACCGATTGACTGCTTCCCAGTAATCTCCATATATCTCTGTGCTCTTCTGATGCAGCTCGCTAAGCACCAGCGGATATCAATGAGTTCCATCTCTTCCGGATCAATCTGGTCATAGTCTTCTTTGGTCAATTCAGAATTTCCAATTTTGCAAGCTACTAGACCTTCATATGATTCCAGAACAGATGCAAGGAAACTCATTTGTTGCTTGGCTGCATTGATGCTCATCGCCAGAGATTTTTTCAATTTAAGAGCAATGTTGCAGAGAACTTCTTTAGATTCTTCAACATTTGTTTTTGATGAAGATGAATGATATCCCAGATTGTAGCTTGATGAGCTTGTCTGAGGTTATTTTATCTTCACACCACTAAATGCTGTCTTTGGTGATTCACTAGCTTTCACCGAAGGTATTACACCTTTGTAATAAAGACCAATATTCTGTTGATGTGAAGAACTGCTCATCTTGTTTTGTTTTTTGCAACTCCAATTCATGACTTTCAATTTTTTCTATCAAGACATTAAGAGAAATTGTATCATATAACACATCATTTTTCAATATGAACACAAACCATTTGCCACTGATAAGCTCGTGGTAACGCTTCTATGATTTTATCGATTATTTCTTCTCGAGTTTTAACAATTCCAAAACGATTAAGTTCAATTTTTAAATGACCAAATCTCTGAATCATCTGTCTCACAGTCTCTCCTTTCAAACTATCAAACAAATCAAATTCCTTTTTTAATAACGCGATTTTGTTTTTCTTGATTTGTTTACCCCCCTCAGCTTTAACCCGTAAAGCTTCCCAGGCAGATTTTGATGACCCGTCATGTTGAAGTAAAGCAAACAGGTCATGTCTAATTGATGATTGTATTAAAGCAATCATTCTTTGTTCAGCTGCAAATTCGGATTTGTCTTCTTTGGATAAGCTTTTGAGTGGGAGATCTTTTTTTTTTTTTTATCATTTACTGGCCTACTATAACCAAATTCCAAACAAAACCAACTTTCATGAGCGTAAGCTTTTGCCCAGTTGATGAAACGTTCTTTCCACCAAGTGTAGTCTTCAATACTTTCAAGCGTTTGTGGTTTTGAATCTGTTCCATAGAAGTTATCATGTTTAATATTTTCATTGATCGCTTTTGTAAAGTTTTTTGGTGTGACAGTTTGAATTTCTGAAGACTCGGATGTAAACGCGTTGTAAAAAGTGTTGTAGAACTCTTCAGCCATGATGTGATCCTGGAGACAAATAAACAAACACAATCAGTTTAACAGTATAAAACAACTTGAAACAAACTGACACTCGGTTGGTACGAAATGATCTTGACACAAAGTGAAACTTTGGAGCGAAATGACTTTGATGCGGAATAGCCCTTTCAAACGAAATTACTCTTTCAAGCGAAATCAGTTTGGTGCGAAATCAATTTTGGTGCGGAATAGCTTTGGTGCGAAATGATCACTTCAAACGAAATAGCAACTCTCAAACGAAATAACAATTTCGTGCGGAATAGTCAAACGAAATATCAGTCTTCAAGCGAAATAGTAACTTTCAAACGAAATGACAATTTCGTGCGAAATACTCAAACGAAATAGCAACTTCAAGCGGAATAAGAAGTTAATTTCGTGCGGAATACTGTTGACTATTTCGTGCGAAATAGTGATGACATCATCCTGTCGGCCACATTTTTGTCCAATTGATCTGGTTTTAAGTTGAATTAAGGTCCAATTCTTTCAAGGATTAGTTAAAACTGTGTTTCGCATGTAATGTATGAAAATCAGTCCATTTTATCCGTAAAATTTTGTTAATTTTGAAAAAAAAGGTGTAGAAGTTAGATTTTAAGATGAAATCAAGCTGAATCTGAATGAACTCTTCCTCCTGAGCTCTGATACCACTTGTAGGATCGTTGTGCGACCTGAATGAGTCGTTCAGAAGAGTTTGAATCCGAATCAAAGGCGGAATTCAGAGAAACGAACTTGTTTACAGCTTGATTCAATTATAATGTCTCTTTATATTGATATAATAGTCTTACAGCACCTGGAGACAATTCGGCAACACTTCGGTACCGAATCAGAAAAGTTACAAATGAATCAAACAACACAGGTATTTATAGTGGGTGGTATTTCGCACGAAATTACACTTTGCTATTTCGTGCGAAATAGCCAAAGGTTATTTCGTACGAAATAACACTTTGCTATTTCGTGCAAAGTAGCACAATCACCCCCAACCCCTGTTTTCTTCGTACAACGTGCCCTGATCTAACAATCCTATTACAAGATTCGATACAAGATGAAGTCGACAGACGTATGCACCAACAGTGCCCAGTGGACACGGGGCCGTGGTCAACTCTAAGATTCGCAGAATCTGAGGAAATCTTGATAGTACAGATACGCTTCTGCACACGGGGTCGTGCCCAGCAGACACGGGGGCGTGGTCAACTAATGCAGACAAACTGCAATTAATGAAGAAAGATAAGAGGGATGGACACGGGGCCGTGCCCAATGGACACGGGGCTGTGCCAGAGCTTCGATTCAGGCTATAAATAGGGGTGCTTGGCTCATTTGCAAACCATCACTTGGCAAACCACCTCTCTCACACTTCACCCACACTCCACCACCACCACAACACCATCATCCATCATAGAGTGTGTGAGTAGTCTCGGGATCCAAGATTGATCGTAAGAGTTCTTGACAATCAAAGGCCATGTTTGCCTAAGTCTTTTACATTACTTGGTGAAGACAAGCATTTAGTGTAATACTTTTTATTTTTAATGTTTTCGCACTTTTTATTTGGTTATGTATTAATGACTTTAATAACTAGTTTCTTATGTTGAAGGTGAATCTTCCTTATAATTTGTCTGTGGTGTCTTGGCATTATTTTACTGTCTATATAAAATAAAAGATTTCCACCATTCATATCTCCATGGTCTATATGGAGATATGTTGGCTACCTGGTTGGGGGTTAAGGGAATGGTTTGGTAAGAGTCTTGCCTTGTTCAGTGTATAGATCCTGCAAGGACCTGGGTCAAATTTAGTAGGACCTCCTTCAATACCCAATTGTATTGGATGGCGGGGGTCCAAAATCTTTGATCCCCTCATATGTAAGCTACTATTAAAACTTTAACCCGGCTACTTTGGACTGTATCCCTGCTGACTCAGACTACTTAGCCGAGGGTAACGTCACCTTTAAAAGAGGGGCATACCACATTACGCATTAATAACTTAATTAATTATCTTTCAATAATCCGACCCTTTAGGATTGTATCCTTGCTGACTCAAACTAATGGGTTGAGGGTAACGTCACCTTCAAAAGAGGGGCCTACTACAATAACTAAGATAATCTCTTAAAAAGTGTAAAAGTGCGGAAATAATCAAAGGGTACACTAAAGGCGAGTCGGATCCAAGTGATTCATCTTGTCTATCTGTTTTTATTTTTATTTTTATTTTCAGCATTTTAGTTTTTATTTTCTAGTTTAAAACTTTTTTTCCAAATTTTTGATTTGTTTAGACCTTGAGGATAAACCGGTATTAAAAGCTCTTGTGTCCTTGGACGACCTCGGTATCTTACCAACACTATAATACGCTCCCGATGGGTGCACTTGCCCATATGTGTGTTTGGTGTTAGTAAATATTGTGTTTTATAAATTTAAAACTTGACTAAAGTGGTTAAAAAAGGCTAAAAATATACATAAAAATATAGTACACCACACACGCATCAAGTTTTTGGCGCCGTTGCCGGGGACACAAGGATTTTAAGAAAGCTTAAAATCAACGGCCTAATCAGTTTTTCTTATTTTTCTATTTTTTTTAGGTTTTTTCTTAATTTTTCAGTTTCTGCAGAGCTCAGCATGGGCATTGCCTGGTCGGACACGAGCCGTGCCCAGCGTTGTTACTGGCAGTTTTTATTTTTTGAGTTACGGAGAGCTGAGCATGGGGCCGTGTCGGTGCAACACGGAGCCGTGTCAAACTCCCTAGTAACAGGGATCCGAAAAACAATTACTGTATCTCCGAGCACGGGCCGTGTTCATTGAGCACGGGGCCGTGGTGAACCTTCTGGCCAACTTTCCTTTTTGTTTTTATTGCAGGACTTGGAACCCTGGCGCCACACCTGAACTCTCTACGTAGTGTATAAGCTCCAGTTTCAGCAGAGACATAAAAGAGCCCCTAGACAAACCCGAACGCTTTCTAAAAAAAAGACGTAAAGCTAAAAACCAAGAGAAAGTCCCGGGGGACCTACTTCCGATGGGGAACCAACGTACCCTCATGGATTACCTACGGCCCACCGTAGGTAATCTTGGCGCTGCTATCAATGCACCAAATGTCGATGCCAACAACTTTGAACTTCGGCCGCATTTGATCCAAATGCTCCAAAATTCCGCAACCTTTCACGGGCTTGCGGATGAAGATCCCCATTTGCATATTACAAACTTTTTGGAAATATGTGATACCTTTCAGATCAACGGAGCATCAAATGACGCCATCCGCCTTCGAATGTTTCCATTTTCATTAAAAGACCGAGCTAAGGCTTGGCTTAATGCCCTCCCAGTTGGCTCGGTAAACACCTGGGATGAACTAGCCCAAAAGTTTCTATATAAGTATTTCCCTCCTGCTAAAACGGCTAAATTAATGACTGAAATTAATACATACTCACAAGAAGATGGGGAATCCTTATATGAAACTTGGGAAAGGTTCAAGGAGCTACTGAGAAAGTGTCCTCATCATGGTCTTGCGGTTTGGCAACAAGTATCCACTTTCTACAATGGATAGTTGCCACATACACGACAAACACTTGACTCTAGCTCTGGGGGACTTTTAGGTAATCGTCGCCCAAATGAAATTTATAATCAAATTGAGGAAATTGCTCAAACCAATTTTCAGTGGCACACTCCCCGAGGCAATAAATCTATTACCCCGGGCGCCCATAAGGTTGACGAAAGCACTTCGTTACAAGCCCAAATCGAGGCCCTTTCTTCAAAAATCAAAAAGTTAGAAATGGCAAAAGCGGCCTCGGTTATGGCTTGTGAAGGGTGTGGTGGGCCACATGAAAATTGGAGTTGTATGAAAGAATTAGATGATCAAACAGAAACGGTAAACTACACTGATAATAGACCTAGGCCGTCGGGTTCTCCAACGGGTACCTACAACCAAGGATGGCGTAACAACCCTAACCTTGGTTGGAGAGAACCCAGCAATAGTAGTAACCAACAAAATCTTAACCAACGAACAAACTTTCAGCAACCAAGAAACGAGTCACAAAATTTCTCTCAACAACAAGGGGGGCGAGAGAGGCTTGAAGATACTGTATCTCGCCTCATCTCCGACACCGAAAAGAAAAACTCAAATCGATTTCAACAATTGGAATCGAATTTTAGAAATCAACAAGCTAGTATTCAAAACATTGAAAAACAATTAAATCAAATAGCTCAAAATTTCTTCGAGAGACCACAAGGCGCGTTACCAAGTAATACCGAAACCAACCCAAAGGCACAAGTACATCTCATCACAATGAGAAACCGTACCGTGGGTCCCGAAGAGGCCCTATTGCCTTCAACTGAAACGAGCCAGTCTAGCCAGTCCACAACTTCGCCAGCACTCCAACAAGAGACGGCTCCTACACCAAATCAAGAGCCGACCAAGAATCTTCTGATTCCATACCCCGGTCGGCTAGTCCGTCAAAAGACCGATGAGCAATTCACAAAGTTCGAAAAATTACTAAAACAATTGCATGTTAATATTCCATTTATTGAAGTCCTAACCCAAATGCCTAAATATTCAAAATTTATGAGGGACTTCCTCACTAATAAAAGGAAAATTGAATCATTGCAATTAGTTAATTTAAGCGAAGAATGCTCCGCCTTGCTACTCAACAAACTCCCGCAAAAGAAGATCGATCCTGGAAGCTTCACAATCCCTTGTTCGATTGGGGAATCCCCCATTCGTAATGCACTAGCCGATCTCGGGGCTAGCATAAACCTCATGCCCGCATCAATGTTCAACCGACTCGGCCTAGGAAAAACAAGCCCTACAAAAATGAGCATACAACTCGCCGATAGGTCCGTAAAATATCCACAAGGTATAGCTGAAAATCTATTAGTCAAGGTCGACGAATTCGTTTTCCCAGCCGACTTTGTAATACTAGATATGGAGGAAGATACCGAAGTACCACTCATCTTAGGAAGACCCTTCCTAGCTACGGTCCACGCAGTAGTAGACATGAATGGTGGAACACTAACATTGAGGATTGGAAACAAGGAAATGAAGTTTGGAGTTGGAAAGAGAATAGAAGACGACGATCCGGTCAATTACATGAAGGTCATAGACTCAAGTTTGGATGATGCTCTCCGACGGTGCAACATGGGATGCAACACATCCTGCTTGAGTAACATATGACTGGCTTTGGGTCTAGCCAAGGACCCTTATAAACGTGGCGCACCACGGAGGCATTCCGCGGAACTATCCTTAGTTTAGCTTAGATTAATTTTTTCTAGTTTAGTTTTAATTTTCAGGAATAAACCACACTCAGGATGGTGAAGGATACCAAGGGAAACTTGCACCAGCACCCCATGCACAAAAACAGAACATCCCAAAAAATTTTCTTCGTTACAGCAAGTTCAGCACGGGCCGTGTCCACCCAACACGGCCCCGTGCTGCACAATCTGCAGGAAATCGCCAAGTTTAGGTAACTGGACATGGGGCGTGTTCACTGGACACGCCCCCGTGCCCAGGCTCTGTTTTTCTTTAAAAATTTCTGTTACTGGCAATCTGAACACGTGACCGTGCCCGGTCACCACGGGCCCGTGTCCAGACGCCCAATAACCATAAAATTTGTTTCTAAACACACTTTTACACATTCAATCAACCTAAAAACTTATTTTTCGGACACATTGAGGACAATGTGTAATTTAAGTGTGGGGGCGGGGGATGCTAAACATTGAATTTTTGCAAGTCCTAATCACAAGCCTTACACAAAACTTTATTGGAACCGCTAATCACCCCAAATTTTTTCAAAAAATTTTAATTTTTTTAATTGTCTTGGTTTATGTTGGGAATTACAAGTTTTAAAAAGGTTATGTTTTTACCAATTTACAACCGATAGCGTCGTGATAAAAAGAACCAACATAAGAAAATTATGAAACAGCATGAAAAAATCTAGTTAAAATTTGATTATATATACTTGATCACATAAAAAAAAGTCATTCCCACAAAAGTAAGTTTTGAGCCTTTATTGAGCATACAAATACATATCTTTAAACTAAATGCTCATTTTTCGTTTCTTGTGTGAATAGCCGCTTGGTTTCTTACAACTCTAGAACTTGCCACGATGATACATTCCCGGTCCTTACCAACTTAAACCCGAGTAAGTAAATGATGGAGGCATTAGGACTAACCCTTTTTATTTCTACACCATTATTTTTCTTTTTTTTTACCACCTACCTAAAATCCCCCTAGTTAACCCCTTTGAGCCTAAAACCTTTTCATTTCTTCACCCAAAACAAAACACCCTTTTTACCCACCAAAACCCTTTTTCACTTTAAACCCTTTATTTTAGTAACAAAGCTTGGTTTGTCTTATGACTTCCTTATAAAAAAAAATGATAATGATGAAGCCAAAAGAAATAAACAAACAAGTTTATCAAAAACAAATTTGTTTGAAGAATTGCTTCATCAAAATAAAAAGTTATGAAAAATAAAAAGTCTTACGAAAACCGACGCTTTTTACGCCTTTCGCCCTTTTACTAACCTCTAACCCAACCACCTACCTTTAACCCAAGCCTAACCCTCCACCCCAAAAGTCCTCTTGATATTTACAAAGGTGTATAGTTAAAAAGGAGGAGGATTGATTGTTTGGCAAGCTTATGGTAGGAGTAAGTTCCATGCCGCTCTCGAGTGATTCACTAAAATACATATTCGGCCGAGTGTTGAGTGATCCCCCGTGAGGTATGTGAACTTGTATATAAATGGAATTTTAAAAAGACATGTTATGCCCTAATAAGTAATTTATCTTATGTAATGTTTTAAATAAATCATGACGAATAGGATTGTAAATAAAATAAAAATAAAACCTAATAAAAATCTTGGAATCCCGACACTCTATGACAAGCCCAAAAACCTTCTCTTCTACACATTCCATTTGGGAGTGAAAAGCCACATTATAAAGAGTTTTGCTTGAGGACAAGCAAAGATTCAAGTGTGGGGGTATTTGATGTGTACAAAATGCAACAAATAAATTACATCAATTGTAGCATAAAACTAACCCTTTTTTAGTACTAATGTTGGAAAAAGTGTGTTTTTGTCTTCCTTTTGTATTTTCAGGATTAAATGAGCTCAAATGAACAAAAGAAGCAAAAAGGCAGCTAAATCTAACATAAATACAAGAAAAGGAACAAACGTGGCATGCCCGACCCCCCGACAGCATCTTCCTAAGCATAAACAAGAGAACGGAAGGCTGAACACGCCCCGTGCTCAATGAGCATGGGGGCGTGCCCAAGTGTCAGCAGAAAAGACAAAGCTGTAGAAGCTTCTATCACCCACCAAGGGGGCGTGCCCAACGGACACGGGGCCGTGGTCAACTCTAAGATTCGCAGAATCTGAGGAAATCTTGATAGTACAGATACGCTTCTGCACAGGGGGTCGCGCCCAGCGGACACGGGGGCATGGTCAACTAATGCAGACAAACTGCAATTAATGAAGAAAGAGAAGAGGGATGGACACGGGGCCGCGCCCAATGGACACGGGGTCGTGCCCGAGCTTCTGTTCAGGCTATAAATAGGGGTGCTTGGCTCATTTGCAAACCATCCCTTGGCAAACCACCTCTCTCACACTTCACCCACACTCCACCACCACCACTCCACCATCATCCACCACCATCAACTATCATCCATCATAGAGTGTGTGAGTAGTCTCGGGATCCAAGATTGATCGTAAGAGTTCTTGACAATCAAATGCCATGTTTGCCTAAGTCTCTTACATCACTTGGTGAAGACAAGCATTTAGTGTAATACTTTTTATTTTTAATCTTTTTGCACTTTTTATTTGGTTATGTATTAATGACTTTAATAACTAGTTTCTTATGTTGAAGGTGAATCTTCCTTATCATTTGTCCTTGGTGTCTTGGCATTATTTTACTGTCTATATAAAATAAAATATTTTCACCATTCATATCTCCACGGTCTATATGGAGATATGTTGGCTACCTGGTCGGGGGTTAAGGGAATGGTTTGGTAAGAGTCTTGCGTTGTTCAGTGTATAGATCCTGCAAGGACCTGAGTCAAATTTAGTAGGACCTCCTTCAATACCCAATGGTATTGGATGGCGGGGTCCAAACTCTTTGATCCCCTCATATGTAAGCTACTATTAAAACTTTAACCCGGCTACTTAGAACTGTATCCCTGCTGACTCAGACTACTTAGCCGAGGGTAACGTCACCTTCAAAATAGGGGCCTACCACATTACACATTAATAACTTAATTAATTATCTTTCAATAATCCGACCCTTTAGGATTGTATCCTTGCTGACTCAAACTACTGGGTTGAGGGTAACGTCACCTTCAAAAGAGGGGCCTACTACAATAACTAAGATAATCTCTTAAAAAGTGCAAAAGTTCGGAAATAATCAAAGGTTACACTAAAGGCGAGTCGGATCCAAGTGATTCATCTTTTCTATCTGTTTTTATTTTTATTTTCAGCATTTTAGTTTTTATTTTCTAGTTTTAAACTTTTTTCCAAATTTTTGATTTGATTAGACGTTGAGGATAAACCGGTATTAAAAGCTCTTGTGTCCTTGGACGACCTCGGTATCTTACCAACACTATACTACGCTCACGATGGGTGCACTTGCCCATATGTGTGTTTGGTGTTAGTAAATATCATGTTTAATAAATTTAAAACTTGACTAAAGTGGTTAAAAAGGGCTAAAAATATACATAAAAATATAGTACACCACACACGCATCATTTTCCAAAAATAAGTATAAGTATTTTGTGAAATAATATTTTCAATATTATTTTTTTACAAGTATTCTTAGGAAAGTATACTTGTATTTTATGTGAATACTTGTGTATTTTGTATTTTTCACCAAAAATCAATACTTTGATTTTTATTACTTTCCGAAATTATATTTCTTAAAAATAATATATTTTTAAGACTTGTATGAAATATATATATATATATATATATATATATATATATGTATGTATGTATATTGTCATGTTACATAAATTCCAAGTTCAATAATATGTTAAGGAATACATTTTGTAAATATATCTTCTTGTATTTGTCCATGTATTTTCTTGTGAGGAATTTTTGTATACATGTACACTTATGTATTCTCATGTATTTGTATGTGTATTTTTGTATTCATACTCCTTGGGAGTATTTAGTGTATTTTCAAGTCCCTAATACACTAATATATATAATACACATAATATACACTTAGCACACAATTTGGTGATCACTAAATATATATATTTTCCCTAAAAATATATATACTTAATATTAATTTTAACTTGAAGAAATAACAATTTCTTGACTTGTAATTTACACAAAAATTAGGGAAAGCCTTGGTAAATATTTTTAGGTGAATTTTTAGGGAATAACTTTCACCAAAACTTATATTTTTCTAAGTGTCAAAATTTTATAAAAAAAATTGACATAGTTTCCCCAAAAAATGGAGGTTTCCTATGCTTTCAAAATATGTGTTTATTTTCTTTTCAACATCAAAACAATTTTTCAAAAACAATCATCAACAACATACACTAGTTTTTCCATATCAAACATCATGGTGAACTTGTTTCTTGTTAAAAATGTGTAGTCTTTTTGATCTACACTTAACATATTATGATATTTCCAAAAATAAGTGTTCTTGAGTATTTTAAACAAACTTTTATAAGACTTTATTTTTCTAACCAACTAATCCATGAGTTTAATGGTTTCAAAGTTTGTAAATCATGTTTCTAAAACCACTTTTATGTTTATTAGAAAGATCATTGTTTTTAACCTCATGTTTAACCATGGATCTTTCAAGATCCATGCTTAATAACTTTAGATCTTTCAAAAATAAGCTTTATGTTAAAAATTTAACAAACTTTCCATGAGATTTAGTTTCAAAAAATAGTTCTACACACACTTTATTACTTCAAAATTTCAAGATTATGCATAGAAATTCTTATTTCAAGTTCACATCATGCTTCATATGTTCATCTTCAAGTTTAACCATGGATCCTTCAAGATCCATGCTTAAACTTGTTAGATCTAAGCTTTAACATGCTTGGTCTAAAAAACACAAGATATAACATCAACAACTTCATTACATACACTAAAAATTCATGTAATCACTTATTTTCTTCATGAATATGTTAGATCTTCTCATTTTTAACATTAGAAGTTAAGTTGTTTAGATGGTGAAATTTGTACATAACATAAACATGACTTAAATTAGTGATCAAGAAGCTTACTACTAGCTCTAATGGCTAGGGAAGTGGCACAAAAATGGAGATGATGATCAAGGAAGAAAGTGAGTGGTTAAAAGCTCCACAAGGTGGTCCTTCATGTTCTAGCACCATACACCTTCCTAAATGGCCTCCATACACCTTCTAGCAAGCTTGGATTGTGAGGAAATGAAGTGAAAATGGATGTGTATGTGGGTGTGTGTTGATCCGTGAGCAAACAAGAAGCAAGGGGGAAGAAGATGAAATTTTGAGAATGATGGACAAAGTTACTACACCTTAGTCGTTATAAAGAAAATTTCCAACAACAAATCTTTCTCAAAGATTTTATGCCAACTAGTTAGGGAGCAAAGTTACATAAAGTAAATATAGTTATGTGGGACCATTAGGGCCGGTTACAACATGGGGGGGGGGTAAAGTGTAAATTTTGGGAAGTGGAGGGTTTAAAGTGTAAACGAGGGGTTTTAACTTAGTTTAAGTGTGTTTAGGGGTTTTTTTATTTTTAAGGTGTTCTAGCATCAATACTAGTTTAATATCATAAAAAACATTACTTCTTGTCAAATTTTGATGTCCCGGTTATTGTCCGGTTGTTCGGTTCGTTACGGTTCATTAAAGTGCTGAATTGCGCAATTTCACTAAGTATGAAGCACTTTTTGTGGCAGTTTTAATTCCCGACACTTTGTAAGTTATTTTGGACAATAAAACATAAATTTTTCTTGATATTATTGTGTTTAAAAGCTGATTATAGCTGAATTGTTGCTGAATTATGCTGATTTCAGCATTTTAGATAAGTTTCGGGTGCTTTTTAGTGCATAGTTTAGCTTCCGGAAAGTTTATATGTTAACCCTTGTATCCACACTTGGGTTTTAATGTATTTTAGATGTTGGACCTATTCCTAGGCCCTAATTCTATTATCTGACTGATTTCTGCAGAACTGCTGACACAATGTGTCTTACTGGTAAGTTTACTAGTCTTTCTGACGCAACGCTAAAAGTAATGCATAAAGCAATATTTGAAGTATAAAACGTGCATGAATTCATATGTATAGCATGTAATCAGACAATGTTGACATTTAAGCACATAATTGCAGATAATAACTAATATTAAAATAGTACGGAAATTACCGGTTTTGGGCCAGTTGTCGCATACACAAGCTCTAAGCATATCTTCCATTGTTTGTATCGCCCTTTCGCTATGTCCATCCATTTGAGGATGATAAGCAGTGCTTAGATTTTGCTTGGTTTCCATTGCTTTTTGGAAACTTGTCCAAAAATGAGAAGTAAAACGGCTATCTCTATCAGACACAATAGATAAAGGAATTCTATGTAATGAAACTATTTCATTTACATACAACTTGGCTAACTGTTCCATACTGAAAGTTTCCTTCATTGGTAAGAAATGGGCATATTTAGTTAATCTATCTATAATCACCCAGATTGTATCATTACATTTTCGTGTCTTGGGTAATTTAGTAACAAAGTCCATTAATAACAATTCCCATTTCCACACAGGCATTTCCAATTGCTGCAACAAACCTGAGGGTTTCTGGTTTTTAGCTTTGACCTGTGAACATGTTAGACACTTGGCGACATAAGCTGCTATATCCTTTTTCATTCCTATCCACCAGAAATTTTTTCTTAATTCTTGATACATTTTATCACTTCCAGGATGTATCGTATACTTAGACTTATGGGCTTCTTCTAATATTTGGTGACGTAGGTTTCCTAGTTTAGGTATCCAAATCCTTTTCTTATGGAATCTCCAAATTCCATCTGTTCCTTGTTCTAATTCGTTAGTCATTCCTTTCAATTTTTCAGTATCATCCTTGATTATTGATTCTTGTACTTTTCTAATTTGCTCGTTTAAATCTATCTGCAGATTTAATTTAAGAGAACATACTCTTTTTGGCTTTTCGTGATATTTTCGACTTAAAGCATCGGCTACTACATTAGCTTTTCCTGCATGATACTGGATACTACAATCATAATCACTAAGAATTTCCATCCAGCGTCTTTGTCTCATATTTAATTCCTTTTGCCCGAAAACATATCTTAAATTCTTATGATCGGTGAAAACAGTAAACTTACTACCGTAAAGATAATGTCTCCAAATTTTTAGGGCAAAAATTATGGCTCCTAATTCTAAATCATGGGTTGTATAATTCTCTTCATGAATCTTAAGTTGTCTAGAGGCATAGGCTATAACCTTTTGACGTTGCATCAACACACATCCACAACCTAACTTAGAAGCGTCACAATAAACTACAAAGTCTTCAGTTCCTTCTGGTAACGCTAGTATGGGTGCGTTGGTTAATCTATGCTTAAGGATTCTAAAGGCTTCTTCTTGTTTTGGTCCCCATTCAAACTTAACAGACTTACATGTTAGTTTTGTTAAGGGAATGGCTATTCTAGAAAAATCTCAGAAAAATCTTCTATAATAACCGGCCAATCCTTGGAAACTTCTAACCTCTGTTGGTGATTCAGGGACTTTCCATTTAGTAATCGCCTCAATTTTTGTGGGATCCACATGAATTCCTTCATGATTAACTAAATGTCTAAGAAATTTCACTTCTTCTAACCAAAATTCGCATTTTGAAAATTTAGCGTAAAGCTTTTCTTTTCTCATCAAATTTTAGGAGTGCATGCAGATGCGCTGCATGTTCCTCTTTACTTTTAGAGTAAATGAGAATATCATCTATAAAGACAATTATGAATTTATCCGAATATGGCTTACATATTCGGTTCATCTTGTCCATAAATGCGGTTGGGGCATTGGTCAAACCAAATAACATGACAGTAAATTCATAATGGCCATACCTTGTTCTGAAAGCGGTCTTAGGAATGTCCTCTTCCTGTACCTTTAATTGATGATATCCTGAGCGTAAGTCAATTTTAGAAAAGAATCGAGCTCCTTGCAGTTGATCAAAAAGATCATCGATTCTTGGTAATGGGTATCGATTTTTAACCGTAACCTTGTTCAATTCGCGGTAATCAATGCACATACGCATTGACCCGTCTTTCTTTTTGATGAATAAGAACGGTGCTCCCCATGGCGATGAGCTTGGCTGTATGAATCCTTTCTCCAACAGTTCGTCTAATTGCTTCTTTAGCTCTTGCATTTCTGCGGGTGCCAAACGGTAGGGTGCCTTGGCAATTGGTGCTATTCCTGGTAGCAGATGAATTCTGAATTCAACTTCTCTGTCTAACGGTAGTCCTGGTAGTTCTTCTGGAAATACATCTGAAAATTGAGATACTACGGGGATATCTTTTAACTCCTTTTCTTTAGTGTGAATGATTATGAAAATCATATACACTAGTGACCCTTTTCTTGTACAGCTTGCAGTTTTCATCATAGAGATGAATTTCGTGGATCTAGTTGGCTTATCTCCCTTAATTGTGATCTTTTCACCTTTTGGTGAAGTTACTTGTATTAACTTTTGATCACATAGAATACTGGCTATTAACCAATCTATTCCTAATACAATATCAAATCCTGCCAGATTCATTGGGTAAAGATTTGCAATAAACTTTTGATTTAAAAATTCTATTCTTGCTCCCTGCAAGATTTCAGTAATCCTAATGGATTCTCCATTTGCTGTTTCTACTAGACATTCTTGTTGGAGTTTAGTTAATGGTTGATTGAGAAGTTTGCAAAATGAAGTATTAATAAAACTTTGGTTCGCACAAGAGTCAAATAATACTTTGGCAAAAACATCATTAACTAAAAACGTACCGACAATCATGTCTGGAATCATTTTTGCTTCTTCGGCTGTCAGAACAAATGCTCTAGCATTCTTAGTAGTCTTATTGTTCGTGGCTGGAGCTAGTTTCGGACAGTTTGGCTTGATATGTCCTTTTTCTCCACAGTTGAAGCATACTCCATTACTGGGTTTCTTTCTACAATCTTCTTCTTTGTGTCCTGGTATCTTGCAGTAATTGCAGTAGGTGGAGCATCTTCCTGAATGCTTCTTCTTACATGCTTTACAGTAAGGTGTAGAGGTAGAACCTATATTTTTCCCACAGTTGGAATTACCGTAGCGAAATTCCTGGGTAAGCTTTTGAGCTAGGTTCTTTCTTTAGTTTTCTTCTTGGGTACGCACTAATTAATCAGTCAAGGTATTTGCTAGTTCTATAGCTTCTTCTATGGTTTGTGGTCTAGCTTCCTTGACTACATGTCTAATTTCACTGATTAATCCCCAGATGTAATAGAAGATTAACACTGGTTCTGGTGATGCTAGGGTTGGCACTATTCTAGCATATTCAAAGAATGTAGTAGTGTAACCCTTGCTGTCTACTCCAGTCATTCTAAGGTTTAAGAATTTATTAGCTATCTGCTCCTTTTCATTGGGAGGACATAATTTTCTTTCCATCATGTTCTTAAACTCATTCAATTCCATATTATAGACCCTGTCACTTCCCCTAGACTAGAGAATAGTGTTCCACCATTCTAGAGCTGCATTCTTAAATAAATTGGAGGCAAACATGATCTTATCTTCTTCTGCGCACTTGCTTATTTTTAAGACTGCCTTAGTCTTTTCTATCCAGCGTAGAGCTGCAATGGCCCTTCATTGCCAGAGAATTCTATTGGTTTGCAGGACCAGAATTCTTTGTAAGAACAACCATAAGACATGGTTCTTCTTCTTTTTGGAATTGGCATTTGAAGTAACGGTCCATTGTTCACGCTGTGACTAAGTTCAGTATGGGTTTGCTTACTTCCACCATTACTGTTATTATTTTCTGCTTCTTTAACATTTTGGATGATATATGGCATATCATCTCTAATTCATTGGGTTACAATGTGTCGAATTGCATGTTATTTATTTGATTTTTATTATTCTGGTTTTCCTGATTTGCTGTGTTGTCCATCTGGATTATAAACATTTACCAAGTATTAATATCACAAAACAATATTAAATGCAAACAATCTCACAACACAAACAGATTGGTTAAAATCGTCGTACATTGCGACCTTTACTCTATTTTATATATATGCGTCTAGTACAAACCACAACTGGAATTTAAAATACAAGACTAGTAGGCATCAGTAGCTATAAGATTATCTATATATTTTTTTTCAAGTCACACACACACACACATATATATACATATATATATATATACATATATATATATATATATATATATCATTACTACTACTACTTAGTGGGGGTCCATCCAATACTGCATGTTATGCTCGTCATACTTCCAAACGAGCCTCTCACCTATCTGTCTTATCCTTTCACTTTCATCTAACAACTCCTCACCAAACGTTCGGAGTTCCTGTATGTTCTCAATACTCATGGGTGGTGCGGGTGCTGGTATCGGGTCAGGGTGTTGTGGCATCGGTTCCTCCTGTGGGTATGGGTTCTCTAGAATCTCCCTGATATATTGGTCATTATCAAAATATGGGTCTAGAGGGTCAAGGTTTGGGTAAGGTGCTACTGGGTTTTGCATGGGTTCCTCTATTGGGTAAAGTTGTTGGTAATCCCTGTGGTCGTCAAACCATGGGTCATAATCTGGAGGATGGGTTGCTGGGACTCTAGGAATCTCGGCTGGGTCAAAAGCAGGTACTGGAGGCTGGTCTACTGGGTTTGGTTTAATTTCCATGGGTTGTGTGGGAAATAGTGGTAACAGTTAGGGTGCAATAAGTTGTTCTAGATTAGGGTTGGCAGTTGTGGTAGCTAATATGTGAAAATTAGCTAGTCTCCTATTGGGTATATCCTGGGTTTGAACATTCATTTCTCTATTGACTGCTGCTAAAGCCTGCTGCTGCTGTAATTTTCTCATCCTTTTTCTACGCTCGTGAGTTCCTCTGCTGAACCATCCTCTCTCCTTGGGAGGGAATGGTTCTTCAGATTGTGCTTTAAATACGAAAATCCCTTCTTCAGTGCCAGAAGAATACCCCGAGGGGGGTAGGCTGGGAAGAAGTTCCTTCGTCCTTAGGTGAACTAGACAGTTGACGGTAAGCGTCCGAAGGTCCTTGATCACTCATATTGTAAACTAACAAATTGTCAAATAACACAAAATAATAATCTACACGTATGCATATAGTCTCATTGATTATTTCCTAACAAAATTGACAATTTTAATGTCAGCAGAACACTTCTTTGGCTGAAATTAGTGGCTGTAGCTCTGATACCACCTTCTGTCGCAACCCTCGACCCCTGCCTCGGCAGGCGGGCGGCCGCAGCCTACTCAAAGATGGTGGTATCGGTGTTTATCATTATTTGGCAACGGAATTTACATCAGGACCGTAGTTATGAAATATTTTATCAGAGTAAAATACCACATTTTCATAATAGTAAACACATGGGAAATTCCCAAGTTTCTTTTACAATCATGTTTATAGGGATAAACCCTATCATGGGAAATTACTGAATAAAACATCTTTATTTATTTAGGTAACTTTTATAGCCACATTTTCCAAGCCTTCAGTGCTCTCCAGCTGGCTTCTATTTTGGCTTTCATATTTTGTTACCTGAAACGCGTTTTAAAAACATATGTCAGTGGGAAATACTGGTGAGTGAATCCCAATTTAATCAAAACAGATTTTATCCTTGTACAGTATTGAGGGCAATCAACAATTACATTTGTTTATTATTCTACCTTAATTACCACCCACGATACTATCAACCCGACTTGTGGTCATGTTACTACTCACAGCGTAGTAACAAATTTTGTATACAAAACACCAACATACCGACGATAATTGTAGAATTACAAATACTCAATCACTGTTAATTATATTGTAAAAACAATTGAGTTTTTGTAAAAACAGTTTGCAAAAAGGTTTACAAAAAGGAGATTACTCACATGGCTAATTTAGACTTTTTCCTGTGGTTTCCTGGTTATAATCTAATAAATTAAACAATGCACACGCGTTAGTATAATAACCCAATATTTACATTAGTTATACCCTCCCCGAGACAGAACTCCAACGACTACGTCGGGAAGAACCTCGACAGCCGTTACGGAGTACTAGATCAATCGAGCAGCGTATCTAACACGTAACTTGGGGTTAAAATACTTGCAACGAGGCAGAGCTTCGCTATTTTAGTGGGTATTATGCCCGGTATAATTTCTACACTTTAGAATTTGGGAAAGATCGAGAGAATTTGAACGATTTGGGACTGAAGGCCGATGACCTCCTTTTATAGGGCTGCTTCAGCATTCCCTCGCGCCCCGCGTAAGAAGCACAAGGGGCTTACGCGTCCCGCGAGATAGGGGGTGTAGGCCATAGCTTGGTCCAGTCATCAATATAGCTTCGACATGTGGTGACACGTGGCGGCTCCGGGGCTTGCCTCTTGTCTTCTCGCTCGCGGCCCGCGTAAGATGAAGACTAGGACTTCGCGGCCTGCGATGTCACACCCCGACCGCGTAAAACAACAAAGCGCGGCGGAAACATCGGGGCGTGTTGCAACAGAATTATCGTTTCATAACCATGGATACAAAAGTGTTTCGTTTTATTGATAATATTAAACATTAACATTGTCTTAACACATAACAAACAAGTTTTATATAGACTATCATAGTTTTATGTCACTAAGGCTTCGTCCAGATCCTACGTGACTCATGCATCCTAGAAATAATCATCAAGCATCAATTCCTGAAACATATGTGAAAACAAAGTCAGCAAAGAAATGCTGGCGAGTACATAGGTTTTATAGGAGTCTCGAAATCATGGCTCGTTTAGATGTTGCAATACTTTATTAAAAACCTTGTTTTGAAAGGAGTATAATATTGCAACTTAATTAACCAACTCAAATCAAGCGGTTTATAGTTTATAAAACCTCGTAGCCATGATTCTTAACCCAAAAACCTTTGTTTTAGTAAAGCACATTGTAAAACATCCCGTAAAGCTTGTTAATAAAACTCGTTTGTTACTTCGAAAACATCGTTGTGTGACATCGTTTTCCTATCGTTTACCTAGGTGTACTAAATAACGCCACGGTATGTAATATGTTGAAAACATTTATATATAAGAAGTAACAGCGGCGTATCTACCATGCTTTCACCATATCACACCCGTCCCGTTATCCAAACACTTAACCAAAGACCAATCGTTTACCCAAATCGTTAATCATTGTTTACTAATCGTTTATAAATCGTTTACTTGTTCAAATCGTCCCAATTCGTTTACTTGTTTAAATCGTCCCAATTCGTTTACTTGTTTAAATCGTCCTTGTTTTAATTGTGAGAACTCATATATGGTCGTCTCGCTAATAACATTCAAACCTTCATGACTCGTTCATCGTTCCACTCGCTCTCGCATTAACAAACCACCAAAGGGTAAGTTAACAATTATCAGATTTAGTCATTACCCACAACCCCCACACATAACCACGGGTGTTGTAAAATAACGGGATTTGTCAGATCCTATGGTACCATAACCTAATACTGGTCGGCTTGATCATTGCTAATGAATGTCATTTGTTATGTAACCCAACCAACAAGTTCGTTCACATTATTGAAATCGTTATTAGTTTTGCATAAACCATTGAAAATCGTTTGTGAAACCATCGTTATAACATCGAAAACATTTAGCACATATGAATCACCCCAAAACAATTGAAAACAGTAAAATAGGGGAACTATGTACTCACTGCAGTGCAAGGTATCGTCAATCAATAGAACTTCAACAAACTCGAGCAAACCAGTGAAATCAAACAACACCTAGTAATCGAACCGCTAGTCAAACAACAGATTACCTAAATCGGAAGATCGGACAGAATGAGGTCTGGTAAACCAAATGAGTGTTGGAACTCAAGTGATATGGTTTAACAAAGCCTACATCCTAAATCGGAACTTAACCTAAATGCTTTCGACCCATCGTGACCCATTAAGGTAGCTTACGCCACTTTAACGCGTCGTGCGCGCAAAGCGCGTTCGGAACGCCTAACTAGTCCTATGACAAGTAAAATATGCCTTAACATGTCTAATA
Organism: Helianthus tuberosus; assembly: GCA_030545235.1. Lineage (NCBI taxonomy): Eukaryota > Viridiplantae > Streptophyta > Magnoliopsida > Asterales > Asteraceae > Helianthus > Helianthus tuberosus. Next base: position 138,850,166 of record CM060394.1, read on the forward strand.
TTGTTGTCAAATCAGTTTAGATGTCAAATGTTATGTTACATATGTTTAATTACCAATTATACATGAAAAGGGTATTCTGGTAATTTACCTAAGGCATATAAACTACCTATCATACAACTACTTAAACGTCGTGACCATAAGGTATAACCTCGGAAGGTTATTCCCTATATACTATGGTCACCTAATGTATTTGGTCGGATCCTAATGATCGACCAAATGGGTCGGGTTCGAAGGTATAAGCGATTTATCAGATCGCTTACCCTACGACCCTAGACAACGTGGTAATCAGTAGGCATAGTCCCAAGGGACTATAACCATCGTGATTACAATCACGTTGCGAAGTTCAAACGAACTTCGCATTGACCATAAGCTGGTCAACGCTGAAAGTCAAACAAAGTTTGACTTTCGGACTCGAAAAGCAATAAAAGAACGAAAGAATACTTACGAAGGGTCCCCGAATGCTAATCTAGATCCAAATAACTCAGGTATGAAACAATGGTTCCAACTTAGAGTCTTTTAGATCAGATTCTTGTGAGTTTAGAAGTGAAGTGGGTTGGGTATTTATAGTATTCGGAGAACCGTTAAGATCGTTTCTTGAAAAAGGGGGCATGATCAAGGCCGTACACTTGTCGTAAAGTTGTGGTAACTCATTTGGCACTCACCATAGGGTTTTGACAAGTGTCCTTGGCCTTTGGAGGGTGTTAAGGGCTGAACAAATGAGTTTATGCATTTTTATATATATATTTTTTTTCTATTTTTTTTATTATTTTTGCAGTTTTGCAGTTTTGGTTCCTGTGCGCGTATCGTCGTGTTTTGGCACTTCTAACACCCGTCAAGCCCATTTTTAAGCTTCACAAGGATGTTAAAGTATAGGGAACATGAAACATGCTCAAAAATATCTCGGATGTCGGTTCGTTTGGTCGTACGATCGCGATGTTCGCTTAATTACGACGGTATGCGCATAAGCGCGAAAAACGATCCAAATGACGCGACGAATGGATTTTTCTTATGCCAAACACTAAAATAAAATATTTTAGTGCTTACATAAATTTTTGGATGTCCGGATGTATTCAGAACGTAAGATATGCGCGAAAGTGCAAACTTGTGCACTTTTTGACACTTTTAGTCCCTGAATAAGCATAAAGTTTATTTTAGCATACCGTACCCCTCAAAGCCTATTTATAAGCTATGTAAAGGATATTTAGGGTATTTTTAACTTATGATCAAGTTCCGGAATGTTCGTTACTGTGTAAATCCTCATAGTTTCACAGTTTGACACGATTAGTCCCTGTGATCGAATAGACTTGTTTTCAACACACCAAACCATTCAAAACTTATTTCTAAGTTATGTAAAGGTTATTTAAGGTATGTTAAGCCTATTTCACTATTCTGGAGTGTTTGTTGCATTAAACTGGTTATATTTACGCATCTGTGCGTGTATAACCTTCTAGAAAGCGATTTAAAGCTTGAAATCGGAATAGAATCGAATTGTAAAATCACCAAACATAATTGCACACATAATAACATCAAAACACATTGTTTTATTAATAATCAACATTGTTTTACATCGTACATCGATTACAGAGTACAGTTGTCACATGCGAGAGACCATAAAAATTGATTTTTATTTAATTTTTTAAAAATAAAGGTATTTAGGGCCATTTTATGTATACGAGGTGTATTTTAGGACGTATAGGGATGTTCTAAATATTTAGGAGTGTCAGAATTATTTTAGGAGGGTTGTTATAGTTTTACAAAAACCAATATCAAATTTCTTTTGTTTAGTTATTTTTAATCAATTATGATGATTTTTTAGACATATTGGAATTTGGATGTTAAAATCGAACCCATGGATGCTTACCTTTTGATTTTTTTGACTACTTAATATGTTTACCATTGGTTACATTTCTCTATATATTACTCTAGTTCAATTAATAATGGATGGATGAGTTGCACATGAAATTTTTGTAGGTAAAACAATCGATGACACCAAAGCAGTACTAATGTGGTAAAGTACTGAAATACCGGTACCGATACCGGTACCAAATCAATAAATACGGTACGATAATCGGTATCCACATTTCCTCAATTTTGGTAACGATATTTATGGTATCGGTACCGGTACGGTACCGGTATTGTACCGATCTCATCCCTACTATAAACTCGTATGTATTAAAAGCTATTGTTTGTAATAGTAAATTGGACCAAGGTGGTAACCATGTCCTTATCTGTTGCATTAATATGTGATATTTCTTTATCTGTTGCATTAATATGTAATATTTCTTCCCATGACCTATTTTGATTAGAGCACTTAAAAACATGAGGCCATGTCTCATCACCACATGACCATGTCAACAAGCTTTGTTTTCATATGTCACAACTATATGCACAAAACTAAAGGATGAGTATGAAATATAATTAAAATCACTTATTTTATTTTCGATGCATTGTTTTACACATTTTGTAAATTTGTAATGAAAAGGTGGTATAGGGGTTTTACACATTCAGAAGCTAATAAGAATTTAATTTAAAAAAAGGTTTTTCTAAGAAAAAAAATTGTGTATCAGAAGAGTAAAACAATAGTAACATGGAGGGTTTGATGAGGCTGCCATGCGCCCATGCATCAACTCCTCAAATTCATGCCCTTCTTTATTTAGGAAACTTCCTGCTCCGACCATAATTTAATTTCGCCATGGGATTACATCTTTGTTTATAAATCTTCTTATAAAAACATTAATATATTAGTGTAGGTTATGTTTTGCTATGTCAATATTCCATCGCCAAGATAAGATTTCAGAAAAGACTTTCGCCAAACTTTTCAACCATTGTCGGTGGCAAATACATTTCCTGCGGGTATTCTGTCCGAAACAATTATCAGAAATGCAACCTGAACCTCAATAGGTTTCAAATGCACTTCTATTCGTGAGTTTCAAATGCATTCTTAGTCTCTCCAAACCTCCACGGTTATCACATTTACTCTTCTTTGAATACATATACATGCACTCGACTGTTTGAATCCTTGCGAAAGTTAAATATAGAAAATGTGACGTTAAATTCTTCCCTCGTTTGAGCTAATTTAAGGGTAGATATAATATATGGATTGGTGGTCTAATTATGATTAACATTAGATACAACAATGTATATTAGTTTTTGCACATAGCCACCCTGTTTAAGGGCATTGAGTGTTGGAAATTTTGTGAAATAATAATTTTCACAAGTATAGGAAATGCATTTTTCCTAATTTTGGACTAGGAATAAATATAAGAAACGAAGGGAATTTCATATATTTATTTGTGGGTTTGTGTTTGTTGGCCCATGTAATCATTCCTTGAAGAACATATGATATAAAAGACAAAACTGGTTCTCAACAGTTGATCCACAATAAGCAGTGCTTGAACTTAATTCCCTCCAATGGCAGTGGCTTCTAACAACTGATGATCCTAAAGACTGTTATGCTCAATGACTGTTCTATCAAAGCTTTGCTGATTACAAAGACTGTTAGGACCTATCAACTGCTAATTGTCAAAGTGCTGTTGAAGACAAAGTACTACTGAATCAAAGGCCTGATCAACCTTAGAGGAAAGCACTGCTCAGCATCATCAGTGTTTAAGCATCAACAGCAGATAGAAGCATCAGTGTTTGTCTATCAGTATTTCAATGTAACAGCGTTTGTATTGCATCAGTGTTTAGAGGTTGTTATAACTGTTAGCTGTCACTGTCTAGGTGACGTCAGCTAAGATGCTCAGTGGTTAGGATTTGTACTATAAATAGACAGTGCATGTACTGTTCTGTTTAGCTCTTTTACACATTCATTCATCTTGTACAAACAACCATAGTGAGCTCAGGTTGAGGGGGAGTTAGTGTTCATGCATGCATAAGTCAATCATTGTGTATTCAATCTTATGACTAATGAAACCATTGTATGATGAAAGCTAATCTTTCCTTAATTGTGTTATAAAGTTTTACATCATTCCGCGGCATATCAATCTGTTTTATCTACTTTTAATACATCTTATTAAAACAACACACTTAAGTCAAACTCAGATCCTAAAATTGGTATCAGAGCAAAGGACAGTCAAATTCGATCTAACAATCAATTTGACATAAAAGTTCATCTCAGTTTCATTGATACTAAGTTGTTGGTATCAGTTGAAAAACAGAGTACAAGTGTAATCACGTTTAAAGTTGATTATTCAAAAACTTCTGTAAAACAACCAAGATGTCTTCACAATCACAGGATCCCCACAACACCGGAACACTTTTCAAGCCACCTATGCTTGTCGGATCTGAATAAAATATATGGCAACGTAGGATGGGCCATGTACTAGCACAACAAAACACCGGCTGCTGCAAGTCTATCATCTTTGGACCTCATGTTATAATGGTGCCAAGCATAGAAGATCCCAAGGTCCAAGTACCTAAAAGCCTTGAAAATTACTCAGCTCTACCAAATGACATATACGCTGGGATGTTACATTGTAACAGTGCTAAAGAGCTTTGGGATGCACTAAAAGAGCATTTTGGTGGGATAGAAGAGGTTATAGAAAACAATAGGGAGGTTTTAAACCAACAATACGAAACATTCTGTCATGTTAAAGGAGAGGCACTGACCCAACAGTTTGAAAGATTTAGCTGTCTCATTAGTGAACTTAAACTGGTTAATGTTGAATTTGCAAAGTCCACTTTAAATAGTAGGTTTCTTAGATCATTACCGGATAAGTGGGACACTATAGCTTTTGTGACCAGAAATTCTATGTGTTTCAGAGAGTTAAGTCCAACCCAACTTCATGGTAGGCTTCTCACATATGAGAGAGAGCTGAACTAGAAAAAAAAGTGGTAGGAATCTGGAAAAGTTACTGATGATTACACTTTCGGTAACACAACACTTTTGGGTCTAGAAGAATCTGGTGGTAGTAAGAACCAGAGTTATGATCATTACATGCAGGTGGAGCCTTCAACTCTGAGCCTTACTCACGCAATTGTGTTTTCACGGCAAATGGGGAAACCAGATCTTAGATAACTTATCCTTTGAACTCAATGACCTCCAACATTTTCATCCCACTGATCTGGAAGAGATGGACATTTTGCACCAATTGGCTTTGTTGAGTGTAAGAACCAATAAATTTTACAAGAGAACAGGTAGAAAGTTTCCAGGATTGCATGGGAACTTAAAAGTGGGGTTGGATAAGTCCAAAATTAAGTGCTACCAGTGTAACAGGCTAGGTCACTTTGTTAGGGAATGCAGAGACCAGTCAACATAGTTTCTTTGCCTAGGGCTTTGTTGATTGGAGCAGTATGCCTGATGATTTGACTGATGAAAACTTTGCTCTATTTGCTAATTCTAATGTTCCTTGTGATGAATTTTGTTTTATGGCATTAGAGTAAATTCCAGAAGGGCAGGAATCTGATGAAGTGGAACCCAGTGCTGAAACAGTGGATGAAGTTGCTGAAGCAGTGGTTACTGCTGTTGTTGGTGAATAGATGTTAGAGAAGAAAGAATCAGAACCACTGTTGGAACCTCTTGCTGATCCATGGGATGCTAGAGTGTGTGATGATGAATGTGACTGTGCCATGACGGCTGCAACTAAGGCATCACCTCAGGTCTTGAAAAACTTATGTTCAGATAAATGCATCATTGCATTTGCTAATATAAAAGAGGTGAATAAAAACCTTAGGGACAAAATTTTAAAAGATGAAGTACTGATATGTGCAAAATGCAACATATAAATTACATCAAATGAGGCATAAAACTAACATTTTTTAGTACTAATGTTGGAAAAAGCGTGTTTCTTTCTTCCTTTTTAATTTATAGGACTAAACGAGCTTAAAAGAACAAAATGAGCAAATAATCGGCCAGAACCAACATAAATACAAAAAGAAGGAATAAACGTGACATTCCTGACCCCTCGGCAGCATCCCCAAAGCAAAAAACAAGAAAACAGAGGCTGACCACGGGGCCGTGCCCAGCTGGGCATGGGGCGTGGCCAGGAGCCTGTACAAAATACAAACCTGTAGAAGCTTCCATGCCCACCACGGGGGCATGCACAGCTCAACACGGGGCGTGGTTAACGTAAAGAAACACAGAATCTTGATAGTACAGAAAAGAGTTGACCACGGGGCCGTGCCCAGGAGAAACGGGGTCGTGTGGGGTCCTCTGCTGACACTTGTAATTAATGAAGGAATAGAAAAGGCTAGCCACGGGGCGTGCTCGCTGGACATGGGGCCATGGCCAGAGATCTATTCAGGCTATAAATAGGGGTGCTTGGTTCACTTGAAAGACATCCCTTGGCAAACCACTACTCTCCCACTTTGCCACCACTCCACCACCACTAAAACACCAACACCCACCACCATCATCCGCCATCCATTTTAGAGTGTGTAGTAGTCTCGAGATCCAAGATTAATTGTAAGGGTTCTTGCCAATCAAAGGACATGTTTGGTTAAGTCTCTTACATCACTTGGTGAAGACAAGTCTTTTATGTATTACTTTTGATTTTTAATCTTTCGACACTTTTTATTTGGGTTTGAATTAATGACTTTAATAACTAGTTTCTTATGTTGAAAGTGAATTTTCTTTATCATTTTCTCGTGGTGTCTTGAGGTTACTTTACTGTCAATATAAAGTAAATGATGTCACCATTCGTGTCTTTATGGTCTATATAAAGGGCGTTGATTACTTGGTTGGGGGTTAGGGGAATGGTTTGGTAAAGTTTTTTGTCTCGTTCAGTGTATAGATCCTGCGAGGAACTGGTTCAAGCTTACTAGGATATCCTTCAATACCCACTTGTATTGGATGGCGGGGGTGCGAATAGCTTGAACCCCTCATATGTAAACTACTATTAATACATTAAATCGGCTTCTTGGGATTGTATCCTTGCTGACTTAAACCACTAGCCGAGGGTAACGTCACCTTCAAAAGAGGGGCCTACCACTTTCCGCATTAATAACTAACTTAATTGTCTTTCAATATTCCGACCCTTTAGGATTGTATCCCTACTGACTCAAACCACTGGGTTGAGGGTAACGGTTCTTTCAAAAGAGGGCCCTACTACTATAACTAAGATAATCTCTTAAAAAGTCCGAAAGTGCGAAAATCATCAAAGGATACATTAAAGACGAGTTAGTTCTAAGTGATTCTATCTTTTCTATTTGTTTTTATTTTATTTATCTTTGCATTTTTAGTTTTATTTTCATTTTTCAAAACTTTTCTCAAAAATTCAGATCGATTAGACGTTAAGGATAAACCGATATTAAAAGCTCTTGTGTCCTTGGACGACCTCGGTATCTTACAAACACTATACTACGCTCACGATGGGTGCACTTGCCCAAGTGTGTGTTTAGTGTTAGTAGAATATCGTTTTTTATAAATTTAAAACTTGATTAATGCGTAAAATGGGCTCAAAATATTAATAAATACATATCACACCGAACGCACACCAAGTTTTTGGCGCCGTTGCCGGGGACACAAGGATTTTAAGAAAGCTTAAAATCGACGGCCTACTCATTTTTCAAAACCTTTTCAAAACTGCGCACACATTTTTTTCATTTTTAGGATTTTTTTGCATAACAGTAGTCTGAACACGGGGTCGTGCTCACTGAACACGCCCCCGTGCTGCACATAACCGGTAACATATTTCAAAACCCCCAGATACAGGATCTAACCACGGGCCATGTTCACTGACCACGGGGCCGTGGTGAGCCTCTGTTTCAGTTTTTAATTTTTTTTTCTGGTCCCGAGACTTTGTGATCTGCTTAGTGATTCTCATGGACCAATACTCAAGAGGTTACATTTACTACTATGAAAAGGATGATTATAAAGAAGAATATTGCACCATTTGCGGTAATCCTCACTCGGTGCAATATTGTGACCTTTTCGAGCCATCCACCTCATACACATACCATGAGGAACCAAGGTATCAATCATCTCCCTCATACACTCACTATGAGGAACAATGGTATGAACCATCCACCTCATATGAGTATTATGAGGAACCAAGGTATGAATCATCTCCCTCACACACTCACTGTAAGGAACAATGGTATGAACCATCCACCTCATATGAGTATTATGAGGAACCAAGGTTTGAACTTCTATACTCAAGCTTTTGGGACACTTATCCCGCTCAATTTCACGAACCACCAACTATCCTCGCCGAAGCCGAAAGAATAATACAACACCTCAAAGATTTCAAACGCTATATAAAAGAATCCCGCGAGAGGGAATATGTGATTTGTACTAAAGAGGTAAGAACAAGTAAGAAGAAAAAATGGAAGAACAAGTAAGTGAAAAACCGACGCATGAACCAAACAACGAAAACGGTAAGTCATTTTTCCAAGAAATTAATCTCTTAACACCTTCTTTCGAAAACCATTGTTTGGTACATACTCATGCTAAGTTTTTAAAAGAGTTGAACACTAACACTAAAATTGACAAAATGGTAAGCATTAAATTAACAAACGATCAAACTACGCTAATAAAAGATGATCCATTTGAAATTAACATTACGCCGGTTCCACGTTTCTTTCAAAACACCTTTATTAGTAATATTACAATTGATAAAGATCTTTGTGTTAATATAATGCCAAACTACATTTTCGAAAAATTAAGTATTAGTGATTTTTCTCCACTTCAAATCCTTATTTTTCTTTCTAATAGGAAAATAATAAAATCATTGGGAGTAGTTGAAGATGTGTTAGTGGAAACAAACCAAACGGTAGTCCCAACCGACTTCGTCATTCTTGATGATGCTCCACTTGTGTTGCGACAACCTTTTGTAAACACCCATGAAGCATTGATCAATCGGAAGCAAAACAACCTACCCATTCAGTTAGGGGCCGAAAAAAGGTATGTCGATCTGGACAAATCAATGAAATATCCAATCGGCAATAACGACCCCCTAATTGAAGATGAAGATGAACCACCCGATACGGAAGACGAAGTCGACCACTTTGTCAAAGAAGAGGTCGCCATTGAATAAACCTTTTTGGTCCTCGACCGAAATGAGCAACCAAATAAGGAGTCTCCTAAAGACCCACTACTTGAGCTCAAAGAACTTACAAAAGGTTTGGAATATGCTTTTCTCGACAAGGATGGTAAGTTACCTGTAATTAATTCTTCAAAATTAACAAGTTTAGAAAAAGAAAAATTAATTACACTTTTGAAAAAACACAAAAATGCGATCACGTGGAAGCTTGTAGATATTAAAGGAATAATCCCTTCCATGTGCACACACAAAATTTTAATGAATGATTACTATAAATCGGTAATACAACCACAACGTAGAGCAAATCCAAATGTTTAAGAAGTGGTTAAAAACAAAGTCATCAAACTACTTGACGCCAGACTCATTTACCCAATTTCCGATAGCCCTTGGGTGAGTCCTGTTCAAGTAGTTCCCAAGAAAGGAGGTATGACGGTGGTTATAATGAAAAAAATGAATTAATACCAACAAGAACCATCACCAAATGGAGAGTTTGTATAGATTATCGTCAATTAAATGAGGCAACGAGGAAAGATCATTTTCCCTTACCTTTTATTGATCAAATTATAGAAATATTATCCGGTCATAAATTTTTATTGTTTTTAGATGGTTTTTCAGGTTACTTTCAAATACCGATAGCTCCTGAAGACCAAGAAAAAACAACATTCACATGCCCCTACAGAACTTTTGCTTATCGACGTATGCCTTTTGGTTTATGTAATGCCCCCGCAACCTTCCAATGTTGGATGGTTGTGACAACCCTCGTAATTACATGTATCCGTACGATTAATTAATGTTAAATAAAAGTGCTTGATGACTGTGCTGAATTACTTAACCGCTTTCTGATTACTGCGTCATACTTACATGTGCTTGTTGACATACTAGTCTTGTGCAGAAAATCGACAAAATGGTCCTGTATGCATTCCTAAGTATTGAGAATTAAAAGTATTACGAAAAGTTACAAAAAGGCATTATACTGAATAATTAAGCGCTTTAACGAAACGGTATCTAACCGAATAACCGGACATTACCCGGGACACCAAATTTTTGTCCAACACATTGTTTTATTATTTCTTGGCTAGTTATGATCCTCGTACACCATAACACCCCCTAGATATCAACTAACTAACACATGTAAGTATATACTTGGAAATTAACTAGTGTTTACCCACTATAACCAAAATATTACATCTAACCCCCCCCATGCCCTCTTACGGTCAAAAACGACCCACAAGATCCCCACCATACTTCCAAGATCTTATTTCAATATAATAATGAGATTGTTGCTTGTTATTGTTGCCAAAATATTAGAAGACATCCCTTTAAGTATGGCTTCCAAAGATCACACATCACTTCACAATCTTCACACCCCATCCCTCACATCTCTCCCTCTCCCTCTCGACTCAACATAACCGCCACCACCACCACCTTAACTCAACCATCTTCATCCATTTAAAGCTTCATTCAAGACTAGAAGGTGATTCAAGGGAGCTTGTTACTTGTGGATCATCAAGGAGCTTCATTACTTGCTTTTTCACATCACTTTTCATCATCTTTTCACTAGAGATCTTCCCTAGCTTTAAGCTAGTAGAAAGTTCTTGAATTACTCTTGTTTATTTCTATTTTTGAGTAGGCAAAAGATGAAGTATGATGAATATCAAGAACACTAAGAACATGAACCAAAAGAATTAAACATAAAGATGTAATGTGATGAAATAATGCTAGTATGATTTTGTTATGTTAATGAAGGTACTTGACATGATAAATCTGAGTGAAATAAATGATAACCTGCTGCAAGTGATGTTAAATGGCGTTGTTGATCACTAAACATGTTAACGGAACGAATAGAACTTGCGTTAGAGCGCTATAAGCAGAAAACAGCTTCTGTCCAAACATTTACAGCCAACTTCAGTTGGCTGTAAACAGGTCGATATTTATCGAAAAACTGATTTTCTTGAGTCTATAATGTGTTATTTCGAAATACGGTTCTAATGGCACTGGAATCATAATTTTTGGACTTCGTTTGCTATTTTTAAAGGGTCGTTTTTCACAGCAGCAAAAGCTGCGTTTTTACTACTGAAAATATGTGTTATGTTTTTCGTCATAACTTGAAATCTGTGTAGAATTAGGTCACAAAATCTGTACTGTGGATGGTCACTGATGTCATAGTAATTCTCCCACTGGAATTTCATAAATCGGACTTACGATGAATTTTAAATGAATTATTCCGTGGACTGCAGTCAAAAAGTGATGAATCTGATTGCAGTCCTGTAAATGAATTTTTATAAAATATTGGTAATGAATTGGATCCCGATATTTTTACACAATAATATTTCGATCGTTTAAGACCTTTTGTAAAAAGTTGGGAATTTTTGGAACAGGTTAACTATTTTATTAAAGTTCCCAAAAACAGCCCAGTTTTGAATGTTAAAGCTGAAACGACATAATAGTAATTTGCGTGTCTAAATGTCGGGTAGGTTATCTGAGAATGATCTAACATGTTATATGTCAATGAAAGTGTTATGTGCAATGTCGTATGTTTGCTTATGGATGGGAATAGATGGGAAGTTTATATGGGCATGAACCGTTAAATTGAGTGCATGCTATGTGGTAGATGCGTGTAGGAACTTCGTGCTTATTTGAAGTCACTAATAAACTAAGTGGTAATCATACTAGGACGTGATTGACCGACCTTGACTGTTAGCTATTTTTGAGAGTCAAATCGTGCAACCAAAGGCGAGTTCACACTTTCTATAAGGCATGGGATTCCCGGTGGTTTGGGAATGAGTTAAGAAACTAAAATGGAACTTACATATCCTCCTTGGGTAGAATATGTACCGCCATCCTCCATAGGTAGGATGCCAATATTAATCCTGTGTATTCTCCTTGGGTAGAATACGTACGTTCGTCCTCCTTGGGTAGGACAACAACCTTAAAACTTACTAGATAAAACTCTATCATTAAGTCCCTCATCTTATATCGACTTAATCGCCGAGGCCAATGGCGAGCGGGTGATTAGTTAATAGCGCTATTAGGTTTAACAAACCTCACACCGTGCCGTTCGGACGGGCATGTACTAATGGACTATGGCAAACTGTCAATGATGATAGACATTGACGTAGGGCACAATTATTGTTCGTCAGTTGTCGATATGGTAAAAGTCTAGTGGTTCACATGGGGAAGCCCCCACGGGTCATGGTTTGGGAAAGAAGAAAATTGGTTAATCATATTTTCAACTATGGGGTAACCCCCATGGCAAGTAAGCCAACTAAACGAAAACCATGTTTTTAAAACAACTTAAAACGAACACCCAACTGTGAACTCACTCAACTTTGTTGTTGACTCCTTGTTACATGCCTTGCAGGTCGTTAGGTATCTATGGAGCTTGCACAGGGAGGCGTGGTCGTTGTGGGACATGGACTGTCGAGTCCCATGTTAAACATTTAAACTTAAGAACTTATTACTTATGTTTTGGGTTTTACCTTTAATGCTTCCGCTGTTTAATTTGAACTTGATTAACTAGCTTTTGATCACCATTCATATTGTGTGGTTGGATTTTATCCATCTTATTTACATTGTTCAATATGATTGGTGGCTTGATCCTGGTCATGTCACGCCTCCAAGCGGTGATAATCCGTATGGTGGATTTTGGGGGTGTGACAGATTGGTATCAGAGCCATTGGTTATAGCGAACTTGGTTTTAAAAAGGGGAAAAGCTTTTTGATAAAACCAGACTATAACCTGTACAGTGCTCAACGATCCACAACGACGCTTCGCTCCACGTGCAAGACTCAACACAATAGGTGGTATGAATTATGTTTATATTTTTGGTTAGATAGTTCACAGAGTGCATTAGTTAATGTGATAACTGCTATCTGAACCTTGTGTGCTTACTCTCTTCTGTCGTCCCACACTTACGCACTTTCGCGACACTTTTCTCACTTACGTTACTTCGTTGTGTAGATCATGAACGGACGCGGAGGACGTGGTGGTATCTACCTGACTCAAGCCCAGTTGATGGCTTTGATCAATGAACGAGTTGCCGAGGCACTCGCAGCAGCTCCAGCAGAAGGTATAACCTGCTATTTCGACCTATCCTAGGATGTTTAGATCCTATTCTCGCGAACCAACTCTTGTGCTTAACTTTGTCTTTTATTCTTGCGCAACAGGTCAACATGCTCAGCCTCCTGTATGTACATTCAAGACGTTCATGGATTGCCGACCTAGTACTTTCAGCGGCACAGAAGGAGCTGTAGGTCTTCTTCACTGGTTCGAGAAGATTGAGTCCGTTTTTGAGATGTGTGAATGCCCTGAAGCTCGTAGGGTGAAATATGCTACTGGAACACTTGAAGGTGCGGCGTTAACCTGGTGGAAAGCACAGGTTCAACTGCTAGGGCTGGCAGTTGCTAATGCCACCCCATGGAATGACTTCAAAGAGTTGATCAAAGAAGAGTACTGTAGTCATGACGACATCCACAAGCTAGAGGTGGAATTTTTCAATTTGAAGATGACGGGGTCTGAAATCGAGGCTTACATAAAGAGATCGAACGAATTAGCTATCTTGTGTCCTACTATGGTGGATCCTCCTATCAAGCGTATCGAGCTGTACCTTAAGGGTTTAGTTCCAGAAATTCAGAGCCACGTGACCTCAACTAATTTTGGCACCATTCAGCAAATCATCCGGTTGGCTCATCGTCTCACTGATCAGGCAGTTGAGCAGAACAAGTTGCCCAAGCGTATTAGCGCTACTACTACTACTAATGCTCCCAGTGATAACAAGCGTAAGTGGGATGTAATTTCAGGCAAGAGTTCTACTTCAGTTCAGTCTCAGGCCCAGCAGCGAAAGACTGATGACTACCAGAGTCCTGGTCAGCAATCTTCTGGTAGTCAAGGACAGGATGGATACCGATGGAATCACCCTAAGTGCAACCGGTGCAACAAGCATCATAGCGGGCAGTGCCACAAGGGTCGTTGTCTGAGGTGTAACAAGTTTGGTCATGAAGCAAAGGATTGCAGGAGCGCAAGACCAGCAAATCAGAATCGCCAACAACAACAACAAGCTCCACAGAACCACCACCAGCAGCAACAGCAGGGCAATAAGGGGTGCATTCAGTGTGGTGCTAAAGGCCACTTTAAGTGGAACTGCCCTCAGCTGAACCAGAATCAGAACAACAACAACCAAGGAAACGGGAACAACAATGGAGGCAACAATGGGGGTAACAATAATGGCAATGGCGCCCGAGGTCGTGCCTTCGTGATTGGACAGGGTGATGCAAGGAACGATCCCAATGTGGTGATGGGTAAGTTTCTTCTGGATGACTTCTTTGTTACTGTTTTATTCGATTCGGGTGCCGATACTAGTTATGTGTCCTTAAAAGTTAGCCAAATGCTTAAGCGCACTCCAACACTTTTGAACACCAAACACACGGTAGAACTAGCAAACCGTAAAGTCTTGAAGCCACACACATAGTTAAGGGCTGTAACCTCGTCTTAGCTGGTCAGACCTTCCCTATCGATCTTATTCCTATCATTCTGGGTAGTTTCGACGTTGTTGTTGGGATGGATTGGTTATCTCATCAGCAAGCGGAAATTCTTTGCAACGAGAAGATTATCCGCATCCCTCGTTCTGGTGAAGAACCCCTCGTGATTCATGGCGACAAGAGTGGTGCTGTTGTGGGCATCATCTCTTTCCTTAAGGCCCAGAAGTGTTTGCGAAATGGCCACACTACTATCCTAGCCCTCGTTTCTGATACATCCTCGGAAGAAAGGAAGATAGAAGACATACCTATTATACGTGATATTCCTGAGGAATTACCTGGTCTTCCGCCTCATCGTCAAGTTGAGTTTCAAATCGAGCTAGCTCCTGGAGCAGCGCCCATAGCTCGAGCACCTTATCGTCTAGCTCCATCAGAACTGGAAGAACTGTCCACGCAACTACAAGAACTCTTGGAAAAGGGTTTTATTCGTCCTAGCTCTTCGCCCTGGGGAGCTCCAGTCTTGTTTGTGAAGAAGAAAGACGGTACTTTCAGAATGTGTATTGATTATCGCGAACTCAACAAGGTAACTGTGAAGAATCGCTATCCCCTCCCACGTATAGAAGACTTGTTCGACCAGTTGCAAGGGTCGAGCTATTACTCTAAGATTGATTTGAGATTGGGATACCATCAGCTGAGAGTCCGAGATGAGGACGTCTCCAAAACAGCATTCAAGACTCGTTATGGGCATTACGAGTTTCTGGTTATGCCTTTCGGATTGAGGAATGCACCTACGGTCTTCATGGACCTCATGAACCGAGTGTGCAAGCCTTACCTGGATAAGTTTGTCATAGTTTTCATCGATGACATCCTGATCTATTCGAAGAGTCAAGAAGAACACGAGCAACACCTGAGGCTCATTTTAGAACTTCTTCGGACAGAGCAGTTGTATGCTAAATTTTTGAAATATGACTTCTGGCTTCGCGAAGTCCACTTTCTAGGCCACGTGGTAAACAAGGATGTGATTCATGTTGATCCATCTAAGGTAGACTCGATCAAGAACTGGCCTGCACCCCGTACATCAACATAAATCCGCCAATTCTTGGGTTTGGCAGGTTATTACAGAAGGTTTATCAAGGATTTCTCTAAAATTGCGCAACCTCTCACTTCACTGACTCAGAAGGGTGTCACCTATCGTTGGGATGATGTACAGGAGTCCGCATTTCAGCACTTAAAAGATAGACTTTGTAGCGCGCCTATTCTTTCGTTGCTTGAGGGCACATATGATTTTGTGGTTTATTGCGACGCTTCCATCCAAGGACTTGGTTGCGTGTTGATGCAATGTGACAAGGTCATTGCCTACGCATCGCACCAACTTAAAGTTCACGAAAGGAACTACACTACACACGACCTGGAATTGGGAGCAGTTGTTTTCGCACTTAAGATATGGAGACATTACCTGTACGGTACCAAGTGCACCATTTACACCGATCACAGGAGTCTCGAGCATATCTTCAAGCAAAAGGAGTTAAACATGTGACAACGCCGATGGGTCGAGCTCTTGAACGATTATGAATGCGCAATCAAGTACCATCCGGGCAAGGCCAATGTTGTGGCCGACGCCCTCAGTCGAAAGGATACTATACCTAAACGTGTGCGAGCGTTACAACTTACCATCTAATCTAGTCTTCCTACCCAGATACGAGATGCTCAGATCGAAGCATTGAAAGTAGAAAACATCAGGGCTGAGTCCTTACGAGGATCAAGGAAGCGGTTAGAACAAAAGGAAGACGGCGCCTACTATGTAACAGGGCGCATCTGGGTCCCACTTTACGGAAACTTATGCGAGCTTGTGATGGATGAAGCGTACAAGTCTCGTTATTCGGTACATCCTGGTTCAGATAAGATACACCACGATCTCAAGACTACGTATTGGTGTCCTCGTATGAAAGCCAACATAGCAACCTACGTCAGTAAATGCCTGACTTGTGCTAGGGTAAAGGTCGAATACCAGAAACCATCAGGCCTACTTCAACAACCAGAGATACCGAAATGGAAATGGGAGAAAATTTCCATGGATTTCGTTACTGGCCTACCTAGATCTCAACGCGGAAATGATACCATTTGGGTGATCGTGGATCGACTGACCAAGTCTGCACATTTTCTGGCTATCAAGGAAACGGATAAGTTTTCTACTCTAGTAGACGTCTACCTGAAGGAAGTATTATCAAAGCACGGAGTGCCAATCTCCATCATTTCTGATCGTGACTCATGTTTTACATCTGAGTCATGGCAGGCTATGCACAAGTCCTTTGGCTCTCGATTAGACATGAGCACGACATATCATCCACAGACGGATGAGCAATCTGAACGCACCATCCAAACCCTTGAAGACATGCTTAGGGCATGTGTAATCGACTTTGGTAATGGCTGGGAAAAACACCTCCCGTTAGTGGAGTTTTCGTATAACAACAGTTACCACACCAGTATCCAGGCCGCTCCGTTCGAGGCATTGTACGGACGGAAGTGCCGATCACCTCTTTGTTGGGCAGAAGTTGGTGACAGCCAAATCACAAGCCCAGAACTTGTGGTAGACACAACCGAGAAGATTGCTCAGATACGATAACGAATGGCGGCAGCTCGTGACCGTCAGAAAAGCTATGCTGATAAGCGAAGGAAATCACTCGAGTTCCAGGTTGGGGATCGAGTGCTACTTAAAGTCTCACCTTGGAAATGTGTAGTTCGTTTTGGCAAACGAGGCAAACTCAATCCGCGATATGTTGGACCCTTCGAAATTGTCACACCCCGACCACGTAGAACATACAAAACGTGGCGGAAACATCAGGGAGTGTTGTAACAGAATTAATTGTTTCAAATCCATGGCAATTGGAGTTTCGTTTTATTGATTAGAAGTGTTACAATGTCTTAACAAACAAATAAATACAACATAATTAACTAGTCTTGCATCTTTTATTGTCACTAAAGCCCAAGTCTGCCTATATGTATCTTGATCATCTTATGCAACAGTTCCTGAAAAACACATGTGAAAATAGGTACGTCAGCATAAAAATGCCTGTGAGATACATAGGTTTTGTGAAAAGAGGTTCCATGACTTATGTTTGAGAAAATATTTAGTCATGAACCTTTTAGTTTGCTTTGTTTTGTAAATCATTTGAAAAACAATGAGTTCAGATGATATGTATAAAATAAGTGAATAATGTATGGTTAAATGAATAACCATAGCAAAATGGGTATGTATAAGATAAGTTGTTTGTAAAACAATGTCTTGTGAAAAGTATGTTATTTGTATAAAATGTTCTATGTCTCAAACTGAAATGATTCAAATAACGCTACAATATGTAATACCATACAAACACTTATATATAGGAAGTACCAGCGGCGTATCCACCATGCTTGTATCATATTACACACGCATCGTTACTTAATCACTTAATCAAACCAAACAAAGTCAAAATGTCTATGTCAATTATCCATGTCAAATGTCTATGTCAAATATCCATGTCAAATGTCTATGTCAAAATGTCATGTATGGCAAGTGAAATGTCTCAACTAAACCATATGCACAAAAACAAAGTATTGAAGTAAAACTTGGTTTAAATCAAAGTTATGTTTTGTGGGAAATGCATGATCAAATGTCAATCATGTTAAAATGTCTATGCCGAAATGTCTATGTCAAATATGGTTCACACGGTTCATAGATACAAACGGTTCACAGATATCAACGGATCACAGTCAAATGATTACAACGGTTCAATATGTAGTATAATGTGTTCATATGCTGGATAAGCATATGCAACAGAAAAGCAACGTAAAACAATGTACTAAGTACGCACACAATGGGCATACATAGCATGAAATGTAATGAAATCATGTACTATAATGTACTAATGAACATAGCAAGTATATGATGTCAAAACAGGAAAGCATGAAAGTAACAAGTAGGCACATGTGTTCCACCCCAAAACAGTTTGGAAAACAGTAAAAGAGGGGTTCTATGTACTCACTTGAGATTGCTCAGTTGTATAAAGATAATCACCAAGCAACGCTAAAGATCTCGGAATCAAACGGCACCTAATATAGGTAACTATGTTAATAAACCGGACCTATCTCGGAAGACTGGGTAGCATTAGGGTTTGTAAACCAAATGAGTGTCGGAACTCACGTGATATGGTTTAACAAAGCCTACATGCTAAATGAAACTTAACATAATTGTTTACGACCCATTACGACCCGTTTAGGAAGCTTATGCTACTTTAACGTGTCGTGCGCGTGAAACGCGTTCGGACCGCCTAACTAGCCCTATGACAAGTGTTATATGCCTAAACATATTACATAATCAGTTATGTGACAAAGGTTTAGGTTACATATGCTTAATTACCAATTATACATGAAAAGGGTATTCTGGTAATTTACCTAAGGCATATAAACTACCTATCATACAACTACTTAAACGATGTGACCATAGGGTATAACCTCGGAAGGTTATTCCCTACCTACTATGGTTACCTAATGTGTTTGGTCGGATCCTAATGATCGACCAAACTGGGTCGGGTTCGAAGGTATAGGCGATTTATTAGATCGCCTACCCTACGACCCTAGACAACGTGGTAATCAGTAGGCATAGTCCCAAGGGACTATAACCATCGTGATTACAATCACGTTGCGAAGTTCTAACGAACTTCGCATTGACCATAACTGGTCAACGCTGAAAGTCAAACAAAGTTTGACTTTCTGACTCGAAAAGCAGTAAATAAGGAAAAGAACGAAAGAATACTTACCCAGGGTCCCCGAATGCTAACCCAGATCAAAATAGCTCAGGTATGAAACGAAGGTTCCAACTTAGAGTCTTTTCAATCAGATTTGTGGGTTTTTAAGCCAAAGGGGGGTGGGTATTTATAGATAAAGTAGAGCCGCTAGGATCGTTTCTTGAATATCGTGCCACGATCCGAGCCGTACACTTGTCACAAAGGTTATGGAGCCACATATGCTCCTAATCTTAGTGATTAAGCAAGTTGCAAACATGTGGTTGAGAATTGATTTGGTTGCAACTTGTGTTTAACCATTGAATCTGGCCCAGATCACGCAGTCGCGTAGCGCGACAGGTGAGCCTCTAGGGCTCGCGCTACGCGACACCCTCACCTGATTCAGAAAAGTTTCAAAAGTTACATGTTTGGTCCCTGCACGTGTTTCAAGGCATTTCCGACACTTCCAAGGCCCGTAAAGCCATCTTTAAGGCCATAAAATGTTGCCTAAACATTGTGGACATGAAACATGTTCAAAAATATGTTGGATGATGGTTCGTTTGGTCGTACGAACGCGATGTTCGCTTAATTACGACGAAATGCGCATAAGCGCGAAAAACGATCCAAATGACGAAACGAATGGATTTTTCTTAAGGCGAACACTAAAATATAATGTAGTCATGCTTACATAAATTTTTGGATGTCCGGATGTATTCAGAACGTAAGTTATGCGCGAAAATGCAAACTTGTGCACTTTTTGACACTTTTAGTCCCTGAATGACCCAAAAGTTTATTTTAGCACACCGAACCCCTCAAAGCCTATTTCTAAGCTATGTAAAGGATATTTATGGTATGTTTAACTTATGGTCATGTTCCGGAATGTCCGTTACAGTTCAAATTGACATACTTTCGCAGTTTGTCAAGTTTAGTCCCTGTAAACGAATTAACTTTGATTTCATCACACCAAACCTTCCAAAACTTATATCTAAGTTATGTAAAGGTTATTTAAGGTATGTTAAGCCCATTTCACTATTCCGGAGTGTTCGTTGCATTAAACTGGTTATATTTACGCATCAGTGCGTGTATAACCTTCCAGAAAGCGATTTAGAGCTTGAAATCGAACAAGAGTTGATATGTGTAAACGATACACATATTTTTACAAATCCCAAGTATAAAATACAATATTTCACTGGTTGGGCATTTGTTTGATGGTTGAAATGACACAGGTGTTACAGTCTCCCCTACTTTAGGAAATTTCGTCCCGAAATTAATTCGTAGGAGTCTGTCTATGACTTTGTTTCAAATAGTCATCAAAGATATGTAAAGCATAATCTGATTATTTTCCTCAACGGATATTTTTCAGAAGCGAAAATGAACGAACAGGGTCATTTTCTTCAACGGGTTCTTCGGAAATGGAAAATAAAGGAATTAACTAAACGGATATACATTTCCCTCAACGGATATTCTTCAGAACGAAAATGAACAAACGGGGTCATTTTCCTCAACGGTTTGTTCTTCAGAATTTGAAATGAAAGAAAAATCAACGGATATTCATTTCCTCAACGGATAAATCTTCAGAACGAAAATGAACAAACGGGGTCATTTTCCTCAACGGTTTGTTCTTCAGAATTTGAAATGAAAGAAAAATCAACGGATATTCATTTCCTCAACGGATAAATCTTCAGAACGAAAATGAACAAACGGGGTCATTTTCCTCAACGGTTTGTTCTTCAGAATTTGAAATGAAAGAAAAATCAACGGATATTCATTTCCTCAACGGATAAATCTTCAGAAACGAAAATGAACTAACGGAGTCATTTTCAACGGTTATTTCCTCAGAGTTGGAAATGAAGGATTACACAACGGATATTCATTTCCTCAACGGATAAATCTTTAGAAACGAAAATGAACTAACGGAGTCATCTTCAACGGTTGCTTCCTCAGAGTTGGAAATGAAGGATTTCACAACGGATATTCATTTCCTCAACGGATATTCTTCAGAACGAAAATGAATGGATAATTCATTTTCCTCAACGGTTATTCTTCAGAATGGAAATGAAAAGATAAACAACGGATATTCATTTCCTCAACGGATATTCTTCAGAAGTGAAAAATGAATAGCTAGTTCATTTTTCCTCAACGGATGCTTCATCAGAATTGGAAATGAATAGGGTTAACTCTTGATACATGATAGAACTTGCTGTGATTTCTGTGCACTAAATTCCATAATTATGTATGCATCCATAATTACGTAATTCCTTGCACAGTCCGCACAGTTTGTTTTGAAATGTTGTGGGGAAAGATATCAAACCTGAGATGAGAGTGACTAGACTACCATAGGGTCCTTTTAATTAGATCAACAGAGGATCTTCTTAATTAGGCCACTAAGGAGTCCTTTCAGCTATATCATCACATGATATCCCTAATCAGATTTTTGGATCAATCTGTTTAACTAGACCACTAAAGAGGTCTAATTATGAAGTAGTACATTATAATCCCAGGGACTTTAACTACAACGTAGAAGTCCATTAAGGATTTAAGTAGTACCTTTGGGTATCCTACTATGAATCTCTTGCACAAAGATATGTAAGATTTTACGAGGATTTGAATAACATAAATTGGATCACATGACACATAAAGGATAACACATAAGCACATAACCACATAATTGTTTAATTGTTATTGTCTTGTTATTGATTGCTATTAACTTGGCACCTCGTACTTCGTTTCTCTTGGAAGAAACGGGTACTTAGGATTTTCGTGAAAAACGCAAGAGATCATATAATGGAAGAAATTTGGGAGTAGTCTGTTCTTCAAGGAATGCGGTTCCTTGATTGTCGGTATTGTAGGGGATATGTTTATACATGCAACCACATAAACATATTGAAATGTAAATGAAAGATTTATTTATAAACAACAATAACAACAACTGTTTCATAGATTGTGATAAAAGAAAATAATACACAAGGCTCGATTATTTTCTAAACAGCGTTATCTTCTGTCGGTCAGATACTCATCCCTGCGCTGGATTTGCATCAGCAAGTCTTGGGCAATTTCTACTAAAATGGCCCATCTCGCCACAGTTGTAGCAAGATCCCAGTGGGAAACGAGCTTGAGCAGGATTGTTGTTAATCTGATTTGGTGCTGCTGCTGTTGGGCAAACCCTCGCTGTATGACCTATAAGTCCGCAAACTTGGCATGTGCGGCACTTCACACCAGCATGATGGTGTAGGCCACATTGGTTGCACAAGGGTGCAGTTCCGTTGTAGGGTTTCCTGGCAGGGTGTTGAGCTGGTTGGTTGAGAACGGCTTGATCATTGTGAGCGACCACAGCGTAGTTCTGAGAAGCCTTTCGCTTCTTTGACCTCTTAGGGGATCCAGTCTGTTCATCCATGATCTTTGATTCCTCGATTGGTTCAGATTCTTCGACCGGCTTCTTGTCACCCTTTCGGAAAAGCTTATGTTTCCTGATCTGCGATTCAGTCAAGGTTGCAGATAACTCAATGGCCTGCCTAACAGTAGTAGGGTTGCTACCAGTCAAAATGTCTTGTATTGAGTCGGGAAGGCCATCAATGTACTTTTCGATCGCCTTATCCAAAGGCGTGACCATGTTTGGGCATAACAGACTTAACTCCTCATAACGGTCCGTGTAGGCTCGATGCTCACCGCTGTCTTGCTCAAGATTGTCGAATTCCCTTTCCAAAGCCCTGATCTCGTGTCGAGGACAGAATTCCTTCATCATAAGGGCCCTAAGTTCAGCCCATGTCTGTGCTAGTGCAACTTCTGCACCACGATCTCTCATAACACCGTTCCACCACGTAAGGGCTCTCTTCTGGAACACACTCGAAGCAAACTCGACCTTGCGATTGTCAGGACACTGCACGTGGCGGAAAGTATTCTCAATGCTCTCGAACCATTGAAGAAGCCCAGTCGCTCCCTCAGAACCACTAAACTTGAGTGGTTTCGCCGAGTTAAAACTCTTGAAATTGCATGGACCATTGTTGTTGTTGTTGGCTTGATTCCATTGAGCAAAGAGGTTTGGGAATTGAGCAGCCATTTGCTGCGCAATGATTTCTGCCAGCTCGGCAGTCGCTATCTGGTTCTGGCGTCGAGGAGGCATTCTAAAAGAGGAAACATGAAAAGAAACGAGTGAGAGATTTAGACGAAAAGAATGAGATGAAACAAATCTGATGAAAGCAAGGATAGTGGTCATTTGTTTGTTACTACAAAGCAACAAACGACCCGGTGAAAAGTAAATAGGTCAAAAATAACGTATTGCGAAGATATGCTCGCCTATAAGTGAACACTCATCCCAAGAATTCCCAGGTAAGCACAACTGGTCTCGCGTCTGATGAGATGTATACGAAGTGCTTGCCTAGACAGAAAACCCAGAATACAGGCATTCACCCTTCCAGTTTGCACGTGTTCACATTATTTAAAACCCAAAACCTTGACGAGATTTTTTTTTGAAAACTCAAAGGGGTTCAAAACCTTATAACAGAGGGTTCAAAACCTTACAATAGAGGGTTCAAAACCTTGTAATCAATCATCCTAGAACAGATGATTAGTTTTCAAAGCGGTTTTGAAATTTATGTTCTTGTTGTGGTCGTCGCCTAAGGATAGGTGACGGTATTGTTTTATGACTAAACGCAAGTAAACTCGCGTTAGGGTCCTAGAAAGGTTATAGACTAGGTCAAAGCATTACTAATAACCTAATTCCCTATAACCATTGGCTCTGATACCATCTTTTCTGTCACACCCCGACCACGTAGAACATACAAAACGTGGCGGAAACATCGGGGAGTGTTGTAACAGAATTAATTGTTTCAAATCCATGGCAATTGGAGTTTCGTTTTATTGATTAGAAGTGTTACAATGTCTTAACAAACAAATAAATACAACATAATTAACTAGTCTTGCATCTTTTATTGTCACTAAAGCCCAAGTCTGCCTATATGTATCTTGATCATCTTATGCAACAGTTCCTGAAAAACACATGTGAAAATAGGTACGTCAGCATAAAAATGCCTGTGAGATACATAGGTTTTGTGAAAAGAGGTTCCATGACTTATGTTTGAGAAAATATTTAGTCATGAACCTTTTAGTTTGCTTTGTTTTGTAAATCATTTGAAAAACAATGAGTTCAGATGATATGTATAAAATAAGTGAATAATGTATGGTTAAATGAATAACCATAGCAAAATGGGTATGTATAAGATAAGTTGTTTGTAAAACAATGTCTTGTGAAAAGTATGTTATTTGTATAAAATGTTCTATGTCTCAAACTGAAATGATTCAAATAACGCTACAATATGTAATACCATACAAACACTTATATATAGGAAGTACCAGCGGCGTATCCACCATGCTTGTATCATATTACACACGCATCGTTACTTAATCACTTAATCAAACCAAACAAAGTCAAAATGTCTATGTCAATTATCCATGTCAAATGTCTATGTCAAATATCCATGTCAAATGTCTATGTCAAAATGTCATGTATGGCAAGTGAAATGTCTCAACTAAACCATATGCACAAAAACAAAGTATTGAAGTAAAACTTGGTTTAAATCAAAGTTATGTTTTGTGGGAAATGCATGATCAAATGTCAATCATGTTAAAATGTCTATGCCGAAATGTCTATGTCAAATATGGTTCACACGGTTCATAGATACAAACGGTTCACAGATATCAACAGATCACAGTCAAATGATTACAACGGTTCAATATGTAGTATAATGTGTTCATATGCTGGATAAGCATATGCAACAGAAAAGCAACGTAAAACAATGTACTAAGTACGCACACAATGGGCATACATAGCATGAAATGTAATGAAATCATGTACTATAATGTACTAATGAACATAGCAAGTATATGATGTCAAAACAGGAAAGCATGAAAGTAACAAGTAGGCACATGTGTTCCACCCCAAAACAGTTTGGAAAACAGTAAAAGAGGGGTTCTATGTACTCACTTGAGATTGCTCAGTTGTATAAAGATAATCACCAAGCAACGCTAAAGATCTCGGAATCAAACGGCACCTAATATAGGTAACTATGTTAATAAACCGGACCTATCTCGGAAGACTGGGTAGCATTAGGGTTTGTAAACCAAATGAGTGTCGGAACTCACGTGATATGGTTTAACAAAGCCTACATGCTAAATGAAACTTAACATAATTGTTTACGACCCATTACGACCCGTTTAGGAAGCTTATGCTACTTTAACGTGTCGTGCGCGTGAAACGCGTTCGGACCGCCTAACTAGCCCTATGACAAGTGTTATATGCCTAAACATATTACATAATCAGTTATGTGACAAAGGTTTAGGTTACATATGCTTAATTACCAATTATACATGAAAAGGGTATTCTGGTAATTTACCTAAGGCATATAAACTACCTATCATACAACTACTTAAACGATGTGACCATAGGGTATAACCTCGGAAGGTTATTCCCTACCTACTATGGTCACCTAATGTGTTTGGTCGGATCCTAATGATCGACCAAACTGGGTCGGGTTCGAAGGTATAGGCGATTTATTAGATCGCCTACCCTACGACCCTAGACAACGTGGTAATCAGTAGGCATAGTCCCAAGGGACTATAACCATCGTGATTACAATCACGTTGCGAAGTTCTAACGAACTTCGCATTGACCATAACTGGTCAACGCTGAAAGTCAAACAAAGTTTGACTTTCTGACTCGAAAAGCAGTAAATAAGGAAAAGAACGAAAGAATACTTACCCAGGGTCCCCGAATGCTAACCCAGATCAAAATAGCTCAGGTATGAAACGAAGGTTCCAACTTAGAGTCTTTTCAATCAGATTTGTGGGTTTTTAAGCCAAAGGGGGGTGGGTATTTATAGATAAAGTAGAGCCGCTAGGATCGTTTCTTGAATATCGTGCCACGATCCGAGCCGTACACTTGTCACAAAGGTTATGGAGCCACATATGCTCCTAATCTTAGTGATTAAGCAAGTTGCAAACATGTGGTTGAGAATTGATTTGGTTGCAACTTGTGTTTAACCATTGAATCTGGCCCAGATCACGCAGTCGCGTAGCGCGACAGGTGAGCCTCTAGGGCTCGCGCTACGCGACACCCTCACCTGATTCAGAAAAGTTTCAAAAGTTACATGTTTGGTCCCTGCACGTGTTTCAAGGCATTTCCGACACTTCCAAGGCCCGTAAAGCCATCTTTAAGGCCATAAAATGTTGCCTAAACATTTTGGACATGAAACATGTTCAAAAATATGTTGGATGATGGTTCGTTTGGTCGTACGAACGCGATGTTCGCTTAATTACGACGAAATGCGCATAAGCGCGAAAAACGATCCAAATGACGAAACGAATGGATTTTTCTTAAGGCGAACACTAAAATATAATGTAGTCATGCTTACATAAATTTTTGGATGTCCGGATGTATTCAGAACGTAAGTTATGCGCGAAAATGCAAACTTGTGCACTTTTTGACACTTTTAGTCCCTGAATGACCCAAAAGTTTATTTTAGCACACCGAACCCCTCAAAGCCTATTTCTAAGCTATGTAAAGGATATTTATGGTATGTTTAACTTATGGTCATGTTCCGGAATGTCCGTTACAGTTCAAATTGACATACTTTCGCAGTTTGTCAAGTTTAGTCCCTGTAAACGAATTAACTTTGATTTCATCACACCAAACCTTCCAAAACTTATATCTAAGTTATGTAAAGGTTATTTAAGGTATGTTAAGCCCATTTCACTATTCCGGAGTGTTCGTTGCATTAAACTGGTTATATTTACGCATCAGTGCGTGTATAACCTTCCAGAAAGCGATTTAGAGCTTGAAATCGAACAAGAGTTGATATGTGTAAACGATACACATATTTTTACAAATCCCAAGTATAAAATACAATATTTCACTGGTTGGGCATTTGTTTGATGGTTGAAATGACACAGGTGTTACAGAAATCATTGAGAAAATTGGCAAAGTCTCCTACAAGCTGAATCTACCGGCCAAACTCAGCGGAGTTCACAATGTGTTCCATGTGTCGAATATGAAGAAGTGTCTATCAGATGAGACCCTCATAGTTCCTCTCAAGGAACTCACTATCGACGATCAGCTGTGATTCGTCGAGGAACTAGTAGAGATTACTGATCGAGATGTTAAGATTCACAAGCGTACCAGAATACCTGTTATTCGAGTTCGTTGGAACTCCCGTCGTGGCCCAGAGTATACCTGGGAACGAGAAGACCAAATGAAACTTAAGAATCCCCAGTTGTTTAAGAAAAGTGCAACCACTACTGAGGCTGAAGCTACTGCAGAATTTCGAGACGAAATTCTTGTAGGATCGTGTATGAACCCGAATGAGTCGTTCAGAGGAGTTTTACTTCGTTTCAGGTGCGGAAAACAAGAAACAAAGGTAGAAACAGCTTAATCTTCACTTTAAACACTGATTTGATTGAAATAACGAAAATTACAATCAGTCTTCACACCGGCAGCACCTCGGTATGGAATTCACAAACTGATACTCTGATTTCGCTCAGAACTACTATATATAGGCCCTCTAATTCCGCTCGAACATGCAAGTTCATTTGGAGCGGAATCAGCATAAACATTTCGAGCGGAATTAGAACTTATGATTTCGAGCGGAATTAGAACTTATGATTTCGCTTGAAATGACAGAATGTCATTTCGAGCGGAATCAGCACTAATACACATATTCTCGATTCTTATGCCCTGATCTAACCTATTCTATACAAGACTCAATACAAGACGAAGTCGACAGATGCATGCACTAACAGACTCCCCCTCAGATGTTGACGAGTCTCACGTGTCGAGTCTTTGCAACTTTAGTCTTGATCAGTCTCTGGGCTTCATTCTTTCACTCAGCATTACCAGACTCCCCCTAACAATGTGCTGGCATTCTTTCAGTTCATCAGCAACATCTGCTTCAGGATTGTAGACTGGCTTACACTCTCTTCTCTTAGTCTTCAGGTATAGGAAACCTGGCTCTTTAAAACACAAGCTTGTCAGGATCGAATGGCCTGGCTCTTCTGGAGGTTGTTCCAAGATCGTAACCTGGCTTTTATCCAACTCAGGTATTCTCAGAATTCATAAATCCAGCTCTTTCATAATCCTGCACAATCTCTACCTCAAAGTAAATTTTCTAAATTTAACAATTCAATGTATGCACTAACACTGACTCTCCCTAAAAAATAACTCAATAATCTTGATGAACTGCTTTTAAAATTTGTTTAAAACACATTTAATTTTTAAACACATACTTCTTATCACAAGAAAGTCATCATGTCTAGCACTTGGAATTTTGAAAATCAGCTCTCTAACACCAGTTGTCGAAAATCTTTTTGGATTTTTCAAAAATTTATGCTAAAACACACTGAAAATCTTTTTGGATTTTTTAAAGTAAAGAAATGCAGTAAAGAAATATTTACAGACAATATTTTTGTGAGTTCGTGCAAGAGGATCATATCAGTTTTTGACAAGTCACCAGTACCGTTGAGCTTAGTTACACATTAAGAATTAAACAATTCACTTAGATTGCCAATATACTAATCCACTTAAATTCTCACACAAATTTCAACTAATTCAGGATATGAGTTAGGTGTTTTAAGAACTTAAAACTCATTCATGTGTCCCACCTCTTGAATATACTCCCGTATCCAGATCCCAATATTCAGTCTTACAGGTGAGTATACCACAGATGATATTTGTAAGGGAATAAATTATAGTACGAAACCGTGAGAGCTCAGGTCAGAACTTCCTTTCAGCAGAGAGATGACGGCTCGATTTTTGGTGTGTCCCCTTTAGAGGATCTTTTGAATTACAACAGCAATGACTATCAATTTATTGTTTCATCAACTTGCTGAGGGCGGTGCTATTTTTCAAGCAAGCAGAAAGTATTCTCCGGGGACTAGGCCATTGCTTCCGCAAAATCAGAAGTCCCGGGATAATACCACAGATATCACTGAGCATAAAGACCTAGTATCTCAGAAAGAGGGACCTTTCAAACGAGATTTCAGGGGTTACCTATATATCCAAGTAGTGTTCCCCACGAAATAAGCAAGTTTAATTTTAAGTTTATATCCCGAAAAAGCTTACTAAATGTGTAAAAACCTATCGGCATATCATTAGTGAAACTGTTTGACACTATTTAAACATTACATTTCTTTAGCATACTGTGACTGTCTACTGATGTACTATCATTTCCTCTTTTTTTGACACAAAAACTCATTTTTGAATTTTATCATGTTTTTGCCTTTTTCAAATTTTCTAATGTTTTTGGATTTTCTGAAAATTTCTACTCCCCCTAAAATGCAAACACATTAAAGGAAATTTGAAAACAAACTATACAAGTAAATTGACCACCGATATCGAATCGCTTCAATTCGCCATTCACTTGGCATAAACAATCAGAACTCGCCCTTACACAAAACTATTTTCTCATTATGATTTCAAAACACTTAAGTTTGTTTTAACCAAAATGATTTTTCCGGAAAATAAGTTTTGTTAGTTTTATCACTTGTAAAGTTAGGGGCTTGGTTCATCATATTGTCATTCAAATACCACTTGTAAGTTTGGTCCAATCAAGTTCAACCTAATGACCTTGATTAACCACTTGTAGGTGTAAAACTTCATCAACCAACTTGTAGGAATACCACATCTACACAAAAACATTTTACCAATAAAGATGCCGATTCCTGCTTTACACTTACCAACATGGAAGCTCCGGCAATTCACACTTATCCTGTAAAAATTTAACTATTTTTAAGATTCATTCATAAAATCAATTATCAAGAAAGATGCCGATTCCTGATCCACGATTACAAACTTGGGATCTCCGGCAAAGTCAGATATTCAAGGGAAAAGAATTTCCACCCAAGTCTGACCAACCTTGGGTGTTTTTAGCTCCTTTAGCTCTTGTTCAGTTGGGTTAAAAGTTGCTTTCTTTGTTGCGTAAAAATCTTTAACCCCTTTTACTTTCCCATCAAGCATTTTACCAAAAATTTTCTTAATATTTCCATTAAAAACTTTCTCGACATCAAATTCATTCTTCTCGGAGTTAAATTGATCCGAGATCTCAATCTTACCAACTTTCTGTTTAATCTTCTCAAACTTTAGTGATGGAAATTCATCATCATTCACTGAAGATACATAATTTACCTCTTTTACCTCACCTTGTGGCTCTTCTGGCTTTGTGGAACCAGAATCATTGCTGACTTTCTTTTCAGACTTCTTAACAACCCACACTTGGTTGTTCTTGGCTTTCCTTTTGTAAAAATTCTTTTTAGAACATTCACCAACCTCATAAGTTGAATTTTCAAATATTTTGAATTTTTCGGTTGGTGGTTCAACATCAACAACTATTTCTTTCAGTTTTTCAGAAACTCCCTGTTTAGTCTTAGCATTTTTCGAACAGTTCCATGCGATGTGACCAGCTTCATTGCATTTGAAACAGGTTCGAGTCTCTTTTGGATGAAACACTCCAGTTCCATTCCTTTTCTTCTCAGCAAGAAACTCCTGGTTTGATTGTTTCCAGAAAGGTTTCTTCTGTTCTTCTTCTGCACTTCCTCCTGAAACAAATTCTGTTTTTGTTTTAGAATTTTTCTCATTTTTATAATTTTCTGGTGGAATAAAGCCTAATCCTTTCTTTTTGTAGCTACCATTATGGTTTGGTTTCTTTTGAAAACCAGAACCAGAATTATAACCCTTTTTCTTGTTTAATCGTTGTTGTACTCTTGAAGTGTATTTTTTAGGTTTTCCAGTAAGATTTAAATTTTTTATTTCAGAAATCTTAATTTCTGTCATTTTGAAAACCTTTTTGATCATTTCAAATCTAACACTTCTTATTGGAAACTCTTTGTCAGAATATAATTTGTCAGAATCATTTAAAGTATATGCTACTTCAAATGTTTCATCATCCAAATTCGATTTTGATAATAAAAACTCTTTACTATAAGCCCTTTTAACCATCGGTTTTGAACTGTTGACTGACGAACTTGACCCTTCAGACTTAGACTTTGACTCAGACTCCTCATCAGTATCCAACACCTGATCGACCACCTTTTTGATTAACTCAGACTCATGATCAGTGTCAGACGATGTAAACATGACGTCAATGTTTTCTGGTAATTCATCAGTTGATTCGGTTTTTAACTTTATATTGACTGCTTTTTCGACTTGCTCCTCATTTGGTTTTCTGGGAGAATAACCTTCCCAAATTGGAGGCGGACACTTGTTATAGCTAACAATCGGTTTCTTACCAGTATCCTTCTTCTTTGTCTTTTCATCCTTGAATGCTTCCATACCTGCAACAGTCGGATAAATTCGATCAATAAGATAATCAGAACTAGAATAACTTTGTAATAAACGTCTGATTCTCTCATTCCAATCTTCTCAGTTTCCAACTCTTGCTTCCACTTTGCACTTTCTTCGATGTAGAAGTTAATAGCTTTCTGCTTCGTCATCATTGTTGCATTCATCATCGTCAAAGCTTTTTCTCTTTCAGAATTTGTCTTTTGAAGACCAGTTACTGTTTTGTTCAAAACATCATAGGATTCTTTCACGTAATTTAGATTGAACAGTAATTGCTCTTTCATCTTTTCAAACTCTGTCAGCTTCTCATCTTTAGCTGCACATTCCTTGCAAGGTTCCAAACACTTTGTGCAAGGCTTGATGACTTCCACAATCTTTTCTACTTCAATGATCTTCTCGACTTCAACAACTTTTTCAACTTCATGTATCTTTTCTAGTTCAACAATCTCCTCAGCAACACTTTTTACTTCTTCATTCAGAACAACTTCCTTTGTTTGATCACCACTTTCAGACTTCTGTTTCATTTGTTCTTTTGCAGCTTGTTTCTTCTTCAGCTTCTCCAAGCGATCTGCAAAATAAACATGAAAACTTTCAGGTGGGAGATGAGATTTTGCAATATTAATATGTCTTTCTTCTTCATCATCACTACTGCTGTCATCAATTGGTGATTGATCAAACTTAATTGATTTATCAGAATTATCATCCGAAGAACCAGAATCAGATGGTGTTTGATCAAAAACAACTTCCTTTTCTGAACTTTCATCACTTTGTGAACTTTCATCTGAGCTCTGTGATCTTTCTTCAGATGCAACAACCTCTTCCTCCACATTCTTCACAGTTTCACCAATAGACTTCATCCATGTGGTAAACATATCTGGTTCTTTCAAAATTTTAGCAATGAAAGCTTTTAATTCTCCTTTTTCATCAACAAACATATCCCAGCTAAATCCATCAGGCAATTTTTCATCTTCTTGAAAATTCCAGTTAAAGTTTTCTTGATTTCCCAAACATGCTCTTTTTGAATCCTCTATCACCTTTCTACCATGAGCCACTTGTGGTTCTTGTAGTTGTTGTTGACCAACCTGTTGATATATGGCTTTCTGGTAATAGTCATCTTTTCCAAATGGATTCTTTGGATCATTTGCTTCCCTATTTTTGCATTCCCTCTTGAAATGACCTTTCTCCCTGCATCGAAAACAAGTAACTTTAGATTTATCAAAACCTAAAGTAGACACATGTGCATTAAGAAAATCATTTCTTCTAGTAATAAGCTTGAATTTTTCAGCTCTTCTCAGAACGCTAGCTAGACACCATTTGATGTCCATTAATTCCATTTCTTCAGCGTCTATCTGATCGTAATCCTCCTTTGTGAGCATAGGATTCCCGATCCTCCCAGCCACTAAACCTTCATAAGATAGCAACACAGAACCAAGTAGTGCCATGTGATCTTTCGCAACCTCTTCAGAAAAACTTTGTCCGTCTGGAAGATTCAAAGCAATGTTGCATTGTATCATATAACCATTTCCTGTCTTTGTGCTTTGAGAATGGAAGCTTGATGTAGTATCTTTTGGATTGACACTCGGGTATGAAGAAAAACCACTGCTACTTTTAGAACTTTGATCAACTTTTTCAGATGAATCTCCAGCACTAAACGCAGTTTGGATTTTCGGGCTTCTTTCAACTTCTGGAACACTGCCTTTGTAATACATTTTTACATCCTGTTGACCACTTGGACTGTTCATCCTCGCGATCTTCTGCTGTTCCAAATCTTGACCCTCAATCTTCTCGATAAACTGAGAAATTGTCAACCCATCATAAACCCCAATGTTCTTTAAGATCATCAAGTAAGTTCCCCATTCTTTTTGAGGTAATGCATCAGCTAATTTATCTACCCACTCTTCATGATCTTTTGTTATACTCAACATCGAGATGGATCGCACTAAGTGGCAATAACGTTCAATTAACTTCTTTGTATCTTCACCCGGCAGACTGCTGAATAGATCAAACTCTTTCTTGAGCAACGACTTCTTGCTCTTAATCATATTCTCACTACCCTCAAACTTGACTCGAAGAGCATCCCATATTGATTTTGAAGTCTTATCATGTTGAAGCAGTATAAAGATGTCTTCTTTGATTGCTTGCTGAAGCAGACTGATCATCATCTTTTCAGCTCTGTACATTTCTCGTTCTTTGTCACTGAATTCCGAGAGTTCTTTGATAACTTGCAAATCAGTACGTGGAAAGACATACTTCTTCAGAATACACTCCCACAATCTAAGATGATTAGCTTGAACCCAGTTTTCGAAGCGATCCTTCCATCCGTAATATTCTTCAATGCCCAATAATTTCGGGGGTTTTTGTGTTGTTCCGGTTTCATTTTCCAAATTCATGTTTTGAGCAATTGAAGCCAGAGTAACCGAAGATGTAGCGAACGCGTTGTAGAAATCGTTGTCCATGGTTCTTGTAGTTCAAGAGGAATAGCCTAACAATCAGATTCAAGCGGAAAAGTAATCTGCCAAACTGAACTTCGATATTGATCTACTGATATTAATTGGAATGATGAAAGAAATGGGCTTCAATCAACATATTTGGGCCGCTAGAAATTCACATGGGCTGACTTGATCACTTGGACATATCTCATGCATATTCTGTAGAACAAAAACGTTTGGCCGACAATCTATATTATCCAATAAATTCTATTGGACCTCAAAGTCCACTAAACCGACACTTTCAAACATCACAAAAACTTGATTGGACCGAAAAGTTTGTATAGTGGGCTTGACACATGTATAGAATTAATATCAATTGTGTGATTGGGCCGATATCTATTGTAGACTGACACAAGCAGAACTTTGAATTATAACACGAATATATGATTTGGCAGCTTGGAGCGGAATCAGTAAAAACTTTCAAGCAGAATCTGTTTGAAGTTTGTTTGGAGCGGGATCAGTAATGTTGGTAACTTTGGAGCGAAATCTGAGTTTGGCAACCTGGAGCGGAATCAGGAACTTTGTAACTTTGGAGCGAAATCTGAGTTTGAAGCTTGGAGCGGAATTAAAAAAAAATATTATCTGGAGCGGAATCAGGAACTTTTCTGGAGCGGAATCTCTGATTTGATACCCTGGAGCAAAATCAGCAAGAAACTTTGAGCGGAATCAACAATCTCGAGCGAAATAAGCTGAGCGGAATCAAGATCTTGAGTTATTTTTGGTCATTTTTAGGTTGAATTTTGCTATGAAACTTTCAAGGGTTTGTCTATATGTATTTTTACATAGTCTGTGAAAAATTGATCCGATTTTGACCGTGAAATCTTCCTGAACTGATGAAATAAGGTGTAGAAGATAGAAAAAACAATGAAATTCAGCCGTAATATGCAGAACTCCTCCTCCTGAGCTCTGATACCATTTGTAGGATCGTGTATGAACCCGAATGAGTCGTTCAGAGGAGTTTTACTTCGTTTCAGGTGCGGAAAACAAGAAACAAAGGTAGAAACAACTTAATCTTCACTTTAAACACTGATTTGATTGAAATAACGACAATTACAATCAGTCTTCACACCGGCAGCACCTCGGTATGGAATTCACAAACTGATACTCTGATTTCGCTCAGAACTACTATATATAGGCCCTCTGATTCCGCTCGAACATGCAAGTTCATTTGGAGCAGAATCAGCATAAACATTTCGAGCGGAATTAGAACCTATGATTTCGAGCGGAATTAGAACTTATGATTTCGCTTGAAATGACAGAATGTCATTTCGAGCGGAATCAGCACTAATACACATATTCTCGATTCTTATGCCCTGATCTAACCTATTCTATACAAGACTCGATACAAGACGAAGTCGACAGATGCATGCACTAACAATTCTAAACCAACGAGGGGATGATGTGACACCCCAGGAAAAGCCAGAAAACCACACAACTTAACTAGCTTCCTCAGTAACCACGCACTAAATTTCGGGACGAAATTTTCTTAACAGGGGGAGAATGTGACAACCCTCATAATTACATGTATCCGTACGATTAATTAATGTTAAATAAAAGTGCTTGATGACTGTGCTGAATTACTTAACTGCTTTCTGATTACTGCGTCATACTTACATGTGCTTGTTGACATACTAGTCTTGTACAGAAAATTGACAAAATGGTCCTGTATGCATTCCTAAGTATTGAGAATTAAAAGTATTACGAAAAGTTACAAAAAAGGCATTATACGGAATAATTAAGCGCTTTAACGAAACGGTATCTAACCGAATAATCGGACATTACCCGGGACACCAAATTTTTGTCCAACACATTGTTTTATTATTTCTTGGCTAGTTATGATCCTCGTACACCATAACACCCCCTAGATATCAACTAACTAACACATGTAAGTATATACTTGGAAATTAACTAGTGTTTACCCACTATCACCAAAATATTACATCTAACCCCCCCATGCCCTCTTACGGTCACAAAGGACCCACAAGATCCCCACCATACTTCCAAGATATTATTTCAATATTATAATGAGATTGTTGCTTGTTATTGTTGCCAAAATATTAGAAGACATCCCTTTAAGTATGGCTTCCAAAGATCACACATCACATCACAATCTTCACACCCCATCCCTCACATCTCTCCCTCTCCCTCTCGGCTCAACATAACCGCCACCACCACCTACTTAACTCAACCATCTTCATCCATTTTAAGCTTCATTCAAGACTAGAAGGTGATTCAAGGGAGCTTGTAACTTGTGGATCATCAAGGAGCTTCATTACTTGCTTTTTCACATCACTTTTCATCATCTTTTCACTAGAGATCTTCCCTAGCTTTAAGCTAGTAGTAAGTTCTTGAATTACTCTTGTTTATTTCTATTTTTGAGTAGGCAAAAGATGAAGTATGATGAATATCAAGAACACTAAGAACATGAACCAAAAGAATTAAACATAAAGATGCAATGTGATGAAATAATGTTAGTATGATTTTGTTATGTTAATGAAGGTACTTGACATGATAAATCTGAGTGAAATAAATGATAAATTGCTGAAAGTGATGTTAAATGGCATTGTTGATCACTAAACATGTTAACGGAACGAATAGAACTTGCGTTAGAGCGCTATAAGCTGAAAACAACTTCTGTCCAAACATTTACAGCCAAATGAAGTTGGCTGTCAACCGGTCGATATTTATCGAAAAACTGATTTTCTTGAGTCTAGAACGTGTTATTTCGAAATACGGTTCTAATGGCACTAGAATCATAATTTTTAGACTTCGTTTTCTATTTTTAAAGGGTCATTTTTCACAGCAGAAAAAGCTGCGTTTTTACTGCTGAAAATATGTGTTATGTTTTTCATCATAACTTGAAATCTGTGTAGAATTAGGTCACTAAATCTGTACTGTAGATGGACACCGATGTCGTAGTAATTCTCCCACTAGAATTTTATAAATCGGACTTACGATGAATTTTAAATGAATTATTCCGTTGACTGCAGTCAGAAAGTGATGAATCTGATTGTAGTCCGGTAAATGAATTTTTATAAAATATTGGTAATGAATTGGATCCCGGGATTTTTACACAATAATATTTGGATCGTTTAAGACCTTCTGTAAAACATTGGGAATTTTTGGAATACGTTAACTATTTTATTAAAGTTCCTGAAAACAGCCCAATTTTGAATGTTAAAGCTGAAACGACATAAGTAGTAATTTGCGTGTCTAAATATCGGGTAGGTTATCTAAGAATGATCTAACATGTTATATGTCAATGAAAGTGTTATGTGCAATGTCGTATGTTTGCTTGTGGATGGGAATAGATGGGAAGTTTATATGGGCATGAACCGTTAAAATGAGTGCATGCTATGTGGTAGATGCGTGTAGGAACTTCGTGCTTATTTGAAGTCACTAATAAACTAAGTGGTAATCATACTAGGACGTGATTGACCGACCTTGACTGTTAGCTATTTTTTAGAGTCAAACCGAACAACCAAAGGTGAGTTCACACTTTCTATAAGGCATGGGATTCCCGGTGGTTTGGGAATGGGTTAAGAAACTAAAATGGAACCTACATATCCTCCTTGGGTAGGATATGTACCGCCATCCTCCATAGGTAGGATGCCAATATTAATCCTGTGTATTCTCCTTGGGTAGAATACGTACGTTCATCCTCCTTGGGTAGGACAACAACCTTAAAACTTACTAGACAAAACTCTATCATTAAGTCCCTCATCTTATATCGACTTAATCGCCGAGGCCAATGGCGAGCGGGGCATTAGTTAATAGCGCTATTAGGTTTAACAAACCTCACCCCGTGCCGTTCGGACGGGCGTGTACTAATGGACTATGGCAAACTGTCAATGATGATAGACATTGACGTAGGGCACAATTATTGTTCGTTAGTTGTCGATATGGTAAAAGTCTAGTGGTTCACATGGGGAAGCCCCCACGGGTCATGGTTTGGGAAAGAAGGAAATTGGTTAATCATATTTTCAACTATGGGGTAACCCCCACGGCAAGTAAGCCAACTAAACGAAAACCATGTTTTTGAAACAACTTAAAACGAACACCCAACTGTGAACTCACTCAACTTTGTTGTTGACTCCTTGTTACATGCCTTGCAGGACGTTAGGTATCTATGGAGCTTGCACAGGGAGGCGTGGTCGTTGTGGGACATGGACGGTCGATTCCCATGTTAAACATTTAAACTTAAGAACTTATTACTTATGTTTTGGGTTTTACCTTTAATGCTTCCGCTGTTTAATTTGAACTTGGTTAACTAGCTTTTGATCACCAATTATATTGTGTGGTTGGATTTTATCCATCTTATTTACATTGTTCAATATGATTGGTGGCTTGATCCTGGTCATGTCACGCCTCCAAGCGGTGATACTCCGTATGGTGGATTTTGGGGGTGTGACAATGGTGGCCAGCTTCCATGATATGATAGAAAAAACCATGGAAGTTTTCATGGACGGCTTTTCTATCTTTGGAGATTCATACGACCAATGCCTCGATAACTTTAAATGAATGCTATCCCGATGTGAGGAAACTAACCTCACCCTTAATTGGGAAAAATGCCATTTCATGGTAACGAAGGGAATAGTACTCGGCCACAAAATCTCAAGCGAGAGGTTGATCGGGCTAAAATAGACACAATCTCCCGATTACCACCTCCATCCTCCGTTAGAGCTATCAGAAGTTTCCTAGGGCATGCCGGATTCTATAGACGATTTATCAAAGACTTTTCTAAAATTTCAAAACCTCTAACAAAATTACTTGAAAAATATGCACCGTTCATTTTTGACAAGGATTGCAACCAAGCATTTTTAACACTAAAAGAAAGCTAGTCAATGCACCAATCATGATAGCGCCTGATTGGAAATTACCTTTCGAAATCATGTGCGATGCAAGTGACTTTGCGTTTTCACTCAATATACTACGCTAGTAAAACACTTAACGATGCATAAGAAAATTACACAACAACTGAAAAAGAGTT
The DNA here is from genome assembly GCA_030545235.1 of Helianthus tuberosus. Taxonomy (NCBI): domain Eukaryota; kingdom Viridiplantae; phylum Streptophyta; class Magnoliopsida; order Asterales; family Asteraceae; genus Helianthus; species Helianthus tuberosus. Next base: position 138,889,185 of record CM060394.1, read on the forward strand.
ACTAGCGGTAGTGTTTTCTTTTGATAAATTTCATTTTTATCTTGTTCTTTCTAAAACAATAGTTTATGAAGACCATGCAGCCATTCGTTATCTCTTTAAAAAACAGGATGCCAAGCCGCGTTTAATCAGATGGATTCTACTCCTCCAAGAATTTGACATTGAAATAAAAGACAAAAGAGGAGCTGAAAACACTGCTGCCGATCATCTATCCCGCTTGGAAGATCCATCTTTGGAGGCAACTAGGGACGAGCTCATCAATGAAAAATTCCCATCGGAATCCTTAGAAATTGTGAAATACCGAGAAGAACCATGGTACGCCAACTACCTAGCTGGTGGGATAGTCGCAAAAGGGTGGTCACATCATCAAAGAAAAAAATTCTTTGCCCATGTAAAGCATTATTTTTGGGAAGATCCTTATCTTTTCAAAATGCGTGCCGACCAACTTATCCGACGATGCGTGCATGGTAGTGAAGCAAGAAAGATTATCCGCCATTGTCATGAAGGTCCATACTGAGGGCATCATGGAGCCGCTAGTACCACACGAAAGGTATTTGATTCAGGATTCTATTGGCCGACTATTTATAAAGACTCCCAAAGTCTTATCAAGACATGTGATGCATGCGAACGATCAGGTAATATTTCTTTCAAAAACGAAATACCACAAAATGGCATTCTTGTTTGTGAAATTTTTGATGTGTGGGGACTAGACTTTATGGGACCTTTCCCACCATCAAAAGGATACAAATATATACTTGTGGTCGTGGATTACTTGTCAAAATGGGCTGAAGCCGAAGCTCTTCCAACAAATGATGGAAGAGTTGTGGTAAGATTCTTGAAACGACTATTTTCTCGTTTCGGAACTCCAAAAGCATTAATAAGTGATAGAGGTACCCATTTTTGTAATCATCAACTTGAATTTTTTTTAACAAGATATGGGGTCTATCATCGAATCTCAACCGCATATCACCCTCAAACAAATGGACAAGCCGAAGTAACTAATCGAGGTTTAAAAAGAATACTTGAAAAAATTGTAGGATTATATAAAAAGAATGGGCCGATAAATTAGACGACGCTTTATGGGTTTTTCGAACCACGTACAAAACAACAATAGGTACCACCCCATATAAGCTTGTCTATGGAAAAGTTGTCATTTGCCAGTAGAAATGGCACACAAGGCTTACTAGGCATTACCAAACGTAAACTTAGACATTGAAACCGCCGGAAAAAATTGATTTTATCAATTAAACGAATTAGACGAATTAAGGAATCAAGCATACTCTAACTCCAAAATTTATAAGGAACGTATGAAAAACTTGCATGATAAACATATAAGCCTAATGAATTTTGAGTTGGAGATCAAGTTCTATTGTTTAATACACAACTTTGATTATTTCCCAGAAAATTAGAGTCTAGGTGGTTGGGAGCTTTTTCTATCACCCATATTTTTCCACACGGTGCAATTGAGATTAAATCTCGAAATGGGATTCCATTCAAAGTCAACGGACAAAGGCTTAAGCTTTATTAAGGAATCATTGAGGATGATGAGGAAGAGATCTCGCCACAAGCGGTAGAGGAATGATTAAACGAAGGTTTATGTACTAATATCATGTGTTGTAGGTAATGGGCTTCGGGAAAGCTTCAAAAATCGGTAAGGTATCTAAACCGGGAAACAGGTCGCTCACACGTGCACTATATATATATATATATATATATAATAGCCACCCACGGGGCCGTGGCCGCTGGCCACGGGGGCGTGTTCGGCTGTCTGACGGGGATAAAACCCCTTTTCTTTCTCATTTCACCACGACAAGTTTCCCCGAAAACTCTCTAGTTCCTCTGAGATTCTCTGCAGTTTTTTACGTTTTTCTTCTTTTCAACATCAACAAGGTATGATTCTAACATCTTCTGTAGTTAGTTTAACGATTTGCATGTAGTTTAACATCAAAATTTGGGGAAAAATCTTGGGTTCTTAAACTTGAACCGAACCAAACCCCAAATTTTTGTTTAGATCTAGTAGTATTAGTATAGATACATGTTATAGGAAGTAAGGAACACTGCCCCTACTCAACCAAAAATTTTCAAGTTTTCGAAACCGGGTCGAATGTGGGTATATTCACCGAAGAAGAGTCCATTGAAGAGGAGAACACGGGTGGTCTCCGTGAACTCCCAAACAACATGCGCCAAACGACGTGGGCTCAAATTGGAGAAGGGCCGTATGATCTAAGTGTCACAAAGAGCTCTCAGTTGCGGAACCCCCTATACCGCTACATTCACCGGGTCCTTAGCAACTCCCTATGTCAAAGGCGTGATAGCACAGGTGTTGTAAACGTACGTGATCTTGCTATCCTCTATTGAATCCACAACCGCGCGCCTCTCGATGTCACCCACCTACTCCTAAGGAACATGCATCTAAGCCAGTTGGCTTCCTCCCCGACACCGATCTTTTTCGGTGGATGGATCTACCGCCTCTTCAAGACCTATGTCCAACGCATGCCAAGATCATTCCATAAGGGTCCAAGGTCGGGAAAGGTGGATCTAGCCCAATGTCGCTCAATGGGAATCATCCACGAAATGGGTGACGGGTCGGTCCACTTCCAAAACACCCAAGGAAACGTGTGGAACCCAGAAGAAGCCCTAGTCCTACATGACCCAACCCGTCCTCCTCCTCAACATCACGGCTACCATATGGCTCCTCCTCTCATGGAGGCGGTTTTCCTAATTTTCAAAGTTTACATGATCTTTTGCAGGAAAACTTACTATGCACCCGGAACACATATAATATGGCTAGCAACACCTTTACCCGGGTCGGATCAGTGGAGCGCACCGTCTCCGCTATGCAGGATGACATCACATACATCCGGGACCATATGGTGTATCGAGATGAGGAGGACGATGATGATTAGGATATGGACTGAGCGGAAGTGATGGAGGTGATATGGGGTGGTGACAGATGCGGTATTCCAGGTTAACCCTTTCTACCCTACGAACAATTTTTGGCCTGCGCGCCATGGTTTAAACACTGTCCTTTCCTAGACAATTTTTATTTTCCGCATTTTATTTTCTTTTTATGTTTGTGGTGATGGATGTTAAACTTTGGTAAATTAGGATGTTTGTTATGTTATATATGGTGTAGTGTTTAGCAAAACAGGTACACAAGAGACTTGGATCCACTAAGCATTAGTGCTACAAAAGCTTGGAAACCCAAACCAAAAGCCAAAAACCTGTTAATCATCAATTGCAGATTGCCACCACGGGGTCGTGGTCAGTGACCACGCCCCCGTGCCCACACCCCTGACCTGCTGTTTGTCTAAACCCTGCCCACCATGGGTTATGTCCACCAGGCACGCCTCGTGGCAAAGTTTTTGTAAGTTTTGTTACTAGCGATCTGACCACGGGGCCATGCTCAGCCAGCACGTGGCAGTGGCCAGATGCCCAGTAACAAAAAAAAAATGTTTTTCAACACCTTTTACACATTCGAATCAACCTAAAAACTTATTTTTGTGACACATTGAGGACAATCTGTAATTTAAGTGTGGGGGGATGCTAAAACCTTGAATCTTGCAAGTCCTAATAACAAGCCTTATACAAAACTCTATTGGAACCGCTAATCACCCCAAATGTGTAATTTAAGTGTGGGGCGGGCTTAACAACGGATGTTGAAACATCTGTTGCTTGGTTTTGTAAAACATTTTCTTCAGGGGCATTTTCTTAACCTTTTGAGGCCATCTTGCGTGTAAATGTTTCATTTAAAAGCCTTGGGTATAAAAGGAATGGGTTGCTAATTTGCATTTTGATTGCAAATTTTCTTGTTTTCAAAAATTTTCATTTAAAAGCCTTGGGTATAAAAGCCTTGGGTATTCAGGGGCTTCACCCTATTCAAAATTTTCTTGTTTTCAAAACCTTTTGTAGGTAAAAACTTAATAGCCTTGGGTATAAAAGGAATGGGTTGCTAATTTGCATTTTGATTGCTTTTATGTTTGCCACCATATCTATAAACAGTGTTTGGGATAGCTTGTAATCTGTGTTTGTCGGAATAGCATATCCCAAACTGAGTTTTTAGGGGTAATTCATTGAAAGAGGTGGTCTTGGCAGAGAAGCAAACCAAAGTCTACGGAAAAAGAATTTCATTTCTAGTGGGAAGTGTGTTTTGAGAAGTGTTGCACCCACCAATGGAGCATCATATCCGCTTTCTATGAACTCATTTTTTATGTCATTTTTAGAGATAGTTTTCATACCTGCCATGTCGTTTAGATTTAAAGTTATGGAAATGGATTCAGGGTTATTTGGATATGTTCCCCTATAATAGTGGAAGTGATTGTGAAGGGCATTTTGTTTCTTAAAAAAAGATCTGCATTTGCCCAAAATTCTCGGAGGGTAGCCTGATAGACTGGTGCATTGATGGTGAGTATGGTATGGTATTTTGATGACGTAAGAATGTCAATAATGAAGTGAAAATATGTATTCTTGTCATGTTTGACAAGATACAGTAGGTAGTTATGGGGTGATTTGAGAATGAGAGCCATGGATGCAGGTTATGAGAGAATCTTTTGAAAATCTTTTGAACATATATTCTTTTGATGGAAAGTGATGATTTTTTATTGCAATTTCTGAGTTGATCTCTTTTGAAATGTTTTCATTTTGAGGACTTTTCAAGGATGGATGTAAACTCTGTTTGGCGGGGGTCTGTTTTGAAAGTGCTGCTTGTTATCAACAGATTTTTAGATGTGTAAAGCAGTGGGTGTTACATTTTTTTTGACTTTGTTCAATAGATGGATGGAAACATATTTTTGAGACCATTGTTGGGTTAAAAGAGAGTTTTGATGAGAACAATGGTTGTTTTGCAAAAAAATAGTGGTTATGTTTGACCTTTTTGGTCAAATAATGAATCATAGATAAGTGGTTCTGTTTCGCCAAACAGTGGTTGACTTTAGTCAAACAGAGTTTTGAACCATGTAAATAGATGTTTCACTTTTTTAGAAGAGTTTTTGTTTTTGTTGAATTTGAACAATCTTTTTAATAAGTTTAGAACAAAATTTTGTTTTGTTTTAATAAAATCCCTTTTTTGATGACTTTTCAGAAAGTATTTTCATGTTTTTATTTAAATGATGATAAGTGCTAGGGAAACCTCTGTTTGCACTATTAAAATGCCTACAGATGTTCCTTTCAGACAGTGGAAATGGGTCAATTTTGTAGAAATCCAAAGCATTATTTGCTTTCGATTTGGTACTTTCTTCTACAATGTCAACCCTTTGAGAATGGTCTATTGTGATGAGTAGTTTTTGAACTACCTCAAACAGTTGTTTTTGACCCTCTGCAAGTGCTTTTACACTTGGGTCAACTGTTGTTTGACCATTTCTAATGAGTTGATGATATCCGTGAGGATGCATGTTTATCCTTGACCTTTGGGGCATGCGCACATATTCATTATACCTATAACGTACTCTGTGACATGGCAGTTGCCCATATCCTAGGGTATGTGTTTGATGGTGGTGTATCTGATACTTGAACATCCCTGTGAACTGGGTATTGGTTCAAGGCTTGTGTGATAGGTGTTTGACCAAACTCAAATCTTTTAGGAAGTGGCTGTGTTCCCTTTTGATAGGACTAACTTCCATTTTGACAGCCATTTTTCCTTCTGACATATTCTTGTTGATATCATAGGGTTTTAGGAATGAGCATTGTTGAGTTACATGATAGGTTCTCCCACTGACGGTGCACCCAAAGGTTGAGTCACAGATATTGTTTCCTTTGTTGATATTATATGCTTTTAACTTAAAAAATCTTTTGCCGTATGATGTTTCTTTTCACAAAAGTCAAAAAACAATTTTGTGGTATTATCTTTCCTAATGCCCTTATCTCTCTTTTCAATGACAGATGTTTTAACATCTGTTTGAGAGTTGGTGATAGGAATGATTTTTATCTTGGGTGGCTCGAGACTATCTGGGTTAGTGAAATCAACTTGTTTGAGATTTTTAAGCCATCACATTCATCAGACCACGTGGATTTAAATTCATATTTTGAACTTTGTGGTTTTTCTAGAATGATCTTTTTGCCACTTGGTTCTGTTTTCCTGATTTTTTTCACCAATTGAGTTAGTTGGTATAACCTCAACCATTTCAGAGTCAATGGAAGTGTTGGAGGGTTGTTCATTATCATGTTTTTTGAACCCAACTCCAAAGTTCACACTGCTTTTGATTTGTTTTTCAAGAAGCATCTGATAACCATTACAAGATTCTACCCATTTTTCACAGGTATTTTGAGTGGATTCTAACTCCTTTTTGCAATTTGATATTTCTCTATTTGGTCCTTGGTTATGGTTGCTTCATGTTTGAGACTGGTGATTTCTTGGTCCTTTTCAGTTAGTCTTGTTTAAAATCTCTTTTAATTTTTCAAGAATAATTTCACTAACTTGGACCTTCTCCCTAAGGTTTTGATTCACATCTTTAATGTTTGCAAATGCTATGATGCATTTTTTGGAACACAATTCTTTGAGAATGTGAGGTGTTACCTTGGAAGCAGCAACTTGCACCAGATCAGCATTGATGCATTCAATGGAACTTTTGGGATAGTTTTCTTCAATCCTTTCTGCATGCCCTTTGTCACAAACAATGTTCTGAGCTCTTAGCAGTTTTACCAACAGATCTTTCACCAACAATTGTTTTCTTTTCTTTATCTATTTCTCCCAAGGTACATTCAATTGCCACAAAACATAAATTTGCATGTTCATCACTGTCATTTTCTATTAATGCAAAATTTTCATCAGTTAAATCTTCTGGCAAGCTGCTCCAATCAACATAGCCTTGGGTGAAAAAGCATTGTTGATTAGGCTCTGCAGTTGCAGGAGCAGTAGCAACTTGGGGTGCTTGAACTTGAGTAACAGGCAGTTGAACATACTGGACCAGAGGAACAACAGTTGCTTGAAGATAATGCACATGCACAAGGTTTATGCTTTGTGCAAAATGGACAATGTTTTGTACACTTGGTCTAGAGGTAGTTTGGGTATTTTGAATAAATTGTTGTTGTGTGTTAGATTGAGATATTTGGTTAGAATACATGATTAATGGTGCAAAGTTATTTGATTGACTCCTTCACTCTCTTGCAAAGTGACCTAATCTATTACACTTAAAACATTTGATTTTAGATTTATCTAACCCTTCCTTTAACCTCCCATTCTACCCTGGATATTTGCCACTTGTCCCTTTGTAAAAAAATTGCTCTAAGACTATGTAGGGCAACTTGGTGCAATATATCCATTTTCTCAAGGTCAGTTGGGTCAATATGCATCAGATCATCAAGGATAAACAACAAACTATTAGGACCATGACCGTCATCTTTGGATGTGAATGCACAATTTGAGAAATATTGATCAAAGTTGATTCCAGTTGATATATAAATATGGTGATCAAAACTCTGATCATTTGTCATTCCTGAAGATGACATATCCTGACTCGAAAGTGTCGTTTTTCTGAAAACATAATCGTCGTACACTTTTTCAGTTTTAGGGGGCTTCTTTTTCTGGACAAGCTCTGTTTCAAATGTTAAGAGATCTCTATGAAGCTGAGTTAGAGTCATGTCCTTGAAGTCAGGAGTTGTTCTTATCACTATGGCGATAGTGTCCCACTTCTCAAGAAGAGATCTTAAAAATTGGTTACATAAAGTTGATTTAGGAAATTTCTTGTTCACCAACTTTAATTCACTAATTAAACATGAAAACCTCTCACAGTTGTGTAAGGGTTTCTCCCTTGACAAGTGTGAAAGTCTCGTATTGTTGGTTAAGGATTTCTCGAGTGTTCTCAATCACTTCATTTGTTCCACCAAACTGCTCTTTCAATGTATCCCATAACTCTTTAGCACTGTTGCAATGCAACAAGCAAGTATAGATTTCATTTGGCAGAGCCATGGCCACAACGCTAAAGGCCTTTGCATCTAGCTCAAATTTTTTGATATCTTACTCTGGGTAGTTTTCTAGCTTCTTTGGCTTTTAAACACTTGGATTTTCGGCACTAGGTACCATTGGAATGTGAGGTCCGAATACAACGGACATCTGAAACCTGGTGTTCTTTTGATCTAGTATGTGAGCCATCCTACATTGCCATATATTAGATTCAGATCTGACAAGTATGGGAGGCTTGTTATTGATGCTGGTGTTATGGGGATCATTTTGTGCCATCTCTTTTGCTCTTTTAAAGCAAAACAGAGTATGTGTAAAATAATTTTTAAATTTAACACTTTACAACTCGTAGCTATGAACATACTGGATCTTTCTGAGCTAATCTTTGAATATTTATCTGACTCTAAAATCAAGTTTCATGTGACCAAGCTCTGATACCAATGGTTAGGATATGAGTTTACATGGCTTATGATTAAAACAATTAATAATTGACAATATAAATTGTAAAGTAGATAAAGTAATCACAAGCAGGGAATTATTATCAACGACTATTTTATATCATATTCAAATGATTGATTATGGTACAATTGACTTTATAAACTCCCCCTCAGCATGATCACATGCAAATTTGATCGAACAAAAGAGAATGGAATATGATGAATAGATCTCTAACATGTGAGATCTATTTATACTAAGTACAAAAGGTCTGCTCATGATTGGCTAACATCACCCTGATAGTGACATCTAACATTCCTAAGAGAAAAGATTCCACAGATCTGTGGGAATCTAACATCTGATCTAATATACTAAACCTCTATTACAAACAATATATTATTACAAAGATGACATCGCTGATCTTCAAACCGTCGTTCCTTCATATCAAACATCTGTTTGGCCAGAACAAATGTTGGTCTTTTTGAACAGACCTTTGCTTCAATAGCACTTTGGTCTTGATCAGTTCTTGGTTCTTCTTTAATAGAGGTTTTCAAGGGTTGAACAGATGTTAGCATGTCTTCAACAGTTGTTCTGATTAGTGTTCCAGATTCACTATCTTTTGGATGAGTCTGTGTGACAATTGTCAAAATTTCATGTATCCGTACAATGATTAAACAATGATTAGTGCTTAATGACTGTGCTGATTTAACATTTATGACATGAATGTTTTCTCATTATTGTTATCATACATACATGTGCATCATATATTGAAAAATGTCATATCATTATTGCATGTAACACTTATTGATTCAAATGATGCACGAAACGAAGATAGCGCAGTTATCAGACGAATAAGAAAATGCTGACGGAGTTCAGTACTTAGACAGGCATGGCATCGAGACACATAATGGTCCAGAAACCAAGAGTTACACTAGTATAGTGTGCAGGAAAGTAATGGTCATAAAACTGCCTTCCTAGTGATAGTTTAAGTGCCGGAAAGTGCCTAAAACTCAGACAAACTGCAGAATTCTGCAGAATTCAACAAAAATCAGCTTCTAAACAACTTAATATTATGCAGAATTATGGTTAAATGGTCTAGAATGCTTTCCTAAGTGTCGGGAATCAAAATTGTCACAAAATGTAACATAAAGCACACTAAACTGCATAGTTTAGCACCTTAACGAACCGATAACCAACCGAACAACCGGACATTACCCGAAACACCAAATTTTCACTAGAAGCATTGTTTTATCATTTCCGAGCTAGTTATGGTCCCCGAACATCATAACACCTATTATAACATTATAACAACTTATAACCTAACTAAATCACTTAAAATCTAACTAGTTAACTTAACTAACCATTTCAACTTAACCAAGGCCCCCCCTCACATTCACGGTTACAAGGTGGCCCCCACCTTGATCTTATTTGCTTATTCTAATTGATCTTGTCTTGAACTTTAGAGAACATAAGAACCATTGGACTTCATGTTGTTGGAAGTTTATAAACACTAACCAAGAGTCCACCCTTCTCATTTCACAAACAACATTTCACTCAACACACTCTCTCCCTCTCCTTCTCAAGTCTCGGCCGAGAACAAGGCCACACACCACCACCACCACCACCATCTTCATCTCATTCTCATCCATTTTCAAGTAATCACAAGTTGTAAGGAGCTTGTTTAAGGAGCTAGGAGCCTTTGGAAGTGGAATGACCTCTCTCATAAGCTATTAACCACCAAATTCATCATCATCTTCATCTTGTGTTCATCCCTAGCCTTGTGCTAGTAGTAAGACCTTCATAGTCTCATTTTACATCTTGTTTAGTTGGTTAAAAGATGATACAAGTAACTAATCATGAAGAACACTAAAGATCAAGAACATAATCATTAACATAAGACTAAAAATCACCATGAATCATGTTGTTTAAGTGTTATTATGCTTCTTAATTGTTGATTGTTTGTGTTAATGATGTTAAACATCATATGAACTTGCTAGATGGTGATTAAAGACACAATCTAGCAAGATAAGAGGATGATCTTATGAAAGATCAAGATGATCATCCTTATGTGAAAGCATGAACTTGAAGTATGAAATGTTTTCTTGAAAAATGATGATCAAAGTGTAATATAAATCATGTAAGTGGATGATTTCAAAACTAGTTTTCTCAAGAAACTAAGTTAAAATACAAGATTTACATAAACTTGGTTCTTAAAGAAACTAATCACATTTTTAGTGGTTAATCAAGTGTAGAAACATGTTAATGACAATAAGAATTCAAAAAGAAATATTTTTAGAAGGGTTACTAAGCTTACTAAACACACTACCAAGTTACTACAATTTTTTATAAATTTTCAAGTTCATGAGGTTGTGTAAATAGCTTGATTTTGGCACTTGGTAAGTATTGTTTGATTTCTTGTTGATTGTGATGATTTATAAAAGAAAATAATATGCTTTGAAAGCATGGAAACCTCCATTTTTAAGGGGAAACCATGGCAAAATTTTTCTAGAATTAAACACTTAGAAAAATATTTTTAAACAAGTGGTTACAAGTATATTTTAATCAAGATTTTTCATATAAAGTTTGCCATAATTTTGGTACAAAAATTACAACATATTGAAGGTTGGTTTTTGAAAATAAAAGTGACTAAATATGTATTTAGGAGAATATATATTTAGATGTCACCATGTGTGTGATTACTTGTATATTATGTGTATTAGTTATATTATTTTAGGACTTGAAATAATATAACTCACCAAAATATCAAGAAATTAGAATATCAAATATTACCAAAATTCCAAGAGAATAAATATACAATTCATACCCACAATATTGGAGAAACCGAACAAGGAATATAACTTACAAAAATATTCCGGAATTAAATTCATAAGTATATTTTGGTGAACGGTATTTTGAACACCAAGAGAACGAAAATATGACTTTTATAGTTATTACAAAAATATATCTTATTTTTTACAAGAAGAAAATATATTATTTTTGAGTAAAGAAAAATATATATGTTTTCTTGAATTACTAGAAAATATATTATTTTTGGAGAAAGTATATATTTTCTTAAATAAACTTAGAACATCTTATTTTTTGGGTGAAAAATGGATTTATAAATACTTTCTAAGATAATCTTGAAAATATATTACTTTGAAGTTTATATGAAAATATAAATATTTTTGCCAAGAAGAAGTATAGATAAAGTTCTATAAATGATTTCTTAAAAATATATATTTTGAGAATATGTATTGGTGAATTTTTATTAGAAATATTATTCCGGAAAAATTAATGCAAAAATTAAGTATAAGAATACTTAATAAACACAATAAAATACGCATTCTCGTACGTATAAATACACCGGAATACGCCACCGATACTTGACAAAAATATACAAGTTAAAGAATACGAGTATGAATACGCCCATCCTTGGGGAAGTTATACATGTACAAATACATAAATGTGTCAAGGTAAAATATATTATTTTAACTAATATTCCAAAATAATTAATGAATATAATTCAAGTTAAAATATTTATTATTTTAACAAATAATTATATACTTGAATAATATTGATGACACAAAGAAACGTAACTCAAAGATACTAAATAAGACTAAGGTCAAGACACGACCCGCCCGTCTAATAAACCGTAGTACGCTTGTGGGTAGTCGTGCAATCTAGAAGAAGCTTTGGGTTATTTGATCGAAGAACGCAAGACTGTGAGTTCATGTCCCCCTTTTCTTTTAACTTTTTTCGGTTTTATAACTTCGGGGGTGAAATACATGTTACAAATGATACAATGATGTCGAATGGTATGGCTAGCTAAGGAAAATACTGTTAGATCATGTGAATAGGTAGGCGTTAACTTGAGACCATTAATCCTTGTTTAAGGACCGAGGGGTATGAGTGATAGATCTATTTGGGTGTTGCGAGCTCCACCCATGGGTCCGCGAGTTGACATCATGTGGTGACTATGTCGTTGCAGCCGGGAGGCCCGGTACGAAATACGCAAAGGATTGAGCATTCCTACACCGTTGCACACATATTAATGACCTTGTAAATGCTAAATTGATCTATTCCTTTTTGCTTTCATACCAAATTTACAAATACATACATACTTACAATGATTACAAAGTTTATTACGAGCTCACATACAAAACACATGAACTCGCTCAACTTTTGTTGATGTTTTCAAACCACATGTATTTCAGGGAACTGATATGGATCTGGCAGGCGTTGGAAGTTTTCAAGTATTGTCTGAAATAAAAGATGTCATCCGGTGTCGAAGGGTTTGGATTATGTATCTTATCCTGGATAAGATACCTAGTTCAAAGCCTAGCTTTAAGTAGTGTCTTTTGTCAAGTTCTTATGGAACTTAAAACAATTTGAATGGTTTGTAATATGAATTTGAAGTCTTGGATTTCTGTTAAACAATGTTGGTTGTAATGTTTTGAAACTTAATTATGGATGAACATCTTGGTTTTATCATATAGTTGTTTGTTATGGTTGAATGCAATGATATTAAGCAAGTCACACATAATCACGCTTCCGCAAAAGTCAGGGTGTGACAGTTTGGTATCAGAGCTTCGATTGTAGCGAACTAGGATTCTTTCTAGAGTCTAGACTACAATCATTAGGGCTCTCCCACAAAAGTATGTTTACAACATGTTTTCATTGCATACACAAAATGCCCAGATCCATGGAACAAACGTTTTACAAAAGGAAAGACAAGAAACATGATTGCAAGGTCACATTGGTGGTTTAGTCTGCATGGGGTAGACTAGGAAAGATAGAAAAGTTTCATGAAGGATAACGTGAATAACTATCTAAGCGATGATTGCTTGTTTGCATATACTGGGTGGTAGTGGTTAATATATGTGCACATGTTATGATTGTTATTTTACAGGCACACGTGTCATCTTCAGAGAGTGGGTTGTCTGATACCCATGACCCGATGGTTGTCGTTTCAGACACGAGGTTATACCCGAGCCAGAGATATTTACGTCAGACACTGAGAGTGATCCTACCATGCTATCAGAGGACGAGGACGACTTCTAGCTGTTAACGTTACCAGACTTTGGCGATGATTTACCTATTTTTGATGTTTTCCCTAACGAGGATCCTTTTGACATTCCTGCTCCAGTCCATGATCACCTCATCATTGGTCACCCCGATGGCGAGCACATCGTGGCTCCGATCTTCGATCTTGTTCCTCTTGTGGTCATCCATCCCGAGGACTGGCCTTTCGATGACTTGTTTGATGACGATGTTGATTTGTTTCTAGACGGTCCTCCAGTTGACGCCCAGGGCGATAGGGAGATAGATGAGGATGTTATAGCTGTCCCACCTCCTGCTATTCCTATCGTTGAGATATCTTCTGACACCAGTTTGCATTCGGTCTCAGACTTCTTTGAGTCTGTGACTTCTTTAGCTTTACAGGCGGCCGGATTGTAGCTTTTTGCTACTGACTTAGACGACGACACCGCTATGTCTGCTGCACCATCTCCTCCACACGACCTTGAGCATGTCCCTGAGCCGGACCCGATTCATTTTGGTCAGCCTGATGTTGCACCTATTGATCCATAGCCGATTCTCAATCCTGACCATGTCCCATTTGGTTTACCAGACATTGCACCTCTTATTCCAGACCCAGTACTCGTACATGTTGATTTTCCTCTTGCTGAGCCATTTATTCCTCCACCCGCACCCGCTGATGTTGCTCCTCTCACTCCTGTAGAGTCTGATGTCCACCGCACTGATTTACCCATTACTTTCTTACCGGACATCCCTGTACCCCGTCCAGGGGAAAGTACTTCGGGCCAGCCCCCGTGCTACGATCCTTTTGCTTCAGCATCTTTTCCTCTGATATCTCAGACTGCACCATTTGCACCTTTCACATTTACACCGCTTGACGAGCCATTCCGATGGTTCCCACCGTACTCTATGCCAATCTCAGATCCCTATCATCCATCCCATTTTGTTGGCTACACACGGGATGAGTTGCTTTTATCGCTTCAGCTACACTTTGAGGTTTTGAGTCACAGAGTTTTGGAGCTTGAGCTAACTCCACGTCCTCCACCTTATCCCTGTCAGTCTACTTTTGTTCCTCTACATTCATCACCGTCTCCTTTTGCACACCCACCTGATGCTCTTACACCTTTTCCAGGTTTTGATGCTCGTTTCCTTACTGTCGAGCAGCAGATCAGTTATTTGCTTCATCGTGTATACGAGCTCGAGGAGTAGCTTGCACATGTTCGCAGCTTGCTTTTCTTCCCTCCTCCTCCACCTCCACCATCAGCATAGTAGGTTTTTGGTCTTATGCAGATTGCATTACTTTTGGTGAGAGCACTACTATTGAGTCGACATTGTGAAGACTTTTGAAGACCACTTTTGACCATGTTATTTTTGTATATTGACAAACTTATTAGACAAGGGTAGTGTGACTTTATGTCTCTTTTGATGAGATACACTTTGTAAACAATGTAACTGTGGTCGATAATTAATGAAAGCTTAATCGTCATGTTCTCACTAAACACTTTGTTGATTTACATGTTTATGCGATGATTATGTTGTTGCATGATTGCTTGCTATGATGAATGCTACTATATATACGTACTATTTATTTATTTAACGAATAAGACCTGACCCATCTGATCTTCTTCCTAGAAGAAAGATGCCGCCACGAAGGAACACCAATACCAACAATCCTCTGCCGGCTACAGAGGCTGAATTACAAGAGCGCATCTCACAGGACATCGCACACCACGAGGCCCTTCGCTCCGAACACAGCGGAGGTACCTCTGGGAATAACCCACCTAACGGTAATGTTTACGTCACCTGAGACACATTACAATGCGTTCAGACATTTCCAAGTGTGTTTTGCTAATGCTTTCAATGAATGATGTTGCTTGTGTACAGGATGTACCTATAAGCAGTTTCTGGACTACAAGCCCCTGAATTTCGATGGCACCGGGGGTGCCGTAGCTTTTGTGAAATGGGTTGAGAAGACGGATTCTATTTTTTAAATGAGTAAATGTGAACCAGAGCATCAAGTCTCATACATTTCTGGACTGTTTCTAGATGGGGCTCTGTCATGGTGGAACCTTCAGGTTCAGACTTTGGGTGAGGCTGCGGCGTATGCTTTGACATGGGATGAATTGAAAGAACTGATGCGAAAGAAGTATTGTTCCCGAGCCGAAATCCAGAAGTTGGAAACTGAATTCTGGAATTTGGAAATGGAAGGTCCAAAGGTGGCTGAGTATGTGCAGAGATTTCATGATTTGTCTAGTGTTGTTCCTTACTTGGTAGAGACAGAGTTTAAGAGGATAGAACATTTCATCTGGGGTTTGGCACCTCAGATTCTCAGCATGGTGCCTTCTTCTAAGCCTCCAACCATTTCTGAGGCTATTGACTTGAGCGTAGCACTTACTGAAGAAGCAGTCAGGTTGGGCAAGTTCTCTATTTTTGACGCAAAGAAGAAAGAGACTCATGTGGAGTTGTCTGGAGAAAACAAGAGAAAGTTCACTAACTTCAAGAAGGGTACTGAAGTGAACAATAACAGTGCTAACAACCAGCCGAGGTCAGGAGTGGTGCTGCAAACACCAAGCCCAAAGCGAAGGGATATATGGGCACTCTGCCCAAGTGTGATATTTGTCAGCATCATCACACGGGACGATGTAGGTATGGGAAATGTGAGAACTGTGGCAAGGTAGGGCATGCCAGGGAGGCATGTTGGTATGGTGCTGGACGAAGGAATGGAGGATCTGGTGGTAATGGTAATGGAAACCGCGGTGGTAATGGAAATCAGACTGGGAACTGAAATCAAGGAGGAAATGGAAATCGTGGTGGTTTTGGAAATCAAGCTGGTAACGGAAATCGAGGTGGAAACAATAACAACAACAATCAGGGCGGAAATGGAAATGACAATGGAACTAGCTAATGGAAAGTTAGTAGAAGCCAATGAAGTGATTAGAGGTTGTGTTATAGAGCTTAGAGAGCGTGAGTTTTTGATCGATCTTCTGCCGGTTGAATTGGGAAGCTTCGAGGTCGTAGTTGGGATGGATTGGTTGTCGAGTAATCATCCAGAGGTTGTATGCCATGAGAAGTTTATTCGCATCCCGTTGACGAGTGAAGAGACGATTGTGATACATGGGGAGAAATATGATACGCCTCTGTGGATTATTAGTTGCTTGAAAGCACGGAAGTTCCTACGTAAAGGATGTGTTACCTTCTTGGCTCACGTTGTGGATAAGGAAGCCAAAAAACCGAAGCTCGAAGATATCCCTGTGGTAAGGGAATATCCTGAAGTCTTCCCTGAAGACTTGCCAGGATTACCGCCTCAACGACAAGTCGAATTCCACATTGACTTGGTTCCAGGCGTCGCACTTGTAGCCAAGGCACCTTATCGGCTTGCGCCCTCAGAGATGCAAGAGTTATCAATGCAGCTTCAGTAGTTACTAGATAAGCGATTCATAAGGCTGAGTTTCTCGCCTTGGGGAGCTCCAGTGTTGTTCGTTAAGAAGAAGGACGGTAGTTTCCGTATGTGCATCGACTACCGGGAGCTGAACAAGTTAACCATCAAAAATCGGTATCCCTTGCCTAGGATTGATGATTTATTCGACCAACTTCAGGGCTCAAGCTACTATTCCAAGATTGATCTTCGATCAGGTTATCACCAGTTGCGGATTCAAGAGGAAATTATACCAAAGACTACCTTCAGAACTCGTTATGGACATTACGAGTTTCTAGTGATGCCGTTTGGGTTGACAAATGCGCCGACAATATTTATGGACTTGATGAACCGGGTTTGCAAGCCATATTTTGATAAATCCGTGATCGTTTTTATCAATGATATTTTGATCTATTCGCGGACAAAGGAAGATCATGAACAACACCTCAGAGCCATCTTAGAGCTGCAAAAGAAGGAAAAGCTCTACGCTAAGTTCTCGAAGTGCGAGTTTTGGATACGTGAGGTACAGTTCCTTGGTCACGTGGTAAATAAGAATGGTATTCATGTGGATCCCACCCAGATCGAGGCAATCAAGAATTGGGAAACTTTGAAGACGCCGACCGAGATCCGACAGTTTTTTGGGTTTAGCAGGCTACTATCGCATGTTCATAGAGGATTTCTCCAAGATAGCTCAACCGTTGACCCCCCTTACTCAAAAGGATAAAAAGTATGAATGGGGAGATAAGCAAGAAGAAGCCTTTCAGCTGCTCAAGAATAAGTTGTGCGATGCACCTATATTATCCCTACCCGAAGGCACCGACGACTTCGTGGTCTATTGCGCCGCCTCGCGTCAGGGATTGGGTTGCGTGCTCATGCAACGCCAGAAGGTTATCGCTTATGCTTCACGCCAACTGAAGGTCCATGAGAAGAACTATACCACGCATGATTTGGAACTAGGCGTAGTGGTATTCGGGTTGAAGATCTGGCGACATTATTTATATGGTACTCGATGTACGATTTTCATGGATCACAAGAGCCTTCAACACATATTTGATCAGAAAGAGCTTAATATGAGACAGCAACGATTGGTTGAATTGTTAAATGATTATGACTGTGAAATCAAGTATCATCCCGGAAAGGCGAATGTGGTGGCAGATGCCTTAAGCCGGAAGGAAAGGATCAAGCCCATAAGGGTTAGGGCTTTAGAGATGATTATTCAGACGGACCTCACTTCTCATATTCGTGCTGCACAAAAAGAAGCTCTTAAGAAAGAGAACATTAAGGATGAATATCTCCGAGGAATGGAGAAAAGGTTGGAGCCTAACGAGGAAGGAATCTTGTATTTTATGGGACGTATTTGGGTTCCGCTTTTTGGTGTTATTAGAGAAGTTACTTTCGATGAAGCTCATAAATCGAGGTACTCGATCCATCCAGGATCGGACAAGATGTACAAAGATCTAAAGGATTACTATTGGTGGCCAAGACTTAAAAGTGATGTTGCTATTTATGTTGGGAAGTGATTAACTTGTGCCAAGGTAAAGGATGAGTATCAGAAACCTTCAGGTCTTCTGCAACAGCCAGAAATATCCATGCGGAAGTGGGAACAGATTTCAATGGATTTCATCACAAAGTTACCCAGGACTTCCAGAGGTCATGATACGATTTGGGTAATCATAGATCGGTTAACAAAGTCTACGCACTTCTTGTCGATTAGAAAAAAGGATAACACTGGTAAGCTAGCTGAGCTTTACCTTAGAGAGATAGTGGCACGTCATGGAGTGCCTATCTCGATAATCTCTGACAGAGATGGACGGTTTATGTCCAGGATTTGGCAATCCTTTCAAGAAGCTTTTGGTTCTCAGTTGAATCTGAGTACAACTTTTCACCCGCAGACGGATGGACAGAGCGAGAGAACTATTCAGACATTGGAAGATATGCTATATGCTTGTGTAATGGACTTGGGTGGCAGTTGGGATACTCACCTGCCTTTGGTTGAGTTTTCCTATAACAATAGCTACCATACAAGCATCCAAGCTGCACCATTCGAGGCTCTCTACGAATGTAAGTGCCGATCGCCGTTATGCTGGGCAGATGCAGGTGACAGACAGATGGTTGGTCCCGAATTGGTCCAAGAAACGACTGATAAGATCATACAGATCCGAGAGCGCATTAAGGCGGCTCTTGATCGACAGAAGAGTTATGCGGAACAAAGATGAAAACCCTTGGAATTTGAAGTGGGTGATATGGTTTTGTTAAAAGTCTCACCATTGAAAGGTGTAGCATGCTTTGGGAAGCATGGTAAGTTAAACCAACGTTATATCGGGCCATTCAGGATTCTGGAAAGGGTTGGTACAGTAGCATATAGGTTGGAGCTACCAGCGGAACTAAACGGTGTTCATGATACATTTGATGTATCTAATCTAAAGAAAAGTCCAACTCAAGAGATAGTTGTCATCCCTGCGGATGAGGTACACATTGACGATACACTCCACTTCAAAGAAGAACCCATTGAGGTTACCGATTGGAAAGTTAACAAGACTCGGAGGTGTAGTGTTAAGCTTGTCAAGGTCCGATGGAACGCACGTCACGGCCTAGAGTATACTTGGGAGCGTGAGGATCGTATGAAAGCAAAATATCCACATTTGTTCCCTAACTCCCCTGCAGCTAATACCGCAGCTTAAAATTTCGGGACGAAATTTTCTTAACAGGGGGAGAATGTGACAATTGTCAAAATTTTATGTATCCGTACAATGATTAAACAATGATTAGTGCTTAATGATTGTGCTGATTTAACATTTATTACGTGAATGTTTTCTGATTATTGTTATCATACATACATGTGCATCATATATTGTGTTAGGGTCAAAAATTACCGAAGCAATTTAGTGATCAAATTAGTTAAGTGAGGTAGTGTTCTAGAAATGAGTGTTGAAAATATGTTAACCAAGTTAATTGCAAAAACAGTTTCAGGATACGGCTCAGGATATAGAGCTGTATCTGTGATCAAACAATGAGCAAAAAAGTAAAGGTTGACACGTGATGTACGAGGAAAGCCCTTGACCAATCTAGATCGCCGGCATAAAACCTCGGGAGCTGACAATCGCAGCTGCCTTGTTCTTCTATTGCTTCAAATATCAGGATACAGTGCAGGATGTGGTGCGGATCAACTAGGTGTTACAATGTAAATCGAATACAAGTGTTTGTGTATGGTGTTTGCAGTGAGCTAGAGAGTAAAAGTGTTTGAAAGTGTGAGTGAAAATTGTGTGCCTTAATCTGATCCGCCCCCATCTATTTATAGTAAAAGTAACGTAACAAACTATCCTAAACTTCCGGGATCCGGCGAATATTCCCTCTCGAACGTTGTGGACCTGGTCTTTCGGGTTCAACGTCTTCCACATAACAAATACGCCCGAGTCTTGAGGAGAAGAAGTCCTTATAACCATTAGCAACCCATAGCCTTTAACCTGCACGTGGTTAATTCAATCAACCTCAGGATATCGCCCAGGATGTTAGCAATATCCCAATCCAGTATCCTGATCACAAGTAAACAACCAAAAGCAGTATATTACTCAGGATATGTACGTTCAGAAAATGACCCATAACAATTGTCCCCAAATATATCTATTGGTATACCAATCCAACGGATATATTTTAAAAGTCTCATCTCGTAAATTAAGGCAATTAAATCGAGACGACGGTCAAGATCACATCATAACTTCCAACGCGCTTTTAACTCGATGGAGATCTACAATGCTCCTATATCTTCTCTCTTCTTATTTGAAAAGCAAATATCTCCAACGGAGTCTGCAGGTAATTCCCTACTTCTCGTTTATCTTTTATCAATTTTTCTTTCTTTATCTGCAATGGCCGCCAGAACTCATTCCCAAACCGGTGAATCATCCGAGACCTTCATTCAGCAGAATCTTCTAAAAAATCCTGATAAGGAAGTCTGTGCCTTTGATAACGCAGACATCGCGACTTTGAGAGCTTCCGGTGCTTTCCCCAATAACACTGTCTTTAGACCATTCGATCGATCAATTCGATCGGATGTTTCTTCCACCGATTGGGTTTGCTTTCCAGCATACCCTTTCTGGCTAGGTCTCCAATACCCTTTTCCCGAATTCATGATGCAATTTTTCTGGACCACAGGTATCTCTTTTGCTCAGACCATGCCCATGGTCTGGAGGGTATTAATCGTTCTAAACCAAATTAAAAACCTTCACCGTCCTGACCTTTGTATTGAAGATTTGCCAATCGCTTACCGCCTTCGATCTCATGGTTCTAGCCGGTTTTTGCTTTTTTCGACTTCCAACAAACCCCTCATTCTTAAAGCCACCAAAAACGAAGATGGGTGGCAGCGCAAGTTCTTTTTCGTTAAACGAGACTCCATTGCTGAGGGTGCTAGCCTTCCGGTGGAGTGGTTAACCACCGGTAGGGTTATGAACATTCCCATGTACCTTTAGATTTTTATCTTCTGCTAATATCCTTCTTTTTGATTCCTTTGCAGTAAATTTCAAGGAAGTAGCTCCCCCTACTGCGGAATCAGAGAAAAGAATCAAGACTGTTTACCAACTACATGCAATAGACAGGAGTTTTACCACACACATTCCAAGTTCCAGTCAATACTCGTCATCTGAAATGTCTGGTAAGGATTACTTTAAAATAATTAGTTAGCATAGCATAATAAAATGAAGAGTAATAAAGATGTAAATTTTTTTTCCTTTACGCAGCACCAACCAAGATCCCTGAAGTTTTTAACCTTGACGAGTTGGACAGCTATTCTGATCAGGTTCAAATTAAGAAGGAGCCTAGTCCCAAGGCCACAGCCTCATCCAAACCTAGTGGTTCCAAAGCCATTGTCGTTACCAAACCTTCGCCAGCCACCAAGCCCCGGAGTTCAAGCTCCCGCAAAAGGAAAGAGCCCGATTCCTCCGTTATTTCTGACACATTTCCCTATGAGAATTACGGGTTCATCGAAGCAAGTGGGTTTATGACTTCCTTTCTCAACCAGGTTAGTATTCTCAAACCACATCCTGCAGCTTATACCGTTTATGAGGATTTATCAATACCTGTTCTCTTATTTTTGCAAGGTCTTGAACGTCTGGTTTATCTGTATCAAGAATCCTGTGGGCTCAACAAAACGCTCGAATCCAAGTTAAAGAAAGCTGAAGTCGTGATCTCTGACCAAGGCATGATTGCAGCCGCTAAATCACGTCATTACGAGGAGAAGTTCAAGGTTATGACTCAAGAACATCAGACTGCTCTCAACAAAGCTACTCTCCAAGCCCAAGCTGATCTTGACGCTGCCCATGCGCAACACGAACAGGATATGGTCAGCTACCGGGAAAGCCTTAAGAGTTCCGTCGTCATTTCTCTTCTCCAATCCCGGCTGAAAATGGCCCATGAAGCCAAAGCACTAGGTTTTGAATGCCCTTCTTGGGACGTCGGTGCCTGGGAAATGAAGCTAAAGAATCTTAGTGGCACTTCTACCAAACCAGCTACCGAAGGATCTTCCAAAGCAGTTGAAAAAGCAACCGATGCTGAGAGGAATGCTGAGGCGGATCCCAAGACGGATGTTGCTGAAACCATCGTGAACGAAGAAGGCGCTGCCCCCTAAAGCTTATTTTCTTTGAATTGTTTGAATAACTTTATGTCTTATGAACAATTTTTATTTCTGCATCAAAACAATCTGATAGCCGAAGGTGGATGGGTCCTAGGTTTCAGGATGAAACCTTCGGTTATCAATCAGTACCGTTCATTTCAAATAATTTCATCTTTCATTTTTCTTGCTATTGTTTTCTGTCTTTCTAAGTACAGATCCTAGCTTTGCAAAATTTTATACAACTATCTTTCAAAGATATCCTGATCAATATACTCAGTGATATACTTATGAAAACTTTTAACAAGTATAATTTCTAAAAATTCAATCAACTTTAGAGAAAATTTCTAAAGAATAAAAGATAGTCCACCTTCTAAAAGCCGTTTTGTCAATACTTGTTTGATCAAAGCTTCAAACTAGTATCAGTTTCAAATATTTTAATCAAATATCCTGAAAAGTATTTTGAAAATACATCTTGGGAATATATCCCGAAAATTTATCCTAATCAGGATGTTTAACCTTTTGTCAAACATAGTATTGTCAAAAACTCAAATAACTTAAATATCGATTACAAAGGAAAGATCATACCTGGAATAGGGTATAGCCCTATTCTCAAACTTCAATCCCTTTGTAACTCTTCCAATGAAGATGTCCCCTGTCTGAGACACTTAGCGTATTTGGTCCGAGCTTTATCCTTTGAGCTTTACACAATTGCCTCAGTAGGAATGTCCCCTGTGCATAATATCTTCGAATACTTAGAAACTTTCTGGACATCAGTTCCAATTGTATAGACAATTTTTCGTGTTATAGGGGTAAAACCCAAAGTTGTACTGGAGATAAATCCCTCGTATCCTGGGGAAAATCCCAAATTTTCGTGCGCTACAGGCGGGAGTGTATAAACTCCAAGACTTAGAAAGGTGAAAACCTTTAAACCTTAGAGAGTATGAAAATACCCTTTCGTGAGAGAGGGTGATTAATCCTCATATACCTTTAGGATTCAGGATATAGCCAACAGTGACGAAATTGTCAGCCACTTTTACATGGACTGGTCCCGCCACCTCGAACTATTCCCGAATAACTTGCACTCCAGGCGGGGTGTTTAAACCCAATTCGGAAGAAAGGTGAATACCTTTAAACCTTTGAAGGGATCAGGATCCCTTAAACGTGAGAGAAGGGGCCAATCCTCTAATCTTTCGAGTTATCCTGAGTGCATATCCTGGAGCATATGCTGCAAAACAATTGTAAACTATGGTGGGTGTTAGCTTGGCTAACACCCCTCCGATGCTTAAGTCAGTATTGGGTTCAAGATAATAAACAAATATATATATAAGAGATAGAATACATACCATTCTAGGATAGAAACTAAATTATATTCTTACTTGAAATAGAGCTTTAGATGTATAGCATTCCAGGATCTTGGTAGCATATCCCCCTCCATATTTCTGAGTCTGTATGCTCCTTTCCCTGATTCTGACTCAACTTCATATGGTCCTTCCCATTTTGGAGCCAGCTTTCCATCGGCAGGATTAGTGGTATTTTGAAAAGCTTTTCTCAGCACCCAATCACCAACTTGAAACCTCCTAGTCCTTATATTCTTGTTATATGCTCTGGATATTCTTTGTTGATATGCTGCCATCCTTAGCCTTGCTGCATCTCTTGCTTCATCTATAGTGTCCAAATCCTGACATAAAGCTTCAGGATTCTGCTCAGGATCCCGGAGGATAGATCTCGCGGTAGGAATCACCATTTCCGTTGGAATCACTGCTTCTGCTCCAAATACCAAGGAAAATGGGGTTTGGCCAGTTGCATTCTTTACCGTTGTTCTATCAGCCCACAAAACAAAGGGTAATTCTTCTGCCCATCTTCCTTTTTTGGCTCCAAGTCTCTTCTTCAAGTTATTGACAATTATCTTGTTCGAGGATTCAGCTTGTCCATTTGCCTGAGGATGTACCGGAGTAGACGTGATCATTTTGATTCCCCAACTCTTGCAAAAGTCAGTAGTCCTTCTGCTTATAAACTGAGATCCATTGTCGCAAATAATTTCAGCTGGTACCCCAAACCTAGTCAGGATATTCCTCTTTATGAAGGATACTACTTCTTGGTCCCTAACTTGAACAAACGCTTCAGCCTCAACCAATTTAGAAAAATAATCCGTCATTGCTAGCATAAAAACTTTTCCTCCCGGAGCTTTTGGTAACTTCCCTACTATATCCATCCCCCACTTCATGAATAGCCAAGGGGAAGCTATAGCATATAGCGGTTTAGCTGGTTGATGTAGTATGTTACTGTGCCTTTGACATGCATCACATCTTCGAGCATATTCTGCAGCATCTTTCCTCATCGTTGGCCAATAATATCATGTCCTTAATACTTTCGAGAACAATGACCTGCCCCCAGTGTGGTTACCACAATCCCCTTCATGTATATCCTGAAGTACTTCTTTGGCTTCAGGATCTTCCAAGCACCTCAAATACGGTCCTGCAAGAGATTTCTTGTATAAAACATTATTTATAATAGTGAATCATGATACCTTCATCCTAAATGCCTTAGGATTTTCATCTATAGGGATGTGTCCTTCTTTGAGATATCTGATGATTGGAGCCGTCCAGGATTTAGGATCCTCCTCAGGATACTCCGCTCCAGGATCCTAAATACCCGCTACTTCTTTATCCTGAGGATTCGTTGCAGGATACAAGATATGTAATATTGGTATTTGGGTCCCTTCTGGTATCCTGACCGATGATCCTAGATTTGCTAAGGCATCTGCTTCAGCATTATCTTCCCTTGGTACATGTTCAAGTGTAAAAACATCAAAATATCCTGCTAATTTTTTGAGAATATCGAGGTATTCGATTAATTTCTCACCCTTAACTGCATAGGATCCATTAAAATGGTTAGTAATTAACAAGGAATCAACATATACTCGCAAATTCTTGATATTCATATTCCTAGCCAACTCTAATCCTGTAATTAAAGCCTCATACTCTGCTTCATTATTAGTAGCAGGGACTTCACACCTAATAGCCTGGGGTAATATGTCCCCCTGTGGCGATTTTAGTAGTATTCCAAATCCTACTCCTCTAACATTAGATGCTCCATCAGAATATAATATCCAGGATCCTGAGGATTCTCCTAATTGTTGGACTTCTAGGTCTACCTCATCCTGAATGTCACTACTGAAATCAGCCACAAAGTCAGCTAAAGCCTGAGACTTTATGGCATTTCTAGGTTCATATACTAGATCATAAGCACTCAACTTTACTGACCACTTGGCCATCCTGCCTGACATCTCTGGTTTCCTAAGCACATTTTTGACAGGATAATTTGTTTTAACACGTATCCTATGTGTCTCAAAGTAATGTCTAAGCTTCGTTGATGCCATAACTAGGGCTAATATCAACTTTTCTAAATGAGAATATCTAGTTTCAGCATCTAACAAACTTTTACTAACATAATAGACAGGATATTGCTGACCTTCATGGTCCTTTATGAGAACGACACTTACAGCATTCCCCGATACAGCAAGGTATAGGGATAGTGGTTCACCATTTTCAGGCTTCATCAATAGAGGTGCAGTTGATAGATACTGCTTCAAATCCTGCAGGGCTGCTTCATGCTTCTCACCCCATTCGAACCTCTTGTTCTTCTTCAGGATATCATAAAACTCTTTGCATTTCTCTGAAGATCTTGAAATAAATCTGTTTAGTGCTGCCACTCGCCCTATTAATTGTTGAACATCCTTCATATTCGAGGGTGACTTAATATCCAAGATGGCTTTAATCTGCTCAAGGCTCGCCTCTATTCCTCTTTTGGTCACCATATATCCTAGAAACTTTCCTGCCCCCACTCCGAAATGACACTTAGCAGGATTTAGCTTCATGTTATATTGATCCAGGATATCAAATGCTCCCTTAATATCCTAGAGGTGATCCTCAGCTTTTCTTGATTTTACCACCATATCGTCAATGTATACCTCCATGGTGTCCCCCAGCTTGTCTTTGAACATCATGTTTACCAATCTCTTGTATGTTGCACCTGCATTTTTCAAACCAAAAGGCATAGCAGTATAACAATAAATACCTGTTGGTGTCATGAAGGCAGTATCCTACTGGTCCGAAGGTTCCATTTGAATCTGCTGAAATCCTGAGGATGCATCCATGAAGGTTAACATCTCATGGTCGGCGGTAGCATCCACCATTGCATCAATATGAGGAAGAGGAAATGGGTCTTTGGGACAAGCCTTATTCAAGTCCGTGTAATCTACACAGACTCTCCATTTCCCATTTTTCTTCTGTACCACTACTACGTTTGCCAGCCATCTTGGAAACTTGACTTCCCTGATCATCTTGGACTTCAGCAATCTTTCAACTTCCTCTTGAATAATTGCATTCCGCTCAGGAGCGAACTTCCTTCTTTTTTGCTGAACAGGCTTGAACGTCCTGTCAATTCCAAGCTTGTGAGTAATAATGTCTTTGGATATACCTGTCATATCCTCATGCTTCCATGCAAATGTTGACATCCTGCACTTCAAAAAGTTAGTTAATTGTTCTTCAATATCCTGAGGGATATTGGTTCCTACGAGCACTGAGATATCAGGATTATTCTGATCCAGGATAACTCTCTTCATATCCTGCTCTGAAGCCTCCACGATATCCTGGGCCCGCATCTTTAATTGCTATGCTGTACTAGGCTTGGTTGAGGATTTCATCGAGGATGAGTAGCATTCTTTCGCCTCCTGCTGATCACTATCAACCTTCACAACCCCCCAAGGGGTAAGGATCTTGATGCATTGGTGATATGTTGATGGCACAGCCTTCATATCGTGAATCCATGGTCTTCCCAGTATGATGTTATAGCAGGATAGAGAATCCATCACACAGAAACGTTGTATCGAGTTAACCCCTTCAACATATACTGGTAACTTTATCTCTCCCACTGTATTCCTAGCCTCTCCACTGAACCCAACAAGCACGGTGGACTTCGAAGTGATATCCATTGGAGATACATTCATTCTCTTCAGAGTCTCTAGTTGGATTATGTTGACAGAGCTGCCATTATCTACCAATATCCTGCGTACAAAATGGTTAGCCACATATAATGTTATTACCAGAGCATCATGTTGAGGATCCTGGACAGTATCCCTGTCATCACCATCGAATGTGATCACTTTGTCAGTAGTGAGGGTAGTCATCCTGACTGGTTTGTCTCCCCTTTCGGCCTTAGCTTCTTTCGCATGTCTCTTGGCCGCCGAATACGAAGTCCCACAAATGTCGGATCCTCCTGAAATAAAGTTGATTATTTTGGCGTCCGCGGGAGGTGATGCTGCTCGTTCAGGATCCTTATCAGTATCCTGACCCTTATTCTTCTTTCTTCCTAAGAGATATTTCAGATATCCCTTGCTTAGAAGATAGCTTATTTCTTTTCTCAGAGCAATGCAATCCTCAGTTACATGTCCAAAATCTTCATGGAAGGCATACCATTTGGACTTATCCTTCCAATCAGCCTTTTGTTGATTCTTTCGAGGCCACCTAGCCTTGTCTCCTAAACCTTGTTATCATTTCTGCCATATGGCTTGGAGCGATATGGTTTATACCAGGATTCTGATTTCCTGTTGGTTGTTTCGTAGGTCGAGGTAGAATTCATCCTCTCTTGCATCTTTTTGTCATCTTCCAAGCGGATATATCTCAAAGCCCTATTACGAGCTTCGTCGAGATTCCTGCAGGGATTCATTACAAGATCCTGATAAAACTGAGAATCCTTTTGTAACCCCATCTTAAAAGCTTGCACAACTGTTGCAACATCAAGATGCAGAATATCCAAGGATTCCCGACTAAACTTATTCACATAGTCCCGCAAGGATTCCTCAGGTCCTTGGGTTATCCTGTAAAGATCACTGGTTAGTTTCTCAAAGCTCTGACTGCAAGAAAACTGTCTATTAAATAAATTAACCAAATGAGCAAACGAAGTAATTGAATGAGGAGGAACATTTAACAGCCATTTTAAGGCTGATCTTGTTAAGGTAGAACCAAAACCCTTGCACAAGCATGCTTCTTTGAGCTCCGGAGGGATAGGGTTAATCTCCATTCTTTCCCTATACTGGGCAACATGCTCTTCAGGATCCGTAGTCCCATCGTAAAGCTTTATGTTGGGGGTTTGAAATCTTTTTGGGATTTCAGCATCACAGATAGGATATGCAAAGCGGGATATCCTATGGCTGTCTTGGGATACTTCCGGAATTGGCTGGACCACTCCAGGCACACTGGATATCATGTCCTTCAACATCTGAAGTTCTCTGGTAAACGTTGACGTCATACCTGCATCCTGCAAAGACCCATTATTGTTAGTAGCAAGAGTATTATTATTTGACAAGTTACCGGTCTGAGGATTTTGGGCATATCGTGAAGTATATCCTGAGCTCCTCACAATTGACATCCTGACCGAGGAGGGTATTTCAGGAGTATGATTCTGAGAATGGCTGGGCACAATATTCCCCCTATTATCCTCAGTATACACAGCTGAACTGAAGTTCAAAGTTCTGGGTTGTAACAGAGTGATGATATCCTCAGCGGATCTGCTCGAACTAGACTTCAAGAGTTGTATTTCCCTCAACAGCATTTGGTTAGTTTCCTGTTGCTGTTTCATTTGTTCATGCACACTTCCAAATAGAGTTAAAATTTCATCATTAGAAGCTAAAACAGGAGCGGATCCCTGAACACTCCGAGTAGGGATAACGTCCTGAGATTGTGAAGAAGCTAGCATCCTTGGAGGAGGTGGTGGAAGCACCGAGCCAATCGTTGCGGAAGTTGTAGTAGACATGGTGGAAGAGCTCACGTTTGATCTCGAGGCCATTGTAAACGATGTGGCAAAAAGTTTTGAAAACAGAAAACCGATTAATGATTTCACAAAAATCTTTAGTAAAGAGAGCACCACTTACCCCACAGTGGGCGCCAAATTGTTTTGGTCAAAAATTACCGAAGCAATTTAGTAATCAAATTAGTTAAGTGAGGTAGTGTGCTAGAAATGAGTGTTGAAAATATGTTAACCAAGTTAATTGCAAAAACAGTTTCAGGACACGGCTCAGGATATAGAGTTGTATGTGTGATCAAACAATGAGCAAAAAAGTAAAGGTTGACACGTGATGTACGAGGAAAGCCCTTGATCAATCTAGATTGCCGGCATAAAACCTCGGGATCTGACAATCGCAGCTTACTTGTTCTTCTATTGCTTCAAATATCAAGATACAGTGCAGGATGTGGTGCGGATCAACTAGGTGTTACAATGTAAATCGAATACAAGTGTTTGTGTATGGTGTTTGCAGTGAGCTAGAGAGTAAAAGTGTTTGAAAGTGTGAGTGAAAATTGTGTGCCTTAATCTGATCCGCCCCCATCTATTTATAGTAAAAGTAACGTAACAAACTATCCTAAACTTCCGGGATCCGGCGAATATTCCCACTCGAACGTTGTGGACCTAGTCTTTCGGGTTCAACGTCTTCCACATAACAAATACGCCCGAGTCTTGAGGAGAAGAAGTCCTTATGACCGTTAGCAACTCATAGCCTTTAACCTGCACGTGGTTAATTCAATCAACCTCAGGATATCGCCCAGGATGTTTGCAATATCCCAATCCAGAATCCTGATCACAAGTAAACAACCAAAAGTAGTATATTAGTCAGGATATGTACGTTCAGAAAATGACCCATAACATATTGTAAAATGTCATATCATTATTGCATGCAACACTTATTGATTCAAATGATGCACGAAACAAAGATAGCACAGTTATGAGACGAATCAGAAAATGCTGACGGAGTTCAGTACTTAGACAGACATGATATTGAGACACAGAATGGGCCAGAAACCAAGAGTTACACTAGTATAGTGTGTAGGAAAGTAAGGATCATAAAACTGCATTCCTAGTGATAGTTTAAGTGCCGGAAAGTGCCTAAAACTCACACAAACTGCAGAATTCTGCAGAATTCAGCAAAAATCAGCTTTTAAACAACTTAATATTACGCATAATTATGGTTAAATGGTCTAGAATGCTTTCCTAAGTGTTCGGAATCAAAACTGTCACAAAAGGTAACATAAAGCACACTAAACTGCATTGTTTAGCACCTTAATGAACCGATAACCAACCGAACAACCGGACATTACCCGAAACACCAAATTTTCACTAGAAGCATTGTTTTATCATTTCAGAGCTAGTTATGGTCCCCGAATATCATAACATCGATTATAACATTATAACAACTTATAACCTAATTAAATCACTTAAAATCTAACTAGCTAACTTAACTAACCATTTCAACTTAACCAAGACCCCCCCTCACATTCACAGTTACAAGGTGGCCCCCACCTTGAGTTTATTTGCTTATACTAGTTAATCTTGTCTTGAAATTTAGAGAACATAAGAACCATTGCACTTCTTGTTGTTGGAAGTTTATAAACACTAACCAAGAGTCCACCCTTCTCATTTCACAAACAACATTGCACTCAACACACTCTCTCCCTCTCCTTCTCTAGACTTGGCCGAGAACAAGGCCACACACCACCACCATCTTCATCTCATTCTCATCCATTTTCAAGTAATCACAAGGTGTAAGGAGCTTGTTTAAGGAGCTAGGAGCCTTTAGAAGTGGAAGGACCTCTCTCATAAGCTATTAACCACCAAATTCATCATCATCTTCATCTTGTGTTCATCCCTAACCTTGTGCTAGTAGTAAGACCTTCATAATCTCATTTTACATCTTGTTTAGTTGGTTAAAAGATGATACAAGTAACTAATCATGTAGAACACTAAAGATCAAGAACGTAATCTTTAACATAAGACTAAAAATCACCATGAATCATGTTGTTTAAGTGTTATTATGCTTCTTAATTGTTTGTGTTAATGATGTTAAACATCATATGAACTTGTTAGATGGTGATTAAAGACATAATCTAGCAAGATAAGAGGATGATCTTATGAAAGATCAAGATGATCATCCTTATGTGAAAGCATGAACTTGAAGTATGAAATGTTTTCTTGAAAAATGATGATCAAAGTGTAATATAAATCATGTAAGTGGATGATTTCAAAACTAGTTTTCTCAAGAAACTAAGTTAAAATACAAGATTTTACATAAACTTGGTTCTTAAAGAAACTAATCACATTTTTAGTGGTTAATCCAGTGTAGAAACAAGTTAACGACAAGAAGAATTCAAAAAGAAATATTTTTAGAAAATCATTTTACAAGTTGTAAACATCTAAAATCTTCAAGAATGATATTTTTAAACAAATAACCACACTTTAAAGGGTAACTAAGCTTACTAAACACACTACCAAGTTACTACAAATTTTTATAAATTTTCAAGTTCAATAAGTTGTGTAAATAGCTTGATTTTGGCACTTGGTAAGTATTGTTTGATTTCTTGTTGATTGTGATGATTTATAAAAGAAAATGATATGCTTTGAAAGCATGGAAACCTCCATTTTTAAGGGAAAACTATGGCAAAATATTTCTAGAAATTAAACACTTAGAAAAATATTTTTAAACAAGTGGTTACAAGTATATTTTAATCATGATTTTTCATATAAAGTTTGCCATAATTTTGTTACAAAAATTACAACATATTGGAGGTTGGTTTTTGATAATAAAAGTGACTAAATATGTATTTAGGAGAATATATATTTAGATGTCACCATGTGTGTGATTACTTGTATATTATGTGTATTAGTTATATTATTTTTTGTTGGATCTGAGTTTGGTTTTGATTGTATTTTACGTTTGAAATTAAGATGGAAATGGATGAGTGTGCAGCGGAATTAAGGTGGAAACAAACTTTGCATACAATCAAACGAGAGTATTGCTTTGATCAAACATTTTCTCACAGTGAACCGAAAGATTGAATTTATTTCAATAACGATTACAATGCAAATGATTGAATACAAACTCCCCCTCAGCCAGAGCTCAGTGTTTGTTCGTGCAGAGAAGACGGTGTTGCAAAGAGCTAATAGAACAGTACAGAGCACTGTTCTATTTATAGGCACTAGCAAACCACTGAGCATCTAAGCTGACGTCACCATGAAAGTGACATCTAACCTCCTAACAAACTCTAACCTCTGATCAATACAAACAATGCTATGCTAACTACTGCTATTACATTACATTACATAAAGACATAATAAACTACTGCTGCATCCTTCCACTGATGTGAACCCAGCAGTACTTGTCCGGATCAGCAGTGCTTGACTCAATGCAGTAGAGTGAACAGCAGAGCTTTAGTCTTCCATCAGGCCTTTACTTAATCAGTAGTTTGTTGGTCAGCAATTTGCAAGATCAGTAGATAGGAGGTCAGCAGATGTTGAATATCACCTTCAAGGGGAGAGATTTGTTCCTAACAACTGCTTATTCTGGATCCACTGCTCTGATCCAGTTTTGGCTTTTATTATCTGTTCCTCTGGTAGGGTTCAATCCCAACAATCTCCCCCTGGAATAGATAATGCCAAAACTCTTCATTATTGTGGAAGTTTATTGCCTCATCAACAGTTCCCTTATCTGACCTTTAAGTTGTAACTCAAAGTCTAGGGCATCTGTATCATCTTCATCCCTGCTAAGTGGAAGATCAAGGAGATCCTGCATATCTTCAAGACTCAGGCCAAGAGCTTGTTCCCTTGTTATTTTCTTCACTTCTCCACCAGACCTGAACAAGGTCAGTACATAGGACTGTTTATCAGTTGCCCACTTTAGTACTTTTGAGCCTGGTGGGTTTCTTGGGAGATTTTTATTAGATGAGGTGTTTGGTGATGCTGGCCTATTGAAAATTGTCTGAGCAGTACTTGCAGGTTGATCCAAACCAAGAGTTTCTATGATCATTTTCTTTATACCCTCTTTTCCGAGGTCTTCACCTTCCATTAACTCTTTGATGGTTTCAGCAATCAACTGTTTCTGTGGCCTTCTTTTATAGACGGCTGCACCAGCTAGAGCTGTGGATCTCCTGATTTGCAGCTTTGATGGTCTTTTGGAAACCTCTGCTTCAGGATAGTCAGGCTTTTGAGGAACTGTGGGATCTTTCTTAGTTCCTCCAACCTTTTGTAGGTAGCCCTGACTGCATCTTCTTTCCATCTTGCCACTTGATGTTTTGACCCATAATCAGCAGCAACCAGTTCCTCTTTCATTCTCTTCAATTCAAGTGATTTTTCTGGCACATTCTTTTTGTACTTTGCCCATACTGGAGGATTGTGTTTGACCTGATTCTTTATCATTTCTTGAATCCTGGCTGCTTCTTGCTCAAGCTCAGGGATGGTCCACTCCTTGTACATGTGCTTTTCTCCCTTGTATTTCTTTGTTGCCATAGTGCTTTCAATGTAGTCCTTCTTCAGAGATTCATCTTCTCTCTCTGAGATTTGTTGACTAACATTTTTTTTGCAAATTGCTCCATAGATCTGACTTGTGTGAGCAAATACTGATAGTTATGCTGAATTTCTCTATCAGATTTCCCTTTTGCATTTCTCTTTGAGATATCTTCTGCCTGTTTAGCTTTGATTTCCAAATATTCATCAACATTTTTAGGCCTGGGATATCCTTCAATTGATGGCAAACTCCTTTTGGCAGGGTCATCCTCATAATAAAAGGATTTGATTTCATCTCTAACTGCTATAAGTTCAAGAGGAAATTGAACACCTGCAGGAGGCAAGGGCTTTTGAATCTTTACTGAAGAGAGAGGAACAGGTTTTGGTATTGTGACAAGTGACAGGGATTTTGAAGATGTTGTTGGTGGAGATGTGTCATCATCTTTTAAGATTAGCCTTCTCCTTTTTCTTTGAGGAGGGACTGATGAAACAACTGGTGTTTCAACCACTGTTGTCATTACAACAGATGTTGTAACATCTGATGTCTTCTGCTTTTTGGTAGGATGTGATGGTGGTGAAGTTGTTTTTGGTGGTGATGGTGGTGGTGGTAAGTCGGTAGTTGTGGTGTGTGTTGGAGTTGTGTGTGTTGAAGTGATAACAGATGTTGAAACCTCTGAAGTACCATCAGTAGTTGATACAATAGGTGTTACAACAGCTGTTTGGATGGAGGTTTGATGCAGGCAGCTTTTGGATAGTGGTTTTGGAGTGTGCTTTGGAAATCTGGATGGTGTGGACTTGGGTTTCCTCACTTTTGTAGTGATACTTCTTTTTGGCACAAGATTTTGAACATCCTTTAGCCCAGAGCAACCCTGCGCATTCAACTCCATGTAATCTTTCTTCTCCTCATTTAACCTTGACAAATCCTTTACCGCTCTGTCCCTTTTTACACTTGCTACTCCTTCATCAAGTGCTTCTTGGGTAGCATCAACCTTTTTACTACCATCTGGCAAGGGGATTTTCTGGTCATAGCATCCTCATCTGATTCAAGATAAAGACCATTATCTATTCCCCTCTTTTTCCACTCCTTAATTTTCTCCCCCTTTTTGGCATTATCTTCAGGGAGTTGATCAATGAATAGGACAGTTGGAGGAGCAGTGCCAGTGGTATGTAAGATCTGGGATTTTAGAGCCTTGAGATCAGCCTGTGTGTTCTTGAACCTGGACTCCATAATGTTTCTCAGCTCTTGTACATGTTTTTCATGTTGCTGATCTGCCATTTGTGCTTGTTGATGGAGAAAAGGTTGAAATAAGTTCCAGAGGTCATTTGTAGCAGGTGCTTGTGGTGGAGCAGGTGCTTGAGGTGGAACAACAATGGATTATACCTTTTGTACTTGTAACAACTGTTGGAGCATATCTTTGAGTTCAGCAACAGAGTTATCAAGTTTTGCAACACGTTCCGTCAATTTCTGGTACTTTAAACCATAACCCAATTTAATGGGATCATCTGATTTCCCACTAACAGTGGTTTTATCAGTGGTTGAGGTAGGGAGTGTACTCCAAACATTAACCACTGATGCCCCTTTTTCTTGGTACTGGGGTCTTCTCCCTTCAACACTTGATAGTCTTTTGATGTTGCCAGTGGTCAAGAAAAGTCCACTGCTAGATGTCAGAGGTGCTTTGGAAGGAATTGCCTCCAAGGAAGTCTTATTAATGTAACCACTGTCCAACTGTAAACCAATGGGTTCAGGAGTTGTAGTGGCTGCTTCACTTGGATTACCACCAAGAGTTAGTTGTAACTCAAGGGGTGTAACCTCCTCAGGTTGTGTTGGTGGGTTAGCAAAGATTGATACATCAGACCCAGTCATTTGTTGAGACATGTTCTCATTGATAGGTGATTGAGAAGGAGTGGTTAGTGCCTGGTTCAAATCAATTGCATCCAACAGAAGTTTTGTTGGTGGGGGAATTGTGGATGTGAAGTTTGGTGTGGAAAGCGAATTTGCCCCGGGAATTGGGCTGTGGATGATGGAAACAAGTGCTTCCAGAGCATCATAATGTGGTGTCCCCATTTGTACAACCTGATCTTTTTGGGAAGAAACAGGAGGAGTTTCGGTTATGGTTTGAGATATTTGTACCAACAGCTGTGAGGAAGTAGCAGCAGTGGTTTCCTGTGACTTTTGTTTTGTCACTGGCATTAGCTCTGGTATCTCATCCTCCAGAGTTGCCTTTTTGATGGGTTTGGGGGGTTTTTGAGTTTTTCTTTTTGTTGGCTTTTTGGTGATTGTAGGTGTGGGTTTCAAAACAGTTGTTCTGCTGCTTTGATTACCTTGAGCAGCGGGCTCAGCAGCAGATACCTGAGGAGCAGTGGTAGCTGCTAAATTCTACTCAGGCACCTCTGCTTGTGTTTTGCAAGGTGTTGACATTCTGGAAAAAGTTTCAGCAGTTAAGCTGTGCATTTGAAAATAGTCACCTTGGTTTATTACAACAATATCATCCTTACTGAATTTCTTTTCAAAATAATAACTTAAGAACCTTGGAAACAGTAGGAATGATTTTGTTTCAACATTGTTAACCAAATCATTAAAGATTTCCCGAGAATAATTAAAATTTTATTCTTGAAGAATAGCATATCCCAGATTTTGAATCTTTAATGGTATTTCATTGAAAGAAGTGGTTTTGTTTGAAACACACATTAGGAGGGTATGGAATAAAAATCTTGTTGCAGAAGGAAAGAAACCTTTTTGTAAGGTAGCTTTCTTCATCATTGTATCAGCATACCCTCGTTCAATAAAGTCATTTTTTAACTCATTTTTAGGGAAAGAAGTTTTACCTTCCTGATCCTTGAGTTGAAAGACTTCTGAAATTGATTGTGGTGTAATCTTGACTGCTTTACCCTTTAGAGAGTTGATGGCTATTACAGTGTCTCCTTGCTTTTCAAGGGTTGCATTCTTCCAAAACTCTCTTTGGGTTGTCAAGTAAATGGGTGCATCCGCTATTAACAAAGGTTTGTACTTTGATGCGGAGATGATTGCAAGGATGGAATCGAAAGCGTCTGTAGTGCCGGGTTTTGTGAGGAGACCCAGAAGATTATGAGATGGTTTGTGTGGAATTTCAGTGGGGGTTTCCTTTTGAGAGGCCGCTTTCGAAGATAATTTGGAAGTGGGTTTTGCAGATGGCTTCGATTTTGTCATTTTGAAGATGAGGATCGAAGAAAACGATGAAGGAATTTGATGAAAAACTATTTTGAGAAAAGAATTTTTGAGAATTCAATTCGACAGTAAAACCCTGTTTTTGATGTGAAGTGGGGGTTTTATAGAGGAAAAAGTGAAGGCTGACGTGGCAGCGGTTACAAAAGTACTGACCACTATGTACTGCCCACATGCCAAACCCTGGTGAAATGAAGGACAATACTTTTATGAAAGAGACTGATGAAGGCAGTGGTTACAACGGTAAAATGGAAACAGTAGATGATTTTCACTATCAGTGGATAGCATATCAGTGGATAAGACACTGCTTTTGAACAACAGAGTTTATCAAAGAAATGAGGGAACAGGGGTTGACTTTCAGCAGTGGACAGACTTTTGAAGTAGAGCAGACTTTTGAACAAACAGTGGTTATGGCAGACTTTTAAGGATTTTAATGAAAACTTCATTTTTAGCTATTTTTAAGGATGGATTTTTGATTTTCTGAAAACATTTTAATGCTTTTATTCATAGAAAAACAAGATTTTGCTTGTTATTCCATGTTTAGCATGCCAATCCTAGAGACCAAGCTTTCAAAAGTGGTTGTGTCTAGTGCTTTTGTGAGCACATCTGCCAGCTGGTCTTTAGTTGGAACATGATGCAGAGAAATCAAACCTTTTTCATAGCAATCCCTCACAAAGTGATGTCTGATGTCGATGTGTTTGGTGGTTGAATGGGAATTTGGATTTTTGATGATATTTTCTGCTGCCTGGCTATCCAGCATGAGTGGTGTCTTTAAGGCAGTGATACCAAAATCCAGCAACTGATTTTGAAGCCACAGGAGTTGGGCTGTACAGCTTGCAGCAGCAATGTATTCAGCTTCACCTGTGGATGTTGAAACAACTGCTTGCTTTTTGCTTTGCCATGAAACTAAGCAATCACCTAGAAACTGGCACCCTCCTGATGTGGACTTCCTTGTTGTGTT
Source organism: Helianthus tuberosus (assembly GCA_030545235.1). Classification (NCBI taxonomy): domain Eukaryota; kingdom Viridiplantae; phylum Streptophyta; class Magnoliopsida; order Asterales; family Asteraceae; genus Helianthus; species Helianthus tuberosus. The sequence goes on from CM060394.1 coordinate 138,927,056, forward strand.
ACATCCAGCAAAGTCACTGTCTGAAAAGCCCGAAAGCTTGATATTCCCATTAGCTGGATACCAGATACCAAGTGTGGGAGCACCTTTTATGTATCTGAATATCCTTTTTACAGCAATGAGGTTTGATTTTCTGGGAGCTGATTGACTTCTTGCACAGACACATGTTGCAAACATGATGTCTGGTCTAGATGCAGTTATGTATAATAAAGACCCAATCATGCTTCTATAAAGTGTTTGGTCAATCAGCTCATCTTTTTCATCAAACATGACAAGCTTATTTGTTGCCATGGGTGTGCTGCATGGTTTACAATCATTCATATCAAATTTGTTTAAAAGATCTTTAGCATATTTGCTTTGATGAATGAAAGTTCCATTTTGCATTTGCTGAACTTGGAGACCAAGAAAGCATTGCAGCTCACCCATTGCACTCATTTCAAACTCAGCTGTCATGAGTTCTCTAAACTCTTCACACATTTTGTTACATGTGCTTCCAAAAATAATGTCATCCACATAAATTTGGACAATCATTAAATCCTTCCCTCTCCATTTTAGAAACAGTGTTTTATCAATGGTACCTCTTTTGAAACCATTTGAGAGTAGGAAGTTGGAAAGAGTTTCATACCAGACCCTTGGTGCTTATTTCAGGCCATACAAGGCTTTGTTTAACATGTAGACATGATCTGGATAAAATGGATCCTCAAAGCCTAGAGGTTGACAAACATACACCTCTTCTTGAATTGTACCATAGAGGAAAGCACTTTTGATATCCATTTGAAACACCTTCATGTTGTGGTTGACAGCAAAGGCCAGGAACAGTCTTATAGCTTCCAATCTTGCTACAGGGGCAAAAGTTTCATCATAGTCAATCCCCTCTTCCTGTCTGTAACCTTGAACCACTAGCCTGGCTTTAGTCTTGACAACAATGCTCCTTTCATCAGTTTTGTTTTTGAAGACCCACTTTGTGCCAATGGGACTAACCTCTTCTGGCAGTGGTACAAGCTCCCATACTTGTTGTCTTTTAAACTGTTGGAGCTCCTCTTGCATGGCTTCTACCCAGCTGTTGTCTTTCAGTGCCTCTTGGTACTTGACTGGCTGATGGAGTGATAGAAAACCATCAAAAAGACAAATGTTTTGGGTTTGGCTTCTTGTGGGCACCCCTTCATTGATGTTGCCAATTATTTGATCAGGTGGATGGGATCTCAAGTAGATTAAATCTCCTTGGTATGGAATGATGGCATTTGTTGGTGAAGGCTGCAGATGTGTATCATCTGAGCTAACCACTGCTGGTGACTTTGATGACCCAGCAGTGGCTTCAAAAGGTGGTGGAATAGGAGGTAAAGGTGTGGACACCTGCTGACTTTTATCCATTGTTTGGGGACTTTTGTCAGCAGTGTTTGATGTGGAAGTAGTGGTTGATGGGATACTTTGGTCAACAACTGTTGAGGTAGCAGTGGTTGAGCTTTGACAACTGTTTTGTACATTTGCTGCTCTTCCCATTTTGACAGACTTTTGAGGGATGATGATTTCATACCCATAGTCTGGTGTTGTATCCTCTGATGAACCTGCACTGTTAGTCTTGACAGCAGTATTTTCAAAAGTAAATTTATCAAGATTAAACAGATCAGCAGGATTTGCTGGGATTTTCATTGATGAAAGTTCATTGAACTTTACATTCAAGGTCTCCTCCACTGCCTTGGTCCGTGTATTAAACACTTTGTAGGCCTTGGCAGTGGTTGAGTATCCCAGATGATAACCACAGTCAATTTTGGGTGCAAATTTTGAAATGGAATCTTTTAGGTTCAAAATAAAGCATGGGCAGCCAAATACCTTGAAGTATGAGATCAGTGGTTTGATTTTATACAGAATTTCATAAGCAGTCTTTTTGTGCCTGGGGTTTATTAAAACTCTGTTTTGGACATAGCAAGCAGTGTTTACTGCCTCTGCCCAAAAAGTTAATGGCAAACCTGAATCTGTAAGCATGGTTCTGGCAGCCTCAATCAAAGTTCTGTTCTTTCTTTCAACTACCCCATTTTGCTCTGGTGTTCTAGGGATGCTGTACTGCCTTACAATCCCTTTCTTCACACAGAAGGCATCCAACTCCTTATTTTTGAATTCTGTGCCATTGTCACTCCTGAAGACTTTTACTAAAAGGTCAAATTGCTTTTCAACCTGTGTCACAAAGTCTTGCAAAATGCCTGCAGTCTCATCTTTTGAGTGTAAAAAGAAAGTCCATATAAACCTAGAAAAGTCATCAATAATAACCAAACAATATCTTTTTTTCTTGAGACTCATGACTTGAACTGGGCCAAACAAGTCCATGTGTAGCATTTGCAAACACTGGGTTGTTTTGGACTCTTCAATGGACTTAAAAGAGCTTTTATGCTGTTTTCCTTTTAAACAGGAAACACAATGCTCAGGACATGAAAACAATTTTTGTGGTAGGCCTCTTACCAAACCATTTTTTGAAATTTCAGTTATTGTCTTAAGATTTATGTGCCCTAGTCTCCTGTGCCGAAGTTCTGTTTCTTTGTTAGAGGCAGCTGAGAACAGACAGGCATCAGCTCTGGGACACTCTTTTGACATATCAACAATATAAACATTGCCACTTCTTTGAGCAACAAGTTTTGTTTGACCAGTTTTTATTATTGCTTCAATCTTTTTGACCATTTCTGGTCCAACAATCCTACAACACTCCTTTGTGAAGAATGACCCATACCCCTTGTCACTCATTTGTGAAACACTCAGGAGGTTGAATTTCAGACTGTCTATCAGATTGACATTTTCAAATTTTACATTTCCAGACTGTACTATACCAGACCCCAGAACTTTCCCTTTACTATTATTCCCAAAGGATATATCACCCCCTCCATGAATTTTGAAATCTTTGAGTAGGGCTTTACATCCAGTCATGTGCCTGGAGCCTCCACTATCAACATACCAAAGGCTATCTAAGCATGCAGAAGCTCCCTGCACATGAAGTAAAAGGATTAGTTCATTAGGGTCTCCAAAGCCAATAAGGCTTTGGATGGGGTCTCAACAGTGTCTGGGATGGATGCGGATTGATGGACAGTGGTTAGGTCAGGGGTTTGGACAGTTTTAGTATTGTTTTTCTCTAACCACTGTTGTGGGTCTTGACCAATCACCTGCTGATAACCAAAAGGATGCCTGTTAACTCTGGGTTTAGAGGGCCTTTTGTAGGTCTCATAAACGTGTGGAATCCTTTGGTAAGACTGTTTTTCCTTACCTCTTTTGAATTAATTGGCAGGAGGTGCATCAGTAACCTGAACATCTCTTTTGACAGATGTTTGGTTCAGCTGTTTTGTGACAGCTGTTTGAACTGGCACAAACAGTGGTTGGTTCTTGGTGAATTTGACAGATGATGTTGATGGACTCAAGGATGTTTTAGCAGTGTACTCATTCTTTTTCACATCAAAGTTTTTGAGATACACACATGCTTGAGTTTTGTGGTTTGATTTACCACAGACAATGCAGCTTTCAGCAGGAACAATAACACTTGTTCTGTTCAAATCATATGCTTTTAAATGGAAACAATATTTTGTTAGATGATTCCTTTTCTCACAAAATTCACAAAACAGGTTATTGACCTTTTCTCTCTTCTTTCTCTATTCAGATTCCTTTGCAGCAGAGTTTTTAACCTCTGCTGGGATATCCTTGAGAGGAATGACTTTAGCTTTTGGAGCTTTAACACCATCAGTGGTTGTAAAGTCCATAGGCTTGAAATTTTCAAGAATATCACACTCATCAGACCAGGTAGGTTTAAACTGATATTTCTCAAGTTCCTCAAAAGTGGAGGATCCTATTGGTCTGTCAAGTGTGATTTTGTTACCAAGTTTGTCAGTGATTTTCACTTCTTGGCCATTCTTGTTTGTGGGAATGTACTCAGCTGTTTCATCAGTGGTTTGAACAGATTTTTCAAAAGCAGTGTTTTCATCATCATGTTTTCTATATCCAACCCCAAATTAAACATTGCTTTTAATCTGTTTCTCAAGCATAACCTCATACCCTTTGCATGATTCCACCCATTTTTCACAGGTGATCTGGGTAGACTCCAACTCCTTTTTGCAAACTTGGTATTTTTCTACCATAGTTTGGAGTTGAGTTTTGGTTATGCTCTGCTCTTCTTTAAGACTGCTAATCTCTTTATCTTTTTCAGCCAATTTGTTTCTAAGTTCTTTTAAAGACTTTTCAAATATGACTTCATCAGACAAGATTTTATTCCGAAGGTTTTCATTCACCTCTTTGATGTTAGCAAAAGCAATAATGCAATTATCTGAACACAGTTTTTCAAGAACTTTAGGTGATACCTTGGCAGCAGCCATCATGGCACAATCACATTGATGATTTTCTTCATCATCAGCTCTCACTTCCTTCTCACATGCTCTCTTTTCTTTCTCTTCCTCTTTGTCCTCTTTGGACCAGGGATCTGTCATTGGTTCAATCAAGGTTCCTGAACTTTCTCCCAGCAGTAGTTCACCAGCCACAACAGTAACCACTGCTTCAGTCACTTTATCCACTGTTTCATCACTTAGCTGTTCACCTTCAGTTTCTACCCCCTCTGGAATTGACTCTAATGCCATCAAACAAAATTCATCATTAGAAGGTTCATTAGAAGCATAGAGTGCAAAATTTTCATCACCAAGCTCATCAGGCATACTGCTCCAGTCAACAAAGCCTTGAGTGAAAAAGCTTTGCTGATTTGGTTGTGCCACTGCTGGAGCAGTTGTTTGAGGTGCAACAGGTTGCACTTGTGCCTGAGGGACAGGGGTTTGAATGTACTGAATTTGTGGAACAGTAGTTTGGACATAATGCACAGGCACAGGGGATGCAACATAGTGAGCAGTGTTCACATGAGCTGCAGGGGTATATTGGGTATAGTGAACAGTGCTTTGATTTTGTGGTCTAGGGTTTGAGCTGGGATGAGTGACTATAGGACCAGTGGTTTGACTCCTGCATTCCCTAGCAAAATGACCTAGCCTATTGCACTTGTAACACTTGATTTTCGATTTATCCAACCCCACCCTTAGATTCCCATGTAAACCTGGGAATTTTCTCCCTGTTCTTTTGTAGAATTTGCTTGTTCTCACACTAAGCAAAGCCAGTTGATGCAAGATGTCCATTTCTTCTAAGTCAGTGGGATCAAAGTGTTGCAAATCATTGAGTTCAAAGCACAAATTATCTGACATCTGGTTTTCACAATTTGCAGTAAAAGCATAATTTGTAGAGTGAGGATCAGGGTTGTTAAAATTTCCACCAGCAGTTATATCAATGAAGTGATCATAACCCTGATCCTTACCACTGCTACCAGATTCTTCCTGACCAAAAAGAGCTGTGCTACCGAATGAATAATCATCAGTAACTTTGCCAGACTCTTGCAACTTCTTTTTCTGGTTCAACTCCCTCTCATAGGTCAGGAGTCTACCATGAAGTTGGGTCAGGGTCAGATCTTTGAACTCAGCAGAGTTTCTAGTGACAAAAGCTATGGTGTCCCATTTTTCTGGTAGTGACCTAAGGAACCTGCTATTTTGAGTTGAATTTGGAAAAGTTACTTTAACAAGCCTTAGTTCACTTATGAGACAGCTAAATCGCTCAAACTGCTGAGTCAATGATTCACCCTTGATGTGACAAAATGTTTCATACTGCTGATTCAGAATTTCCCGATTGTTTTCAATGACTTCTTCAGTCCCCCCAAACTGTTCCTTCAACGCATCCCATAGCTCTTTAGCACTATTACATTGTAACAGTCCAGCATAGATCTCATTTGGTAATGTAGATGCTATGATGCTAAATGCTTTGGCATCGAGTTCGAACTTTTGAAAATCAGTTTCAGTATAGTTTTCATAAGGTTTTGGTACGAACTTCTTTGGATCCTCAGCACTTGGCACCGTAGGAACATGGGGACCAAAAACAACAGACCTCCAACATCCAGTGTTATGTTGAGCAAGGATGTGACCCATCCTTCTCTCCCAGATGTTGTATTCATTACGTTTAAGCATAGGTGGTTTAAAAAGCGAGCCAATGTTATTCTTATCATCTTGTGATTGTGACGTCATCCTGGTTGTTTTACAGGCACTGATTAATCAACTTTAATGGTGATTAAACCTTGCTCTGTTTTTCAACAAAAACGAACAAACTATCGATATCAACGATTTTGAGCTGAACTATTTATGTCAAAATGATTGTTAAATCAAATTTGACTGTCCAAGCTCTGATACCAATTGTTGGATCTGAGTTTGGTTTTGATTGTATTTTACGTTTGAAATTAAGATGGAAATGGATGAGTGTGCAGCGGAATTAAGGTGGAAACAAACTTTGCATACAATCAAACGAGAGTATTGCTTTGATCAAACATTTTCTCACAGTGAACCGAAAGATTGAATTTATTTCAATAACGATTACAATGCAAATGATTGAATACAAACTCCCCCTCAGCCAGAGCTCAGTGTTTGTTCGTGCAGAGAAGACGGTGTTGCAAAGAGCTAATAGAACAGTACAGAGCACTGTTCTATTTATAGGCACTAGCAAACCACTGAGCATCTAAGCTGACGTCACCATGAAAGTGACATCTAACCTCCTAACAAACTCTAACCTCTGATCAATACAAACACTGCTATGCTAACTACTGCTATTACATTACATTACATAAAGACATAATAAACTACTGCTGCATCCTTCCACTGATGTGAACGAAGCAGTACTTGTCCGGATCAGCAGTGCTTGACTCAAGGCAGTAGAGTGAATAGCAGAGCTTTAGTCTTCCATCAGGCCTTTACTTAATCAGTAGTTTGTTGGTCAGCAATTTGCAAGATCAGTAGATAGGAGGTCAGCAGATGTTGAATATCACCTTCAAGGGGAGAGATTTGTTCCTAACAACTGCTTATTCTGGATCAACTGCTCTGATCCAGTTTTGGCTTTTATTATCTGTTCCTCTGGTAGGGTTCAATCCCAACATTTTTGGACTTGAAATAATATAACTCACCAAAATACCAAAAAATTATAACATCAAATATTACCAAAATTCCAAGAGAATAAATATATACAATTTATACCCAAAATATTGGAGAATCCGAACAAGGAATATAACTTAGAAAAATATTCTAGAATTAAATTCATAAGTATATCTTGGTGAACGGTATTTTGGACACCAAGAGAACGAAAATATGATTTTTATAGTTATTACAAAAATATATCATATTTTTTACAAGAAGAAAATATATTATTTTTGAGTAAAGAAAAATATATGTGTTTTTCTTGAATTACTAGAAAATATATTATTTTTGGAGAAAGTATATATTTTCTTAAATAAATTAGAACATATTATTTTTGCGTGAAAAATGGATTTATAAATATTTTCTAAGATAATCTTGAAAATATATTACTTTGAAGTTTATATGAAAATATAAATATTTTTGCCAAGAAGAAGAATAGATAAAGTTCTATAAATGATTTCTTAAAAATATATATTTTGAGAATATGTTTTGGTGAATTTTTATTAGAAATATAATTCCGGAAAAATTAATGCAAAAATTAAGTATAAGAATACTTAATAAACACAATAAAATACGCATTCTCATACATATAAATACATCGGAATACGCCATCGATACTTGGCAAAAATATACAAGTTAAAGAATACGAGTATGAATACGCCCATCCTTGGGGAAGTTATAGATGTACATATACATAAAGGTGTCAAGTTAAAATATATTATTTTAACTAATATTCCAAAATAATTAATGAATATAATTTAAGTTAAAATATTTATTATTTTAAACAAATAATTATGTACTTGAATAATATTGATGACACAAAGAAACATAACTCAAAGATACTAAATAACACTAAGGTCAAGGCACGACCCACCCGTCTAATAAACCGTAGTACGCTTGTAGGTAGTCGTGCAATCTAGAAGAAGCTTTGGGTTATTTGATCGAAGAACGCAAGACTGTGAGTTCATGACCCCCTTTTCTTTTAATTGTTTTCGGTTTTATAACTTCGGGGGTGAAATACATGTTACAAATGATACAATGATTACGAATGGTATGGTTAGCTAAGGAAAATACTGTTAGATCATGTGAATGGGTAGGCGTTAACTTGAGACCATTAATCCTTGTTTAAGGACCGAGGGGCATGAGTGATAGATCTATTTGGGTGTTGCGAGCCCCACCCATGGGTGTGCGAGTTGACCGCATGTGGTGACTATGTTGTTCCAGCCGGGAGGCCCGGTAAGAAATACGCAAAGGATTAAGCCTTCCTACACCCATATTAATGACCTTGCAAATCATTAATTGATCTGTTCCTTGTTGCTTTCATACCAGGATTTACAAATACATACATACTTACAATGATTACAAAGTTTATTACGAGCTCACATACAAAACACATGAACTCGCTCAACTTTTGTTGATGTTTTCAAACCACATGTATTTCAGGGAACTGATATGGATCTGGCCGGTGTTAGAAGTTTTCAAGTATTGTCTGAAATAAAAGATGTCATCAGGTGTCGATGGGTTTAGATTATGTATCTTATCCTGGATAAGATACCTAGTTCAAAGCCTAGCTTTAAATAGTGTCTTTTGTCAAGTCCTTATGGAACTTAAAACAATTTGAATGGTTTATATTATGAATTTGAAGTCTCGGATTTCTGTTAAACAATCTTGGTTGTAATGTTTTGAAACTTAATTATGGATGAACATTTTGGTTTTATCATATAGTTGTTTGTTATGGTTGAATGCAATGATATTAAGCAAGTCACACATAATCACGCTTTCGCAAAAGTCAGAGTGTGACAGTCTGGTTCAATTTACTGTTTATTTCTTAATCATATAGGTCATGTTTTGGCTTTTGAATACCATATGTTCTTTTGTAAGTCCAACATGTAGAGATGGAAAGGTGAGCAAACTTGAATCACATGTGGAGTAAAAGGACTGTATTTCTGATGATACAATGGTTGGATCTAATGGATCATCTATGGTGATTAATGTTGTGGTCGTTGATAGAAGTGATGTTGGTAGTTGGTGTGTGTCGGGTGTGATATGTTTTTATTGATATTTTATGCCCATTTTACACATTATTCAAATTTTAAGTTTATAAAACACGATATTCTACTAACACTAAACACACACATGGGCAATTGCACCCATCGTGAGCGTAGTATAGCATTGGTAAGATACCGAGTTCGTCCAAGGACACAAGAGCTTTTAGTAGCGGTTTTTCCTCAACGTCTAATCAAACTAAAATTTTTAGAAAAAATATTTAAGTATGAAAAATAAAAACAAGAAATGCTTAAATGAAAATAGAAATAAAAACAGATAGACAAGATGAATCACTTGGATCCGACTCGCCTTTAATGTATCCTTTGATGATTTCCGCACTTTTGCACTTTTTAAGAGATTATCTTAGTTATAGTAGTTGGCCTCTCTTTTGAAGGTGACGTTACCCTCAACCTAGTGGTTTGAGTCAGCAAGGATACAATCCCAAAGGGTCGGTATATTGGATGATAATTAATTAAGTTATTAATGCGAAAAGTGGTAGGCCCCTCTTTTGAAGGTGACGTTACCCTTGGCTAAGTGGTTTGAGTCAGTAGGGATACAATCCCATGTAGCCGATTTAATGTATTAATAGTAGTTTACATATGAGGGGATCAAGCCATTTGCACCCCCGCCATCCAATACCAGTGGGTATTGAAGGAGGTCCTAGTAAGCTTGACCCAGGTCCTTGCAGGATCTATACACTGAACAAGACAAGAACCTTACTAAACCATTCCCTTAACCCCTGACCAGGTAGCCAACATATCTCTATATAGACTGTAGAGATATGAATGGTGAAAATCTTTTTCTTTATATAGATAGTAAAGTAATGCCAAGACACCACAGACAAATGATAAAGAAGTTTCACCTTCAACATAAGAAACTAGTTATTAAAGTCATTAATACAAAACCAAATAAAAAGTGTGAAAAGATTAAAAATCAAAAGTAATACATTAAATGCTTGTCTTCACCAAGTGATGTAAGAGACTTAGCCAAACATGGCCTTTGATTGACAAGAACTCTTACGATCAATCTTGGATCCCGAGACTACTACACACACGCTAAGGTAGATGATGGATGATGGTGGTGGATGTGGGTGTTGTAGTGGTGGTGGAGTGGTGGCAAAGTGAGAGAGAAAGGGATGCCTTTGAAGTGAGCCAAACACCCCTATTTATAGCCTGAACAGAAATCCGGCCAAGGCCCCGTGTCCAGCGGACATGCCCTCGTGGCCATCCCTTTTCTATTCCTTCATTAATTGCATTTGTCTGTATTGGGCTCCACACGGCCCGTGTTCGCTGGGCACGGCCCCTTGTGCAGAAGCGTATCTGTACTACCAAGATTTACAAGATTCTGCAAATCTTAGCGTTGACCACGCCCTATGCTGAGCTGGGCACTCCCCCGTGGGGGCGTAGAAGCTTCCACAACTTTGTCCATTTCTGCAGACATCTGACCACACCCACGTGTCCAGTGAGTACGGGTCGTGGTCAGCCTTCTGTTTCTTGTTTTGCTCTTGGGGATGCTGCCGAGGGGTTGGGCATGTCACGTTTATTCCTTTTCTTTGTATTTATGTTAGTTTTTGCTGCATAGTTGTTCCTTTTGTTCGTTTAAGGTCATTTGGTCCTGAAAATACAAAAGGAAGACAAAAACACACTTTTTCCAACATTAGTACTAAAAAGGGTTAGTTTTATAACTCATTTTATGTAATTTATATGTTGCATTTTACACACATCAAATACCCCCACACTTGAATCTTTGCTTGTCCTCAAGCAAAACTCTTTATTATGTGGCTTACACACCCAAATGGAATAGGTAGGAGAGAAGTTTTGGGCTTTGTCTTGAGTGTCGGGAATCCAAGATCTTTATTAGGTTTTATTTTTATGTTATTTACAATCCTATTCGTTATGATTTATTTAGAACGTTTCATAAGATAAATTACTTATTTGGGCATAACATGCCTCTTTAAAATTCCATTTATATACAAGTTCACATACCTCACGTGAGATCACTCAACACTCGGCTGAAGATGTATTTTTGTGAAACACTCGAGACCGTCATGGAACTTACTTCTACCATATGCTTGCCAAGCAATCAATCCTCCTCCTTTTTAACTATAAACCTTTGTAATTATCAAGAGGACTTGGGAAAAGGGTTAGGCTTGGGATAAAGGTAGGTGGTTTTGGTTAGTGGTTAGTAAAAAGGCTAAAAGCGTAAAAAGCGTCGGTCGTCGTAAAACTTTTTGTTTTTGTGACTTTTATTCAAACTAAGCATCTTCAAACAAAGTTTCTTTGACGAACTTGTTTGTTTATTGATAGAGTATCATTTTTTTTGATAGAAACGTCACAAGAAAACCGAGTTTTTTACAAAAATAAAAGGGTTAAAAAGAAAAAGGTTTTGGTGGGTAAAGGGTGTTTGTTTTGTGGGTTTAGAAATGAAAAGGTTTAGGCTCAAAGGGGTTAACTAGGGGGATTTTGGGTAGGTGATAAAGAAAAATGAAAAATAATGGTGTGGAAAGAAAAATGGGTTAGTCCTAATGCCTCCATCATTTACTTACTTGGGTTTAAGTTGGTAAGAACCGGGAATGTATTGTCGTGGCAAGTTCTAGATTCATAAGAACCAAGCGGCTATTCGCACACGAAACAAAAAAATGAGCATTTAGTTTAAAGATGTATGCTTGTATGCTCAATAAAGGCTCAAAACTCACTTATTGTGGGTATGGGTTTAAATGTGATCAAGTATATATAATCAAATTTTAATTAGATTTGTCATGCCTTTTCATAATTTTCTTATGTTGGTTCTTTTTATTACGACCCTATCGGTTGTAAATTTGTAAAAATATAACCTTTTTAGAACTTGTTATTCCAAAATTAAACCAAGACAAGTAAAAAAAAATTTTGAAAAAATTTGGGGTGATTAGTGGTTTCAATAGAGTTTTGTGTAAGGTTTGTTGTTAGGACTTGCAAAATTCAAAGTTTTAGCACCCCCTACACTTAAATTACACATTGTCCTCAATGTGTCCCAAAAATAAGTTTTTAGGTTGATTGAATGTGTAAAAAGGTGTTTAAAAACAAGGTTTGGTGTTACTGGGCACCTGGCCACGGCCACGTGCTGGGTGAGCAGGGCCTCGTGGTCAGAGTGCCAGTAACAGAAACTTACAGAAGGTGGACACGGCCTCGTGGCAGGCAGTTTTCAGAGAAACAACAGGTACAGGGGAGTGGACACTGGGGCGTGTTGGCTGAACACGACCCCGTGGTGGCAGTCTGCAATCAATGAAAAAAGGTTTTTGGCTTTCGGTTTTGGTTTCCGGGCTTAAGTAGCACTAATACTTAGTGCTTCCAAGCTTCCTAGGTACATGTTTTGCTTAAATACCACACCACACAACAAATAACAACCATCCTAGATATACCAACGTTAATCATCCACATAACACAAACTAAAAATAAAATGCAGAAAAGTAAAAGTGTTAAAGGAAAGTAAATTGTTCAAACTTTCGCACGTAGGCCACATAATTGTCCGTGGGATAAAGGGTTAACCTGGTAGAAGCTGCATCTGTGTCACACCACCTCCGACGCCTCCGCATCAATCCATGTCCTTATCTTCATCGTCTCCTCCTCGATACACTATGTGCTCCCGGATGTGGCTGATGTCGTATTGCATGTCGGAGACGTTCCTCTCCATTGCTCTAACCCGGGTATAGGTGTTGCTAGCCATGTTGTATATGTTGCGGGTGCATAAGAGGTTTTCCTGTAAAAGATCATGTAAGCTTTGAAAGTTAGGAAAACCACCCCCTTGAGACGAGGATGAACCCGGCTGGCCATGAAATTGAAGAGGAGGACATATTGGGGCGGCGTGAAGAACGAGGGCCTCCTGTGGGTTCCAAACATGCCCCTGAACGGTTTGGAAGCGGACCGTCCCGTCACCCGCCTCGTTGATGATTCCCATTGAATGACATTGAATGAGATCCACCTTGCCCGACCATGGACCTTTATGGAAAGATTTCGACATTCTTTGAACAAAGGTCTTGTATAGGCGGTAGATCCATCCCCCAAAGAAGATAGGTGTCTGGGAGGTGGCCAGTTGGTTCAGGTGCATGTTTCGGAGGAGCAGGTGTGGGACATCAAGAGGGACACAGTTGTGGATGTAGTATAAGACCGTCAGATCCCGTAGGTTGACAACACCTGTACTGTCATGACTTTTACTGAGGGAGTTACTGAGGACCCTATGGATGTGGCGGTAAAGAGGGTCCCCCAACTGGGAGCTCTTGGTTTGGCTTGGATCCTAATGATCTTCCCCGATTTGAGACCATGCCGTCTGACGCAGGTTGGGTGAGATCTCACAGAGACCACCTGTGTTTTCTTCTTCTCCGGCATCCTCTTCGGAAAACAACCCAATTTGTACCCCAAACAGTGCAATAGAGATTGAAAGCATCTCCCCCGCATAATGGAATTTAACCCTAGCTTTGAACGCGAATGTGCTGTAGAACTCCATGCTATATTGGTGGACTGCATGGAGCCTAGTGCAGAGGGCCACCCTTAGTGGACCCGTGACTAGGGTGTTGAAACGGTCAAGTTGCCCCACAGCTTCCAGGGTTTCGAGGCAAACTTGTCTTGGAAGTTCTGCGGGCCTTGTCTTGAGAATATCAAACCGGGCTTGATAGTTCCATTCATTTTGATTGAAACTTGTGAATTTTCTGGCCATCGGAAAGAAAACACAAAACAATTAGCATGAAACAATAAATTTTCAAAGAAAACTGAAAACAGCAAGCTGAACACGGCCCCGTGGCCACCACCACGCCCTGTGTTCGACTGTATTTTGCTGGCCACGCCCTCGTGCTCGCTGACCACGACCCCGTGGTCAGGCGTCTGTTTCCCAAAAATTGAGTTTTTCGTCCCTGTTTCGAAAACTTGAAAACTTTTCCCTGAAAATGAAACCCCAAGTGCCGTTTTTCCAAAAACAAACCGTTTACCCCTTCAATTTCATCTTTTTCGGTTCAAAAACAAGGGTTTCAGGTTTTTGTTTGAAATCGGGCAAATACACAAACAATTTAAGTCAATTTTCTTCCTATAACATGCAACTATACTTATACTAACAGATCTAAGCAAAAATTTGATGTTTGATTCGGTTCAAGTTCAAGAACCCTAGATTTTCCCCAATTTTTTGATGTTAAACTACATGCAAATCATGAATCTAACTAACTATGATGATAGAATCATACCTTGACGATGTTGAACGGTGGAAGAACGTGAAAATCTGGAGAGATTCGCGAAGGAACCAAAGAGTTTTTGGGGAAACGGGTCGTGTTAAAATGAAAATGAGAAGACAAAAGGGGTTTTATCCCTGACAGTAGCCGGCCACGGCCCCGTGACCAGCGGGCACGGCCCCGTGGGTGGGTAAAAACTAATTTTTTTAGTGCACGTGTGAGTGACCTGTTTCCCAAAACTTGGTTTTAGAAATCTTACCGATTTTATAAGCTTTCACGACGTTAATTACCTACAAGATATGATGTTGGTGCGCAAACCCTTTGTTTATTCCTCGGACGCTTGTAGCGAGATCTCTTCCTCTTCATCCTCAATGAATCCTTGCTAAAGTTTTAGCCGTTGGCCATTGACTTTGAATGGAATTCCATTCCGAGATTTAATTTCAATTGCACCATGTGGAAAAATATGGGTGACAGAAAAAGGTCCCGACCACCTAGACTTTAATTTACCGAGAAATAATCGAAGTAGTGAATTAAACAATAGAACTTGATCTCCTACTCGAAATTCATTAGGTTTAATGTGTTTATCATGCTCTATCCTGCCACATTAACCGAATCAACTTGACATTATTGGATATCATGATTACAAAGGCAACTTGACTGTTGGATTCAATGAATATGTCAAATGGCTACTTTTTGCAGGACTTATTGCATGAATAAACAATTGTTTATTCATGTACCCAGCCTTCTATAAATAGAAGGCTCACCAAGCAGAAGACGATGAGTTAAGCTTAGCGTTCATACATACTACAAAACTCCATTGCCCTCTCACCCACAGAATTAAAGATTCATTTGTATTAGATAATAATCTTACAATCACCTTGTAAACTATTTTGTTTCAAAGTGATATAAACTTGATAATTCTGTAGGTCTTGTTTCTTGAAAGTATGATTTCCATTTCTGCACATCTTTTTCACATCTACTGAAATCACTTGCCATATTACGTGAAAATAAGTTTTTAAGTCCAAACTGGGACCAACAATTGGTATCAGAACAGATTGAATAAACTATTTTCAAACGATCAATCGCTCATCTTCTTTTCTCTAAATATGGCTAGCTTTCAATCCTGGAATAATGTTTTTAACATTGGTTCTATGTCTAAACCTCCGACTCTAGTAAGAGAGGAATACCCCCAATAGAAAATCAGGATGGTCAATTTCCTTAATGGTCATGACCGAGCTTTGTTTCAATCCATTGAAAGGGGTCCACATATACCAATGACTGAAATACCAGCTATTCCAGCAACTGACCAATCACCTGCAATCCCTGCCTCCCGTGCTCCCAAAATTGAAATAAAATGGAGTGCGGAAGACAAGGAACTGGTGGCTGGGGATGAAAGGGCAAAGTCACTTTTAATAATGTCCATCTCCAATGACATATTTTCACAAGTTGATGCATGTGCATCAGCTAAGGAAATATGGGATCAGTTGGAAAATCTT
Source organism: Helianthus tuberosus (assembly GCA_030545235.1). Taxonomy (NCBI): domain Eukaryota; kingdom Viridiplantae; phylum Streptophyta; class Magnoliopsida; order Asterales; family Asteraceae; genus Helianthus; species Helianthus tuberosus. Next base: position 138,942,796 of record CM060394.1, read on the forward strand.
TATGAAGGAGGAGAAAGGATGAGAAGAAACAAGAGAACAAACAATGTTTCCTCATATGAGAGGTTCAAAAGTTTACCCAATGAAAGATTAAATGATACTTATCAAAGATTTATAAAACTTTTGAATGAGCTAAAGAAATTTGGTATAACAAAATCAAATGATGAAAGAAACATAAAATTTCTAGATGCTCTACCTAGAGAATGGAGAAGTCTAACCACGACTTTGTCCTTAACCTTAGAACTAGGAAATATGAGTCTTCATGACTTATACAACATCTTGATCCCCAGAGAGGAAGAAATATTTGAAGAAACCATTCAAAGAGGGGGATCTTTAGCTCTTATCTCAAACTCACAAAGAACACCACCTACCAATGATCCACAACCATCAAACAGCCAAAATCTTGAAATTTCTGATACATCATCATATTTTTCAGCTTTTGCTGAAGCAATAGCACTGCTCACCAAAACATTTGAGCAGAGGTTGAGGGGAAGAGGCTAGAGATACTAGAGAAGTGACAGAGGGAGGATGGATGGAAGATATAAGGAGGAAGGTAGATCTAAGGATAAGGGGAAGGCATAAGTTGTGTGTTACAAATGCAAGCAGAGAGGTCACTATGCATCAGAATGCAAGACAAAGAAGCTCAAGGATGTTGCTTATTATGAGAAGAAACTAGAAGAAGCAAAGAAGCAGCAACAAGTCAGCTTAATTGCTGGGACAGATACATGGCTATCTGATGATTCTTCTGATGAAGAAGAAGAGGAAATGGCTAATTTTTGTCTGATGGCACTTTCTGATGACCTACCAGAAACTTCAGGACAAAAGGTAAATTTAGATAATCTTGATCTTGAACACAAGCTAAACAAGCTCATGTCAGATAAATCTGCAAGATAAACATCAATCAGATATTAAAAAATCTGATGAGTTGCAAAGGACCATGAATAAAATCATTCTTGAAAACCAATTACTTATAGAAGAAAGTTTAGATCAAAGAGCTAAAATTGAGTTCTATGAAAATGAAAGAAAAGATCTTTACAAGAAAATAAATGATAAAGAAATTAATGTAAGAGGTTTTTAACAACCCCAAGAATTCATAAATTTCATTGAGTCCACACCAAAGAACAAAGGAGAGGGTTTAGGATATGTAAAAACAAGAGAAAGTAAACGCATTGTCTTTGTAAAAGCAACCCATCAGATTTCTGATAAATTTTCATCAGAATCTGATTCTGAATCTTGCAAGTCAACCTGTTCTGAATACTCTTTTGAAAAACCCAACTTCAAACCAAAAAGAAGTGAATGCAAACAAGAATCTTTAAAGTCTCCAGAAGCAGTTCACTCATCTTTTCAAAATTATCCACTCATTCCATCACAAGAAAGAATATCAGAAAATTCTTATAAATCTTGTATGTATGTTGACATACTGAAGCTTGTTTAACACCATCTCCAAAAGAAAAATGAAAAATATGTTTATGGCTCAGCATACAACAGGTATTCTGATGAAAGGCCATTAAGAGAAAATAATCTGATTAAAATCTCATCAGAAAGAGTACCCAAGCAAGCCTGGGTACCAAAAACCCTCTAATTTTTCCATTTCAGGACCATCATGTGCAGCAGATCTGGTAATGCGACTCAGGAAGCTCGAAGCACATGACTGGGGACAAGAGCTTACTCAGCAACTTTGTTTCAAAGATGGATAAAATGGTAAATTTTGGAAATGGAGTGAAAGGGAGGATCATGGGATATGGATGCATAAGGTATGGATGTTTGACCATCGAGAAAGTAGCCTATGTTGAAGGTTTAAAGTACAATCTGCTAAGTTGTGGTCAATTATGTGATAAAGGTTTTCAGTTAACCTTTTTACCAGAAAAATGCTTGTTAATAGGTATGGATGATAATAAAATTTATTTAAGTGGAAAGAGGTAAGACAATCAATTTACTACTTTGATTTCAAAGAAGAAAATGAACATCCAAAATTATGTTTATTTTCAAAAATTAACAAGGGTAGTAGTTGGTTATGGCATAAGAGGTTAGCCCACTTAAATTTCAAAAACCTAAGAAAATTAGCAAGCAAGGGTCTGGTAAAAGGATTACCTTTTATATCCTCAAAGAAGGATAAAATTTGTGAAGCTTGTGAGATGGGAAAATCAAAAAGAAGCTCACATAAATCAATTTCTGAGTCTTCTATTACACAAAATTTGGAACTTTTACATATGGATTTGTGTGGACCCATAAGTACAGAAAGCTTTTCTGGAAAGAAATACATACTAGTAATAGTAGATGATTTCTCCAGATACACATGGGTCGAATTTTTAAGGAAGAAAACTGAAACTCCTGATCTGATCATTAATTTTATCAGAAAAATCGAAAATCTGTTAAAACTAACAGTCAGAAGGATCAGATCAGACAATGGGACAGAATTTAAGAATTCAAAAATTGAGAGCTTTCTTGTAAGTAAAGGAATCTCTCATGATTTCTCTGCTCCCAGAACACCTCAACAAAATGGGGTTGTTGAAAGAAAAAATAGAACTTTAGTAGAAGCTGCCAAAACAATGCTTGCTTATGCTAAAATGCCCACTCATTTTTGGGCAGAAGCAATAGCAAATGCCTGTTTCACCCAAAACAGAACCATAATCAATAAAAGGCACAACAAAACACCTTACAACATTATCAATGGAAGGATTCCAAGTGTAAAATTTTTGCATACATTTGGTTGTAGATGTTTTGTTTTCAATGATTTTGAAAGCCTTGAAAAATTTGACAAAAAAGAAGAAAAAGGTATTTTTCTTGGTTATTTTTGTCCTCAAAAGCCTATAGAATTTTTATTCTAAACACAAGGACAATCAGAGAAAGTCTGTATGTTTCTTTTGATGACTCATCAGAAACAGAGGTTTCTGGTGAATACATGAAAGAAATAAAATTTTCTGACAAACAAGAAAACTATGAACATCTCTTTGAAATGATAACAGAAGATTTCTTAGAACATGATAAATCTCTCATATACAAATCAACATATATTTCATGTACTAACCCTGCAGAACAAACGAGTAATGAATCAGGAATCTTGAATCAAAATTCTGATATATTACACACAACTGAAGCAACTGTTCAGTGAGAAACTTCAAATCCATCAGAACAAACAACTTTTCACAACAAGTTAAGATGGATCAAAGGACATGTTCATTCTGACATCATTGACAATCCAGCAGATGGTGTGAGAACAAGATCTGCAACTGCACATGAGTGTGCATTTGCTGGGTTGTTAAGCAAGATAGAACCCCAAATCTATCAAAGAAGCTCTAAATGACTCAGAATGGATTCAAGCTATGCAAGAAGAGCTTGATCAGTTTGAAAGGAGCAAGGTTTGGGATCTGGTACCCAAGCCAAATGACAAATCTGTCATAGGCTCAAAATGGGTATTCAGGAATAAATCTGATGAAAACGGCATAATCACCAGGAACAAAGCAAGGTTAGTGGTCAAAGGTTATTATCAACAAGAAGGTAATGATTATGATGAAACTTTTGCACCGGTAGCTAGATTAGAAGCTGTAAGAATTTTTCTTGCTTATGCTGCATCCAAAGATTTCAAAGTTTATCAAATGGATGTAAAATCAGCTTTCCTGAATGGTAAAATTGAGGAAGAAGTTTATGTGCAGCAACCAGAAGGCTTTGTTGATCCAAAATTTCAAAATCATGTTTACAGATTAAACAAAGCCTTGTATGGTTTGAAGCAAGCTCCTAGAGCCTGGTATGAAACACTATCAAACTTCTTACTCAATTCTGGGTTTACTAAAGGTACTATTGACACAACACTTTTCCTCAAAACACACAAAGGTCATACTTTGTTGGTCCTGATATATGTTGATGACATTATATTTGGATCAACAAATGAAAAATTCTGTAAAAAGTTTCAAAAGTTAATGACCAGCCACTTTGAAATGAGTATGATGGGTGAGTTAACCTTTTTCTTGGGTTTACAAGTAAAACAAAGAATTGATGGAATATTTTTGAGTCAATCAAAATATGTGAAAACAATTCTACAAAAATACTCACTTGAAAACTTCTCTGTTTCAAAAACTCCCATGGCAACAGGGAACAAATTGGATTCTGATAAAGATGGAATAAGTGTAGATATTAAAACCTATAGGGGATGATCGGATCATTGCTATATTTAACTGCAAGCAGACCAGATATTATGTTTGCACCATGCTTTCTGGCCAGATATCAATGTGATCCTAAAGAATCCCATCTAAAAGAAGTAAAAAGGGTTTTCAAATATCTAAAAGGCACATCAGAACTTGGTCTCTGGTATCCTAAGGATACAAACCTTGAATTAATTGCATACACAGATGCAGATTATGCAGGGTGCAAAATTGACAGAAAAAGCACATCTGGTGCTTGTCAACTCTTGGGAGAAAAATTGGTATGTTGGGCAAGCAAGAAACAAAACCGTGTTGCCACATCAATAGCAGAATCAAAATATGTAGCAGCAGCAAGTTGCTGTTCACAAGTGCTGTGGATGCAAACTCAACTAAGAGATTATGGAGTACATCTGACAAAAATACCAATCCTATGTGATTCAAAGAGTACAATTGTAATAACAGAAAATCCAGTTCATCACTCAAGAACCAAACACATAGATGTCAGATATCACTTCATAAAAGATCATGTGGAGAAAGGTAACATAGAAATGTATTTTGTTCCAACTGAAAACCAAATTGCTGATATCTTTACAAAACCTCTTGATAAAAAGAGACAATTTTTTTATCAGCAAACTTGGCATGGTTAATTTTAATGATGAAGATTTTTCAGAAAACACAAGGACACAAATTGAAAACCAAATTGACGAACATCAAAGTTCTGATAATCAAAGAACAATTCAACTGGTTTCTGACAAAGAAATCCATCAATCTGACGGAACATCAGAAAATCTGATGAATCATCAATAAATGATGATTTATCAGAAAATCTGAAGAAATATCAGAAAATCTGGTGAAATCATTAGAAATTCTGATATAAAATCAGAAACCTTGTTGAAACATCAGAATGATCTGTAATCATTAAATACTTCCATCTTCATGCATATCCCACATATGTATAAATTCATAACTATGTATAGTATGTTTTTTTTTTATTTTTTTCTTTAAATTAAAAAAACCAAAAAGGGGGAAAAGTAACATGCATTAAGATAAAATTCAATACAATAGAGAATATCAACCGTCACAAGAAACTTTTTGCAGATTATTGATTTTTTTCTTACACTACCAATGCATTCAACGTCATTTTTTCATAAGAAATTTAAGAGATACGTAGGCACTAAAATGATTAGGAGCTATGAAAGTAGCCGCCTAGCTATTCAATGCTTACTCACACATAGGGGCTTTGTAGACTGTCATATTCTCATTGCAACAGATATCGTCTTAATTAAAGAGATTGAAATGAAAATGAAATTCTTTGGAACTTTGTGTTGGGATTTTCACATGTTTATCAAAGTATTTTATCCATATAAAATAAAAACGCAGCGGAATAAATATTTAAAAACATGTTACTTTACAAGATTTAAAACCATTTTAAATGAAAAACCCAATCCCGGATCCATATACGAACATGCGTGCTATCAAAATAAAACACAACCATAGGGTGTTTAGAATACTACCTTCCAAGGAGTAAAAGATATGAAGAAGATGATGCTTCTTGAACGGTTGCCTTCAAGTGTAGAAGACCTCAAGCTTGTATACCCCAAGCCTTCCAACAAACACCTTATGTTTAGCTAGGATTTCTACACTTATGAACTCCCTATTGAAACCCTCTTGAAACCATCATATGGCCGAAAATATGAGAGGAGGTTGTAGAGTTCTTGCACTTGATTTATGAACTTGAAAAAGCCTACTAGATCAACCATACATGATCCGATTTTTTTAGAGAGTCTCACACTTGATTTCTCAAAAGAAAAACTCTCTTTATAGGCATGTTATGGCCGAAATTTTAGAGCCATTTCTCTAGAGCTTCTTCAAGTTCATCTCTTCCATCTCTTCTATTTTTGTCATACAAAAATGTTAATAAAATAGTGAGAGAATGTGCCACCCAATTCACCCAATGAGAGGGCCTCTAACACATGCACCTTGCATGTAATTTGATTGGAACATTCTCTTGCCCAACCAAGTTTCCACTAACACATGCAAATGCATGGTTTTTGATTGGATCAAAATAATCTTGCGAAGACACCAAGGGGTGGCGGCCCACTTTATATTTTTTATAAAATAATCAATTTCTTTTATAAAATAATTTAAGTCTTGATTAATTTTATAACTTTTATAAAATTATAACATCTCATGTTATAAGACTTATACAACTTTTATTATGTTATTTAACCCATTAAATAACAAAATAAAATATTCTCTCAAAAAAAATTATCCATATAATTTATTAGCTTGTCAAGTGCAATTATTTAGAAAACCGATTTCTAAATATTCTAAGTGTTAGTATTTATTTGTTTGATCATATCTTAAATAAATAATATAAGTGTTTGTCTAGCTTGTATTTGGGTATGACTCGACTTGGATCATAACGTACTAGCCACATCAATTTAATATGTGTCTTGGGCATACAGAGTCCAACAATCTCCCACTTGCACAAGATACATAGAAGATTGATGCAAGCAGTAAATAACGCCTAACTACGGTTTACTACCCCTAATACGTATGACTATATGTGCCATTCAATAACATCATCCCCTTCAAGTCCCTTACTTGAACATGATTTAGGTGAATCTATCATTTATCCTTTCGTTACAGATGTCATGTCAAATCCAGAGACACAGAGTGATCACTCTCTGTTGATTTAACTTTAGCAGGCCTTAGACATCTTACTCTCAATGAATAAGAGGAACAAATCCCATCTTGACTACATACGTCTCTCTTAATCATCTTGTACCACACCTGAGCTTAGCCTTATGTACTGCCATATTACTGACAGCGAAGAACTAGGTCAAGGTATAATACTCGGTAAATATCTAGACCTAATATGTATCTCAGGTCTGAGGATACTATGATATTTTCCTTTACTCAAAATTTACTTATGATCAATCACAAATGAATCCATGCAGTAATATTTGAGAGCGAGTCAGTCCAATATTTGTATCCCAAAAATATCTATGAACTTTGGAAGCAACACTTTGCTCTATATTCATTCTAAATGAATATCCACCAATCCAAATTCATAACAGTCTTACATTCATATTTGTTCCCACAAGTATGATCGACTACGGACATTTAGAATAAGAAACTTATTCACGGATTTAAACAAGCTAAAATGGAACATAACTCAACATACCATAAAGAGTTATAATAACAATTGTTCCAATATCCAAATACAAAATAGATCAAATCCAATTACTAGAATATCGAAGTCCTAAGGCACAAGTATGACCCTTCATGCTTTGCTCATTCAAGGAGCTTCGTGAGTGGATCCGCAATATTTTGATCAGTGTAAACTTTGTGAATACATATCTTTCCCTTTTTCAACTTCATCCCTCATGTAGTTGAAACTCCGCTCAATGTGCCTAGTCTTTTGATGTGTACGAGGTTCCTTGATTTGAGCAATCGCACCATCGTCATCACAAAGATCTCTAGGGGTCCTGAATGGTAGGGACTACCCCTAGATCGACAATAATTCAAGTGGCAGATCCATATGAATTATCTCAATCAATGAAGCGGCAATGTATTCTGATTCTGTAGTGGACAATGCTACCCTGATTGTCATCGAGAACCATCTCGATCAGTTTGGAAACTCATATCCATGTAACCCTTTACAACGAGTTCCGAAACTCGCATCCCTGTAACCCTATTACAAAGAGTTCTTTTTCACCAGATCTATATATTAGAAATATATCCTTCGTCATTCTGAGGTATTTCAATATATTTATAACAGTCACCCAATGACCGTTACTCGCTGGTATCTTCTCGTTATGCTTAAAACGCATAAGTTGTCCGGTCTAGTGCATATCATTACGTACATAATGAATCCTATATCTGATGCATATGGGATTCCTTTCATTCTTTCCTGCTCATCCTTTGAGCTTGGACATTGAGACGCACTCAACATTGTCCCCTCTTGAATAGGTACCAAACCTTTCATAGAGTTCTCCATCTTGAACCTTTTCAAGACATTGTCAATGTATGCACTTAAGTTTAAACCTATCAAGCGCCTTGATCTATTCCTATAGATCTTTATTCCAAAATATAGGCGACTTCACCAAGATCCTTAATTGAAAAACAACTTCTAAGCCAGGCTTTTACACCTTCCAAGGTTTGGAATGTTATTCCAAATAGTAGAATGTCATCGACATATAATACTAAGAAAGTAATAATGCTCCCACTATCCTTCTTATACACACAGGCTTCATCGTCGTTCTTGATGATTCCATATTCCCTAATCTCTTCATCAAAACGGTGATTCCAACTTCTAGATGCTTGTTTCAATCCATAGATTGATTCCTTTAACTTGCATACTTTGTTAGGATGTTTTGGATTGACAAAACCTTTAGGCTGAACTATATAGACATCATCCTTAAGATATCTATTAAGGAAAGCCGTCTTGACATTCATTTGCCAAATCTCATAATCATATTATGCAGGTATGGCAAATATTATCCTAATTGACTTTAGCATCGCCACAGGCGAAAAGGTCTCATCATAATCAACCCCTTGAGTTTGAGTGAAACCTTTTGCTACAAATCTCACTTTACAAGTATCCAAGTTACCATGCATATCGGTTTTCTTCTTGAAAACCCACTTACTTCCAGCTACTTTGGAGTTAAGAGGTAGCACAACCAATTTCCATACTTGGTTGTTATACATGGATGCATCTTTACGTTCATGGCTTCAAGCCACTTGTCATAATCGAATTTTGACATTGCATCATGGTATGTGGTTGATTCACCTGAGTTTACCACGTAGCATTCATCCATGAAAAATCCATATCTTTCAGGTGGACTACTGATTCTACCAGATCTGCGAACGTATTGTGTGTAATGATCAATCACTTGATCATTTTCAACAACCTCTTGTTGAGTGCTAGTATTAACCAAACGTGTATTGGCATGTGGTTCTTGATCCTCATCAAGTTCCACTGTTCTACTAATTCCTTCCACAAGGAACTTAGCTTCCAAGAACTCAGCCTTTCGAGCAACACATACCTTTTGCTCTGTTGGATTGTAGAAATAATATCCTATATCATCTTTAGGATATCCTACAAATATACACTTAGTGGATCGTACTTCCAATTTTTTTGGGGTGTATAGCTTCACATAAGCTTCACAACCCATACCTTTAAATATAATAATGATGGAACCCTTCCATGCCATATTTCAAAAGGTGTCTTATCCACTTTCTTGGTTTGGGCCATACGGGCCGCGGAGAGCAAAAGCGTAACCCCAAAATGATAGAGTTAATGCGCTCCTAGCCATCATAGATCGAACCATATCCAAATAGAGTTCGATTCCTCCTCTATCGGAACAAAGAACTTTGATTGAGTTGATTTAGTATTTTACCTTTTGAAGGCTTTGAACATTTCAAAACTTCAACTTTGTGTCTCAGCAAGTACACATAACCATAACTACTATAGTCGTTGGTAAAAGGTAACGAAGTATCTTTCACCATTCCTAGTCATTGGCTTAAAAGGATCACATACATCCGAATGTATGATACCTAATAAATCTTTTGCCCTTTCCCATTAAAGGGTTTCTTAGTCATCTTACTTTGTAAACAAGATTCACATGTATCAAATGAACCAACTTCATTTGTCTCCAAAAGACCATTCTTTTGAAGTGTTTACATGCGATTTTCATTTATATGACCAAGGAGATAATGCCAAAGATAGGTCTCACTCAAATCCATTTTGAGTTTCTTGGTGATTGCTTGGTACATTTAACTATCAAATGACGTATTATCATGAACCAATTCATAAATACCATTTGAAAGCATAGATTTAAAGTAAAATATGTCAGTTATCGAAATATAAATATCATTGTTTACAAACTTTAAATCAAAACCATATTGTCTTATATGGGAAACTTGAATAATGTTCCTAGTCAAACTAGGAGCACACTATATATTTTTAAAACAATTTCCAAACAATTTGGAAGTTTCAAAACATTGTCTCCTTTCTTGTAATGCTTATTTCTTTTGAACTCTTGCAACAAATTGCAAACATGAGTTCCACATCCAGTATCTAATACCCATGTTTTTGAAGAAATAACATTAAGGTCAATATGTGTCATTAAGATTGTACCTGAGGTTTGCCCTGCATTCCTCTTAGTTTTTCAACTCTTTGAGATAGGTTGGACAATTCCTTTTCAAATGCCCTATCTCACCGTATTCAAAGTATGGATCATTCGTGGCAACCTTTGCCTTCTTCTCTTTTGGTTTCGGTGGTTTCGCTTTAGTCTTTCCTTTCTTTTTCCCTTTGAATTTCCCGTTTCCATTTTCAACATTTGCTTTGGTGTCGGGGTGATGCCCTTTCTAGTTGCCACCCTCATTGATCGTTAGAATGGATAAAGCCCTTTTATCCATATTGAGCCTTTCTAGGTGATCAATGTGGCTTTACATCTTAAAGACATAAGATGAGACCGATTGGGTTTCCTCTATTCGACATACATGAAGTGCTCGAACCGTTTCGAAGCGTTCTACCCCGAGGAACATTTCCTACAATTTGGGTAATCATGTTGTATGCTTATGATGTTCAAAATTCTTTCGAATCTTGGGAATCATAATTCCTAACATGAGGCAAGAGGCTTGCATAGTATCCTCGAAATACTTAATCCAATCGTTATAGGCATCCTTATCTTCCATAAGAGGTTCATCGGGATTAGGATCGTTTTCAGTGATAGGTTACGGACGGTTTGGGTAATATTGTTAGCGGCCATCTACAAAATTTAACAAGGTTCAATTTTAGTATTTTTTATATTATTAAATTTTAATCATTAATACCCTTTTATGTCTAATAATTAAAATCTAGAATCCAACATTACATTTAAATATTGGTTAGGTGACCTTTATCCCTCTATTTAAATTAACAAGGTAGTCAACGTTTGACAATTGCAACCCTTTGCAACTTCTAGCCATATGGGATCGGTTAAACATCTTTATGTTTAGTTGGCATGTTTAATCCCATCAACACCTTTGTTCCCCATGCTTCGGTGACCCTAAGTTCATGGTTGCCAAATCAAGTCGTCCAACTTACAGACACGTGTGAGTTTATACACATAAGTGGTTAGGTGACCTTTATCCCACAAACATGGTAAACCCACCTCGAACATACAAGTTTCCTCAAATGTGGTTAGGTGACCTTTATCCCACAAAAGAGTTCCCAAGTGATTCGAGTGTTGTATAAAAGGATGGTGTTTGACTTGTTTTATAAAAGGGATTTTGAGTTTTCAAAATTCTAGTTTAGAAAACTTTATGTACCATATATTTGCATGCATTCAAATCCTTGGTACTTTTGTGAAAACAACTTTTCAAGGTTCCTTTTAATAAAACCCATTTTATTATAAAATCATTAATTTTTAATAACCTTTTATTAACCATTTTTAATGATTTTTAAGAACCAATTTAAAGCTTGTTGTCGATTAATAGTTTGTTAAGCATGCATATCCAAATATCATCAAAACAATATAAATAAGCAACCACACAAGCACAACACACATAACAATAGGTGCATAACCATAGCCAACTATTTTGACCATACTTGTTAGCCGAAACAAGTGTGTCAAAAGGTCCTTCCTAAAGGGTGAATATTGACACAAATAATGTGTCGTTGAACTCCCACTTGATTCCGCATCCAAATGCTTCAAGTCTTCTTCTTGTGTTGTGATTTCTTCACATTCTTTGGTCTTCCAAATGTCTTTTATATTCAGCTCCAAACTCCTTTGGACTTCAAAAATGTGTTTTGGTTATCGGGCTAAAATCCTGTTAAGAACTATGAAGTCCTTTAGGCCCGAAATTAGCCAAAACCAAAATCACATTTTTTGTGTGCATCTTCTTTTACAAAAATTTATCCTAATACATTTTTCTAGTAAAAACAAAATGCACCTAATCTATTTATTTACATGCTAAATGAAAATAAATAAATTACATAACTTTACAAATGGAAGAACAAAATTAATAATTATTACAACCTTTGAAATAATTAAACATAAATCACAACCACAAATATTCAACATATTCTCATAAGGTCATGGCTAGGTTATGAACACCATATATATATATATATCCAAATATATAGAATTCAAGAAGCAAAATGGTTTCCTTTTTTTACAACCTACTTTTCGGTCAAGAATGAAAAAACCGAAAAAGTGGGTTTTTGTCCAAACAAACAAATCATCCAAATGACATAATTTTTCAAGATATATTTATGCATGTAAGAATATAATCTTGAAAAACAAAGGGATAACCATGGTGAAAATTTAGGCCATAGGGTTTTACCCAAACCCGAAAACCGAAAATTTCATATCCTATGAAGCATGCACTCATATAAGCGGCTCTAGATACCATTGTTGGGATTTTCACATGTTTATCAAAGTATTTTATCCATATAAATAAACACGCAGCGGAATAAATATTTAAAAACATGTTACTTTACAAGATTTAAAACCATTTTAAATGCAAAACCCAATCCCGGATCCATATACGAACATGCATGCTATGAAAATAAAACACAACCATAGGGTGTTTAGAATACTACCTTCCAAGGAGTAAAGGATATGAAGAAGATGATGCTTCTTGAACGGTTGCCTTCAAGTGTAGAAGACCTCAAGCTTGTATACCCCAAGCCTTCCAACAAACACCTTATGTTTAGCTAGGATTTCTACACTTATGAACTCCCTATTGAAACCCTCTTGAAACCATCATATGGCCGAAAATATGAGAGGAGGTTGTAGAGTTCTTGCACTTGATTTATGAACTTGAAAAAGCCTACTAGATCAACCATACATGACCCGATTTTTTTAGAGAGTCTCACACTTGATTTCTCAAAAGAAAAACTCTCTTGATAGGCATGTTATGGCCGAAATTTTAGAGCCATTTCTCTAGAGCTTCTTCAAGTTCATCTCTTCTATTTTTGTCATACAAAAATGTTAATAAAATAGTGAGAGAATGTGCCACCCAATTCACCCAATGAGAGGGCCTCTAACACATGCACCTTGCATGTAATTTGATTGGAACATTCTCTTGCCCAACCAAGTTTCCACTAACACATTCAAATGCATGGTTTTTTATTGGATCAAAATAATCTTGGGAAGACACCAAGGGGGGGCGGCCCACTTTATATTTTTTATAAAATAATTTAAGTCTTGATTAATTTTATAACTTTTATAAAATTATAACATCTCATGTTATAAGACTTATACAACTTTTATTATGTTATTTAACCCATTAAATAACAAAATAAAATATTCTCTCAAAAAAAATTATCCATATAATTTATTAGCTTGTCAAGTGCAATTATTTAGAAAACCGATTTCTAAATATTCTAAGTGTTAGTATTTATTTGTTTGATCATATCTTAAATAAATAATATAAGTGTTTGTCTAGCTTGTATTTGGGTATGACTCGACTTGGATCATAACGTACTAGCCACATCAATTTAATATGTGTCTTGGGCATACAGAGTCCAACACTTTGGCTGTTAATATTTATGGCACAACTATCACTATCACTTTCACCTATAAATATTAACAACCTGAAAAAGACTTTCGTCACCAAACAAATCTTCTCTTCAAAAGCTCTTCATCAGAAATTTCTATTTTAAAATGGGTCGGCCAAAAATGATGAAAGTAACACAATTCCCTCTCCCGCTTCACAGACATCATAATCTTAGACTTAGGTCTAACTTGGAAGGACCTACATGGGAAGACTATAGGTATGTGTATAACATGATCATGAAAAGTTCCTTGGGCTTCGCTGTATCTACACATGTCACCATCTATCTAGAACTTCTTCAAGAATTCTGGTGGAACTCTGAAATCATTTTCAGTGGCACTTCCATGTGGATTGAGAGTAAGGTTATGGGGGTCAAAATTACCCTAAAGGAGGAAACTCTTAGAAATGTCCTCCGGCTGGGTAATGGTCAAGAAAACACCTTCCTGGATAAGGCAGATGTGCAACAGAACTTGATAGAAATGGGCTATCATACAAACAACGTGTCAAGGCATGTTAGCAAATCTGGTTTTATACTCATGAGAGACCTAGAAGCAAACATTCATGACCGTCAACCTTTTCTGATCTACCCCCGATTCGTAACCAAGGTGATTACTAGCCAGCTGGTCTTCGGAGGAGTGAGAAGCTGGTATCCAAGGGCCGAGCTTGCACTTCAAGAAAATATAAGTGATCCTACACTGGTCCCATCAACGAATCACTCTGGTCGAATAACCAATCTCTGATTATATGTGAAGTGCATGTACAACGTGCTGGAGGAGGAGTAGTTGTTGTTTACTTGTTTTATCTGGTTTTTTTTTCTTCATGATTAATGATATTTTCTTTTCTTCATTTCTTTTCCACTTAAAAAAACACAAAAACATGACATTAGATTTAGGGGGAACTAAAACAACATGTCTGATAAAAACAATGAAAATCTGGTAAAACTCAAATGAAATCTGATAGATTTAGAGAAGCTCAGAAAATCTGATGATCAATCAGAAAATATGGTAATTTTTCAGAAAAACCATTAAGTCATCAGAATCTGTCCATACACCAGAAAATTCTCAAAATAACCCGAAAATCTGATAATATATCAGAAAATCAAATTTATATCAGAAAAATCTTTTGACAACCAGGAAGTCTGAAAAATCAACAGAAAGAAACATCGGAAAACACTGCCTTTAACCAGATTCAAAGAGACTTATAACCATCAATTTTTTTTTTTAAAATAAGTTTCTTTCAAAATATTTTTTTCTGAGGACTGGAACAAGCTGTATGAAAAACACTTCTTGAAAATCAGAACAAAGGTGTGGAGTTCAGAACTGCAATGTAAGTTAAAATCTCGAAACTCTACTTATTCCCTCTCATCTTAAAAAAATGCTGATTCAATCTCTGTAAATGAATCAAATGCATGCTGATGAAATATGAAGAAAATCCAACTCTCAAAAGTTTTATTCAAAGATTTTCTGATATATATCATCAAAAGGAAAACTTGGGAAGATACACAACCTCAGGAAAGGTTTCTATTGGACCTTTTTGAAACAAAAGGGGTCCCACAAGAAGAAAAGGTGCAAGTTGGACATTAGTGTTTATCTACAAAATCTTTGGAATCTCTGATTTTCATCAAAAGATTTATATTAAATAAGAGATAATCCAAAGGTTTTTCAAAAAACGGTTGTTTCCTAAACAGATTAAAACATCATTAAGATGTCATTAACCACCTTGAATACAAACAACCCACGAAAAATGCTCAAAAATCTCTGTCTCGATACACTATAAATACCTCATTCAAAAACAGAGACTTCCATCTTCAACCTTCAAACTCAAAACCCTAAAAACCCTTTTCCAAAACAAAAACCCAAATTCTCGATGGCTGCTATCAACATCAACATGCCACCAATCGAACACTCTGTTCCTTTATCACCGAAGCTGAGTTTGTTCCATTAAAGAGCAAAAAAGAAGCAATGAGCGCTAACATTGAAGAATATGATATAAAGTGTCAAATTCTCATTGAATTTCTGATAAGATGCCCGATAGCTCAAGCTCTCACAAAGACCAGAGAGGTACCAGAAAAACTCATACAACAAGTTGTAAAAACTCTCAAAGTCTCAAATCAAATCGAGCTAACAGCACACGTATGGGGAAATATCATTATTATAATCTCACCGGAGAAAATAAGGGAAAGTTTGGAACTACCCTTAAACCAAAGCTATGAAGAAGCACCAGAAAAAGAAGATATGTTCTCACAACTTGATGTTGTAATGGGTTACAAGACAAAGATTTCAGAAATCAATGAATTCAAGAGGAATAAGCTACCTGCCTTCTGGCAAGTTTTAATGGAAATTCTGAACAGGTGTCTATCATCAAAGATTGGAGGTACAGATCAGATAAATATGAATATTCTAACAATCATGTCCAGTCTCATTCATGGGTTGAACATTGATTTTGGAACAGAAATATTTAATCTAACCAGAAGATCAATTCTGACTAACGCTAGAAGGATAGATTCACATCTACCTTTTCCCAGATTTCTGTCAATCATAATTTCTGATGCATTTTCTGAAAGGAACCTAGAAATTCCAGCATCAGAAAATATGTGGAGTACCGAAATTATGAAACCTTGGACTGCTGTAGGGTCTTGGAAGTCAGAGTATGATGTGGGTGTTCTGTTAGAAAAAGTGATGAATCTGATACCAGAAGATTCACCATACAGAGCAGAATACCTGAAGATGTTAAGCAAAAAGCCAGAAAACAGATAAGTTTTTGAAAGTGTGTCCCCCATGGAGCATGATGCACAAGAGTCAAGCATACCAAGAATGAAGCAGCAGGGTGAATCAGATCCTCACCCAGCTGATGAAGATGTGAACATGAGTCTTGTGGCAGAAGAACATCATGCTGAAATCTCACATATGGGAGAAACAGGTGCACAACACTCTAAACTAAACTTATTTCATGTTTCTGAGAGTGATTCTGATGATTCAATTCAAGGAAAATATGAAATTTTACATAGAGGCACTGTTTCTACAAAACAAAATGTGAGTGGAACCAAAGACCCATTTTCTGAATCCGATTCTGAAGAAGAAAATGTGGTGGCAACAGGTGGAGATCAGTCTACTGATCAAGGAAACCTGGATGAGAAAACTAAGAGTTTCTCAACAACTCATGGAGAACTTGAAAAGGTTCAAGGATATGAGGAAAACCAGAACTTGAATGTGTTTCAATTTTCTGGTGAGGGTACAGAGAATATGGAATATTTCAATCCTCTTAACCTCAGAACAGCAGAGAATGTGTTTTCTGCTGGTGTTAAAGGTAGAACATTTGTTGTTCCTCCTATT
Organism: Helianthus tuberosus; assembly: GCA_030545235.1. NCBI lineage: Eukaryota > Viridiplantae > Streptophyta > Magnoliopsida > Asterales > Asteraceae > Helianthus > Helianthus tuberosus. The sequence goes on from CM060394.1 coordinate 138,959,819, forward strand.
TATCAAGGACACCAATCTATGTCCACTGAACAACTTCACAAGGAACATGAAGACACAGTTGCTGTTCGTACTGAGAAAATAGCCACAGAAGGAAAACTGGATCTGATTGTGACAATCATGTAACTTTGAGGTAAAAACCCGTTTGTTTCACTTTTATAAATCAAGTCAGATTCTTATTTGATTTGATGAACTAATATTATATTTTATCCATATCACGTTGAACCAATCCGAATCGTTTGAAACGTAATCTGATTAATATATACTAAGTTGATTATTATTAGTTGTACTAAAAAAAAAAGAAAAAAAACCCTTTAATCATAGCATACACCAATATGCCACAAGTTAAACATAACCTTCACTTCTCCTTTTCCTCTCTTTTCTTTTGGTTTCGATCCAATTAAACAAGCCTATAATCCAACCCAACATCACCATTCGGCCCACCCCTCCAAACCGCCATATTTACATGTATATGATTATACGTATCATGCATGCATCAGATATCAAACCCTAACCTCCCACTCCTAAGCTTACGGCAGCCATCATCAGTCCTCCCCACTTCAAACTTGAGGCAACCATCATCATCACCCTCTTTTCCAGCCAAAACGCAGTCTCCTATCGCCGGTAAGACTTTCACCCTCTTCTGTAACTCATTAATCAACACTTTCGTCGTAGTTTCTTCGTCACGGTTTCGGTTCGAGTTGTGATTTCATGTTCATATAAGGCCATGCTTAACTGTTTAGGTGTTCACAAACTTGATCTAATGGGTGTTGTATGTATGCATTTATATATGTGAATAACTGTAGACTTGAGGGTTATGACAGTATGTGTGTGGTGTCATATATGAACGTTTATGTGTCTTTAATTGAGTGTTTTTCATGCAACAATTAATAGCCATACATTTACAGTGATGCATGGAAGTTTTGGTTCGATTTAGGTTAAAAAACACGAACTCGTATTCGATCGTGCGTTACATCATGATTAACTGTTTATCTTACGAAGCACTTATATACATGATCGTAATGCCACAACTAACTATTCAGGAGTATGAGTGCTTATATACTTGATTGTATAAGATTTCCAGTTTGAATTCATTTTAAATACATGAAAATCGCATGCGAATCGGTGTGTTAGTTGTAAACAGGAAGGGATATGAGATTGTGTATTATGATTGTGATTTTATGTGAAGGTCCGATGTGCTAGCTGCCATGATAGGGCTATGTGTGGGTTACCTCTAGCGATAAAGTTGAATGTGTTGAATGTTGATATGCTATTCAATACTGATTTCATGATAACGACATTTTGAACAATCATAGGATACATGAAAAATGACTTAAAACAAGTAATGTTTCATTCAGCGATTTTCTGCAGAAAATACGCCAACTTCGGCAGTATATTTTGTTGGGTAATCTTGATGTTGCGGGTTATTTATGGGTGAAGACGGTATAGCCGGTTTGAGAGTCGTGTTCGGTGTTGGTGCATATGTCTGTTGACTTCGTCTTGTATCGAATCTTGTAATTAGATTGATAGATCAAGACACGTAGTTCAAGAGAATAGGAAAACATGTCTGAACTAGTCCACCTCGTGCGAAGTGGCAGTTAGTGCGAACTGGCAGCACCAGTTCGTGCGACCTGAATCTCCTATAAATAGTGGTCTTGAGATTTCATTTGTAACTTTCTGATTCCGGTAGCGAAGCTCTGCCGAAGTGTCACAAGCTCTTGTAACGTTGTGAAATTCATCAAATCGACATTTAATCTACTTCTAAGTGCATATCAAGCTGAATGATGATCAAATCAATGAATTCCGCTTCTGATTTGGTCAAGAACACTTCTGATCGACTCGTTTAGATCGATTCCCCGATCCTACAAGTGGTATCAGAGCTCAGGAGGAAGAGTTCTTACCATTTCTGCTTGTTTTCTTCAAAAGCATCTCACTTCTACTCATTTTCTACATTTTTTCTTCAAATTTTCAATGAATTTATGGTCAAAAATGATCTGATTTTGTGATATATCACGTAAAATAGAGTTTTAATCAATCCTTGAACAAATCAGACCTAAATTCAACCTAAAACCTATTAAAATTGACCAAACCGCGTGAAAAACACATCCGATCGTTTGACAGTTTACCAGATCGCACGAGCTGATCAGTCAGATCGTTTGAAACTTCGTTCCAGATCATGCGAACTGATTCAGGTCGTTTGAACCTGATCCAGTTCGTGTGAAAAGACATCAGGTCGTGTGTGTGACAACTCGAGTTTCCAAGATTTCCATCTTCGCATTAATTGCACATTAATTGTTTATGTTGTTTGTTACTCGACTTGTTTGTTTCACAACGCTTACATTTGTAAAACGTTAAATAGTTTTGTGATTGATATTTTATAATTGGGGTGCATATTATATTTGAGTATATGATAATAGTGTAATTTTTGTTAATTGGGATTGTATAGTTTATTATGGATCTTTGGCCAACACCCCTGCTCATATGAAAACACCCCCCCCCCCCTGATGAAAACACATGGTGTTTTCGTCCATATGTGCTGGCGAAAACAGCAAATGGGCTTTAGGCCCAGTGGGGAATTATATATTTATTTTATCACAACCTTCACGGAGAAGTTTCTCATTTGGCAAACCCTAACCACATTGTTTCTCTCTCCTTTTGAAACCCGACGACAGCCTTGAACATATACATCACTTGGTTTTGTTGTCTCTTTGGTTTAGGTTAGTAATCGGCCATTGTTGTTGTTTGTTTGATCGAAATCACCATAGATTGTTTATTTAACATTCTGTATTACTGCTATCATGAGATATGTATGAGCATACGATTGAACATCGATTGTTTAATAAATGGGTTAAAATCTCTGTTATTAACTGGTCTTCGTTAATCTCTGTGGTTAAGTGCATCGATTATAAGTTATTGATTTGGTGGGTTCGTAATGTGGGTATGAAATATAGAAACTGTTCTTGTTGCTGTTCTTGTTAAAAATCTTTTGTGCTGATGTCGATTCTTCTGATTGAACGATTGCTGGTTGAAATAGTAAACTGTTAATGAGATAGGATTGCTGGGTATGCGTAACCTGCTGTTGTTGATGATGATGATACTAACGAAAACACCCCCCACCTCACGAAATCCACACACCAACGAAATCACCCAAGGTGATTTCGGCACTCAAGTGTTTTCGGCCCATAAAGGATTTCGGCCCAATGTCTCCGGCCCAATGAGGGTTTTCGACACTTAAGGGATTTCGGCCAAGGGATTTCGATATATATATAGTGTTTTCGGCTCAGGTGCTGTTATTAACCTGTTGGTTTATTAAACTCAGTTAAGTGTTAATTAAGTTAATTAAGTTAACTTTAAGGAAATAAGTAACTTAGTTAAGTGGGTAACCTTAATAATTGATAACACTGTTAGTTGACAAACCATATTAAGTTGTTATCTGAGTTAAGTATGTAACCCTGATGATTTGTGTTAACTCTATTGGTAATTAACTGAGTTACCTGATTTACTCTGTTAATTTATTATTCCAATTAAGTGGATTGATTCTGTTATTCAATGAACTTTGTTAACTTTATTCACTCAGTTGACTTGCTAGTTCTGCTAGGTGCCAACTCTGTTAAGTGTATGATTTGATAATTATATTAGAATAAACTGTAAAAGATATTGATGTGGCTCATGAACTGTATGGATGCAATTAACTAATTGTGTTGCATGATATTAATTGTCAAACACACTCTGTGATACTAGTTACATGTGAAATATTACGAACGTGAACTGATTGAGTATACGTGCACTATAGGACTTGACTGATTTATTGTGAGCACTTAACTTAGCATACCGAGCAAACCAAGGTGAGTTCACACTCTTACCAAGGCATGGGATTCCCGGGGTTGGGAATGGGATTGAATGATTTCATGTACTTACTTCGCTACTAGAATACGTACCACTGTCCTCAGGTTGGGAAGGACACCTATAGATACAGCTAGACTAGTAATACACGGGAAGCCCCCACAGTCTCAAGCACAACAGCAGCGCAAGACTAGTGATTACAAGAGTCCGAGTCAGCAATCGTCTGGTGGTCAGGGGCAGAGTGGATATCGGGGAATTCACCCTCTGTGTAACAGGTGCAACAGACACCACAGTGGTCAGTGTCGTAAAGGCCGCCGTTAGAGATGTCTAAGGGTAGGTCATGAAGCTAAAGATTGCAGGAGCTCAAGGCCTGCGAATCAGAACCAGCAACAACAGCAACCAGCTCCACGAAACCAGCCACAGCAACAACAACAAGGAAATAGGGCATGCTTTCAGTGTGGGGCTGAAGGTCACTTCAAGCGGAACTGCCCCCAGTTAAACTAGAATCAGAATAACAACAACAATAATCAGGGCAATGAGAACAACAATGGGGGAAACAACAACGGCAATGGTGCTAGGGGTCGTGCATTTGTGATTGGTCAGGGTGATGCAAGGAACGATCCTCATGTGGTTATGGGTAAGTTTCTTCTCGACGACTTTTATGTTACTGTATTATTTGATTCGGGTGCGGATACCAGTTATATGTCTCTGAAAGTTAGTCAAATGCTTAAACGCGCACCAACACTTTTGAACACCAAACATGTCGTAGAGTTAGCTAACGGTAAAAGTCTAGAGGCCACACACATAGTTCAGGGTTGTAATCTTGTCCTCGCTGGTCAGACTTTCTCTATCGATCTCATTCCTATAACTCTGAGTAGTTTCGACATCGTCATTGGTATGGATTGGATATCTCAGCAACAAGCAGAGATCCTATGCAAGGAGAAGATCATTCGCATTCCCCGTACTGGAAAAGAACCTCTCGAGGTTCAAGGTGACAAGAGTGGTGTCGTGAGTGGCATCATCTCCTTCTTAAAGGCACAGAAGTGTTTGCGAAAGGGCCACACAGCTATTTTAGCACTCGTTACAGATACATCGACGAAAGAAAAGAAGGTAGAGGACATTCCTGTTGTACGCGACTTTCCTCAAGTGTTTCCTGAAGAGTTACCTGGGTTACCGCCTCATCGTCAGGTCGAATTTCAGATCGAGCTAGCTCCAGGAGCAGCACCTATAGCTCGAGCACCTTATCGCTTAGCTCCAAATGAACTGGAAGAACTGTCTAAGCAATTGCAAGAACTCTTGGAAAAGGGTTTCATATGTCCTAGCTCTTCGCCCTGGGGAGCTCCAGTATTATTTGTGAAGAAGAAAGACGGTACCTTTCGTATGTGCATAGATTACCACGAACTGAATAAGGTGACCGTGAAGAATCGCTATCCTCTTCCGCGCATCGACGACTTATTTGACCAATTGCAAGGGTCGAGCTATTACTCGAAGATTGATCTGAGGTCAGGTTACCATCAATTGAGAGTCCGGGATGAGGACGTCTCCAAAACAGCATTCAGAACTCGCTACGGCCATTACGAGTTTTTGGTCATGCCATTCGGGCTAACGAACGCGCCTGCGGTTTTCATGGATCTTATGAACAGGGTGTGCAAACCTTATCTTGACAAGTTTTTTATTGTTTTCATCGACGACATCTTGATTTATTCGAAGAATCGGGAGGAACATGAGCAGCATTTACGACTTATTCTGGAACTCCTTCGAACGGAACAGCTATACGCTAAGTTTTCAAAATGCGACTTCTGGCTTCGTGAAGTCCACTTCTTAGGCCACGTGGTAAACAAGGATGGGATTCATGTCGATCCATCCAAGGTAGATTCGATCAAGAACTGGCCTGCACCTCGCACACCAACCGAAATACGCCAATTCTTGGGTTTGGCGGGTTATTACAGACGGTTCATCAAAGACTTCTCAAAGATTGCGCAGCCGCTTACACTACTGACACAGAAAGGTGTTGCTTACCGTTGGGGTAATACACAGGAAACAGCGTTTCAGCACTTAAAGGATAGACTCTGTAGCGCACCTATCCTCTCATTGCCTGAAGGCACGAATGATTTTGTAGTCTACTGCGACGCATCCATCCAAGGTCTTGGATGTGTGTTGATGCAACGGGATAAAGTTATTGCTTATGCTTCGCGCCAACTTAAGATTCACGAACGGAATTACACTACACATGATTTAGAGCTGGGAGCTGTTGTTTTTGCGCTCAAGATATGGCGACATTACCTGTACGGCACCAAGTGCACCATCTACACCGATCACAGGAGTCTTGAGCATATCTTCAAGCAGAAAGAGTTGAACATGCGACAACGTCGATGGGTCGAGTTACTGAACGATTACGAATGTGCTATAAAGTACCATCCGGGCAAAGCCAATGTGGTGGCCGACGCCCTCAGTCGAAAGGATACTACACCTAGGCGTGTACGAGCATTGCAACTCACTATTCAGTCTAGTCTTCCTTCACAGATACGAGATGCTCAGGTAGAAGCATTGAAACCAGAAAACGTCAGGGCTGAAGCCCTACGCGGCTCAAGGCAAAGGTTAGAACAAAAGCCAGACGGAGCCTACTATGTAACAGGACGCATCTGGGTCCCACTCTATGGCAACTTACGCAAGCTTGTGATGGATGAAGCTCATAAGTCTCGCTACTCAGTACATCCTGGTTCGGATAAGATGTACCACGACTTGAAAGCTACATATTGGTGGCCTAGCATGAAAGCTCACATAGCCACTTACGTTAGCAAGTGTTTGACTTGTGCGAGAGTCAAAGCGGAATATCAGAAACCATCAGGCCCACTCCAACAGCCTGAGATACCACAATGGAAATGGGAACAAATTTCCATGGATTTTGTTACTGGCCTACCTAGATCTCAGCGCGGGAATGACACTATTTGGGTGATCGTGGATCGACTCACTAAGTCTGCACACTTCCTGGCTATTAAGGAAACAGACAAGTTCTCTACCTTAGCAGACACATACTTAAAAGAAGTGGTTTCAAGGCACGGGGTGCCAACCTCTATTATCTCTGATCGTGATGCATGTTTTACTTCAGAACTGTGGCAAGCAATGCACAAATCTTTTGGCTCTCGATTAGATATGAGCACAGCCTATCACCCTCAGACAGATGGGCAATCTGAGCGCACTATTCAAACTTTAGAAGACATGCTACGGGCGTGCGTAATTGACTTTGGCAATGGCTGGGAAAAACATCTGCCACTTGTGGAATTTTCGTACAACAACAGCTACCACACCAGCATTAAAGCTGCTCCATTTGAGGCATTGTACGGGCGTAAATGCCGATCACCTCTTTGTTGGGCAGAGGTGGGTGACAGTCAGATCACAGGTCCAGAAATGGTAGTTGATACTACTGAAAAGATTGCTCAAATACGACAACGCATGGCGGCAGCTCGTGACCGTCAGAAAGCATACGCAGATAAAGACAGGAAACTACTCGAGTTCCAGGTTAGGGATCGAGTGCTACTCAAAGTTTCACCCTGGAAGGGTGTTGTTCGTTTTGGCAAACGAGGCAAGCTCAATCCACGATATGTTGGACCATTCGAAGTCATAGAGAAAATAGGCAAAGTGGCCTACAGACTGAACTTACCAGCTGAACTCAGTGCGGTTCACAACGTTTTCCACGTATCGAATCTGAAGAAGTGTCTGTCAGATGAGACCCTCATAGTTCCTTTGAAGGAGCTCACTATCGACGAACAGTTGCATTTTGTCGAAGAACCAGTTGAAATTACGGACCGGGATGTTAAGGTCCGCAAGAACACCAGAATACCTCTTGTTCGAGTTCGTTGGAACTCCCGTCGTGGCCCAGAGTATACCTGGGAACGAGAAGACCAAATGGAACTCAAATATCCCCAGTTGTTCGAAAACAATGCAACTACTACTGAGGCTGAAGCTACTACAAAATTTCGGGATGAAATTCCAAATCAACAGGGGAATGATGTGACACCCCAGGAAAACCAGTAAACTACACAACACAACACAACTAGTTTCCTCAGTAACCATGTGCTAAATTTCGGGACGAAATTTCTTTCAAGTTGGGGATAATGTGACAACTCGAGTTTCCAAGATTTCCATCTTCGCATTAATTGTTTACGTTGTTTGTTACTCGACTTGTTTGTTTCACAACGCTTACATTTGAAAAACGTTAAATAGTTTTGCGATTGATATTTTATAATTGGGGTGCATATTTTATTTGAGTATATGATAATAGGGTAATTTGTGTTAATTGGGATTGTATAGTTTATTATGGATCTTTGGCCAACACCCCTGCTCATATGAAAACACCCCCCCCCCTGATGAAAACACATGGTGTTTTCGTCCATATGTGCTGGCGAAAACAGCAAATGGGCTTTAGGCCCAGTGGGGAATTATATATTTATTTTATCACAACCTTCACGGAGAAGTTTCTCATTTGGCAAACCCTAACCACATTGTTTCTCTCTCCTTTTGAAACCCGACGGCAGCCTTGAACATATACATCACTTGGTTTTGTTGTCTCTTTGGTTTAGGTTAGTAATCGGCCATTGTTGTTGTTTGTTTGATCGAAATCACCATAGATTGTTTATTTAACATTCTGTATTACTGCTATCATGAGATATGTATGAGCATACGATTGAACATCGATTGTTTAATAAATGGGTTAAAATCTCTGTTATTAACTGGTCTTCGTTAATCTCTGTGGTTAAGTGCATCGATTATAAGCTATTGATTTGGTGGGTTCGTAATGTGGGTATGAAATATAGAAACTGTTCTTGTTGCTGTTCTTGTTAAAAATCTTTTGTGCTGATGTCGATTCTTCTGATTGAACGATTGCTGGTTGAAATAGTAAACTGTTAATGAGATAGGATTGCTGGGTATGCGTAACCTGCTGTTGTTGATGATGATGATACTAACGAAAACACCCCCCACCTCACGAAATCCACACACCAACGAAATCACCCAAGGTGATTTCGGAACTCAAGTGTTTTCGGCCCATAAAGGATTTCGGCCCAATGTCTCCGGCCCAATGAGGGTTTTCGACACTTAAGGGATTTAGGCCAAGGGATTTCGATATATATATAGTGTTTTCGGCTCAGGTGCTGTTATTAACCTGTTGGTTTATTAAACTCAGTTAGTTGTTAATTAAGTTAATTAAGTTAACTTTAAGGAAATAAGTAACTTAGTTAAGTGGGTAACCTTAATAATTGATAACACTGTTAGTTGACAAACCATATTAAGTTGTTATATGAGTTAAGTATGTAACCCTGATGATTTGTGTTAACTCTATTGGTAATTAACTGAGTTACCTGATTTACTCTGTTAATTTATTATTCCAATTAAGTGGATTGATTCTGTTATTCAATGAACTTTGTTAACTTTATTCACTCAGTTGACTTGCTAGTTCTGCTAGGTGCCAACTCTGTTAAGTGTATGATTTGATAATTATATTAGAATAAACTGTAAAAGATATTGATGTGGCTCATGAACTGTATGGATGCAATTAACTAATTGTGTTGCATGATATTAATTGTCAAACACACTCTGTGATACTAGTTACATGTGAAATATTACGAACGTGAACTGATTGAGTATACGTGCACTATAGGACTTGACTGATTTATTGTGAGCACTTAACTTAGCATACCGAGCAAACCAAGGTGAGTTCACACTCTTACCAAGGCATGGGATTCCCGGGGTTGGGAATGGGATTGAATGATTTCATGTACTTACTTCGCTACTAGAATACGTACCACTGTCCTCAGGTTGGGAAGGACACCTATAGATACAGCTAGACTAGTAATACATGGGAAGCCCCCACTACTCTTCGCACACATGCCTGGGTTGGCCGCGATACAATTACTAAACTTCGCAAACATGCCTGGAGGGCCGCGATACAAATATAAGTAGTCTAGAAAACATGGGAAACCCCCACTAAACTTCGCAAACATGCCTAGAGGGCCGCGATACCATTACATACGATACATGATTACTAAACGAACTTATGATTTACGATACGAACACTATAATTGAACAACCAACTGTGAACTCGCTCAACTAGATGTTGACTCTCTGTTACATGTCTTGCAGGACCATAGGTACTCTTGGAGCTTGCACGGGAGGCGCGGTCGTTGTGGGCACGGATTTTGGATGTTATGATACACTCTTTTGTGACACTTCAACTTAATACTTATGTTGGGTTTTTACATTATTGCTTCCGCTACACACTTGTTTATGTTTGGTTTTGAAAACACCTATCGTATTGATGAATGACTTTTACTATTTACTTATATGTTCAATATGATTGGTGGCTTGATCCTGGTCAGTCACACCTCCAAGCGGTGGTACTCCGCGTGTGGATTTTGGGGGTGTGACAGATTGGTATCAGAGCCATTGGTTATAGAGAACTCGGTTTTAATAAGGGGAAAACATTTTTATTAAAACCAGACTATAACCAGTACAGTGCTCAACGATCCACAACGACGCCTCGCTCCACGTGCAAGACTCAACATCCTAGGTAATATGGTATATGTTTTATTGCCTACTTGCTAGAATTACATAGAACTTTGCTCATGGTATGCTTAGATACACATAACTCCTATTGCTTGAGAATACTTGTGTGCTCACTCTCTTTTGTCATCGCACTATTCGCGAACCTCTCTTACTTATGTTACCTTTGCTATAAAGATTATGGCTGGACGCATTAACATGACGCATTAACTCTGTTAAGTGTAAGATTTGATAATTATATTAGAATAAACTGTAAAAGATATTGATGTGGCTCATGAACTGTATGGATGCAATTAACTAATTGTGTTGCATGATATTAATTGTCAAACACACTCTGTGATACTAGTTACATGTGAAATATTACGAACGTGAACTGATTGAGTATACGTGCACTATAGGACTTGACTGATTTATTGTGAGCACTTAACTTAGCATACCGAGCAAACCAAGGTGAGTTCACACTCTTACCAAGGCATGGGATTCCCGGGGTTGGGAATGGGATTGAATGATTTCATGTACTTACTTCGCTACTAGAATACGTACCACTGTCCTCAGGTTGGGAAGGACACCTATAGATACAGCTAGACTAGTAATACATGGGAAGCCCCCACTACTCTTCGCACACATGCCTGGGTTGGCCGCGATACAATTACTAAACTTCGCAAACATGCCTGGAGGGCCGCGATACAAATATAACTAGTCTAGAAAACATGGGAAGCCCCCACTAAACTTCGCAAACATGCCTAGAGGGCCGCGATACCATTACATACGATACATGATTACTAAACGAACTTATGATTTACGATACGAACACTATAATTGAACAACCAACTGTGAACTCGCTCAACTAGATGTTGACTCTCTGTTACATGCCTTGCAGGACCATAGGTACTCTTGGAGCTTGCACGGGAGGCGCGGTCGTTGTGGGCACGGATTTTGGATGTTATGATACACTCTTTTGTGACACTTCAACTTAATACTTATGTTGGGTTTTTAGATTATTGCTTCCGCTACACACTTGTTTATGTTTGGTTTTGAAAACACCTATCGTATTGATGAATGACTTTTACTATTTACTTATATGTTCAATATGATTGGTGGCTTGATCCTGGTCAGTCACACCTCCAAGAGGTGGTACTCCGCGTGTGGATTTTGGGGGTGTGACAGATTGGTATCAGAGCCATTGGTTATAGAGAACTCAGTTTTAATAAGGGGAAAACATTTTTATTAAAACCAGACTATAACCAGTACAGTGCTCAACGATCCACAACGACGCCTCGCTCCACGTGCAAGACTCAACATCCTAGGTAATATGGTATATGTTTTATTGCCTACTTGCTAGAATTACATAGAACTTTGCTCATGGTATGCTTAGATACACATAACTCCTATTGCTTGAGAATACTTGTGTGCTCACTCTCTTTTGTCATCGCACTATTCGCGAACCTCTCTTACTTATGTTACCTTTGCTATAAAGATTATGGCTGGACGCATTAACATGACACAAGCCCAGTTGACGGCTCTTATTAATGAACGAGTTGCTGCGGCACTTGCAGCCGCACAAGCAGGAGGTCAGCACGCTCAGCCACCTGTTTGCACCTTCAAAACTTTCATGGACTGTCGTCCTACTACTTTTAGTGGCACGGAAGGAGCAGTTGGACTCCTCCATTGGTTTGAAAAGATCGAGTCCGTATTTGAAATGTGTGAATGCCCTGAGGCTCGCAGGGTGAAGTACGCCACTGGTACTCTAGAAGGCATTGCGCTGACTTGGTGGAATGCGCAAGTTCAGATGTTAGGGTTGGCTGTTGCTAACACCACACCCTGGAATGATTTTAAGGAATTGATCAGAGAGGAATACTGTAGCTGTGATGACATTCATAAGCTGGAGGTAGAGTTTTACCACTTGAAAATGACAGGGTTAGAAATCGAAGCGTACACCAGAAGATCGAATGAGTTGGCTATTCTGTGTCCTACTATGGTAGACCCTCGCATTAAGCGTATTGAACTGTATCTCAAGGGTCTGGTACCGGAAATTCAAAGTCACGTAACCTCAGCGAATCTTGGCACCATTCAACAGATTGTCAAGTTAGCTCATCGCCTCACCGATCAGGCAGTGGAACAGAACAAGCTGCCTAAACGTATCAGCGCTACCACTCCAGCTACTCCTGCTACTCCCAGTGACAACAAGCAGAAATGGGAAGGGGATTCCAGCAAGGGTTCAGCTACCATACAGTCTCAAGCACAACAGCAGCGCAAGACTAGTGATTACAAGAGTCCGAGTCAGCAATCGTCTGGTGGTCAGGGGCAGAGTGGATATCGGGGAATTCACCCTCTGTGTAACAGGTGCAACAGACACCACAGTGGTCAGTGTCGTAAAGGCCGCTGTCAGAGATGTCTAAGGGTAGGTCATGAAGCTAAAGATTGCAGGAGCTCAAGGCCTGCGAATCAGAACCAGCAACAACAGCAACCAGCTCCACGAAACCAGCCACAGCAACAACAACAAGGAAATAGGGCATGCTTTCAGTGTGGGGCTGAAGGTCACTTCAAGCGGAACTGCCCCCAGTTAAACCAGAATCAGAATAACAACAACAATAATCAGGGCAATGAGAACAACAATGGGGGAAACAACAACGGCAATGGTGCTAGGGGTCGTGCATTTGTGATTGGTCAGGGTGATGCAAGGAACGATCCTCATGTGGTTATGGGTAAGTTTCTTCTCGACGACTTTTATGTTACTGTATTATTTGATTCGGGTGCGGATACCAGTTATATGTCTCTGAAAGTTAGTCAAATGCTTAAACGCGCACCAACACTTTTGAACACCAAACATGTCGTAGAGTTAGCTAACGGTAAAAGTCTAGAGGCCACACACATAGTTCAGGGTTGTAATCTTGTCCTCGCTGGTCAGACTTTCTCTATCGATCTCATTCCTATAACTCTGAGTAGTTTCGACATCGTCATTGGTATGGATTGGTTATCTCAGCAACAAGCAGAGATCCTATGCAAGGAGAAGATCATTCGCATTCCCCGTACTGGAAAAGAACCTCTCGAGGTTCAAGGCGACAAGAGTGGTGTCGTGAGTGGCATCATCTCCTTCTTAAAGGCACATAAGTGTTTGCGAAAGGGCCACACAACTATTTTAGCACTCGTTACAGATACATCGACGAAAGAAAAGAAGTTAGAGGACATTCCTGTTGTACACGACTTTCCTCAAGTGTTTCCTGAAGAGTTACCTGGGTTACCGCCTCATCGTCAGGTCGAATTTCAGATCGAGCTAGCTCCAGGAGCAGCACCTATAGCTCGAGCACCTTATCGCTTAGCTCCAAATGAACTGGAAGAACTGTCTAAGCAATTGCAAGAACTCTTGGAAAAGGGTTTCATATGTCCTAGCTCTTCGCCCTGGGGAGCTCCAGTATTATTTGTGAAGAAGAAAGACGGTACCTTTCGTATGTGCATAGATTACCACGAACTGAACAAGGTGACCGTGAAGAATCGCTATCCTCTTCCGCGCATCGACGACTTATTTGACCAATTGCAAGGGTCGAGCTATTACTCGAAGATTGATCTGAGGTCAGGTTACCATCAATTGAGAGTCCGGGATGAGGACGTCTCCAAAACAGCATTCAGAACTCGCTACGGCCATTACGAGTTTTTGGTCATGCCATTCGGGCTAACGAACGCGCCTGCGGTTTTCATGGATCTTATGAACAGGGTGTGCAAACCTTATCTTGACAAGTTTTTTATTGTTTTCATCGACGACATCTTGATTTATTCGAAGAATCGGGAGGAACATGAGCAGCATTTACGACTTATTCTGGAACTCCTTCGAACGGAACAACTATACGCTATGTTTTCAAAATGCGACTTCTGGCTTCGTGAAGTCCACTTCTTAGGCCACGTGGTAAACAAGGATGGGATTCATGTCGATCCATCCAAGGTAGATTCGATCAAGAACTGGCCTGCACCTCGCACACCAACCGAAATACGCCAATTCTTGGGTTTGGCGGGTTATTACAGACGGTTCATCAAAGACTTCTCAAAGATTGCGCAGCCGCTTACACTATTGACACAGAAAGGTGTTGCTTACCGTTGGGGTAATACACAGGAAACAGCGTTTCAGCACTTAAAGGATAGACTCTGTAGCGCACCTATCCTCTCATTGCCTGAAGGCACGAATGATTTTGTAGTCTATTGCGACGCATCCATCCAAGGTCTTGGATGTGTGTTGATGCAACGGGATAAAGTTATTGCTTATGCTTCGCGCCAACTTAAGATTCACGAACGGAATTACACTACACATGATTTAGAGCTGGGAGCTGTTGTTTTTGCGCTCAAGATATGGCGACATTACCTGTACGGCACCAAGTGCACCATCTACACCGATCACAGGAGTCTTGAGCATATCTTCAAGCAGAAAGAGTTGAACATGCGACAACGTCGATGAGTCGAGTTACTGAACGATTACGAATTTGCTATAAAGTACCATCCGGGCAAAGCCAATGTGGTGGCCGACGCCCTCAGTCGAAAGGATACTACACCTAGGCGTGTACGAGCATTGCAACTCACTATTCAGTCTAGTCTTCCTTCACAGATACGAGATGCTCAGGTAGAAGCATTGAAACCAGAAAACGTCAGGGCTGAAGCCCTACGCGGCTCAAGGCAAAGGTTAGAACAAAAGCCAGACGGAGCCTACTATGTAACAGGACGCATCTGGGTCCCACTCTATGGCAACTTACGCAAGCTTGTGATGGATGAAGCTCATAAGTCTCGCTACTCAGTACATCCTGGTTCGGATAAGATGTACCACGACTTGAAAGCTACATATTGGTGGCCTAGCATGAAAGCTCACATAGCCACTTACGTTAGCAAGTGTTTGACTTGTGCGAGAGTCAAAGCGGAATATCAGAAACCATCAGGCCCACTCCAACAGCCTGAGATACCACAATGGAAATGGGAACAAATTTCCATGGATTTTGTTACTGGCCTACCTAGATCTCAGCGCGGGAATGACACTATTTGGGTGATCGTGGATCGACTCACTAAGTCTGCACACTTCCTGGCTATTAAGGAAATAGACAAGTTCTCTACCTTAGCAGACACCTACTTAAAAGAAGTGGTTTCAAGGCACGGGGTGCCAACCTCTATTATCTCTGATCGTGATGCACGTTTTACTTCAGAACTGTGGCAAGCAATGCACAAATCTTTTGGCTCTCGATTAGATATGAGCACAGCCTATCACCCTCAGACAGATGGGCAATCTGAGCGCACTATTCAAACTTTAGAAGACATGCTACGGGCGTGCGTAATTGACTTTGGCAATGGCTGGGAAAAACATCTGCCACTTATGGAATTTTCGTACAACAACAGCTACCACACCAGCATTAAAGCTGCTCCATTTGAGGCATTGTACGGGCGTAAATGCCGATCACCTCTTTGTTGGGCAGAGGTGGGTGACAGTCAGATCACAGGTCCAGAAATGGTAGTTGATACTACTGAAAAGATTGCTCAAATACGACAACGCATGGCGGCAGCTCGTGACCGTCAGAAAGCATACGCAGATAAAGACAGGAAACTACTCGAGTTCCAGGTTGGGGATCGAGTGCTACTCAAAGTTTCACCCTGGAAGGGTGTTGTTCGTTTTGGCAAACGAGGCAAGCTCAATCCACGATATGTTGGACCATTCGAAGTCATAGAGAAAATAGGCAAAGTGGCCTACAGACTGAACTTACCAGCTGAACTCAGTGCGGTTCACAACGTTTTCCACGTGTCGAATCTGAAGAAGTGTCTGTCAGATGAGACCCTCATAGTTCCTTTGAAGGAGCTCACTATCGACGAACAGTTGCATTTCGTCGAAGAACCAGTTGAAATTACGGACCGGGATGTTAAGGTCCGCAAGAACACCAGAATACCTCTTGTTCGAGTTCGTTGGAACTCCCGTCGTGGCCCAGAGTATACCTGGGAACGAGAAGACCAAATGGAACTCAAATATCCCCAGTTGTTCGAAAACAATGCTACTACTACTGAGGCTGAAGCTACTACAAAATTTCGGGATGAAATTCCAAATCAACAGGGGAATGATGTGACACCCCAGGAAAACCAGTAAACTACACAACACAACACAACTAGCTTCCTTAGTAACCATGTGCTAAATTTCGGGACGAAATTTCTTTCAAGTTGGGGATAATGTGACAACTCGAGTTTCCAAGATTTCCATCTTCGCATTAATTGCACATTAATTGTTTATGTTGTTTGTTACTCGACTTGTTTGTTTCACAACGCTTACATTTGTAAAACGTTAAATAGTTTTGCGATTGATATTTTATAATTGGGGTGCATATTATATTTGAGTATATGATAATAGTGTAATTTTTGTTAATTGGGATTGTATAGTTTATTATGGATCTTTGGCCAACACCCCTGCTCATATGAAAACACCCCCCCTGATGAAAACACATGGTGTTTTCGTCCATATGTGCTGGCGAAAACAGCAAATGGGCTTTAGGCCCAGTGGGGAATTATATATTTATTTTATCACAACCTTCACGGAGAAGTTTCTCATTTGGCAAACCCTAACCACATTGTTTCTCTCTCCTTTTGAAACCCGACGGCAGCCTTGAACATATACATCACTTGGTTTTGTTGTCTCTTTGGTTTAGGTTAGTAATCGGCCATTGTTGTTGTTTGTTTGATCGAAATCACCATAGATTGTTTATTTAACATTCTGTATTACTGCTATCATGAGATATGTATGAGCATACGATTGAACATCGATTGTTTAATAAATGGGTTAAAATCTCTGTTATTAACTGGTCTTCGTTAATCTCTGTGGTTAAGTGCATCGATTATAAGCTATTGATTTGGTGGGTTCGTAATGTGGGTATGAAATATAGAAACTGTTCTTGTTGCTGTTCTTGTTAAAAATCTTTTGTGCTGATGTCGATTCTTCGGATTGAACGATTGCTGGTTGAAATAGAAAACTGTTAATGAGATAGGATTACTGGGTATGCGTAACCTGCTGTTGTTGATGATGATGATACTAACGAAAACACCCCCCACCTCACGAAATCCACACACCAACGAAATCACCCAAGGTGATTTCGGCACTCAAGTGTTTTCGGCCCATAAAGGATTTCGGCCCAATGTCTCTGGCCCAATGAGGGTTTTCGACACTTAAGGGATTTTGGCCAAGGGATTTCGATATATATATAGTGTTTTCGGCTCAGGTGCTGTTATTAACCTGTTGGTTTAATAAACTCAGTTAGTTGTTAATTAAGTTAATTAAGTTAACTTTAAGGAAATAAGTAACTTAGTTAAGTGGGTAACCTTAATAATTGATAACACTGTTAGTTGACAAACCATATTAAGTTGTTATATGAGTTAAGTATGTAAGCCTGATGATTTGTGTTAACTCTATTGGTAATTAACTGAGTTACCTGATTTACTCTGTTAAATTATTATTCCAATTAAGTGGATTGATTCTGTTATTCAATGAACTTTGTTATCTTTATTCACTCAGTTGACTTGCTAGTTCTGCTAGGTGCCAACTCTGTTAAGTGTATGATTTGATAATTATATTAGAATAAACTGTAAAAGATATTGATGTGGCTCATGAACTGTATGGTTGCAATTAACTAATTGTGTTGCATGATATTAATTGTCAAACACACTCTGTGATACTAGTTACATGTGAAATATTACGAACGTGAACTGATTGAGTATACGTGCACTATAGGACTTGACTGATTTATTGTGAGCACTTAACTTAGCATACCGAGCAAATCAAGGTGAGTTCACACTCTTACCAAGGCATGGGATTCCCGGGGTTGGGAATGGGATTGAATGATTTCATGTACTTACTTCGCTACTAGAATACGTACCACTGTCCTCAGGTTGGGAAGGACACCTATAGATACAGCTAGACTAGTAATACATGGGAAGCCCCCACTACTCTTCGCACACATGCCTGGGTTGGCTGCGATACAATTACTAAACTTCGCAAACATGCCTGGAGGGCCGCGATACAAATATAACTAGTCTAGAAAACATTGGAAACCCCCACTAAACTTCGCAAACATGCCTAGAGGGCCGCGATACCATTACATACGATACATGATTACTAAACGAACTTATGATTTACGAGACGAACACTATAATTTAACAACCAACTGTGAACTCGCTCAACTAGATGTTGACTCTCTGTTACATGCCTTGTAGGACCATAGGTACTCTTGGAGCTTGCACGGGAGGCGCGGTCGTTGTGGGCACGGATTTTGGATGTTATGATACACTCTTTTGTGACACTTCAACTTAATACTTATGTTGGGTTTTTACATTATTGCTTCCGCTACACACTTGTTTATGTTTGGTTTTGAAAACACCTATCGTATTGATGAATGACTTTTACTATTTACTTATATGTTCAATATGATTGGTGGCTTGATCCTGGTCAGTCACACCTCCAAGCGGTGGTACTCCGCGTGTGGATTTTGGGGGTGTGACAGTGTGAAAATCTTTATCAGGTCGTGCGAAGTGACCTGGTCGCGTGAAAGTTTGTCAGGTCGTTTGAGATTGAATTCCAGACCGCACGAGGTCTTCAGGTCGTGTGAAACAGTTTCAGGTTGTTTGAAATTAATCAGTTCGTTTGAAAAAGATATCCAGATCGTTTATAACAGGTTCAGTTCGTACGAGTTGAATATTTCCAATTCGTTTCAAATCCTCAGATCGTTTGAGAAGTCTGTTTTTGTGAACTCTCAATACTAAAACATGGACTACGAATTTTATAATGCCTTTACTACTGCCCCAGGTACTCCTGTTACCGTTGCTTAGAGTGTAACTATGGAAAATGAAATGGGAACATTACAGAAACCTTTAAGGTCTTTGGAGTATATTGAAACAAAGTACGTTCAACCTCGTAATAATGTGGGAGTTACAAAGAATATTTCTGAATTTACGAAAAAAGAGAGAGAAATGTACAAAGCATAAAAAATGATGATCAGTTTGCTTCAACAAGCTGTGAAAGAAGACATTTTCATATTACTTCAACATGATGATAGTGCACGTTCGATTTGGGAAGCACATCGTACAAAATTCGAAGGAAGTACTGAGATGATCAAGAATAAAAAGTCATTATTAAAGAAAGAATTCGAATTGTTTTCAAGTTTGCCGGGTGAAACTACAAAGACTCTTATCGAGAGATATTGTCATCTAGTGCGTTCAATGTCACGATTGGATATCACTAAAGATCGTGAGGAATGGGGTACATATCTTGTGATTTTGAAGAATACCGGAGAGTATAATAGATTGACAATTGCTCAATTCATTAAAAAACTTGAAGGACAAGATCTTGAACAACAAAAGATTGCTAGAATGAACAATTCAAGTGGTCAACAAGATATCAATATGTATTTCAAAGGTAATGTTCAAAATGTTGAAGCAAGTCCAAAGATCCAAACCGCTTTCAGCGCAGAAAACTCATCCGGGTCACTCAATCAAATTTCAACCAACAACAGTGGATTTTCTTCATATCCGAGTGCTAATCCTAATGTTTAAACTTCAAGTTATCGATCTCAAAGCTCAAACAATGGTAATGGTCATGTGCTACAATGCAACATCGCGTTGCATCTTCAGAACCGTCAGAATTTCTCTGAAGAAGTCGCTAAAGGTCATATGGCATTACTAGTTACCGTGTTAGAATCATATGAGAGTTTGGTTGCGGGAAGAATCGGAAATCCTATGTTAACAAAAGAGGATTATAATCAGATTGATGCTGAGGAATTGGAGTTAATGGATATTAAGTGGTGTTTAGCAAGCGTGTTGAGGAGAGCTGAGAAATTTAAGCCGATTACTGGAAGAGATGACTTATGTGATGCTAATGTTTCTATTTTAGGTTTTGATAAGTCTAAAGTTACTTGTTTTCGGTGCAGGGAAAAAGGACATTTCTAGAGGGAATGTACCAACCGAGAAGCAGGAGGAGCTCAGAATCCGTTCGGGAACAATGATTATTATCAGAAAGCAATATATCATCAGGTTGCTCAACAACCGTCATCATCTCGTGCTACTCCGATTGAAGATGGAAAGAAGAGAGCTTGTATTACTATGCCTCCAGATCAAGAAGATTAAAGATTGCAAGAGGGATTTACCTGGGACAAATATATTCTGGCTGAAAGTAATTCAAAGTTTAGAGCATTTGTTGCACATATCATTCAAGATCCAGAGTTGATGAAAGAATGGATGGATGTCTTTGCAAATGATAAGAAAAGTCAAGATGAAGGGTCTGTTTCTTCAGAAGATAGTTAAGAAAAGACACAAGTCTTTGATCAATCATCAACTGATAGCAGTGATGTTGAGGAAGAAATTCATCAAATAAACATTGGTAGAACTCATTTATCTACTGAAAGTTTCAAATTTTATTTTGCAGATAATTTGGAGAAGCTAAAGGAGAGACGAGCAGCAAAAGAAAAGAAAGAGATAAAATGTGAAAATATTGCTCAGGAAGAGAAGGATGAACAGAGTAAAGAGGTTAAAGTGATTGAAAAGATTGTAGAGGTCACAAAACCTTGTCTAAAATGTTTGGAACCATGCAAACATTGTGAAGAGAAAGATAAGAAGTATAGTGAGCTTGACGAGATGAAAGAAAAATTATTGTTTGATGTTAAGTACGTGAAAGAATCTTATGATGTGTTGAACAGAATAGTAAACCAGTTGGAAAAGACAAATTCAGAAAGGGAAGATGCTTTGACAATGATGAATGCAGTGATGATGTCTAAGCAGAAGGCCATCAATCATTATATTGAAGAATGTGCAGAGTTGAAGCAGGAATTGGAGACTGAAAAGATCGAGAATGAAAGAATCAGACGATTGCTAATGAGTTACTCAAGTTCTGATTACTTGATTGACAGAATATATCCGACAGTAGCAGGTTTTGAAGCTTTTCAAGATAAGAAGTCGAAAGATACGGATACTTGTAAGAAACAAAGGGCAAATTATAACAAGTGTCCGCCTTCGATCTGGGAAGGTTATTATCGTCTGACACTGATCATGAGTCTGAGTTAATAAAGAAAGTGGTCGATCAGGTGTTGGAAAAGGATGAGGAGTCAGAGTCAAAGTCTGAATCTGAGAGCTCAAGTTCATCAGTTGACAGTTCAAAATCATCGGTCAAAAGGGTTTATAATAAAGATTTTCTTATATCAAAAAATAATTTGAATGACGAAACAATCAAAGTGGCATATACTTTGAATGATTCAGACAAATTATATTCTGATGAGGAATTTCCAATTAAAAATGTGAAAATTGAAAATATTAAACCAGTTTTTAAATTGATAGAAATAAAATTTTCAGAAATAAAAGATAAAATGGGATTTTCAAAACCTAAATATACTTCTAGAGTTCAACAACGTTTAAACAAGAAGAAAGGTTTTGGTCCTGGTCATCAAAAGAAACCGAATCACAAAAGCAATTTCAAAAAGAAGGGGTTGGGTTTTAATGTTGAAAATAATCAAAATATTAAAGATTTTAAATCAAAAACTGTGTTTGTTTCAGGTGCTTCTTCAGAGGAAGAAAAGTAAAAAGCTTTCTGGAAACAGTCTAACAAGGAGTTTCTTGAAGAAAAACAGAAACATCAGAAGAATGAAGCTAATCAGAAAAAGGAGACAAGAACCTGTTACCGATGCAAAAAAGTTGGTCACATTGCCTGGAATTGTCCAAATGCAACCAACACAAAACAGGGAGTGTCCTATAAACTCAAAGAAAAAGTTGTTGATAGAACTGAACCACCAACTGAAAAATTCAAAGTGTTTAAAAATTCAACATATGAAGTTGGTGTGAGTTCTAAAAGGTTTTACAAAAGAAGAGTGAATCTTAACAACCAAACATGGGTTGTTAAGAAATCAGATGTTAAATCTGGCGGTGAATCTGACTCTTCAAAGTCAGAGGAGCCACAAGATGAGCTAAAAGGAGAAAATTCAGTTCCACCAATGGATGATGTCAGCTTTCCACCATTGCGAACTGAAAATTTAAAACAAAAAGTTGGAAAAGTAGAGATTTCGAATCAATTCTATTCTAAAAAGAAAGAATTTGATGTCGAAAAGGCTTTCAATGGCAAAGTGAAACATATATTTGGTCAAATGGTCGATGGTATGGCCAAAGGGGTAAACGAATTTTATGAAGCAAAAAGAAATGTTCAAAGACCAAGTGAAATTGAACAGGATGCACCCAAAGCTGGTCAGGCTCGGGTGTCTGTATTCCATGCTTAGAAATCCTGACTTACCGGAACACCCAGGTTGGTAATTGGGGAGTAGGAATCACCATCTTTCTTGAGAAATTCACAACTGTGATATTTCGACTTACAAGTGGTATTGTTGATAAGAACTTACAAGTGTTATATTTCTTGAAAAATGTGTTTGTGAAAAACCTACAAGTGTTAGATTTTACAAGTGGTTAAAAGAAAAGGAAAAGTGATTGTTTTTACAAGTGGTTAATCAAGGTCATTAAATTGAACTTGATTTAACTTTCATAAAAGTGGTTGAGAAAACAATGTGATGAAATCCCATGTTTGTGAAATGATAAACAAAACTAATTTCCGGAAAAACCATTTTGATTAAAACAAACTTAAGTGTTTTGAAATCATAATGGGAAAATAGTTTGTTGTCAGGGGGAGTTCTGATTGTTTACGCCAAGTGGATGGAGAATTGAAGCAATTCACATTAGTTTGTCATCTTATTTGTACAGTTTATTGCGTTTATTTTCAAATTTTCCCAGAAAATAAAAAATTGAAACATATTTTTGATTTTCGGGGGAGTAAAAAATTTTAGAAATTTTGAAAATTTGAAAAATCCAAAATCATGATAAAATCTAAAACAAAAACATCGAAAAATTAAAATGAGTTTTGTTGTGAAAAAGAGGAAATGATAGTACATCAGTAGACAATCACAGTACGCTAAAGAATTGGAAAGTTAAAATGTGATAAACGGTCTCACTGAGGATATGCCAGTAGATTTTTACACGCTTAGTAGATTGTGTTCGAGATATAAACCTAAATATCAAATACTTACTTATTTCGTGGGGAACATCTCTCGGATATATAGGTAACCCCTGAAATCTTGTTTGAAGGGCTTTCTAGTTCTGACATACTAGGTCTTTGTGCGTGATGATATCTGGGTATTATACCAGGACTTCTGATTTTGCGGGAGCAATAGCCTATTCCTCATATAATACTCTGCACTGCTTTAATCATAAAGCCCACCCTCAGCATAAAAAAATGATGAAACATTAAAAAATGCTAATCATGTGATGTTGAAGAAAAGATTCTCTAAAGGGAACACACCTAAAGTCGAGCCATCATCTCTCTGATTGAACGGAAGTTCTATCCTGAGCTCTCATGGCCTCGCATTTACCAATTTATAGATATCATTAGTGTAAATTCACCTATAAGACTGAATATAGGTGTCTGGATACGGGAGTATATTCTGAGGTGGGACACGCGAATAAGTTTATGTCCATTAAAACACTAATCTCGTATCTCGAAACAGGTGAACTTTGTGTGAAAATTTAAGTGGATCAGTATACTGACAATCTAAGTGAATCGTTTTGAACTTAAAGTGTTTAAAGCTCAATGGTGCTAGTGATTTTTCAAAAACTGATATGATCCTCTTACGCAAACTCACAAAAATATTGTCTGTAAATATTTCTTTACTGCTTTTCATTAAAGAAAAAACCCAAAAAGAATATGTTTTAGCATAAAATTTTGAAAATTCAAAAAGATTTTATTTCATATTATTTTCGGCAACTGATGTTGAAAAGCTGATTTTCAAAATTCCAAGTGCTAAACATGATGAACAACAACAGTTTAGGAGAGTTTGTTTGAAAAGAGAAATGATTTTAAAATGTTTAAATGATTCATTAATTTGAAACCAAAAATTTGTGTGTTACGGATACAAAGTGGTTAAGCAGAGATTAAAATTGTTATAAGATAATCTACAAGTGGTTTCTAAAATTGTTAAATTTTAAACAAGTGAGAGATTTACTTTTGGGTAGAGTATATGCAGGTTAGAAGCTTTGAAAGAGCTAGGTTTCGATTCCTGAGGATTTTCGTATGCATATTAAAGCCAGATTTCTGATCTTGTTGCTACGGAAAGCCAGGAAACGTTCCTGAATCTGTGAAATCTGTAAAGCCAGGTTTTCGATCCAGAGCCTGTAGATAGAAGATTCCAGACTGCGATCCCAGTTGCACTTAAGGGGGAGTTTGTTAGCAAAGGGGGAGTCTGAAGACGTAAGAGCAAGATGCAGATCTTGCAATAAAGCTCGAGATAGAAGCTGCTGATGCTGAAGAACTTAATGAATCAAGAGACCTGATCAAGAGAATTAGAAAGTGGATAGAGCCAGGTTGAGATTCTGAGAGAAGAAGATAGAGTTTGATGAGGATGCTTACAAAGAAAGACATTTTGGAGAGAGCGAGAAGACTTATCAAGACTGAAGACTCGACACATTGAAGACTCGTCATCATCCAAGGGGGAGTTTGTTGGTGCATATGTCTGTTGACTTCGTCTTGTATCGAGTCTTGTAAATAGATTAATAGATCAAGACACGTAGTTCAAGAGAATAGGAAAACAGGTCTGAACTAGTCCACCTCGTGCGAAGTGGCAGTTCGTGCGAAGTGGCAGTTCGTGCGAACTGGCAGCACCAGTTCGTGTGACCTGAATCTCCTATAAATAGTGGTCTTGAGATTTCATTTGTAACTTTCTGATTCTGGTAGCGAAGCTCTGCCGAAGTGTCGCCTGCTCTTGTAACGTTGTGAAATCAATCAAATCGACATTTAATCTACTTCTAAGTGCATATCAAGCTGAATGAAGATCAAATCAATGAATTCCGCCTCTGATTTGGTCAAGAACTCTTCTGATCGACTCGTTTAGATCGATTCCCCGATCCTACATTCGGGGGAAACAGGGGTGCAGCCCTCTAAACTGTAACGGCTGAAGGGAATGAAGAAAGGTGAGATGAAAGAAAGAGTTCGTAGACCGATGCCGGCGAGTAGAACAAAGCCATATTTGATCGGTGGCTTGAAAGAAAGACCGAAGAACTCGCCAGGAAGACCGTAGGTGTAAGCCAAAGACCAAAAGATTACATCAGCGAAGACCGAAGACCGTGACCGTTGCCGGAAAGAGAGTTCTGGTGGGAAATAGAGAAGACCGCTACAGACCGATGCTGGATCAGACCCGGTAAGACAAAGACCGTTTCCAGAAATTAATTTTTGGAGTGAGATCGAGACCCAGACGACCGATTTGTGGCCGCAAGAGACCGGTGGTAACTAGACCGAGACCGTGGGTGTGACAATGACCGAAGGTTTGCACCAAGATAGACCGAGAAAGACCGTAGATCGAACGAAGCTTTTAATGAAGAAAGCTTAGACCGTAAGGCCGAAATTGTGAACAAAGACCGTGAGTTCACATTGGACCGAGTCATGAACGAGAGACCGAAATAGTTCACGTTAGAAAGAAAGAGAAGACCGAAACTAGAGCGAACCTACGAGGTTTGTGTAGCAAGTATGTCATGTGTGGCTCGTAGCAAGAAAGAACGAGTTCGAATCAAGCAAGAAAACCGGCTCCGGTTTTAGCATGAAAAGCAAGAACGAATGCAGGCAAGAATCGAGCAAGTAGAAAGAACCGAATCAAGATTAAGGCGGTGAATGTTGGGTTTAATCTTGATGGGTTCGGGTCGACGGGTACGGGTCGGATCTGAACTGGGTCGGATATAAATGGTTTGAAAGATTGTTGGAGATTTAGTCATGTCTTGACCGAGTTTGTGGGATGAAAGTGACGTTGGAGTAGTCCTATTAGTCAACAAATAGTGGGCTTTATTATATTTAACATATGTTTGTTTTGCTCATTATAAATAGGGCAGTAGCTTAGTTATAAAATACATCCTTTGATTTCAATTAATAAAAAGCTGAAGTTCTTGAAAACCATTTTCCCTTACGTATAGTTGTGTGTGTGTTTACTGTGTGTTCATAGTGTGTGAGTGTGGGGCCTGAACCAACATTTTTCGGGACATAAACTTATTGAAACTCTACGTTTTCGCAGCCTAAAACCAAGTATCTGGAAGTAGCTTTCAAACCGTAGTGATTTCATATTTTTTGGACAGGTTTAAGTATTTTTAGCGGATTAAATCGTAAAACTGCTCTAAGCTGTCATTTTCTGCAGAAAATGCAGCTCACGTTTTGTGCCATAACATGATATATGTTTATGGTTTAGGCTTGAAACTTTTACTGTAGATGCTCTTAAGTGTCCACGCAAACCTCCAACTGCAATTTCGTCAATCGGACTTACAATGAATTTTATATGAATTTTTCCGTGGACTGCAGTCAGAAAGTGACGAATCTGATTGCAGCCCGGTAAATGAATTGTTTAAAATAATTGGTAATGAATTGGATCACGAGATTTTGACACAATAATATTTGGATCTTTTAACACATTCTGAATTTTTTTGGGAATTTTGTTGTACACGAACTATTTCGGATAACAATCCGAAAACTGCCGAAAATGCACTATATGGCTGAATATTTATTGAAGAGTATATTAAGTCTTTTGTGACACTTGTGTTGTCGCTAAGCTATGTCGTGATAAATGCATGCATGATATTTAGTATTGTATGATGTAATGTGCAACGTGCTAGATACGTGTAGGATTCGTGTTTTCGCATGAGCACACCCACTAACCCTTAAACGGTAATCATGTTAGGACGTGATTGACTAGTTCCACCTCACGTATTTCTTTCCATAACTTAGTCTACGGAGCTAATCTAAGGTGAGTTCACACTTTCTACAAGGCATGGGATTCCCGGTGGTTGGGAATGAGTAAAGGGTTAAATCAGAAACTGCATGATCTCCTGGTTTGGAACACGTACTACATCCTCTTTATTGAAGGGTTATAGCATTGTTACGGGTAAAGGATGAAATCGAAAACTACGTGATCTCCTAGTTTGGAACACGTACAACATCCTCTTTATTGAAGGGTGATAACATTGTTACTAGACCAAAAACTCTATCATGAAGTCCCTAATTTTTATATCGACTTAATCGCCGGGCCAATGGCGAGCGGGTCATTAGTTAAATAGCGCTATTAGGTTTGACAAGCCTCACACCGTGCAGCAGAGGACGGGCGTGGACTAATGGATCTGGGCACGTCAATGATGATAGACATTAACGCTAGGGCACCAACTTACTTCAGTCAGTAGTCGATATGGTAACGGGTCTAGTGGATAACATGGGGTAGCCCCCACTGGTTATGGTTTGGGAAACAAGGAATTGGTTAACACATGGTTTTTGAAAGAACTTATGGTTTTTTGAACAACTTTAAAATGGACAACCAACTATGAACTCGCTCAACTTTGTTGTTGATTCGTTGTTACATGCCTTGCAGGCCTTTAGGTGCATATTGTTGGAATTTGCTGTCTGGGAGGCTGGAGTGGTCATGGGTCGAGATACATGGAATCGCAACACAAGACTAATGGTTTTTACATGTGGTTTATAAACACGTAACAAATGAATTATGCTTTCGCTGTATACTGTGAATTATTTGTAACATTGTAACACTTAATGTTAATAAATGAAAGTTTTATTTAAATATACCTATGAGTTCAATGTGATTGGTGGCTGGATCCTGGTACGTCACACGCCTCGCGGGGGTTTCTGCATGTGGTACTTTGTGGGTGTGACAGATATTGGGTAAAGGATTAAATCGGAAACTGCGTGATCTCCTGGTTTGGAACACGTACTACATCCTCTTTATTGAAGGGTGATAACATTGTTATGGGTAAAGGATGAAATCGGAAACTACGTGGTCTCCTTGTTTGGAACACGTACTACATCCTCTTTATTGAAGGGTGATAACATTGTTACTAGATCAAAAACTCTATCATGAAGTCCCTCATTTTTATATCGACTTAATCGCCGGGCCAATGGCGAGTGGGTCATTAGTTAAATAGTGCTATTAGGTTTGACAAGCCTCACACCAGGCCGCAGTGGACGGGCGTGGAATAATGGATCTGGGCACGTCAATGATGATAGACATTGACGCTAGGGCACCAACTTACTTCAGTCAGTAGTTGACATGGTAACGGGTCTAGTGGATAACATGGGGTAGCCCCCACTGGTTATGGTTTGGGAAACAAGGAATTGGTTAACACATGGTTTTTGAAAGAACTTATGGTTTTTGGAACAACCTTAAAATGGACAACCAACTGTGAACTCGCTCAACTTTGTTGTTGATTCATTGTTACATGTCTTGCAGGCCTTTAGGTGCATATTGTTGGAACTTGATGTCTGGGAGGCTGGAGTGGTCATGGGTCGAGATACATGGAATCGCAACACAAGACTAATGGTTTTTACATGTGGTTTATAAACACGTAACGAATGAATTATGCTTCCGCTGTATACTGCGAATTATTTGTAACGTTGTAACACTTAATGTTAATAAATGAAAGTTTTATTTAAATATACCTATGAGTTCAATGTGATTGGTGGCTGGATCCTGGTACATCACACGCCTCGCGGGGGTTTCCGCATGTGGTACTTTGGGGGTGTGACAGATTGGTATCAGAGCCATTGGTTATAGTGAACTTGGTTTTAAAAAGGGGAAAAACGTTTTTATAAAACCAGACTATAACCGAACAGTTCTGAAAACGTGAATACGACCATGACCCTCAGCTCCAGATTGCAAGGTTCATCTCTCTTACTTGTTGCATACATTATGTGACTAGTACACATTTGTTTATGACGAAACATGCGAACACACACTCGTCACTATAGCATGATGGCATGGATTGCTTGCTTACCTTATGATGCATTGATAGTATGCCATAGTCTTTGGATTTTTGTGATCTTATTACTTTAACGACCTCCGTTTGACATCTGAGTTTGAGGAACCATTTGACATGAGTTAGGAGGAACTGAGATGAGCATGCAAATCACAATATTATTATGGGTTCACACATAATAATAATGTGGGGTGCATGTGAGTCCCAGTGAGGCTAACAAGTGGAAAAGGGGTTCTGTTCTATTATTTGATCGATGTGAAACATAGCAAACCTATAGGGGTCATAGCAGTGATTTTCCCCTACTCGAACGTGAACTTTTCATTCATCTCTGGATCCTTTCGAATCACGATGCTATCGATTATTACCTGAACACCCATCTGAACACTTCGTGAACCGTGTAGAATGTTAGGTGCTTATACGAATGTCCCTGAGTTGGATGTCGCAGCGTCAAATGATTGATCGATACCTTTCTTACTCCTCTTCGTTTGCTGGAACTCATGTATTGACGTCATAGATCCTGATGTGCGATCACTTCTGCAACACTCCCGCAACATACTGGGTATTACTCAAACAACTTGCAACATCAATGGACAGGAGGTTGAGCGTGGTACTTTATCGACCCTAGTACTTTGACGACCCTGATTAGTGGCAACGAGCACTGGCGAATTGGCTTCAATCGAATCCTTGACCCTTGTCAGCGACTCATGGGAGTCAACTCTTATGAATCAATCGGGAAATAAGCAATGACAATCGACTATAACGTGGAACGTGTAACTGCCAGCACAGTGAGTAGCGCCTTAGAACGTGGCACGAAATGTGAAAAGATGGACTCTGTTGGTTGAAGATCATAGGGCTTCATTTCAAACAACGACATTAGAGGCAACAGTCATGACAACATAAAGGTACTCGTAATCGTAGCCTACAGTACGGAGATGGAGGTGACTACGACATGGATTGGCCGTTGTCAAATCAAGACAACAACAACCAAGGGAACGACGACAGTACTGGAAGTTCTCGTAACAACAAACACTGGAAATGATACTCATGGAAGGGCATTTAGGATTGGCGTGGGCGACACCAGGATTTTAGCAACATGGTAGCCAACATGAGTAGCTAATCGCTTTGTCACTATTTTGCTTAACCCTGATGCTTCTTGAAACCGAACCTGTTGTGGTATCGGCTGATGGCAAGTCAACTGAAACCTCATATGATTGTTGGGATGCAAACTCGACCTTGTGGGACAAGTGTTCGACGTCGACCTTCCTTCTACTACCCTTGACAGCTTTGATGCAGTGGTTAGGGTGGATTGGTTATCAGATATCGCGCAGCTATACCCTGTGAGAAGAAAATTTTGCGTATCCTTCTTCCTAGTGTAGAATCGTTAACTGTTCTAAAAACGTCAGAGTGAGGGTTAGCGCCATTCCAGCTATGAAGGCCCAGAAGTGTCTACGAAAGGATTATTCCGCTATGTTAGCACTCATTACTGATGTTAAGGCTAAGGAAAAGAGGATCAAGGATCCACCAATTGTTCATGATTTCCTTCTAAGTGCTACCAGAAGAACTATCAAGTTTACCTTCACATCGCCATATGGAATATCAGATGGGTATCATGTCAGAAGCAGCCCTTGTTACTAGTATTCCATATTGTCTTGCAGCCGGAATGTTGCAGGAACTGCCTAATCAATTTCAGGAACTATTGGACATGAGTTTTATCGGATCTAGTTTTCGCTTTGGGGAGCCCCAGTTATACCCGTGAAGATAAGCCTTTACGTATGTGTACCGATTATCGAGAACGTAACAAGGTAACAGTTAGGAACCGCCTGTCTCGACCATGTATTGGCCACCTGTCGACCAGTTGCGAGGGACCAGCTTCCATTCGGGGATTGGCTAGTGAACGAACTATCATCAGATGGAAGTCCAAGAGGAGAATGCTCTTAGAACAGCATGTCGAATGCAATGCAGCCATTTTTACTTTATACACCATGATCATTAAGTTGATCAACACACTAGCAGCTTCAGGGATCACATGTATCGACCGTATTTGTTGACAATGTTCTGAATCATGACCAGGAGAAAGGAACACCATGGGTGGCATTTGTATCTTATTTTAGAACTTCTGAGGGAGGAGCCACTCCGCGCAAAGTCTTGTTAAATGTAATTTCTAGGTTAGAGAGGTACCTTTTGGATATATAATCAACGAAGTGGGAATACACATGGATCTCGCTAAGACCCATTTTGGTTAAAACCGATCGACACCAAAGATTTCTGTGGGGATACAATAATTCCTTGGTTTCGCTAAATACTATCGAAGATTCATCGAGGGATTTTCAGAAATTTCACTGCTGCAACCTCTTTAGCACAGCAGGGTGCTGTGTTCGTGGAAGACAAACATGGGGATGTCTTTTTAGCTTTCGAATCACAAATCCGCAATACACTGAGCATCGTCTTTATCCGAAAGTACCGATGATTTAGTGGTGTACCATGATGGTTTGAATCAGAGTCCCAGTCACACGCCTGTAACACCTGTGTCTCCACGGCCATCAAACAAATACCAAGCCAATGAAATATTGTATTTCATAATTTGGACTTGTATAAATATGTGTATCTTTTGCACATATCAACTCTTGTTCGATTTCAAGCTCTAAATCGCTTTCTGGAAGGTTATACACGCTCTGATGCGTAAATATAACCAGTTTAATCCAACGAACACTCTGGAATAGTGAAATAGGCTTAACATACCTTAAATAACCTTTACATAACTTAGATATAAGTTTTGGAAGGTTTGGTATGGTGAAATCAAAGTTTAATCGCTTACAGGGACTAAAGTTGACAAACTGCGAAAGTATGTCAATTTGAACTGTAACGAACATTCCGGAACATAACCATAAGTTAAACACACCTTAAATATCCTTTGCATAGCTTAGAAATAGGCTTTGAGGGGTTTGGTGTGCTAAAATAAACTTTTGGAACATTCAGGGACTAAAAGTGTCAAAAAGTGCACAAGTTTGCATTTTCGCGCATAACTTACGTTCTGAATACATCCGGACATCCAAAAATTTATGTAAGCATGACTACATTATATTTTAGTGTTCTCCTTAAGAAAAATCCATTCGTCACGTCATTTGGATCGTTTTTCGCGCTTGTGCGCATTCCGTCGTAATTAAGCGAACATCGCGTTCGTACGGCTAAACGAACCGACATCCCAGATATTTTTGAGCACATTTTAAGTTCCCTATACTTTAACTTCATTTTAGAGCTTTGAAATGGGGTTAACGGGCCTTAAACGTGTCAAAAATGGCCTAAATACAGTTCAGGGACCAAAACTGTAAATCTGCCAAAGTACACCCATACGATGCGTATGGTATATATACCATACGATGCGTATGGGGTCTCCAGACCAGGTGCATTGTATTAACAGCCTGTTTGCAGCTGTTTTGCACTCCTAATCTCTCTTCCACATGTTGATACCTTATGGTGGGTGGCCAATTAACCTACCATAAGCTTCCGACACTTGTACGGGTGAGATCAAGGCACGTTTCCCGATAAACGATCCTAACGGTGGTGCATTTACTATAAATACCCATCCATACTCAACACAAAAACCCACTAGAATCTGATTGAGGAGCTCTAAGTTGAAGCCTTCGCTTCATACCTGAGCTATTCGATCACGATTAGCATTCGGGGACCCTTCGTAAGTATTCTTTCGTTCTTTTCCTTATTATTTACTGCTTTTCGAGTCGGAAAGTCAAACTTTGTTTGACTTTCAGCGTTGACCAGTAATGGTCAATGCGAAGTTCGTTAGAACTTCGCAACGTGATTGTAATCACGATGGTCATAGTCCCTTGGGACTATGCCTACTGATTACCACGTTGTTTAGGGTCGTAGGGTAGGCGATCTAATAAATCGCCTATACCTTCGAACCCGACCCAGTTTGGTCGATCATTAGGATCTGACCAAATACGTTAGGTGACCATAGTGTAGGGAATAACCTTCCGAGGTTATACCTTATGGTCACGACGTTTAAGTAGTTGTATGATAGGTAGTTTATATGCCTTAGGTAAATTACCAGAATACCCTTTTCATACATAATTGGTAATTAAGCATATGTAACCTAAACTTTTGTCACGTAACTGATTTTGTAACATGTTTAGGCATATAATACTTGTCATAGGACTAGTTAGGCCGTCCGAACGCGTTTCACGCGAACGACGCGTTAAAGTAGCATAAGCTACCTAAACGGGTCGTAATGGGTCGTAGACACTTAGGTTAAGTTTCATTTAGTATGTAGGCTTTGTTAAACCAAAAGACACGAGTCTCTACACTCGTTTGGTTTACAAACCCTAATGCTACCCAGTCTTCCGATCTAGGTCCGGTTAATTTACATAGTTACCTATATTAGGTGCCGTTTGATATCCGAGATCTCTAGCACTGCTTGGTGGTTATCTTTAGACAACTGAGCAATCTCAAGTGAGTACATAGACCCCTCTTTTACTGTTTTCCAAACTGTTTTGGGGTGGAACACATGTGCCTACTTGTTACTTTCATGCTTTCCTGTTTTGACATCATATACTTGCTATGTTCATTAGTACATTATAGTACATGATTTCATTACATTTCATGCTATGTATGCCCATTGTGTGCGTACTTAGTACATTGTTTTACATTACATTTTATGCTATGTATGCCCATTGTGTGCGTACTTAGTACATCGTTCTACATTACATTTCATGCTATGTATGCCCATTGTGTGCGTACTTAGTACATTGTTTTACGTTGCTTTTCTGTTTCATATGCTTATCCAGCATATGAACACATAATACTACATATTGAACCGTTGTAATCATTTGACTGTGATCCGTTGATATCTGTGAACCGTTTGTATCTGTGAACCGTGTGAACCGTATTTGACATAGACATTCCGGCATAGACATTTTAACATGATTGACATTTGATCATGCATTTCCCACAAAACATAACTTTGATTTAAACCAAGTTTTACTTCAATACTTTGTTTTTGTGCATATGGTTTAGTTGAGACATTTCACTTGCCATACATAACATTCTGACATAGACATTTGACATGGATATTTGACATAGACATTTTGATATGATTTACATCTTGACATGAACACTTTGACATATTACCCAATACATTTGACAATTGATTTAAACATAGACTTCTTACATTGGTTGGTTTGGTTTGATTAAGTGATTAAGTAACGATGCGTGTGTAATATGATACAAGCATGGTGGATACGCCGCTGGTACTTCCTATATATAAGTGTTTGTATGGTATTACATATCGTAGCGTTATTTGAATCATTTCAGTTTGATACATATGACATTTTATACAAATAACATACTTTTCACAAGACATTGTTTTACAAACAACCTATCTTATACAAATCCATTTTACTATGGTTATTCATTTAACCATACATTATTCATTTATTGTATACATATCATCTGAACTCATTGTTTTTCAAATGATTTACAAAACAAAGCAAATTACAAGGTTCATGACTAAACATTTTCTCAAACATAAGTCATGGAACCTATTTTCACAAAACCTATGTATCTCACAGGCATTTTTATGCTGACGTACCTATTTTCACATGTGTTTTTCAGGAGCTGTTGCATAAGATGATCAAGATACATATAGGCAGACTTGGGCTTTAGTGACAATAAAAGATGCAAGACTAGTTAATTATGTCGTATTTCTTTGTTTATTAAGACATCGTAACACTTTTAATTAATAAAACGAAACTTCAATTGCCATGGATTTGAAACAATTAATTCTGTTACAACACTCCCCGATGTTTCCGCCACGTTTCGTATGTTCTACGTGGTCGGGGTGTGACAGAAAAGATGGTATCAGAGCCAATGGTTATAGGGAATTAGGTTATTAGTAATGCTTTGACCTAGTCTATAACTTTCTTAGGACCCTAACGCGAGTTTACTTGCGTTTAGTCATAAAACAATACCGTCACCTATCCTTAGGCGACTACCACAACTAGAACATAAATTTCAAAACCACTTTGAAAACTAATCATCTGTTCTAGGATGATTGATTACAAGGTTTTGAACCATCTGTTATATGGTTTTGAACCCCTTTGAGTTTTCAAAAATCTCGTCAAGGTTTTGGGTTTTAAATAATGTGAACACGTGCAAACTGGAAGGGTGAATGCCTGTATTCTGGGTTTTCTGTCTAGGCAAGCACTTCGTATACATCTCATCAGACGCGAGACCAGTTGTGCTTACCTGGGAATTCTTGGGATGAGTGTTCACTTATAGGCGAGCATGTCTTCGCTATACATTATTTTTGACCTATTTACTTTAATCACCGAGGTCGTTTGTTGCTTTGTAGTAACAAACAAATGACCACCATCCTTGCATTCATCAGATTTGTTTCACCTCATTCGTTTCGTCTAACTCTCTCACTCGTTTCTTTTCATGTTTCCTCTTTTAGAATGCCTCCTCGACGCGAAAGCCAGATAGAGACTGCCGAATTGGCAGAAATCATTGCGCAGCAAATGGCTGCTCAATTCCCAAACCTCTTTGCTCAATGGAATCAAGCCAACAACAACAACAATGGTCCGTGCAACTTCAAGAGTTTTAACTCGGCGAAACCACTCAAGTTTAGTGGTTCTGAGGGAGCGACTGGGCTTCTTCAATGGTTCGAGAGCATTGAGAATACTTTCCGCCATGTGCAGTGTCCTGACAATCGCAAGGTCGAGTTTGCTTCGAGTGTGTTCCAGAAGAGAGCCCTTACGTGGTGGAATGGGGTTATGAGAGATCGTGGTGCAGAAGTTGCTCTAGCACAGACGTGGGCCGAACTTAGGGCTCTCATGATGAAGGAGTTTTGTCCTCGTCACGAGATCAGAGCTTTGGAAAGGGAATTTGATGATCTTAAGCAGGATAGCGGTGAGCATCGAGCCTACACGGACCGTTATGAGGAGTTAAGTCTGTTATGCCCAAACATGGTCACGCCTTTGGATAAGGCAATCGAAAAGTACATTGATGGCCTTCCCGACTCAATACAAGACATTTTGACTGGTAGCAACCCTACTACTGTTAGGCAGGCCATTGAGCTATCTGCAACCTTGACTGAATCGCAGATCAGGAAACGTAAGCTTTTCCGTAAGGGTGACAAGAAACTGGTCGAGGAATCGAAACCAATCGAGGAATCAAAGACCATGGATGAACAGACTGGATCCTCTAGGAAGTCAAAGAAGCGAAAGGCTTCTCAGAACTTCGCCGTGGTTACTCACTATGATCAAGCCGTCCCCAACCAACTAGCTCAACCCCTTGCCAGGAAACCTTACAACGGAACTGCACCCTTGTGCAAACAATGTGGCCTACATCATCATGCTGGTGTAAAGTGCCGCACATGCCAAGTTTGCGGACTTATAGGTCATACAGTGAGGGTTTGCCCAACAGCAGCAGCACCAAATCAGATTAACAACAATCCTGCTCAAGCTCGTTTCCCACTGGGATCTTGCTACAACTGTGGCGAGATGGGCCATTTTAGTAGGAATTGCCCAAGACTTGCTAATGCAAATCCAGCGCAGGGATGAGTATCTGATCGACAGAAGATAACGCTGTTTAGAAAATAATCGAGCTTTGTGTATTATTTTCTTTTGTTGTCACGATCCATGAAACGGTTGTTGTTATCATTGTTTATAAATAAATCTTTTATTTACATCGCAATGTATTTATGTGATTGTATGTATAAACAACATATCCTCTACAATACCGACAATCAAGGAACCATATTCCTTGAAGAACAGACTACCCCCCAAATTTCTTCCCTTGTAGGATCTCTTGCGTTTTTCACGAAAATCCTAAGTACCCGTTTCTTCCAAGAGAAACAAAGTACGAGGTGCCAGGTTAATAGCAATCAATAACAAGATAATAACAATTAAACAATTATGTGGTTATGTGCTTATGTGTTATCTTTTATGTGTCAAGTGATTCAAATTATGTTATCAAAATCCTCGTAGAATCTTACATATCCTTGTGCAAGAGATTCATAGTAGGATACCCAAAAGGTACTACCTAAAATCCTTAATGGACTTCTACGCTGTAGTTAAAGTCCCTTGGATTATAAGGTACTACTTCGTAATTAGGCCTCTTTAATGGTCTAGTTAAACAGATTGATCCAAAAATCTGGTTAGGGATATCATGTGATGATATAGCTGAAAGGACCCTATGGTAGTCTAGTCACCGTCATCACTAGTTCGACATCCTTCCCCACAACATTATAAAACAAACTGTGCGGACTGTGCAAGGAATTACGTAATTATGGATGCATACATAATTATGGAATTTAGTGCACGGAAATCACAGCAAGTTCTATCATGTATCTAGAGTTAACCCTATTCATTTCCAATTCTGATGAAGCATCCGTTGAGGAAAAATGAACTAGCTATTCATTTTTCACTTCTGAAGAATATCCGTTGAGGAAATGAATATCCGTTGTTTATCTTTTCATTTCCATTCTGAAGAATAACCGTTGAGAAAAATGAATTACCCATTCATTTTTCACTTCTGAAGAATATCCGTTGAGGAAATGAATATCCGTTGTTTATCTTTTCATTTCCATTCTGAAGAATAACCGTTGAGAAAAATGAATTATCCATTCATTTTCGTTCTGAAGAATATCCGTTGAGGAAATGAATATCCGTTGTGTAGTTTTTCATTTCGATTCTGAAGAATAACCGTTGAGAAAAATGAATTATCCATTCATTTTCGTTCTGAAGAATATCCGTTGAGGAAATGAATATCCGTTGTGTAGTCTTTCATTTCCATTCTGAAGAATAACCGTTGAGGAAAATGAATTATCCATTCATTTTCGTTCTGAAGAATATCCGTTGAGGAAATGAATATCCGTTGCGTAGTCTTTCATTTCCAACTCTGAGGAAATAACCGTTGAAAATGACCCCGTTAGTTCATTTTCGTTTCTGAAGATTTATCCGTTGAGGAAATGAATATCCGTTGTGTAGTCTTTCATTTCCATTCTGAAGAATAACCGTTGAGGAAAATGAATTATCCATTCATTTTCGTTCTGAAGAATATTCGTTGAGGAAATGAATATCCGTTGCGTAGTCTTTCATTTCCAACTCTGAGGAAATAACCGTTGAAAATGACCCCGTTAGTTCATTTTCGTTTCTGAAGATTTATCCGTTGAGGAAATGAATATCCGTTGTGTAGTCTTTCATTTCCAACTCTGAGGAAATAACCGTTGAAAATGACCCCGTTAGTTCATTTTCGTTTCTGAAGATTTATCCGTTGAGGAAATGAATATCCGTTGTGTAGTCTTTCATTTCCAACTCTGAGGAAATAACCGTTGAAAATGACTCCGTTAGTTCATTTTCGTTTCTGAAGATTTATCCGTTGGGGAAATGAATATCCGTTTGTCTGTCCTTCATTTCCGTACCTGAGGAAACAACCGTTGAAAATGACTCCGTTATTTCATTTTCGTTTCTGAAGATTATTCGTTGAGGAAATGAATATCCGTTGATTTTTCTTTCATTTCAAATTCTGAAGAACAAACCGTTGAGGAAAATGACCCCGTTTGTTCATTTTCGTTCTGAAGAATATCCGTTGAGAGAAATGAATATCCGTGGATTATTCCTTCATTCTCATTTCTGACGAAGAATCCGTTGAGAAAGAATGAATCATCCATTCATTCTCACTTCTGAAGAATATTCGTTGAGGGAAATCTATATCCGTTTAGTTAATTCCTTATTTTCCATTTCCGAAGAACCCGTTGAAGAAAATGACTCTGTTCGTTCATTTTCGCTTCTGAAAAATATCCGTTGAGGAAAATAATCAGATTTTTTGCTTTACATATCTTTGATGACTATTTGACACAAAGTCATAGACAGACTCCTACGAATAAATTTCGGGACGAAATTTCCTAAAGTAGGGGAGACTGTAACACCTGTGTCTCCACGGCCATCAAACAAATACCAAGCCAATGAAATATTGTATTTCATAATTTGGACTTGTATAAATATGTGTATCTTTTGCACATATCAACTCTTGTTCGATTTCAAGCTCTAAATCGCTTTCTGGAAGGTTATACACGCTCTGATGCGTAAATATAACCAGTTTAATCCAACGAACACTCTGGAATAGTGAAATAGGCTTAACATACCTTAAATAACCTTTACATAACTTAGATATAAGTTTTGGAAGGTTTGGTATGGTGAAATCAAAGTTTAATCGCTTACAGGGACTAAAGTTGACAAACTGCGAAAGTATGTCAATTTGAACTGTAACGAACATTCCGGAACATAACCATAAGTTAAACACACCTTAAATATCCTTTGCATAGCTTAGAAATAGGCTTTGAGGGGTTTGGTGTGCTAAAATAAACTTTTGGAACATTCAGGGACTAAAAGTGTCAAAAAGTGCACAAGTTTGCATTTTCACGCATAACTTACGTTCTGAATACATCCGGACATCCAAAAATTTATGTAAGCATGACTACATTATATTTTAGTGTTCGCCTTAAGAAAAATCCATTCGTCACGTCATTTGGATCGTTTTTCGCGCTTGTGCGCATTCCGTCGTAATTAAGCGAACATCGCGTTCGTACGGCTAAACGAACCGACATCCCAGATATTTTTGAGCACATTTTAAGTTCCCTATACTTTAACTTCATTTTAGAGCTTTGAAATGGGGTTAACGGGCCTTAAACGTGTCAAAAATGGCCTAAATACAGTTCAGGGACCAAAACTGTAAATCTGCCAAAGTACACCCATACGATGCGTATGGTATATATACCATACGATGCGTATGGGGTCTCCAGACCAGGTGCATTGTATTAACAGCCTGTTTGCAGCTGTTTTGCACTCCTAATCTCTCTTCCACATGTTGATACCTTATGGTGGGTGGCCAATTAACCTACCATAAGCTTCCGACACTTGTACGGGTGAGATCAAGGCACGTTTCCCGATAAACGATCCTAACGGTGGTGCATTTACTATAAATACCCATCCATACTCAACACAAAAACCCACTAGAATCTGATTGAGGAGCTCTAAGTTGAAGCCTTCGCTTCATACCTGAGCTATTCGATCACGATTAGCATTCGGGGACCCTTCGTAAGTATTCTTTCGTTCTTTTCCTTATTATTTACTGCTTTTCGAGTCGGAAAGTCAAACTTTGTTTGACTTTCAGCGTTGACCAGTAATGGTCAATGCGAAGTTCGTTAGAACTTCGCAACGTGATTGTAATCACGATGGTCATAGTCCCTTGGGACTATGCCTACTGATTACCACGTTGTTTAGGGTCGTAGGGTAGGCGATCTAATAAATCGCCTATACCTTCGAACCCGACCCAGTTTGGTCGATCATTAGGATCTGACCAAATACGTTAGGTGACCATAGTGTAGGGAATAACCTTCCGAGGTTATACCTTATGGTCACGACGTTTAAGTAGTTGTATGATAGGTAGTTTATATGCCTTAGGTAAATTACCAGAATACCCTTTTCATACATAATTGGTAATTAAGCATATGTAACCTAAACTTTTGTCACGTAACTGATTTTGTAACATGTTTAGGCATATAATACTTGTCATAGGACTAGTTAGGCCGTCCGAACGCGTTTCACGCGAACGACGCGTTAAAGTAGCATAAGCTACCTAAACGGGTCGTAATGGGTCGTAGACACTTAGGTTAAGTTTCATTTAGTATGTAGGCTTTGTTAAACCAAAAGACACGAGTCTCTACACTCGTTTGGTTTACAAACCCTAATGCTACCCAGTCTTCCGATCTAGGTCCGGTTAATTTACATAGTTACCTATATTAGGTGCCGTTTGATATCCGAGATCTCTAGCACTGCTTGGTGGTTATCTTTAGACAACTGAGCAATCTCAAGTGAGTACATAGACCCCTCTTTTACTGTTTTCCAAACTGTTTTGGGGTGGAACACATGTGCCTACTTGTTACTTTCATGCTTTCCTGTTTTGACATCATATACTTGCTATGTTCATTAGTACATTATAGTACATGATTTCATTACATTTCATGCTATGTATGCCCATTGTGTGCGTACTTAGTACATTGTTTTACATTACATTTTATGCTATGTATGCCCATTGTGTGCGTACTTAGTACATCGTTCTACATTACATTTCATGCTATGTATGCCCATTGTGTGCGTACTTAGTACATTGTTTTACGTTGCTTTTCTGTTTCATATGCTTATCCAGCATATGAACACATAATACTACATATTGAACCGTTGTAATCATTTGACTGTGATCCGTTGATATCTGTGAACCGTTTGTATCTGTGAACCGTGTGAACCGTATTTGACATAGACATTCCGGCATAGACATTTTAACATGATTGACATTTGATCATGCATTTCCCACAAAACATAACTTTGATTTAAACCAAGTTTTACTTCAATACTTTGTTTTTGTGCATATGGTTTAGTTGAGACATTTCACTTGCCATACATAACATTCTGACATAGACATTTGACATGGATATTTGACATAGACATTTTGATATGATTTACATCTTGACATGAACACTTTGACATATTACCCAATACATTTGACAATTGATTTAAACATAGACTTCTTACATTGGTTGGTTTGGTTTGATTAAGTGATTAAGTAACGATGCGTGTGTAATATGATACAAGCATGGTGGATACGCCGCTGGTACTTCCTATATATAAGTGTTTGTATGGTATTACATATCGTAGCGTTATTTGAATCATTTCAGTTTGATACATATGACATTTTATACAAATAACATACTTTTCACAAGACATTGTTTTACAAACAACCTATCTTATACAAATCCATTTTACTATGGTTATTCATTTAACCATACATTATTCATTTATTGTATACATATCATCTGAACTCATTGTTTTTCAAATGATTTACAAAACAAAGCAAATTACAAGGTTCATGACTAAACATTTTCTCAAACATAAGTCATGGAACCTATTTTCACAAAACCTATGTATCTCACAGGCATTTTTA
The DNA here is from genome assembly GCA_030545235.1 of Helianthus tuberosus. Classification (NCBI taxonomy): domain Eukaryota; kingdom Viridiplantae; phylum Streptophyta; class Magnoliopsida; order Asterales; family Asteraceae; genus Helianthus; species Helianthus tuberosus. The sequence continues at coordinate 139,002,041 of CM060394.1, forward strand.
TGCTGACGTACCTATTTTCACATGTGTTTTTCAGGAGCTGTTGCATAAGATGATCAAGATACATATAGGCAGACTTGGGCTTTAGTGACAATAAAAGATGCAAGACTAGTTAATTATGTCGTATTTCTTTGTTTATTAAGACATCGTAACACTTTTAATTAATAAAACGAAACTTCAATTGCCATGGATTTGAAACAATTAATTCTGTTACAACACTCCCCGATGTTTCCGCCACGTTTCGTATGTTCTACGTGGTCGGGGTGTGACAACGCCGATGCAACATGAGAAGGTGATGACTTACGTAATGAAATTATGAAGAGGAACTGCACGCCACATAACCTGCGGTGGGAACCGTGGTTCTCGGATGTAAATTGGAGGCAATACTTGAACGGTACCAAATGCATTACCTAGACCGATCATAAGGGCCTCCCGTGTATCAATGTTCGAAAGAGCTAAAGCATGCAATGACATCGCTGGATGTTATTTCTGAATGAGTATGACTGTGAAACCTGAACGTACACGAGCTCTGTGGCTCACTATCGATTCTAACTTACTTGATCAGACTCGCTCTGTTCAAACTGGAGAACTAAAGGAAGAGGATTTTCAAGTTGAACCCATGCGGGGCATGGAGAAGCAACCTTTGACCGGTCAGACGATACTCGTTACCTAATGGAACGAATGTGGGTCTCATTATACGGCAACTGTAGGGAACTCATGTTGAGCAAAGCACACCGGCTTCGATATTCTAGTCGTCTGGGTTTTTATGAGAGACATTAGGATTTATAAACCTTGTACTGGTAATCGGGCATGAAGGCCCACCTAGCTAGGTATGGGAATGATGTTTGACTTGTGTGAAAGTCAAGGTGAAGTGTTAGCAACCAGAAACACCTATATGGAAAGCGAAAACAGACTACCATGGATTTGGTCGCTAGTCTACTTACAACTCGAAACGGAAACAATATCACCTGGGTGATCGTTGATTGTCTCACGTAACCAGCACACTTTCTAGCCATCAAAGAAACGTATAAGTTTTCTACACTTGCAGTCATCTACCTGAAAGAAGTGGTTGCTAGGCACGGGGTGCCAACCTCCATTATCTCTGATCGCGACCCATGATTTGCATCTGATTTATGGCAAGCGATACACAAATCCTTTGGCTCACGTCTAGACATGAGCACAACATATCATCCACAGATGGATAGGCAGACTGAACGCACCATCCAGACTCTTGAAGACATGCTTCGGGTATATGTAATCGACTTTGGTAATGGCTGGGAAAGGCACCTACCTCTGGTGGAGTTTTCATATAACAACAGTTACCACACCAGTATCCAGGTTGCTCCGTTCGAGGCTTTGTATGGACGGAAATGCCGATCACCTCTATGCTGGGCAGAAGTTGGCGATAGCCAAATCACTGGCCCAGAACTCGTCGTCGACACAATGGAAAAGATTGCCTGGATACGGCAACGAATGGCGGCAGCTCGTGACCGTCAGAAAAGTTACGCTGATAAGCGTAGGAAACTGCTCGAGTTCCAGGTTGGGGATCGAGTGCTACTTAAAGTCTCACCTTGAAAAGGTGTGGTTCATTTTGGCAAACGGGGAAAGCTTAATCCACGTTATGTCGGACCTTTCGAAATCACTAAGAAAATCGGCAAAGTGGCGTACAGATTGAATCTGCACGAAGAGCTCAGTGGTGTTCACAATGTATTCCATGTGTCAAACCTGAAGAAGTGTCTGTCAGATGAGACTCTCATGGTTCCTTTCAAGGAGCTCACTATCGACGATCAGTTGCGATTTATCGAGGAACCAGTGGAAATCTTGGACCGGGAGGTCAAGATTCTCAAACGCACCAGGATACCCATTGTTCGAGTTTGTTGGAACTCCCGTCGTGGCCCAGAGTTTACCTGGAAAGAGAATACCAAATGAAACACAAGTATCCCCAGTTGTTCGAGAAAAGTGAAACCACTACTGAGGCTGAAGCTACTGCGGAATTTCGGGACGAAATTCCAAACCAATGGGCGGATGATGTGACACCCCAGGAAAACCAGGAAACTACGCAACCTAATTAGCTTCCTCAGTAACTACGTGCTAAATTTTGGGACGAAATTTCTTTCAACTTGGGGATGATGTGACAACCCGTAACTTTGAGGTAAAAACCCGTTTATTTCACTTTTATAAATCAAGTCAGATACTTATTTGATTTGATGAACTAATATTATATTTTATCCATATCGCGTTGAACCAATCCGAATCGTTTGAACCGTAATCTGATTAATATATACTAAGTTGATTATTATTAGTTGTGCTAAAAAAGAAAAAAAGAAAAAAAAACCCTTTAATCATAGCATACACCAATATGCCACAAGTTAAACATAACCTTCACTTATCCTTTTCCTTTCTTTTCTGTTGGTTTCGATCCAATTAAATAAGCCTATAATCCAACCCAACATCACCATTCGGCCCACCCCTCCAAACCACCATATTTACATGTATATGATTATACGTATCATGCATGCAATCGGATATCAAACCCTAACCTCCCACTCCTAAGCTTACGGCAGCCATCATCAGTCCTCCCCACTTCAAACTTGAGGCAGCCATCATCATCACCCTTTTTTCCAGCCAAAACGCAGTCTCCTATCCCCGGTAAGACTTTCACCCTCTTCTGTAACTCATTAATCAACACTTTCGTCGTAGTTTCTTCGTCGCGGTTTCGGTTCGAGTTGTGATTTCATGTTCATATAAGGCCATTCTTAACTGTTTAGGTGTTCACAAACTTGATCTAATGGGTGTTGTATGTATGCATTTATATATGTGAATAACTGTAGACTTGAGGGTTATGACAGTATGTGTGTGGTGTTATATTTGAACGTTTATGTGTCTTTAATTGAGTGTTTTTCATGCAACAATTAATAGCCATACATTTACAGTGATGCATGGAAGTTTTGGTTCGATTTAGGTTAAAAAACACGAACTCGTATACGATCGTGCGTTACATCATAATTAACTGTTTATCTTACGAAGCACTTATATACATGATCGTAATGCCACAACTAACTATTCAGGAGTATGAGTGCTTATATACTTGATTGTATAAGATTTCCGGTTTGAATTTGTTAGTGCATGCGTCTGTCGACTTCGTCTTGTATCGAGTCTTGTATAGAACTAGTTAGATCAGGGCAAGGATTTCGAGAAAGTGGACTTTTTGGTAATTCCGCTTGAAATGACATTGTGTCATTTCAAACGGAATCAACACATCTAATTCCGCTTGAGTCAACATGTTGATTTTGCTTGAGACGTTTCAAGCGGAATCAGATTTCGCTTGGGACATTTTCAAGCGGAATCATGAGGTCTATATATAGGTGATTCCTTGTGTAATTTGAAGGGGAATTAGCATAGTGTTTTCCGACGGCGAAGCTCTGTCGAAGTGTCTACTGAATTGTAAAAGTTCCAGAATCAATACATAGACAGTTAAAAGTGAATTGGGTGCTGAATTGAACTATATACGTCTGTTTTCGCCTTTCGTATTGAGATAAAGTCTTCTGAACGACTCGTTCGGGTCCGTATACGATCCTACAAGTGGTATCAGAGCTCAGGAGTTAGAGTTCATACCATTTCAGCTGCATTTTCTATTTTCTACACCTTCTTTTTCAAAATTAAAAATTTTTCACGGTTAAAATCAGCTCAATTTCTCACATATCACGCGCACTTATGTTTTAACAAATCCTGGAAAGTTTCAGAGTTAAAATCAAACTAAAACTGGTTCAATTTGTAATTCCGCTTGAATTTCTGTTCGACATGATGACATCAGCTTGATTTCGCTTGAAAAATCTAGCTGATTCCGCTTGAAAACTGGTATTCCGCTTGAGAAGTTGGTTGATTTCGCTTGAAAACAATATTCCGCTTGAAAAGTGTATTGATTCCGCTTGTAATCACCTATTCCGCTTCAACCGGTATTTCGCTTGAACAGTCTTGTTGATTTCGCTTAAAGAGTGATTCCGCTTCAAGGAGATTTCGCTTGAAATTTGTTGATTTCGCTTGAACTTGTTATCCCGCTTGAAGAAGGGATTTCGCTTGAAAACAGTTTTGTGAAACTTTTTGAAAATCGAATCATGGAAGAGGAATTTAACAACGCATTCGCTACTCCGGTTACCCCGATTACTCTTGCACAGAACACGATGTTGGAAAATGAAACGGGGACTATGCAGAAACCGCCTAAACTCATGAACATTGAGGAGTATAAGGGCTGGGAAGGACTTTTTGAGAACTGGGTACAAGCAAAATACTTAGATGCTTGGGAATGTGTTGAAACAAAATATGTTCGACCGATGACTGGTGATGAGGAGATTATTGCTATTAAAGATCTGAGTGCTGAAAATAGAAAGAAATACAAAGATGAGAAAATGATGCTAAGTCTACTACAACAAGCTGTGAAAGAAGATATCTTGGTTCTACTGCAACACAATGGAACTTCGTATTCAATATGGAAAGCATTAAAATCAAAGTTTCATGGAAGCCAAGAGATGGTCAAGAACAAAAAATCGCTTTTGAAGAAAGAATTTGATCTGTTTCGTGGGTTGAAAAATGAAAGCACAAAGCAAATCATTGAAAGATACTGCAATTTGTTAGAAAACATGAAGAGATTGATCATCGACAAAGATAATGAAGAGTTGATAGAAAAATTGGCAGATGCATTGCCACACGAGACTTGGGGCACATATCTTATGATGCTAAGGAACAAAAAAGGGCTTAGCAGTTTGACACTGAGCAAATTTATTGAAAAGATTGAGGCTCAGGAGATGGAACAGAGAAAGGTTTTAAGAATGAAAGATTTTAACGGTGAACAAGACATTGGTCTTTACTACAAAGGTGGTGTCAGTGATAAATCCACCAACATGTCACCGAAGGTTGAGACAGCTTTCAATGCTAAGAGTTCATCTGGAAGTTCCTCCAAAGGATCAAACAGCAACATAAGTTTTTCATCATATCCATCATTTGATCCAAACATTTCAGCAACAAAGAATGGCAAGAAGCTACAATGCAACATTGTACTGAATCTGGAAAATGATGAGGATTATTCAGCAGAAGTTGCTAAGAGTCACATGTCTTTGTTGGGAACTGTGTTGGAATCCTATTGTAGTTTTGTTGCAGGACGGATCGGGAATCCTATGTTGGCAAAAGAGGATTACGATCAGATTGATGCTGAGGAAATGGAATTAATGGATATAAAATGGTGTTTAGCTAGTGTGTTGAGACGAGCTGAGAAATTTAAGCAGATCACAAGAAGAGATGACTTACGTGAAGCTAATGTTTCTACTTTGGGTTTTGATAAATCTAAAGTTAGTTGTTTCGTTGCAGGGAAAAAGGACACTTCAAGAGGGAGTGCACTAATCGCGAAGCAAGTGGAGCTCAAAATCCGTTCAACAACAACAATGATTACTACTGGAAGGCCATTTATCATCAAGTATCTCAACAACAACAAGAACCACAAGTGGCACATGGTAGGAAAGTAATCGAGGAATCTTCAAAGAGAGCTTGTATGGTGAATCAGGATGATAAAAAATCAACGGAAGGTTTCAGTTGGGACAAATATATCTCAGCTGATAATAAAGCATGCCTGATAAACCAAGATGATGAAAAGTTACCAGAAGGATTTAATTTGGAAGGTGTTAGTTGGGATGATTATGATCCAAACAAAACTACAAATCACAAATCTTATGTCGCTCGAATCGAAGAAGATAGTGATGATGATAGAGAGTATCATGCAAGAAGATTGGCAGCTCATTTTAAAATGATGGAAGAGAGTGACAATGAAGATGAAAAAGCTAAAAAGAAAAAGAAAAAGGTCAAAACACCAGTCAGCAGTGATGATGAAGATGTTCCTGTGATAAGGCAAAAGGTGAAAGACATTCCAAAGTTCAAAGTTTATGCAGAAGCTAACGTTAAAAAGATTCCGGTGATTTGTGAAAACTGTGAGATTATAAAGAAGAAAAACAGTGAGTTGATGAACAACATGAACAAGAAAAGACATCTGGTAAGAAACAAGGTGCCAGTTATAACAAGTGTCCACCCCCGCTTGAAAATGGATATTCTCCGAGAAATCCAAATTCAGAAAGAGTCAAAAAGGAAACAAATTTACAGTGGGAGTCGGAGTCTTCAGTTAACTTGCCAGAAAATATTGATGTCACTTTTACATCATCTGACACTGATCAACAATCTCAATTGATGAAGAAAGTAGTGGATCATGTGTTAGATAACGATGAAACTGAAGAGTCAAAGTCGGAGTCAAACTCAGATTCAAAGTCTGACAAATCAAAGTCAACAGTCAAACAGGACAAAAGAGTTTACAACAAAGAATTTCTGTTATCAAAATCTAATTTGAATGATGAAAAATTTAAAGTGTCATATACTTTGAATGATTCGGACAAATTATATTCTGATGAGGAATTTCCAATAAAAGGTGTTAAACCTGACATGATCAAAAAGGTTTTCAAACTAACAAAAATTAATATTTCTGAAATAAAAGATGTAAATCTTACTGAAAAACCTAAAAAATACACCTCAAGAGTGCAACAAAGATTAAACAAGAAAAAAGGTTACAGTTCTGGTTCTGGTTTTCAAAAGAAACCAAACCATAACGGTAATTTCAAAAAGAAAGGTCTTGGATTTATTCCATCAGAAAAATGAAAAATGTGTTCGAGATTTTAAATCAAAAATGACATTTGTTTCAGGTACATCAGCAGAAGAAGAAGAAGAAAAGAAAGAATTCTGGAGACAATCAAGCAAAGAATTCCTTGCGAAGAAGCAAGAAGAGATGAAGGATGAAGCTGTTCAAAAGAAAGAAACAAGAACTTGTTTCCAATGCAACACTGTTGGTCATATTGCCAAGAATTGTTCCAAGGCAATAAACTCAAAACAGGGAGTTTCTCGTAAACTGAAAGATAAAGAAGTTGTGTTTGAACCACCATTTGAGAGAACTAAACTTTTCAAAAATTCAACTTTTGAGATTGGTGAAAGTTCAAACAGATTTTACAAGAAAAGGGCAAATCTTGACAACCAGAAATGGGTTGTTAAGAAATCGGATGATAGTTCTAGCAATGATTCTGATTCTTCAAAATCAGAGGAGCTATCTTCTGGCGATGAATCTGATTTTACAAAGTTAGAGGAGCCACAAGTTGAATCAAAAGGTGAAAAATCAGTGCCGACTGTGGATGATGTGAATTTTCCATCACTTCGGGCTGAAAATTTTAAGAAGAAAATTGGTAAAGTTGAGATTTCAAATCAATTTTTCTCAGAAAAGAAAGATTTTGATGTTGAAAAGGCCTTTAACTCCAAAGTGAAACACATTTTTGGAAAAATGGTTGATAGAAAGGTAAAAGGAGTTAAGGAATTTTACGAGAAGAAAACAAAGAAGCAAGGTAAAGTATCATCCCTGGTTTGTGACTGGGATGGTACCTATTATGAACAGTAAAATCCTGGAATTGCCGGAGCTCCCAAGTTGGTAATCGCGGAGCATGAATCGGCATCTTTCTCAAAATATTTTTGAAAATGTGTAAATTTTGGCAAGTCATATTGCTGGAATTGCCGGAACTTCCAGGTTGGTAAGTGAGGAGTAGGAATCGGCATCTTGAAAATTCAACCTACATGAAGTAATTGGTTGGTAAGCCATGTGGTTGAAAAAGAGTTTGTGATTTTATAAGAAAGTTAATCAAGATCATTAGGTTGAACTTGATTGGACCATTCTTACAAGTGGTACTTAATTTTCAAGATTAATCAGGGACATTAACTTGTACTTGATTTGTCTTTCTTACAAGTGGTATTTTGAAAAACAATATGATGAACCCCTAACCTACAAATGGTAAAATCAATCAACAAAACTTATTTTCCAGAAAAACCATTTGATTAAAACAAACTTAAGTGTTTTGAAATCACAATGGGAAAATAGTTTGTTGTGAGGGGGAGTTCTGATTGTTTATGCTAAGTGGATGGCGAATTGAAGTGATTCGATATCAGTTGTCAATTTACTTGTACAATTTGTTTTCAAATTTCCTTTAAATGTGTTTGCATTTTAGGGGGAGTAAGAATTTCAGAAAAATTCAAAAACATTTGAAAATTTGAAAGAGGCAAAAACATGATAAAATTCAAAATGAGTTTTGGTGTCAAAGAAGAGGAAATGATAGTACATTAGTAGACAGTTACAGTATGCTAAAGAAATGTAATGTTTAAATAAAGTTAAACGGTCTCACTGATGATATGCCGATAGGTTTTTACACATTTAGTAAGCTTTTTCGGGATATAAACTTAAATTCAAACTTGCTTATTTTATGGGGAACACTACTTGGATATATAGGTAACCCCTGAAATTTCGTTTGAAGGATCCCTCTTTCTGAGATACTAGGTCTTTATGCTCAGTGATATCTGGGGTATTATCCCAGGACTTCTGGTTTTGCGGAAGCAATGGCCTAGTCCCCGGAGAATACTTTACTGCTTGCTTGAAATATAGCGCCGCCCTCAGCAAAAATGATGAAACAATAAAATTGATAATCATTGCTGTTGTAAAAAAGATCCTCTAAAGGGGACACACCAAAAGTCGAGTCGTCATCTCTCTGCTGAACGGAAGTTCTGACCTGAGCTCTCACGGTTTCACAATTTAACCCCTTACAGATATCATCTGTGGTATACTCACCTGTAAGACTGAATATTGGGATCTGGATACGGGAGTATATTCAAGAGGTGGGACACATGAATGAGTTTAAGTTCCTAATACACCTAATTCATATCCTGAATCAGTTGAAATTTGTGTGAAAATTTAAGTGGATCAGTATATCGGCAATCTAAGTGAATTTTTTAATTCTTAATGTGTAACTAATCTCAACGGTACTTGTGACTTGTCAAAAACTGATATGATCCTCTTACACAAACTCACAAAAATAAAGTATGTAAATATTTCTTTATTGCATTTCATTTTATTCAAAAATCCAAAAAGATTTTGGTGTGTTTTAGCATAAGTTTTGAAAAAATTCAAAAAGATTTTTGACAACTGGTGTTGGAGAGCTGATTTTCAAAATTCCAAGTGCTAGACATGATGAAAATTGGGTTGGGAGAGTGTGTTTTGAAAAGTATGATATTTTCTGCAAATGGTTCATCAAATATTAACATTGAAAAATCATTGTTTGAATATCTTATCCACAAGTGATCATCATATGTTATAAATGTTAAATCATTTGTGAGATTGATTTTACAAGTGGTCATCAGAAAATTTATTTTTGGGTAGAGATTTGTACATGATAAGAGCTAGATGATCTTGGGATAAAAGCCAGAAATTGGTCCTGAATCTGTGGAAAGAGTATGAGCCAGCTTTTAATCCTGAGCAGAATTTGAGCCAGGTTACGATCTTGAACCTGTGAAAGCCAGACTGCGATCCCAGCTTACTGAGAGGGGGAGTCTGAATGTCATAGAGCCAGTGTTCGATCCTGGTAATCACGCTAGCTGAAGAACTTAAGGAATCAAGAGATCTGATCAAGAGAAGATAGAGCCAGATTGCGATTCTGGGATTGAATATTATTTGTTCGAGGGAAGTCTGATGGTGATGTAAAGAGAAGAGAGAAGATTTGAGGATGCTTACAGTGTCAGATACTTCAAAAGAGAAGCCCGAAGACTGATAAAGACTGAAGATGCGAAGACTCGACACTTAAGACTCTTCAACATTCGAGGGGGAGTCTGTTAGTGCATGCGTCTGTCGACTTCGTCTTGTATCGAGTCTTGTATAGAACTAGTTAGATCAGGGCACGACTTTCGAGAAAGTGGACTTATTGGTAATTCCACTTGAAATGACATTGTGTCATTTCAAACGGAATCAACACATCTAATTCCGCTTGAGTCAACATGTTGATTTCGCTTGAGACGTTTCAAGCGGAATCAGATTTCGCTTGGGATACTTTCAAGCGGAATCATGAGGTCTATATATAGGTGATGCCTTGTGTCATTTGAAGGGGAATTAGCAGAGTGTTTTCCGATGGCGAAGCTCTGTCGGAGTGTCTACTGAATTGTAAAAGTTCCAGAATCAATACATAGACAGTTAAAAGTGAATTGTGTGCTGAATTGAACTCGATACGTCTGTTTCCGCCTTTCGTATTGAGATAAACTCTTCTGAATGACTCGTTCTGGTCCGTATACGATCCTACAGAATTCGTTTTAAATACATGAAAATCGCATGCGAATCGGTGTGTTAGTTGTAAACAGGAAGGGATATGAGATTGTGTATTGTGATTGTGATTTTATGTGAAGGTGCGATGTGCTAGCTGCCATGATAGGGCTATGTATGGGTTACCTCTAGCGATAAATTTCAATGTGTTGAATGTTGATATGCTATTCAATACTGATTTCATGATAACGACATTCAGAACAGTCATAGGATACATGAAAAACGACTTACAACAAGTAATGTTTCGTTCAGCGATTTTCTGCAGAAAATACGCCAACTTCGGCAGTATTTTTTGGGACTTAAACTTATTGAAACTCTATGTTTTCGGAGCCTAAAACCAAGTATCTGGAAGTAGCTCTCAAACCGCAGTGATTTCATATTTTTTGGACAGGGTAAGTATTTTTAGGGGATTAAATCGTAAAACTGCTCTAAGCTGTCATTTTCTGCAAAAAATGCAGCTCACGTTTTGTACCATAACTTGATATGTGTTTACAGTTTAGGCATGAAACTTTTACTGTATATTCTCTTAAGTGTCCGTGCAAACCTCCAACTGGAATTTCGTCAATCGGACTTACAATGAATTTTAGACGAATTTTTCTGTGGATTGCAGTCAGAAAGTGACGAATCTGATTGCTGCCCGATAAATGAATTGTTTAAAATAATTGGTGATGAATTGGATCACAAGATTTTGACAAAATAATATTTGGATCGTTTAACACATTCTGAAATTTTTTGGGAATTTTGTTGTACACGAACTATTCCGGATAACAATTCGAAAACTGCCTAAAATGCACTATATGGCTGATATAGATATAGAAGAGTATATTAAGTCTTTTGTGACACTTGTGTTGTCGCTAAGCTATGTCGTGATAAATGCATGCATGATATTTAGTATTGTATGATGTAATGTGCTACGTGCTAGATACGTGTAGGATTCGTGTTTTCGCATGAGCACACCCACTAACCCTTAAATGGTAATCATGTTAGGACGTGATTGACCGGTTCCACCTCACGTATTTCTTTCCATAACTTAGTCTGCCGAGCTAATCTAAGGTGAGTTCACACTTTCTATAAGGTATGGGATTCCCGGTGGTTAGGAATGGGTAAATGATTAAATCGGAAATTGCATGATCTCCTTGTTTGGAACACGTACTACATCCTCTTTATTGAAGGGTGATAACATTGTTACGGGTAAAGGATGAAATCGGAAACTACGTGATCTCCTGGCTTGGAACACGTACTGCATCCTCTTTATTGAAGGGTGATAACATTGTTACTAGACCAAAAACTCTATCATGAAGTCCCTCATTTTTATATCGACTTAATCGCCGGGCCAATGGCGAGCGGGTCATTAGTTAAATAGCGCTTTTAGGTTTGACAAGCCTCACACCGTGCCGCAGAGGACGGGCGTGGACTAATGGATCTGGGCACGTCAATGATGATAGACATTGACGCTAGGGCACCAACTTACTTCAGTCAGTAGTCGATATGGTAACGGGTCTAGTGGATAACATGGGGTAGCCCCCACTGGTTATGGTTTGGGAAACAAGGAATTGGTTAACACATGGTTTTCCAAAGAACTTATGGTTTTTGGAACAACTTTAAAATGGACAACCAACTGTGAACTCGCTCAACTTTGTTGTTGATTCGTTGTTACATGCCTTGCAGGCCTTTAGGTGCATATTGTTGGAACTTGCTGTCTGGGAGACTAGAGTGGTCATGGGTCGAGATACATGGAATCGCAACACAAGACTAATGGTTTTTACATGTGGTTTATAAACACGTAACGAATGAATTATGCTTCCGCTATATACTGCGAATTATTTGTAATGTTGTAACACTTAATGTTAATAAATGAAAGTTTTATTTAAATATACCTATGAGTTCAATGTGATTGGTGGCTGGATCCTGGTACGTCACATGCCTCGCGGGGGTTTCCGCATGTGGTACTTTGGGGGTGTGACACTGATACTGAAAGAAATCAGTTATCAAAGTTTTATCAGAAATTGTCAAAGCTGTGCAGAAGCAAACAAAAGACATCACTGCAGCCCTCAACAAACTACAAGAGTCATCAGAAAACAGAGAGAGCTCATCAGAACTTAAGAAAGCTCTCAAAGAACTGCAAGAGATCAAGAAACAGATGGCTGAGGTTGCAACTGCAGGAGAAAGCTCAGGTTCAGGAAGAATTCTTGAAGAAATACAGTTACTTTGAGCCAACAACAGAAGCATGGCTGAGGCTTTTGAGAAGCTGATAGTGGAATTAACTGCACAGAAAAATCAAGAAAATATGGAGTTTCAGAAAATGAAGAAACAAGAAGAAACAAATACTCAAACTCTTGCTAATGTTCATCTACTAGTAAAGAGGTTGCAGTATAATGTTGCGAGGCTGGCAAAAGTTGATCTTCATGAACTGAAATCCCCAATTCCACAAGAGAGACAAGCAGGAGAGTCAGAAACTCCTCAACAACAACCAGAAACCATTCAACAAGATCAAACCAAACAATAAGAAACTTCAACAACTCAAAAACAGAAGTAGCCCATGGGTCCCCCTCCTAGTAGGTCAAAGTTACTCATGGGTCCTCCACCAAACGTCCCAAAGCCAGATACTTCAAGGGTCCAACAGAAAGAACATGTTCCAGTTCAGTCATCTTCCACAGCTCTCACAGGAGAAACAGAGTTCAGCATAAAGATGGATACAAAAGAGAAGAGAAGAATGGAACATGAAGTGACCTCCTCAAAAAGGCCAAGAAAAGTGATGAGAGAAGATTCAGATGGAAACATCAAAGAAATAGAAGGGCTGAACGGTGATTTACACACAATCATGAACCCTAAAGAACATCTAAAGCATTACTACTGGAAAGGTAAAGAAGACAACCCAGCAAGGCCACTCTCTCCAATAAGCAAAAATATTGTTGAAGTCAGGAATAATGGAAACTGGGAAATACTGCACAAACAAATGACCAATCCAATAGTATCTATTGAAAGAATCAATACTTTAACCACTGGAGGAGGTATCTTAGGTAATGAAAGTCAGAACAAATACACCTTGATCAGAAAAGATAACAGTGAACAAAAGGTTACTGATGGAAATCTGGCTGATGATATTCACCCAATGGGCATAGTTAAAATGAAGAATATCATTGATAAGGAGAAAAGTGGTTCAGTTGTGATCAGAAGAGCCCTTGACAACATCAAAAGTGCAGGAGCAAAGTTATATAAAAGGGATGCACTAGCAGACTTTGATATGTGTATCAATTTTGAGTATAGCAACAATGTGTTGTTACCTCCTCCTAACAACGCAATTCCAGCTGAAATTCCTTCTAAACTAGTGAGAACTGGAGCAATCTTTGACAAACCAGAAATATGTATAGTCTTCAAAGATGCTCATGATGAGAAAGCTATGTTCATAATTAGTGAAATATGTAGGTATTCAAATCAAACTCTAAAATACATAAAGAAGTGCATGAATGAGAAACAAGAGCAGCTCAAAAAGAAGGGAAAGAACAATGAACAGCTGAGAAAAACAATTGAAGATTGCATTGATAAATGGATGGAATCCAGAGGATGGTACAAAGAACTGTACAAGGAAACTCAAAAGGCAATTGATCATAAGAAAAGACTGAAACCAGGAGACAAATACAGAAGTGAAGTGAAGATCAATTAATGAATTAATGAGATTAAATTTCTGTTTTTGAAAACAATTATTTTTTTGTCTATTTTGAACAGTGGTTGGTTTGATTATGTTTTATGTTTCTGAACTTAGTTGTTTTTCTTTTCCAGGATTAGTTGAAAGTTGTTTATGTTAGACATAGAGATAGTTCATTTTCTTACAATACTTAGGGGGAAACTGTTAGGAAACTTTATTTGTAAGTATTGAAGAAAATCAGATTCAAGTTGATATCTGAAGAAGACAACAGTCCTGAAGATCACAACAAGAAGAAGAAGATTGGATAGGACAACTGAAATGAACAACATCTACTTCAAAGATTCATAAGTTGATCAAGAGCTGAAGAAGATTATCAGAGAAGGTCATTTCTGATGGATCTGATGATATTTCTGATGAAATATCATCAGTTTCTGACGATTCTGATTATCATATCTTCTGATGATTTGTTCACCAGAATTTCTGATGAAGTGGTTTATCAGAAATTCGGATGAATACCCCACTTGTCTAAAAATCAGCTCTATCCTACCACAATAACCGAAGCAACTTGACATTATTGGATATCATGATTACAAATGCAACTTGACTGTTGGATTCAATGAATATGTCAAATGGCTACTTTTTGCAGGACTTATTGCATGAATAAACAATTGTTTATTCATGTACCCATCCTTCTATAAGTAGAAGGCTCACCAAGCAGAAGACGATGAGTTAAGCTTAACATTCATACATACTACAAAACTCCATTGCCCTCTCACCCACAGAATTCAAGATTCATTTGTATTAGGTAATAATCTTACAATCACCATATAAACTATTTTGTTTCAAAGTGATATAAACTTGATAATTCTGTAGGTCTTGTTTCTTGAAAGTCTGATTTCCATTTCTGCACATCTTTTTACATCTACTGAAATCACTTGCCATATTACGTGAAAAGAAGTTTTTAAGTCCAAACTGGGACCAACAAAGTGGTTGGCTCGTACCCGGGCTCCTCATGGTATTTGTACGAAGGAGATGGTTCAAAGAGGTCATAATATTGTACCGAGTGCGGATTACCATAAATGGTGCAATACTCTTCTTCATAATCATCCTCTTCATAGTGGTAGTTGTAACCTCCTGAGTATTGATCCATAAGAATCACTTAGTAGAACACAACAGAGTCTCGGGACTAGAAAACAAAAATAAAAACGAAGACAAAGGCTGAGCACGGCCCCGTGTTCAATGAGCACGGCCCGTTGTCAGGATCTGTATCTGGGCGTTTCGAAAAATGTGACTGGTTTTGTGCAGCACGGGGGCATGTTCAGTGAGCACGAACCCGTGTTCAAAATTTGTAACTGGGTGTTTTGTTATTTTTTTATGCAGCACGGGGCGTGTTCAGTGAGCACGGCCCCGTGTTCAGGTTACTGTAATGCAAAATTTAAAAAAAAATCCAGAAATGCGCGCGTTTTTTTGAAAAACTTTTGAAAAACGATTAGGCCGTCGATTCCCAACTTTCTTAAAATTCTTGTGTCCCTGGCAACGGCGCCAAAAACTTGGTGTGTGTCTGGTGTGATATGTTTTTATTGATATTTTAAGCCCATTTTACACATTAGTCAAGTTTTTAATTTATAAAACACGATATTCTACTAACACTAAACACACACATGGGCATGTGCACCCATTGTGAGCATAGTATAGCGTTGGTAAGATGCCGAGGTCGTCTAAGGACACAAGAGCTTTTAGTACCGGTTTATCCTCAACGTCTATTCAAACTAAAATTTTTAGAAAAAAGGTTTTAAGTATGAAAAGTAAAACTAAAAATGCTGAAAAGAAAATAGAAATAAAAACAGATAGACAAGATGAATCACTTAGATCCGACTCGCCTTTAGTGTATCCTTTGATGATTTCCGCACTTTTGCACTTTTTAAGAGATTATCTTAGTTATAGTAGTAGGCCCCTCTTTTGAAGGTGATGTCACCCTCAACCCAGTGGTTTGAGTCAGCAAGGATAAAATCTCAAAGGGTCGGAATATTGGAAGATAACTAATTAAGTTATTAATGCGAAAAGTGGTAGGCCCCTCTTTTAAAGTTGACGTTACCCTCGGCTAAGTGGTTTGAGTCAGCAGGGATACAATCCCAAGTAGCCGGTTTAGTGTATTAATAGTAGTTTACATATGAGGGGATCAAGCCATTCGCACCCCCGCCATCCAATACTAGTGGGTATTGAAGGAGGTCCTAGTAAGCTTGACACAGGTCCTTGTAGAATTTATACACTGAACATGGCAAGAACCTTACTAAACCATTCCCTTAACCCCCGACCAGGTAGCCAACATATCTCTATATAGACCGTAGAGATATGAATGGGGAAAATCTTTTACTTTATTTTGACAGTAAAGTAATGCCAAGACACCACGGACAAATGATAAAGAAGTTTCACCTTCAACATAAGAAACTAGTTATTAAACTCATTAATACAAAACCAAATAAAAAGTGCGAAAAGATTAAAAATCAAAACTAATACTGTCACACCCCCAAAATCCACACACGGAGTACCACCGCTTGGAGGCGTGACATGACCAAGATCAAGCCACCAATCATATTGAACATAATTAAAAAGTAAAAGTCATTCATCAATACGACAGGTGTTTTCAAACCAAACATAAAACAAGTGTGTAGCGGAAGCAATAATGTAAGACCCAACATAAGTTTAAGTACAAAATGTCATAATGTTTAATAACACATTCGCGATCCATGCCCACAACGACTGTGCCTCCCGTGCAAGCTCCAAAAGCACCTATGGTCCTGCAAGGCATGTAACAGAGAGTCAACAACTAGTTGAGCGAGTTCACAGTGGGTTGTTTAGTAATAATGTTCGTTTCATAAATCGTTTGTTTGTTTAGTAACCCATGTATCGTTATCAATTACATCGCGGCCCTCCAGGCATGTTTGCGAAGATTAGTGGGGGTTTCCCATGTATTGTAGACTAGTTTTATTTGTATCGCGGCCCTCCAGGCATGTTTGCGAAGATTAAAGTATAGTTCGCGGCCATTCCAGGCATGTTTGCGAAGATCGTTCTAGTATAGTTCGCGGCCATTCCAGGCATGTTTGCGAAGATTAAAGTATAGTTAAGGCTGTTGTCCTACCCAAGGAGGACGAACGTACGTATTCTACCCAAGGAGAATACGCAGGATTAATATTGGCATCCTACCCATGGAGGATGGCGGTACATATCCTACCCAAGGAGGATATGTAGGTTCCGTTTAATTTCTTTAACCCATTCCCAACCACCGGGAATCCCATGCCTTAGAAAGTGTGTGAACTCACTTGAGTTTGCTCGGTATGCTAAGTATGTGCTCAAAGTAAGTCAATCATGTCCTAAAGTACGCACGTATAGAATAATCAGTTGGTGTTCAAGTTGCTCACGTATAAGCAGGTAGCACGTAATCACAATCATACAAGTCATGTCTAACGTCTAACAGCAGTTAAATTTTCCAGTTAACACTTAACAGAATCCATTCAAGTTACAGCACAGCTCGACGAAACACATATGTTGGCGAAACAAAATATTGACGAAACACATTCTGTTTCGTCGAGGTGTCCCCTGGCGAAACATAACTTCTGATTCGTCGACTACTCTTGGCGAAACACATTCTGTTTCGCCGAGAGTTCTGTTTCGTCGGACGTCAGTTTCGCAGACAACAGATGCAGCAGTTACGAATATACACAGAACCCTAATCATGCTAGCAGCCGTTATCAGTATCAGAAATCATATGAAGGTCAATGTGCAGAACGAATCATCACAACTCAATCATCCAAGAATCATTGTCTAGCATAAACCCTAGTTTTTGTGTATAACATATAAATTTAACATCCAACAATCATATCATTGCACCCTATCAAGATGCTAACTTGAATTCAGAATCAAATCATATTAACAACATTCAGAACCGAGCATTCGATCATATTCAGTTTCGCATAGAATTACGCATCCGATTAACCATGTATATCGCAATCAAGAACATCATACCCATATACTCCTATATAATCCAGAAATCAAGTATATACACAAACATGAATCGAGCTATTACAGAAATATTAAACCGATTAACGAACACACACTAACCGGAATAAGAGAAATACGAATCGATCGCTAAGATATCGCCGGGAACCTCCAACTGCCGTCGCACAGGAGGGAAAGGGGCTCTAGGGTTTTGGTTGTTTGATAGCAGATGTAAAAACTGATGTTGTTTCACGTTTTAAACTCAAAATAGCGTGTTGGGCCCGAACTGGGCTTCGGTGAAACTGGGCTCGGCGAAACAGACTTCTGTTTCGTCGAGATGCTTTTGGCGAAACAGTCTGTTTCGTCGAGATTTGTTATGGCGAAACACACTTGTGTTTCGTCGGGTTCTTTCATAAGTTAAGCAGTTTACGTTTCTCGACAGGTTCCATGTTATACAATCAAACACATAATCATGTAAACACAATACGTTTATTATAACACGAAGTGTACAGTTACAAGTCAGACAAGTCAAACAACTAAACAGTCAAAGTCAACGTGCATTAAATGCAAATAAAGAATGTTGGAAATTTCGAGTTGTCACATTATCCCCAACTTGAAAGAAATTTCGTCCCGAAATTTAGTATGCAGTTACTGAGGAAGCTAATAGTGTGACGTTGTTTACCTGTTTCGTATCGCGGCTCCCCGAGCATGTATGCGAAGATTACTGGTTTTCCTGGGGTGTCACATTATCCCCCCCCGTTGAGTTGGAATTTCGTCCCGAAATTCTGCAATAGTAGCTTCAGCCTCAGCAGTAGTTGCATTGGTTCCGAATAACTGGGGATATTTGAGTTCCATTTGATCTTCTCGTTCCCAGGTATACTCTGGGCCACGACGGGAGTTCCAACGAACTCGTACAAGAGGGATTCTCGTGTTCTTGAGGACCTTAACATCCCGGTCCGTGATTTCAACAGGTTCCTCGACGAAGTGCAACCGCTCGTCGATAGTGAGTTCCTTTAAGGGAACTATGTGGGTCTCATCTGACGTACACTTCTTCAGATTCGACACGTGAAAGACATTGTGAACTGCACTGAGTTCAGGTGGTAAGTTCAATCTGTAGGCCACTTTGCCTATTTTCTCAATAACCTCGAAAGGTCCAACATATCGTGGATTTAGTTTGCCGTGTTTGCCAAAACGAACCACACCCTTCCAGGGTGAAACTTTAAGTAGCGCTCGATCCCCAACCTGGAATTCGAGTAGTTTCCTGTCTCAATCAGCGTATGCTTTCTGACGGTCGCGTGCTGCCGCCATGCGTTGTCGTATTTATGCAATCTTTTCTGTAGTATCGACTACCATTTCTGGACCTGTGATTTGACTTTCTCCCACCTCTGCCCAACAGAGAGGTGACTGGCACTTACGCCCTTACAGTGCCTCGAGTGGTGCAGCTTTAATGCTGGTGTGGTAGCTGTTGTTGTAAGAAAATTTCACAAGTGGCAGATGTTTTTCCCAACCATTGCCAAAGTCAATTACGCATGCCCGAAGCATGTCTTCTAGAGTTTGAATAGTACGCTCAGACTGCCCATCCGTCTGAGGATGATAAGCTGTGCTCATGTCTAGTCGAGAGTCAAAAGATTTGTGCATTGCTTGCCACAGTTCTGAAGTAAAGCGTGCATCACGATCAGAGATGATAGAGGTTGGCACCCCGTGCCTTGAAACCATTTCTTTTAAGTAGATGTCTGCTAGGGTAGAGAACTTGTCTGTTTCCTTAATAGCCAGGAAGTGAGCAGACTTTGTGAGTCGATCCACGATCACCCAAATAGTATCATTTCCGTGCTGAGATCTAGGTAAGCCTGTAACAAAATCCATGGAAATTTGTTCCCATTTCCATTGTGGTATCTCAGGTTGTTGAAGTGAACCTGATGGTTTCTGGTATTCGGCTTTGACTCTTGTACAAGTCAGGCACTTGCTAACGTATGTCGCCATGTGGGCCTTCATGCTAGGCCACCAGTATGTAGTTTTGATATCGTGGTACATTTTATCCGAACCTGGATGTACCGAGTAGCAAGACTTATGAGCTTCATCCATTACAAGCTCGCGTAAGTTGCCATAGAGTGGGACCCAGATGCGTCCTGTCACATAGTAGGCTCCGTCTGCCTTTTGTTCTAATCTTTGCCTTGAGTCGCGTAGGGCTTCAGCCCTAACGTTTTCTGGTTTCAATGCTTCTACCTGAGCATCTCGTATTTGTGAAGGAAGACTAGACTGAATGGTGAGTTGCAACGCTCGTACACGCCTAGGTGTAGTATCCTTTCGATTGAGGGCGTCGGCCACCACATTGGCTTTGCCCGGATGGTACTTTATGGCACACTCATAATCGTTCAGCAGCTCGACCCATCTACGTTGTCGCATGTTCAACTCTTTCTGCTTGAAAATATGTTCGAGACTCCTGTGATTGGTGTAGATGGTGCCCTTAGTGCCATACAGGTAATGTCGCCATATCTTGAGCGCAAAAACAACGGCTCCCAGCTCTAAATCATGAGTAGTGTAATTCCGTTCATGAATCTTAAGTTGGCGCGAAGCATAAGCAATGACTTTATCCCGTTGCATCAACACACATCCAAGACCTTGGATGGATGCGTCGCAGTAAACTACAAAATCGTCCGTGCCTTCAGGCAATGAGAGGATAGGTGCGCTACAAAGTCTATCCTTTAAGTGCTGAAACGTTGTCTCCTGTGTATTACCCCAACGGTAAGCAACACCTTTCTGTGTCAGTAGTGTAAGCGGCTGAGCAATCTTCAAGAAGTCTTTGATGAATCGTCTGTAATAACCTGCCAAACCCAAGAATTGGCGTATTTCTGTCGGTGTGCGAGGTGCAGGCCAGTTCTTGATCGTATCTACCTTGGATGGTTCGACATGAAACCCATCCTTGTTTACTACATGGCCTAGAAAGTGGACTTCACGAAGCCAGAAGTCGCATTTCGAAAATTTGGCGTACAGTTGTTCCGTTCGAAGGAGTTCCAAAATAAGTCGTAAGTGCTGCTCGTGTTCCTCCTGACTCTTCGAATAGATCAGGATGTCGTCAATAAAAACAATAACGAACTTGTCAAGATAAGGTTTGCACACCCTGTTCATAAGATTCCATGAAAACCGCAGGCGCGTCCGTTAGCCCGAATGGCAGGACCAAAAACTCGTAATAGCCGTAGCGAGTTCTGAATGCTGTTTTGGAGACGTCCTCATCCCGGACTCTCAGCTGATGGTATCCTGACCTTAAGTCTATCTTGGAGTAGTAGCTCGACCCTTGCAGCTGGTCGAATAAATCATCTATGCGCGGAAGAGGATAACGATTCTTGATCGTCACCTTGTTGAGTTCACGGTAGTCTATACACATCCTGAACGTACCGTCTTTCTTCTTTACGAATAACACTGGAGCTCCCCAAGGCGAAGAGCTAGGACGTATGAAACCCTTTTCCAAGAGTTCTTGTAGTTGCTTAGTCAGTTCTTCCAGTTCCGTTGGAGCTAAGCGATAAGGTGCTCGAGCTATGGGTGCTACTCCTGGAGCGAGCTCGATCTGAAACTCGACCACTGGAATATCCCCAATCTGTTTCTCTTTCTTCGATGTATCAGTAACGAGTGCTAAAACAGCTGTGTGGCCGTCCTTTCGTAAACACTTCTGGGCCTTCAAGAAGGGTATGATGCCACTCACGACACCACTCTTGTCGCCTTGAACTTCGAGAGGTTCCTTGCCCGAACGAGGAATACGAATAACCTTTTCTTTACATAAGATCTCCGCTTGCTGTTGAGATAACCAATCCATACCAATGACGACGTCAAAGCTACCCAGAGTTATAGGAATGAGGTCGATAGAGAAAGTCTGACCAGCGAGGATAAGGTTACAACCCTGAACTATGTGTGGCTTCTAAACTTCTACCGTTTGCTAACTCTACGACATGTTTGGTGTTCAAAAGTGTTGGTGCGCGTTTAAGCATTTGACTAACTTTCAGAGACATATAACTGGTATCCGCACCCGAATCAAATAGTATAGTAACATAAAAGTCGTCGAGAAGAAACTTACCCATAATCACATTAGGATCGTTCCTTGCATCAGCCTGACCAATCACGAATGCTCGTTCCCTAGCACCATTGTCATCGTTATTACCCCACGTTGTTGTCTTCCCTAGTTCCCGTTTCCTTGGTTGTAGTTCTGATTCTGGTTCTGATTCAATCGTGGGCAGTGTCTCTTGAAGTGACCTTCAGCCCCACACTGATAACATCCCTTGTTACCCTGCCGTTGCTGCTGATTCTATAGATCTTGTATCTGTTGTTGTTGGTTCTGGCTTGCAGAACGTGAGTTTCTACCATCCTTGGCTCCATGACCAAGCTTGTCGCATCATTGACAATGATTTCGGTTGCACTGCCCGCTGTGGTGCAAGTTACATCGTTTGCACTTAGGGTGGTTTCCCCTGTATCCACCCTGCCATTGACTGCTGAAAGGTTGCTGACCAGGACTTTGGTTGTCATCGATCTTTCACTGTTGTGCCTGGGACAGAATCGTAGTCGAACCCTTGCCAGAGGTTCCATTCCACTTTCATTCGTTGTCACTGAGGATAGCAAAAGTAGTTGAAGTAGTAGCACCAATACGTCTAGGCAGCTTGTTCTGTTCCACTGCCTGGTCTGTGGGACGATGAGCAAGATGAGTAACATCTTGAATAGTAGCAAGATTAGCAGTCATCACATGACTTTGAATTTCTGGTACTAAGCCTTTGAGGTACCGCTCTCGGTGCGCTTGATGGGAGGTTCCACCATAGTAGGGCACAAAGTTGCCAGTTCGTTAGATCGCTTCGTATACGCCTCTATTTCTGACCCCGTCATCTTCAGGTTAAAGAACTCCACTTCCAGTTTGTGGATGTTATCATAGTTACAGTATTCTAGTTTGATTAGTTTCTTGAATTCGTCCCAAGGGGTGGCATTAGCAGCCGCCAGCCCCCAGCATCGTAACTTGCGCGTTCCACCAAGTTTGTGCAGTGTCTTCGAGACTATCAGTGGCATATTTCACCTTACTAGCCTCGGGTCATTCGCATAATCGAAGTCCGATTCGAGTTCCTCGAACTTAACGGGGGAGTCCAACAGCTCCTTCAGTGTCGTTGAAAGTAGTAGGACGACAGTCCATAAAAAGTCGTGTATATGCATACAGGTGGCTGAGCGTGTTGACTTGTCGTGTGCGTAAGAGTAACCAAAATTAAGCACAAGTGTTGAGTTACGAGAGTAGGATCTAAAAATCCTAGAGTAAGTGGCGATGGCAGGTTACACCTCCTGCCTGGGCAGCTGCGAGTGCTGCAGTGACTTGTTCAGTGATCGAAGCCGCCAACTGGGCTTGAGTTAGGTTAACGCGTCCACACATGATCTTGACATCAAGGAGAACATGTGGGTGAGAGGTTCGCGAATAGTGCGAAGAGAGTGAGCACCCAAGTATTCTCAAGCAACAACATATAGTAGGTTCTGTAATCTAAGCATACCGCGAGCAAAGTTCTATGTAGTTCTAGCATGTAGGTAAAGTAACATGAATAGTAGTACCTATGATGTTGAGCCTTGCACGTGGAGCGAAGCGTCGTTGTGGATCGTTGAGAGCACTGTTCTGGTTATAGTCTGGTTTTAACGAAATCGTTTTCCCTTTATTAAAACCGAGTTCTCTATAACCAATGGCTCTGATACCAATCTGTCACACCCCCAAAATCCACACACGGAGTACCACCGCTTGGAGGCGTGACATGACCAAGATCAAGCCACCAATCATATTGAACATAATTAAAAAGTAAAAGTCATTCATCAATACGACAGGTGTTTTCAAACCAAACATAAAACAAGTGTGTAGCGGAAGCAATAATGTAAGACCCAACATAAGTTTAAGTACAAAATGTCATAATGTTTAATAACACATTCGCGATCCATGCCCACAACGACTGTGCCTCCCGTGCAAGCTCCAAAAGCACCTATGGTCCTGCAAGGCATGTAACAGAGAGTCAACAACTAGTTGAGCGAGTTCACAGTGGGTTGTTTAGTAATAATGTTCGTTTCATAAATCGTTTGTTTGTTTAGTAACCCATGTATCGTTATCAATTACATCGCGGCCCTCCAGGCATGTTTGCGAAGATTAGTGGGGGTTTCCCATGTATTGTAGACTAGTTTTATTTGTATCGCGGCCCTCCAGGCATGTTTGCGAAGATTAAAGTATAGTTCGCGGCCATTCCAGGCATGTTTGCGAAGATCGTTCTAGTATAGTTCGCGGCCATTCCAGGCATGTTTGCGAAGATTAAAGTATAGTTAAGGCTGTTGTCCTACCCAAGGAGGACGAACGTACGTATTCTACCCAAGGAGAATACGCAGGATTAATATTGGCATCCTACCCATGGAGGATGGCGGTACATATCCTACCCAAGGAGGATATGTAGGTTCCATTTAATTTCTTTAACCCATTCCCAACCACCGGGAATCCCATGCCTTAGAAAGTGTGTGAACTCACTTGAGTTTGCTCGGTATGCTAAGTATGTGCTCAAAGTAAGTCAATCACGTCCTAAAGTACGCACGTATAGAATAATCAGTTGGTGTTCAAGTTGCTCACGTATAAGCAGGTAGCACGTAATCACAATCATACAAGTCATGTCTAACGTCTAACAGCAGTTAAATTTTCCAGTTAACACTTAACAGAATCCATTCAAGTTACAGCACAGCTCGACGAAACACATATGTTGGCGAAACAAAATATTGACGAAACACATTCTGTTTCGTCGAGGTGTCCCCTGGCGAAACAGAACTTCTGATTCGTCGACTACTCTTGGCGAAACACATTCTGTTTCGCCGAGAGTTCTGTTTCGTCGGACGTCAGTTTCGCAGACAACAGATGCAGCAGTTACGAATATACACAGAACCCTAATCATGCTAGCAGCCGTTATCAGTATCAGAAATCATATGAAGGTCAATGTGCAGAACGAATCATCACAACTCAATCATCCAAGAATCATTGTCTAGCATAAACCCTAGTTTTTGTGTATAACATATAAATTTAACATCCAACAATCATATCATTGCACCCTATCAAGATGCTAACTTGAATTCAGAATCAAATCATATTAACAACATTCAGAACCGAGCATTCGATCATATTCAGTTTCGCATAGAATTACGCATCCGATTAACCATGTATATCGCAATCAAGAACATCATACCCATATACTCCTATATAATCCAGAAATCAAGTATATACACAAACATGAATCGAGCTATTACAGAAATATTAAACCGATTAACGAACACACACTAACCGGAATAAGAGAAATACGAATCGATCGCTAAGATATCGCCGGGAACCTCCAACTGCCGTCGCACAGGAGGGAAAGGGGCTCTAGGGTTTTGGTTGTTTGATAGCAGATGTAAAAACTGATGTTGTTTCACGTTTTAAACTCAAAATAGCGTGTTGGGCCCGAACTGGCCTTCGGTGAAACTGGGCTCGGCGAAACAGACTTCTGTTTCGTCGAGATGCTTTTGGCGAAACAGTCTGTTTCGTCGAGATTTGTTATGGCGAAACACACTTGTGTTTCGTCGGGTTCTTTCATAAGTTAAGCAGTTTACGTTTCTCGACAGGTTCCATGTTATACAATCAAACACATAATCATGTAAACACAATACGTTTATTATAACACGAAGTGTACAGTTACAAGTCAGACAAGTCAAACAACTAAACAGTCAAAGTCAACGTGCATTAAATGCAAATAAAGAATGTTGGAAATTTCGAGTTGTCACAAATACATTAAATGCTTGTCTTCACCAAGTGATGTAAAAGACTTAGCCAAACATGGCCTTTGATTGACAAGAACTCTTAAGATCAATCTTGGATCCCGAGACTACTACACACACTCTAAGGTGGATGATGGATGATGGTGGTGGATGTGGGTGTTGTAGTGGTGGTGGAGTGGTGGCAAAGTGAGAGAAAGGTGGTTTGCCAAGGGATGCCTTTGAAGTGAGCCAAGCACCCCTATTTATAGCCTGAACAGAAGCCCGGCCATGGCCCCGTGTCCAGCGGACATGCCCCCATTGTCACACCCCCAAAATCCACCCGCGGAGTATCACCGCTTGGAGGCGTGACTGACCAGGATCAAGCCATCAATCATATCAAACATAGTATTTAAGTGTAAAAGTAGGAAAAGGTAATTCATCTTGACATGACTGATGTTCATAACCAAACATTGTTTAAGTAGCGGAAGCATAATAATGAAAACCCAAAATAAGTTATAAGTTCAAATATCGTCTACGATCCGTATCCCACAACGACCTGCTCCTTCCTGTGCAAGCTCCATATGTACCTAAGGTCCTGCAAGGCATGTAAGAGAGAGTCAACAACTAGTTGAGCGAGTTCACAGTTAACAGTTCAGTAATAGTATAGTGTGAGTAGTAGTATGTTCGTTCGTTACAAAGTATTGTATTATTTCCCATCGCGGCCCTCCAGGCAGGTGTGCGAAGATGTTGGGGAATGTTATTCCCCAAGTATTCTAGACTAGGTTTGTTTGTATCGCAGCCAATGTCCTTGGCAGGTGTGCGAAGATGTTGTAAATTTAGTTCGCGGCCAATGTCCTTGGCAGGTGTGCGAAGATGTTGTAAATTTAGTTCGCGGCCAATGTCCTTGGCAGGTGTGCGAAGTCAGTCATAATATCGTGGCCAATGTCCTTGGCAGGTGTGCGATGATCGTTCAATAAGTGTTACTAGTCTAGCAGTAGGTTCTGTCATCTATGTATGTACAGTAATCATCAAATCCCCATTCCCCCCTGGGAACCCCATGCCTTGGCTTGTGTGAACTCACCTTGGTTTGCTCGGTATGCTAAGTATGTGTTCGCAAGTAATCAATCCCGTCCTAAAGTATGCATGTATGTGAAATCAGTTTGTGTTCAAGTTGTTCACGTATAAACATGTAGCACGTATTCACAATCGTATACAAGATGGTTACACTTAACAGCAGTTAAATATTCCAGTTAACACTTAACAGAATTAACTCAAGTTACTGTGCAGATTAACTGTTCGGCGAAACACAAATTGACGAAACACATTCTGTTTCGTCGTGGCCTTGTTTGGCGAAACAGGATTCTAATTCGTCGATGACTCTTGGCGAAACACATTCTGTTTCACCGGGAGTCCTGTTTCGTCGGATGTCTGTTTCGCACCCATCAGTTACAGCAGATGCGAATAACACATAAACCCTAATCCTTCTAGCATCCGTCATCAATAACAGAAATCATACGAAGGTCAATGTGCATATCGAATCATCATAAATCAATCATCCCAGAGTCATTGTCTAGCATAAACCCTAGTTTATGTGTATAACATATCAACATACAACATCATATCATTGTACCCTATCAAGATACTAACTTGGATTCATAATCAGAACATAATAACAATATCCAGAACCGAGCACTCGATTGTATTAAATTTCTCATACCATTTTATATAAATCCGACTACATCATACATATCAAAATCAATAACATCATAATCATACTCTTATCACAGCAGTAACGCACATCAATCATATACACAAGCAATAATCGTGATATCACAGAAACATGGAATCGATTTACAAACACACACTAACCGATTCAAGATGAAGAAACAAGGATTCGAGAGCTAGGGATGATGGTGAACAATGGTTGTTGCCGTCGCACAGAAGAGAGAGTGTTCTAGGGTTTCAGAGTGTTCAAAAGTGTGAAACAATAGGTTGATTCACGTAGTAGTATGCGAGTTTACGTTCTAGGCCCAAACTGGGCTTCGTGAATTACTGGGCCGGCGAAACAGACTTCTGTTTCGTCGGAGTGTTCATGGCGAAACAGCCTGTTTCGTCGGAATGGGTTATGGCGAAACAGCCTTGTGTTTCGTCGGGTTCTTAACAGTTTAAGTTCTACAAACAGTACACATGATATACAATCACACATAACCATGCAAACACACTAGGTTTTATCATAACACAACCATATAGTCAAAGTCAACGTGCATTAAATGCGAATAAAGAAAGTCGGAAATTTGAGTTGTCACATTATCCCCAACTTAAAAGAAATTTCGTCCCGAAATTTAGCATGCAGTTACTGAGGAAGCTAGTGGTGTGACGTTGTTTACCTGTATTGTATCGCGGCTCCCCGAGCAGGTTTGCGAAGATTACTGGTTTTCTTGGGGTGTCACATTATCCCCCCGTTGATTTGGAATTTCGTCCCGAAATTCTGCATTGGTAGCTTCAGCCTCAGTAGTAGTTGCTTGGTTTCCGAATAATTGGGGATATTTGAGTTCCATTTGATCTTCACGCTCCCAGGTGAACTCTGGGCCGCGGCGGGAGTTCCAACGAACTCGTACAAGAGGGATTCTCGTGTTCTTGAGGACCTTAACATCCCGGTCCGTGATTTCCACAGGTTCCTCGACGAAGTGCAACCGCTCGTCGATAGTGAGTTCCTTTAAGGGAACTATGTGGGTCTCATCTGACGTACACTTCTTCAGATTCGACACGTGAAAGACGTTGTGAACTGCACTGAGTTCAGGTGGTAAGTTCAATCTGTAAGCCACTTTGCCTATTTTCTCAATAACCTCGAAAGGTCCAACATATCGTGGATTTAGTTTGCCGCGTTTGCCAAAACGAACCACACCCTTCCAGGGTGAAACTTTAAGTAGCGCTCGATCCCCAACCTGGAATTCGAGTAGTTTCCTGTCTTTATCAGCGTATACTTTCTGACGGTCACGAGCTGCCGCCATGCGTTGTCGTATTTGTGCAATCTTTTCAGTAGTATCAACTACCATTTCTGGACCTGTGATTTGACTATCTCCCACCTCTGCCCAACAGAGAGGTGACCGGCATTTACGCCCGTACAATGCCTCGAATGGTGCAGCCTTAATGCTGGTGTGGTAGCTGTTATTGTATGAAAATTCCACGAGTGGCAGATGTTTCTCCCAACCATTGCCAAAGTCAATTACGCACGCCCGAAGCATGTCTTCTAGAGTTTGAATAGTGCGCTCAGACTGCCCATCTGTCTGAGGGTGATAAGCTGTGCTCATGTCTAAACGAGAGCCAAAAGATTTATGCATTGCTTGCCACAGTTCTGAAGTAAAACGTGCGTCACGATCAGAGATGATGGAGGTGGGCACTCCGTGCCTCGAGACCACTTCTTTTAAGTAAATGTCTGCCAAGGTAGAGAACTTGTCTGTTTCTTTGATTGCTAAGAAGTGAGCAGACTTTGTGAGTCGATCCACGATCACCCAAATAGTATCATTTCCGTGCTGAGATCTAGGTAGGCCAGTAACAAAATCCATGGAAATTTGCTCCCATTTCCATTGTGGTATCTCAGGTTGTTGGAGTGGTCCTGACGGTTTCTGATATTCTGCCTTGACTCTCGCACAAGTCAAGCATTTGCTAACGTATGTGGCTATGTGGGCCTTCATGCTGGGCCACCAATATGTGGTTTTGATGTCGTGGTACATTTTATCCGCACCTGGATGTACCGAGTAGCGAGACTTATGAGCTTCATCCATCACTAGCTCACGTAAGTTGCCATAAAGTGGAACCCAAATGCGTCCTGTAACGTAGTAAGCACCATCTTCCTTCTGTTCTAAACGTTGTCTTGAGCCACGTAGGGCTTCAGCCCTGACATTTTCTGGTTTCAATGCTTCCACCTGAGCATTTCTTATCTGGGAAGGAAGACTAGACTGTATAGTGAGTTGTAAAGCTCGCACGCGCTTAGGCGCGGTGTCCTTTCGACTGAGGGCGTCAGCCACAACATTGGCTTTGCCTGGGTGGTACCTGACCGAGCATTCGTAGTCATTTAACAGTTCGACCCATCGTCGCTGTCGCATATTCAGCTCTTTCTGTTTGAAGATATGTTCGAGGCTTCTGTGGTCAGTGTAGATAGCACATTTGGTACCATACAAATAGTGTCGCCATATCTTAAGTGCAAAGACAACCGCTCCCAGCTCTAGGTCGTGTGTCGTATAATTCCGTTCGTGAATCTTAAGTTGGCGCGAAGCATAAGCAATAACTTTATCCCTCTGCATCAATACACATCCAAGACCTTGGATAGATGCGTCGCAGTAGACTACGAAATCGTCCGTGCCTTCAGGCAGTGAGAGGATAGGTGCGCTACAGAGTCTATCCTTTAAGTGTTGGAATGCTGTTCCCTGTGCATTACTCCATCGGTAAACAACACCTTTCTGTGTCAGTAGTGTAAGCGGCTGAGCAATTTTTTAGAAGTCTTTGATGAAACGTCTGTAATAACCCGCCAAACCTAAGAATTGGCGTATTTCTGTTGGTGTACGAGGCGCAGGCCAATTCTTGATTGAATCTACCTTGGATGGATCGACATGGATCCCATCTCTGTTCACCACGTGGCCTAAGAAGTGGACTTCACGAAGCCAAAAGTCACATTTAGAAAACTTAGCGTATAGCTGTTCCGTTCGTAGAAGTTCCAGTATGAGTCGTAGGTGCTGCTCGTGTTCCTCCTGACTCTTCGAATAAATCAGGATGTCGTCGATGAAAACAATGACAAACTTGTCGGGATAGGGTTTGCACACCCTGTTCATAAGATCCATGAATACGGCAGGCGCGTTCGTTAGCCCAAATGGCATGACCATAAACTCGTAGTGGCCGTAGCGAGTTCTAAATGCTGTTTTGGAGACGTCCTCATCCCGGACTCTCAGCTGGTGGTATCCTGACCTTAAGTCTATCTTGGAGTAGTAGCTCGACCCTTGCAGCTGGTCGAATAAATCATCTATGCGCGGAAGAGGATAACGATTCTTGATCGTCACCTTGTTGAGTTCGCGGTAGTCTATACACATCCTGAACGTACCGTCTTTCTTCTTCACGAATAACACTGGAGCTCCCCAGGGCGAAGAGCTAGGACGTATAAAACCCTTTTTCCAAGAGTTCTTGTAGCTGCTTTGACAGTTCTTCCAATTCAGTTGGAGCCAAACGATAAGGCGCTCGAGCTATGGGTGCTGCTCCAGGAGCTAGCTAAATCTGAAACTCGACCTGGCGATGAGGCGGTAACCCAGGTAATTCCTCAGGGAACACTTGAGGAAAGTCACGTACTACAGGAATATCTTCAATCTTTTTCTCTTTCTTCGAGGTATCTGTAACGAGTGCCAATATAGCAGTGTGCCCCTTGCGCAAACACTTATGAGCCTTCAAAAAGGAGATAATACCACTCACGACACCACTCTTGTCGCCTTGAACTTCGAGAGGTTCTTTGCCAGAACGAGGAATACGAATAACCTTTTCTTTGCATAAGATCTCCGCTTGTTGTTGAGATAACCAATCCATGCCAATGACGACGTCAAAGCTACCCAGGGTTATAGGGATGAGATCGATGGAGAAAGTCTGACCAGCGAGAATAAGATTACACCCTTTAACTATGTGTGTGGCTTCTAAACTTTTACCGTTAGCTAACTCTACGACATGCTTGGTGTTTAGGAGAGTTGGTGCACGTTTTAACATTTCACTAGCTTTTAAAGACATGTAACTTGTATCCGCACCAGAATCAAATAGTACAGTAACATAAAAGTCGTCAAGAAGAAACTTACCCATAACCACGTTGGGATCATTCCTTGCGTCACCCTGCCCGATCACAAACATACGGCCTCTAGCACCATTGTTGTTGTTGTTCCCATTGTTGTTGTTGTTCCCGTTGCCCTGATTGTTGTTGTTGTTGTTATTGTTCTGGTTCTGGTTTAACTGAGGGCAATCCCGCTTGTAATGACCTTCAGCCCCACACTGGTAGCATCCCCTGTTTCCATGCTGTTGCTGCTGAGGCTGGTTTCGTGGAGTAGGTGGTTGTTGTTGCTGGTTCTGATTTGCTGGCCGTACGCTTCTACAATCCTTAGCCTCATGACCCATCTTGAGGCATCTTTGACACTGTTCCCTGCGGCATCTTCCACTGTGGTGTTTATTGCACCTTCTACACCATGGGTGATTTCCCCGATAGCCACTCTGCCCTTGACTACCTGATGATTGCTGATTCGGACTCTGGTGGTCATTTGTTTTGCGTTGCTGAGCTTGAGACTGAGCAGTAGCTGAACCCTTGCTAGAATCCCCCTCCCATTTCCTCTTATTGTCGCTGGGAGTAGCAGGAGTAACCGAAGTGGTAGCGGTAGCAGTAGCGCTGATGCGTTTAGGCAACCTGTTTTGCTCCACCGCCTGATCAGTGAGACGGTGAGCCAACTGAACAACCTGCTGGTAAGTGGCATGATTTGCTGAAGTCACATGACTTTGGATCTCTGGCACCAGACCCTTAAGATAAAGTTCGATACGTTTGTCCACCAGAGTAGGACACAGTAACGCAAGCTCATTCGATCTTTTGGTATACGCTTCAATCTCAGACCCCGTCATCTTGAGGTTGAAAAACTCGACTTCCAGCTTATGAATATCATCTCGACTGCAGTATTCTTCCTTGATCATCTCTTTGAAATTGTTCCATGGGGTGGCGTTAGCAGCAACCAACCCCAGTATTTGGACCTGAGCTTTCCACCATGTGAGGGCTAAACCCTCGAGGGTACCGGTAGCATATTTCACCCTGCGTGCCTCAGGGCATTCACACATCTCAAACACAGACTCTATCTTTTCAAACCAGTGCAGGAGACCTACGGCTCCTTCAGTGCCGCTGAAAGTGGATGGACGACAGTCCATGAAAGTCTTGAAAGTGCAAACAGATGCTTGACCTGTTGTGTAAAAGAATTAGGACAAGTTTAAACACGAGAGTTGATTTAGGAATGTAGGATCTAAGGATCCTTGTGTGAGTTGTAACTGCAGGGTATACCTCCTGCTTGTGCGGCTGCAACTGCCGCAGTAACTCGTTCGTTAATGAGGGCCGTCAACTGGTCCTGAGTCATGTTGATACGTCCAGACATGATCTTCATAGTAAAGATAACGTAAGTGAGATAGGTTCGCGAATCGTGCGATGACAGAAGGGAGTAAGCACACAAGTGTTCTCAAGTAATAGCATATAGTGGGTTCTGTACTCTAGGCATACCACGAGCATAGTTCTATGTAGTTCTAGCATGTAGGTAATGTAACATGAATAGTAATACCTATGGTGTTGAGCCTTGCACGTGGAGCGAAGCGTCGTTGTGGATCGTTGAGAGCACTGTTCTGGTTATAGTCTGGTTTTAACAAAATCGTTTTCCCTTTATTAAAACCGAGTTCTCTATAACCAATGGCTCTGATACCAATCTGTCACACCCCCAAAATCCACCCGCGGAGTATCACCGCTTGGAGGCGTGACTGACCAGGATCAAGCCATCAATCATATCAAACATAGTATTTAAGTGTAAAAGTAGGAAAAGGTAATTCATCTTGACATGACTGATGTTCATAACCAAACATTGTTTAAGTAGCGGAAGCATAATAATGAAAACCCAAAATAAGTTATAAGTTCAAATATCGTCTACGATCCGTATCCCACAACGACCTGCTCCTTCCTGTGCAAGCTCCATATGTACCTAAGGTCCTGCAAGGCATGTAAGAGAGAGTCAACAACTAGTTGAGCGAGTTCACAGTTAACAGTTCAGTAATAGTATAGTGTGAGTAGTAGTATGTTCGTTCGTTACAAAGTATTGTATTATTTCCCATCGCGGCCCTCCAGGCAGGTGTGCGAAGATGTTGGGGAATGTTATTCCCCAAGTATTCTAGACTAGGTTTGTTTGTATCGCGGCCAATGTCCTTGGCAGGTGTGCGAAGATGTTGTAAATTTAGTTCGCGGCCAATGTCCTTGGCAGGTGTGCGAAGATGTTGTAAATTTAGTTCGCGGCCAATGTCCTTGGCAGGTGTGCGAAGTCAGTCATAATATCGCGGCCAATGTCCTTGGCAGGTGTGCGATGATCGTTCAATAAGTGTTACTAGTCTAGCAGTAGGTTCTGTCATCTATGTATGTACAGTAATCATCAAATCCCCATTCCCCCCTAGGAACCCCATGCCTTGGCTTGTGTGAACTCACCTTGGTTTGCTCGGTATGCTAAGTATGTGTTCGCAAGTAATCAATCCCGTCCTAAAGTATGCATGTATGTGAAATCAGTTTGTGTTCAAGTTGTTCACGTATAAACATGTAGCACGTATTCACAATCGTATACAAGATGGATACACTTAACAGCTGTTAAATATTCTAGTTAACACTTAACAGAATTAACTCAAGTTACTGTGCAGATTAACTGTTCGGCGAAACACACATAATGGCGAAACACATAAGTTGGCGAAACACACTTTCGGCGAAACACAAATTGACGAAACACATTCTGTTTCGTCGTGGCCTTGTTTGGCGAAACAGGATTCTAATTCGTCGATGACTCTTGGCGAAACACATTCTGTTTCGCCGGGAGTCCTGTTTCGTCGGATGTCTGTTTCGCAGACATCAGTTACAGCAGATGCGAATAACACATAAACCCTAATCCTTCTAGCAGCCGTCATCAATAACAGAAATCATACGAAGGTCAATGTGCATATCGAATCATCATAAATCAATCATCCCAGAGTCATTGTCTAGCATAAACCCTAGTTTATGTGTATAACATATCAACATACAACATCATATCATTGTACCCTATCAAGATACTAACTTGGATTCATAATCAGAACATAATAACAATATCCAGAACCGAGCACTCGATTGTATTAAATTTCTCATACCATTTTATATAAATCCTACTACATCATACATATCAAAATCAATAACATCATAATCATACTCTTATCACAGCAGTAACGCACATCAATCATATACACAAGCAATAATCGTGATATCACAGAAACATGGAATCGATTTACAAACACACACTAACCGATTCAAGATGAAGAAACAAGGATTCGAGAGCTAGGGATGATGGTGAACAATGGTTGTTGCCGTCGCACAGAAGAGAGAGTGTTCTAGGGTTTCAGAGTGTTCAAAAGTGTGAAACAATAGGTTGATTCACGTAGTAGTATGCGAGTTTACGTTCTGGGCCCAAACTGGGCTTCGTGAATTACTGGGCCGGCGAAACAGACTTCTGTTTCGTCGGAGTGTTCATGGCGAAACAGCCTGTTTCGTCGGAATGGGTTATGGCGAAACATCCTTGTGTTTCGTCGGGTTCTTAACAGTTTAAGTTCTACAAACAGTACACATGATATACAATCACACATAACCATGCAAACACACTAGGTTTTATCATAACACAACCATATAGTCAAAGTCAACGTGCATTAAATGCGAATAAAGAAAGTCGGAAATTCGAGTTGTCACATTATCCCCAACTTAAAAGAAATTTCGTCCCGAAATTTAGCATGCAGTTACTGAGGAAGCTAGTGGTGTGACGTTGTTTACCTGTATTGTATCGCGGCTCCCCGAGCAGGTTTGCGAAGATTACTGGTTTTCTTGGGGTGTCACACCCATGGCCATCCCTTTTCTCTTCCTTCATTAATTGCATTTGTCTGCATTGGGCTCCACACAGCCCGTGTTCGCTAGGCACGACCCCGTGTGCAGAAGCGTATCTGTACTACCAAGATTTGCAAGATTCTGCAAATCTTAGCGTTGACCACGCCTCGTGCTGAGCTGGGCACACCCCCGTGGTGGGCGTAGAAGCTTCCACAGGTTTGTTCATTTCTGCAAACATCTGACCACGCCCCCCTGTCCAGTGAGTATGGGCCGTGGTCAGCCTTATGTTTCTTGTTTTGCTCTTGGGGATGCTGCCGAGGGGTCGGGCATGTCACGTTTATTTCTTTTCTTTGTATTTATATTAGTTTTTGCTGCATATTTGTTCCTTTTGTTCGTTTAAGCTCATTTGGTCTTGAAAATACAAAAGGAAGAGAAAAACACACTTTTTCCAACATTAGTACTAAAAAGGGTTAGTTTTATGACTCATTTGATGTAATTTATATGTTGCATTTTACACACATCAGTAGTAAAGTGGAAATGGATGTTAAAGTGTTGGTGATTTAGATTGTTGTTGGTGGAAGTGATGATGTGGTTTTGATTAGTGGGGCTTGGGGGTTTCTCTATCATCATCTTGGATTATGAATTTTGATCTTCTACCCCTGATGTATGTGTAGGTGCTTTGGTGGAGGAGATGGAGTGTGTGTCGGTGGTTTTCCTTTGATATAAACAATTGGTGTTTTCTGTGAGTGTTGTTGGGGTTGTAACATATGTTTGCACTTTTGTAGTGCCAACAGTGGTTTGGATGGTAGAAATGTTTGAAGGAGCAATGGTTTCGGTTAATGGAACACTGGAAGTTGCAACAGTGCTTTGAGAATTTTTTACTTATCTTGCAGACTCTCTTCTTGTAGGAATCACTGTTGAGGAACCCAAGTTTTGTAGATCCCTCTTCTTTTCAAGTTTATCTTGTACTGTTTGAGCATCTTTTGTATCTTTTCTATTTTCTTTTCCTAAGGCATCCTCTTTTGCCTTTTTGGCTGCAGATAGATCAGGCTTTTTCTGTGCTTTCTTGATCTGAGAAGGTAATTTTCTCATGCCTTCTGTATTCTCCCCCTTTTTCGCATCATCTTTAGGATACATGGGTTTTGGAGCAGAGTTTATTGTCTGAAGAAGATGATCTTTGATGGCCTTTATCTCTGCATGGGTATCTTTATACCTGGCATTAGCCATGTTTCTTATCAACTCCATATGCATGTTGTGGATGGTATCTACATATTTCTTTTTTGTAAACGCATTATAGGATCATGTTTGACTCCCGAACGTTTGCGAAATGACACGTACGACATGCGGAATCCGTGTACATGGGTGGACCAAACACAAGAATGTAATAAACTATGATTTGATTGATAATATGACGAAGTATACACCTTGAATCACCTTGAATGCTAGTTTCTCTCTCTAGAAGCTCTAGTCTTCAAAATATCAAAAGTTCTAAATGTTTACCCTAAAGTTTCTATTTATAGGCAAATAATTAAGGAAGTTCTCCTTAATTACAAGTTTGCCACTTCTTATTTAAACTAGACTTATCCCTAGATTTAACATAATAAAACCTTGTCTTTAACAGTTTTCTGCTACGATTTGGATTGACGATGGCGATATACATTAGTGCACTCACAGACTCCCCCTTGGATATTGTCGCAGTCAATCTCGTAACATCTTGTCTTTTCTCTTTCTCTGAGTCTTTACGAATCTTTGACATCCTTAGTAACACAGACTCCCTCTTCAAGCTTTTCTTGATTCTGCGTTCTGGTTTGGATGGTAGCAATGTTTGAAGGAGCAATGGTTTTGGTTAATGGAACAACGGTAGTTACAACAGTGCTTTGAGAATTTTTTACTTATCTTGCAGACTCTCTTCTTATAGGAATCACTGTTGAGGAACCCAAGTTTTATAGATCCCTCTTCTTTTCAAGTTTAACTTGTACTGTTAGAGCATCTTTTGTATCTTTTCTATTTTCTTTTCCTAAGGCATCCTCTTTTGCCTTTTTGGATGTAGATAGATCAGGCCTTTTCTGTGCTTTCTTGATCTGAGAAGGTAATTTTCTCATGCCTTCTGTATTCTCCCCCTTTTTGGCATCATCTTTTGGATACATGGGTTTTGGAGCAGAGTTTGTTGTTTGAAGAAGATGATCTTTGATGGCCTTTATCTCTGCATGGGTATCTTTATACCTGGCATCAGCCATGTTTCTTATCAACTCCATATGCATGTTGTGGGTGGTATCTACATATTGCTTTTTGTGAACGCATTGTAGGATCGTGTTTGACTCCAGAATGATTGCGAAATGACACGTACAACATGCAGAATCTGTGCACGTGTGTGGACCGAACACAAGAACGTTATAAACTATGATTCGATTGATAATATGACAAAGTTTACACCTTGAATCACCTTGAATGCTAGTTTCTCTCTCTAAAAGCTCTAGTCTTCAAAATATCAAAAGTTCTAAATGTTTACCCTAAAGCTTCTATTTATAGGCAAAGAATTAAGGAAGTTCTCCTTAATTACAAGTTTGCCACTCCTTATTTAAACTAGACGTATCCCTAGATTTAACGTAATAAAACCTTGTCTTTAATAGTTTTCTGCTACGATTTGGATTGACGAAGGCGATAGACATTAGTGCACTCACAGACTCCCCCTTGGATATTGTCACGGTCAATCTCGTAGCATCTTGTCTTTTCTCTTTCTCTGAGTCTTTAAGAATCTTTGACATCTTCAGTAACATAGACTCCCTCTTCAAGCTTTTCAAGATTCTGCGTTCTGAATTAGCTCTCCCTTTCGGTTAGACGCGTTCTTCTGGCTCCCCCTTTCGTTAAGCTTCCGTTCTTTTAAGATTGAAACCTGGTTCATCAGTTACAAGCTCCCCCTCGTGGTGAGCTCGTCTTCAGACTCCCCCTTAGACTCAGCTATCAGGATTGTAATCTGGCAGTATCATCTGCAACTCTCAAACTTTTGTAAGAAATTTGACAGTTTAAGATTCAAACTTGTGAACCTGGCTCTAATCACAAATATATATGTAATTTCCAGGAAAAACTTCGCTCTCTCCCCCTACCAAATGACTTTATGAATTTGACAGTTTTAAGAATCCAAAACTTCACAAAGTAATCATCTAAGTCCAAATTAATGACCTTGGATATCTCACAATCTGTTTTTGATTTTTTCGATCTAAAAACTTCAAGTTTCAACTTAATGAACTTGTTTATTTTCCAAAACACGATCAGCGTACTCAGATTTTGAAACTCAACTTTCAGACATCGGTTGTCGGGGGCTACCCATATATCCAAGAGATGTTCCCACGAGATAAGAAAGTATTGATATTTAGGTTTATATCTCGAAATCAATCTACTAAGCGTGTAAAAACCTACTGGCATATCATCAGTGAGACCGTTTATCACTTTTTAAACCTTCCATTTCTTAGCGTACTGTGATTGTCTACTGATATACTATCATTTCCTCTTTTTACACAAAACTCATTTTGATTTTCTACTGTTTTTGGCTTTTTCAAATTTTTAAATGTTTTTGTATTTTCTGACAACATTTACTCCCCCTAAAATTCAAAACATCTAAAGAAAACTTGATAACCGATGTAGATAGCTTTGTCTCGCCATTTACTTTCTGCATCTCATGTTCTGTTTAGAAGAAAATATAACAACTAACACATAAAGTACCCCCATGATTTACAACAAATTGATTTTTAACAATGTAAAAACCGTTTTCAATTGTGAAATAATCATGTTTGTTCAGCCGTGAGGGTTTCGGCATATTCACTCAACATATTTTTGTAAATTTTTTATTTTTGACAAAATTTAACAACAAACATATTGTTAAGATCTGAGTTTCTTATGATTGTGTTTATCTGAATTAAGATGAAGATGAATGATAAACAATTGCATCAGAAACTAAATGGAATAAACTTTTAACACAATCAAATGGAAGAATTGCTTTCAACACACATGTTTAACATGAAATCGAATGATTATATTTATTATAACAATTCAATTACAATGCATGCATGTAATACAATCTCCCCCTCAGCCTGAGCTCATAGTTTGTTCGTACATAATGAGTTGTGAAGAAAGAGCTAATAGAACAGTACAAGGTACTATTCTATTTATAGTACAAAGCAAACCACTGAAGCATCTTTGCTGACGTCACCATGAAAGTGACATCTAACCTCCTAACAACCTACAACCACTGATCTAATACAACCATGAAAGTGATATAAACTTGATAATTCTGTAGGTCTTGTTTCTTGAAAGTCTGATTTCCATTTCTGCACATCTTTTTCACATCTACTGAAATCACTTGCCATATTACGTGAAAATAAGTTTTTAAGTCCAAACTGGGACCAACAATTGGTATCAGAGCAGATTGAATAAACTATCTTCAAACGATCAATCGCTCATCTTCTTTTCTCTAAATATGGCTAGCTTTCAATCCTGGAATAATGTTTTTAACATTGGTTCTATGTCTAAACCTCCGACTCTAGTCAGAGAGGAATACCCCCAATAGAAAATCAGGATGGTCAATTTCCTTAATGGTCATGACCGAGCTTTGTTTCAATCCATTGAAAGGGGTCCACATATACCAATGACTGAAATACCAGCTATTCCAGCAACTGACCAATCACCTGCAATCCCTGCCTCCCGTGCTCCGAAAATTGAAATAAAATGGAGTGCGGAAGACAAGGAACTGGTGGCTGGGGATGAAAGGGCAAAGTCACTTTTAATAATGTCCATCTCCAATGACATATTTTCACAAGTTGATGCATGTGCATCAGCTAAGGAAATATGGGATCAGTTGGAAAATCTTTATGAAGGAGGAGAAAGGATGAGAAGAAACAAGAGAACAAACAATGTTTCCTCATATGAGAGGTTCAAAAGTTTACCCAATGAAAGATTAAATGATACTTATCAAAGATTTATAAAACTTTTGAATGAGCTAAATAAATTTGGTATAACAAAATCAAATGATGAAAGAAACATAAAATTTCTAGATGCTCTACCTAGAGAATGGAGAAGTCTAACCACGACTTTGTCCTTAACCTTAGAACTAGGAAATATGAGTCTTCATGACTTATACAGCATCTTGATCCCCAGAGAGGAAGAAATATTTGAAGAAACCATTCAAAGAGGGGGATCTTTAGCTCTTATCTCAAACTCACAAAGAACACCACCTACCAATGATCCACAACCATCAAACAGCCAAAATCTTGAAATTTCTGATACATCATCATATTTTTCAGCTTTTGCTGAAGCAATAGCACTGCTCACCAAAACATTTGAGCAGAGGTTGAGGGGAAGAGGCTAGAGATACTAGAGAAGTGACAGAGGGAGGATGGATGGAAGATATAAGGAGGAAGGTAGATCTAAGGATAAGGGGAAGGCATAAGTTGTGTGTTACAAATGCAAGCAGAGAGGTCACTATGCATCAGAATGCAAGACAAAGAAGCTCAAGGATGTTGCTTATTATGAGAAGAAACTAGAAGAAGCAAAGAAGCAGCAACAAGTCAGCTTAATTGCTGGGACAGATACATGGCTATCTGATGATTCTTCTGATGAAGAAGAAGAGGAAATGGCTAATTTTTGTCTGATGGCACTTTCTGATGACCTACCAGAAACTTCAGGACAAAAGGTAAATTTAGATAATCTTGATCTTGAACACAAGCTAAACAAGCTCATGTCAGATAAATCTGCAAGATAAACATCAATCAGATATTAAAAAATCTGATGAGTTGCAAAGGACCATGAATAAAATCATTCTTGAAAACCAATTACTTATAGAAGAAAGTTTAGATCAAAGAGCTAAAATTGAGTTCTATGAAAATGAAAGAAAAGATCTTTACAAGAAAATAAATGATAAAGAAATTAATGTAAGAGGTTTTCAACAAGCCAAAGAATTCATAAATTTCATTGAGTCCACACCAAAGAACAAAGGAGAGGGTTTAGGATATGTAAAAACAAGAGAAAGTAAACGCACTGTCTTTGTAAAAGCAACCCATCAGATTTCTGATAAATTTTCATCAGAATCTGATTCTGAATCTTGCAAGTCAACCTGTTCTGAATACTCTTTTGAAAAACCCAACTTCAAACCAAAAAGAAGTGAATGCAAACAAGAATCTTTAAAGACTCTAGAAGTAGTTCACTCATCTTTTCAAAATTATCCACTCATTCCATCACAAGAAAGAATATCAGAAAATTCTGATAAATCTTGTATGTATGTTGACATACTGAAGCTTGTTCAACACCATCTCCAAAAGAAAAATGAAAAATATGTTTATGGCTCAGCATACAACAGGTATTCTGATGAAAGGCCATTAAGAGAAAATAATCTGATTAAAATCTCATCAGAAAGAGTACCCAAGCAAGCCTGGGTACCAAAAACCCTCTAATTTTTTCATTTCAGGACCATCATGTGCAGCAGATCTGGTAATGCGACTCAGGAAGCTCGAAGCACATGACTGGGGACAAGAGCTTACTCAACAACTTTGTTTCAAAGATGGATAAAATGGTAAATTTTGGAAATGGAGTGAAAGGGAGGATCATGGGATATGGATGCATAAGGTATGGATGTTTGACCATCGAGAAAGTAGCCTATGTTGAAGGTTTAAAGTACAATCTGCTAAGTTGTGGTCAATTATGTGATAAAGGTTTTCAGTTAACCTTTTTACCAGAAAAATGCTTGTTAATAGGTATGGATGATAATAAAATTTATTTAAGTGGAAAGAGGTAAGACAATCAATTTACTACTTTGATTTCAAAGAAGAAAATGAACATCCAAAATTATGTTTATTTTCAAAAATTAACAAGGGTAGTAGTTGGTTATGGCATAAGAGGTTTGCCCACTTAAATTTCAAAAACCTAAGCAAATTAGCAAGCAAGGGTCTGGTAAAAGGATTACGTTTTATATCCTCAAAGAAGGATAAAATTTGTGAAGCTTGTGAGATGGGAAAATCGAAAAGAAGCTCACATAAATCAATTTCTGAGTCTTCTATTACACAAAATTTGGAACTTTTACATATGGATTTGTGTGGACCCATAAGTACAGAAAGCTTTTCTGGAAAGAAATACATACTAGTAATAGTAGATGATTTCTCCAGATACACATGGGTCGAATTTTTAAGGAAGAAAACTGAAACTCCTGATCTGATCATTAATTTTATCAGAAAAATTGAAAATCTGTTAAAACTAACAGTCAGAAGGATCAGATCAGACAATGGGACAGAATTTAAGAATTCAAAAATTGAGAGCTTTCTTGTAAGTAAAGGAATCTCTCATGATTTCTCTGCTCCCAGAACACCTCAACAAAATGGGTTGTTGAAAGAAAAAATAGAACTTTAGTAGAAGCTGCCAAAATAATGCTTGCTTATGCTAAAATGCCCACTCATTTTTGGGCAGAAGCAATAGCAAATGCCTGTTTCACCCAAAAGAGAACCATAATCAACAAAAGGCACAACAAAACACCTTACAACATTATCAATGGAAGGATTCCAAGTGTAAATTTTTTGCATACATTTGGTTGTAGATGTTTTGTTTTCAATGATTTTGAAAGCCTTGAAAAATTTGACAAAAAAGAAGAAAAAGGTATTTTTCTTGGTTATTTTTGTCCTCAAAAGCCTATAGAATTTTTATTCTAAACACAAGGACAATCAGAGAAAGTCTGTATGTTTCTTTTGATGACTCATCAGAAACAGAGGTTTCTGGTGAATACATGAAAGAAATAAAATTTTCTGACAAACAAGAAAACTATGAACATCTCTTTGAAATGATAACAGAAGATTTCTTAGAACATGATAAATCTCTCATATACAAATCAACATATATTTCATGTACTAACCCTGCAGAACAAACGAGTAATGAATCAGGAATCTTGAATCAAAATTCTGATACATTACACACAACTGAAGCAACTGTTCAGGGAGAAACTTCAAATCCATCAGAACAAACAACTTTTCACAACAAGTTAAGATGGATCAAAGGACATGTTCATTCTGACATCATTGACAATCCAGCAGATGGTGTGAGAACAAGATCTGCAACTGCACATGAGTGTGCATTTGCTGGGTTGTTAAGCAAGATAGAACCCCAAATCTATCAAAGAAGCTCTAAATGACTCAGAATGTATTCAAGCTATGCAAGAAGAGCTTGATCAGTTTGAAAGGAGCAAGGTTTGGGATCTGGTACCCAAGCCAAATGACAAATCTGTCATAGGCTCAAAATGGGTATTCAGGAATAAATCTGATGAAAACGGCATAATCACCAGGAACAAAGCAAGGTTAGTGGTCAAAGGTTATTATCAACAAGAAGGTAATGATTATGATGAAACTTTTGCACCGGTAGCTAGATTAGAAGCTGTAAGAATTTTTCTTGCTTATGCTGCATCCAAAGATTTCAAAGTTTATCAAATGGATGTAAAATCAGCTTTCCTGAATGGTAAAATTGAGGAAGAAGTTTATGTGCAGCAACCAGAAGGCTTTGTTGATCCAAAATTTCAAAATCATGTTTACAGATTAAACAAAGCCTTGTATGGTTTGAAGCAAGCTCCTAGAGCCTGGTATGAAACACTATCAAACTTCTTACTCAATTCTGGGTTTACTAAAGGTACTATTGACACAACACTTTTCCTCAAAACACACAAAGATCATACTTTGTTGGTCCAGATATATGTTGATGACATTATATTTGGATCAACAAATGAAAAATTCTGTAAAAAGTTTCAAAAGTTAATGACCAGCCACTTTGAAATGAGTATGATGGGTGAGTTAACCTTTTTCTTGGGTTTACAAGTAAAACAAAGAATTGATGGAATATTTTTGAGTCAATCAAAATATGTGAAAACAATTCTACAAAAATACTCACTTGAAAACTTCTCTGTTTCAAAAACTCCCATGGCAACAGGGAACAAATTGGATTCTGATAAAGATGGAATAAGTGTAGATATTAAAACCTATAGGGGATGATAGGATCATTGCTATATTTAACTGCAAGCAGACCAGATATTATGTTTGCACCATGCTTTCTGGCCAGATATCAATGTGATCCTAAAGAATCCCATCTAAAAGAAGTAAAAAGGGTTTTCAAATATCTAAAAGGCACATCAGAACTTGGTCTCTGGTATCCTAAGGATACAAACCTTGAATTAATTGCATACACAGATGCAGATTATGCTGGGTGCAAAATTGACAGAA
Organism: Helianthus tuberosus; assembly: GCA_030545235.1. NCBI lineage: Eukaryota > Viridiplantae > Streptophyta > Magnoliopsida > Asterales > Asteraceae > Helianthus > Helianthus tuberosus. The sequence continues at coordinate 139,046,530 of CM060394.1, forward strand.
AAAGCACATCTGGTGCTTGTCAACTCTTGGGAGAAAAATTGGTATGTTGGGCAAGCAAGAAACAAAACCGTGTTGCCACATCAATAGCAGAATCAAAATATGTAGCAGCAGCAAGTTGCTGTTCACAAGTGCTGTGGATGCAAACTCAACTAAGAGATTATGGAGTACATCTGAAAAAAATACCAATCCTATGTGATTCAAAGAGTACAATTGTAATAACAGAAAATCCAGTTCATCACTCAAGAACCAAACACATAGATGTCAGATATCACTTCATAAAAGATCATGTGGAGAAAGGTAACATAGAAATGTATTTTGTTCCAACTGAAAACCAAATTGCTGATATCTTTACAAAACCTCTTGTTAAAAAGAGACACAATTTTTTTATCAGCAAACTTGGCATGGTTAATTTTAATGATGAAGATTTTTCAGAAAACACAAGGACACAAATTGAAAACCAAATTGACGAACATCAAAGTTCTGATAATCAAAGAACAATTCAACTGGTTTCTGACAAAGAAATCCATCAATCTGATGAATCATCGATAAATGATGATTTATCAGAAAATCTGAAGAAATATCAGAAAATCTGGTGAAATCATTAGAAATTCTGATATAAAATCAAAAACCTTGTTGAAACATCAGAATGATCTGTAATCATTAAATACTTCCATCTTCATGCATATCCCACATATGTATAAATTCATAACTATGTATAGTATGTTTTTTTTTATTTTTTTCTTTAAATTAAAAAAAACAAAAAGGGGGAAAAGTAACATGCATTAAGATAAAATTCAATACAACAGAGAATATCAACCGTCACAAGAAATTTTTTGCAGATTATTGATTTTTTTCTTACACTACCAATGCATTCAACGTCATTTTTTCATAAGAAATTTAAGAGATACGTAGGCACTAAAATGATTAGGAGCTATGAAAGTAGCCGCCTAGCTATTCAATGCTTACTCACACATAGGGGCTTTGTAGACTGTCATATTCTCATTGCAACAGATATCGTCTTAATTAAAGAGATTGAAATGAAAATGAAATTCTTTGGAACTTTGTGTTGGGATTTTCACATGTTTATCAAAGTATTTTATCCATATAAAATAAAAACGCAGCGGAATAAATATTTAAAAACATGTTACTTTACAAGATTTAAAACCATTTTAAATGAAAAACCCAATCCCGGATCCATATACGAACATGCATGCTATCAAAATAAAACACAACCATAGGGTGTTTAGAATACTACCTTCCAAGGAGTAAAGGATATGAAGAAGATGATGCTTCTTGAATGGTTGCCTTCAAGTGTAGAAGACCTCAAGCTTGTATACCCCAAGCCTTCCAACAAACACCTTATGTTTAGCTAGGATTTCTACACTTATGAACTCCCTATTGAAACCCTCTTGAAACCATCATATGGCCGAAAATATGAGAGGAGGTTGTAGAGTTCTTGCACTTGATTTATGAACTTGAAAAAGCCTACTAGATCAACCATACATGATCCGATTTTTTTAGAGAGTCTCACACTTGATTTCTCAAAAGAAAAACTCTCTTTATAGGCATGTTATGGCCGAAATTTTAGAGCCATTTCTCTAGAGCTTCTTCAAGTTCATCTCTTCCATCTCTTCTATTTTTGTCATACAAAAATGTTAATAAAATAGTGAGAGAATGTGCCACCCAATTCACCCAATGAGAGGGCCTCTAACACATGCACCTTGCATGTAATTTGATTGGAACATTCTCTTGCCCAACCAAGTTTCCACTAACACATGCAAATGCATGGTTTTTGATTGGATCAAAATAATCTTGGGAAGACACCAAGGGGGGGCGGCCCACTTTATATTTTTTATAAAAAAATCAATTTCTTTTATAAAATAATTTAAGTCTTGATTAATTTTATAACTTTTATAAAATTATAACATCTCATGTTATAAGACTTATACAACTTTTATTATGTTATTTAACCCATTAAATAACAAAATAAAATATTCTCTCAAAAAAAATTATCCATATAATTTATTAGCTTGTCAAGTGCAATTATTTAGAAAACCGATTTCTAAATATTCTAAGTGTTAGTATTTATTTGTTTGATCATATCTTAAATAAATAATATAAGTGTTTGTCTAGCTTGTATTTGGGTATGACTCGACTTGGATCATAACGTACTAGCCACATCAATTTAATATGTGTCTTGGGCATACAGAGTCCAACAATCTCCCACTTGCACAAGATACATAGAAGATTGATGCAAGCAGTAAATAACGCCTAACTACGGTTTACTACCCCTAATACGCATGACTATATGTGCCATTCAATAACATCATCCCCTTCAAGTCCCTTACTTGAACATGATTTAGGTGAATCTATCATTTATCCTTTCGTTACAGATGTCATGTCAAATCCAGAGACACGGAGTGATCACTCTCTGTTGATTTAACTTTAGCAGGCCTTAGACATCTTACTCTCAATGAATAAGAGGAACAAATCCCATCTTGACTACATACGTCTCTCACAATCATCTTGTACCACACCTGAGCTTAGCCTTATGTACTGCCATATTACTGACAGCGAAGAACTAGGTCAAGGTATAATACTCGGTGAATATCTAGACCTAATATGTATCTCAGGTCTGAGGATACTATGATATTTTCCTTTACTCAAAATTTACTTATGATCAATCACAAATGAATCCATGCAGTAATATTTGAGAGCGAGTCAGTCCAATATTTGTATCCCAAAAATATCTATGAACTTTGGAAGCAACACTTTGCTCTATATTCATTCTAAATGAATATCCACCAATCCAAATTCATAACAGTCTTACATTCATATTTGTTCCCACAAGTATGATCGACTAAGGACATTTAGAATAAGAAACTTATTCACGGATTTAAACAAGCTAAAATGGAACATAACTCAACATACCATAAAGAGTTATAATAACAATTGTTCCAATATCCAAATACAAAATAGATCAAATCCAATTACTAGAATATCGAAGTCCTAAGGCACAAGTATGACCCTTCATGCTTTGCTTATTCAAGGAGCTTCGTGAGTGGATCCGCAATATTTTGATCAGTGTAAACTTTGTGAATACATATCTTTCCCTTTTTCAACTTCATCCCTCATGTACTTGAAACTCCGCTCAATGTGCCTAGTCTTTTGATGTGTACGAGGTTCCTTGATTTGAGCAATCGCACCATCGTCATCACAAAGATCTCTAGGGGTCCTGAATGGTAGGGACTACCCCTAGATCGACAATAATTCAAGTGGCAGATCCATATGAATTATCTCAATCAATGAAGCGGCAATGTATTCTGATTCTGTAGTGGACAATGCTACCCTGATTGTCATCGAGAACCATCTCGATCGGTTTGGAAACTCATATCCATGTAACCCTTTACAACGAGTTCCGAAACTCGCATCCCTGTAACCCTATTACAAAGAGTTCTTTTTCACCAGATCTATATATTAGAAATATATCCTTCGTCATTCTGAGGTATTTCAATATATTTATAACAGTTACCCAATGACCGTTACTCGCTGGTATCTTCTCGTTATGCTTAAAACGCATAAGTTGTCCGGTCTAGTGCATATCATTACGTACATAATGAATCCTATATCTGATGCATATGGGATTCCTTTCATTCTTTCCTGCTCATCCTTTGAGCTTGGACATTGAGACGCACTCAACATTGTCCCCTCTTGAATAGGTACCAAACCTTTCATAGAGTTCTCTATCTTGAACCTTTTCAAGACATTGTCAATGTATGCACTTAAGTTTAAACCTATCAAGCGCCTTGATCTATTCCTATAGATCTTTATTCCAAAATATAGGCGACTTCACCAAGATCCTTAATTGAAAAACAACTTCTAAGCCAGGCTTTTACACCTTCCAAGGTTTGGAATGTTATTCCAAATAGTAGAATGTCATCGACATATAATACTAAGAAAGTAATAATGCTCCCACTAGCCTTCTTATACACACAGGCTTCATCGTCGTTCTTGATGATTCCATATTCCCTAATCTCTTCATCAAAACGGTGATTCCAACTTCTAGATGCTTGTTTCAATCCATAGATTGATTCCTTTAACTTGCATACTTTGTTAGGATGTTTTGGATTGACAAAACCTTTAGGCTGAACTATATAGACATCATCCTTAAGATATCTATTAAGGAAAGCCGTCTTGACATTCATTTGCCAAATCTCATAATCATATTATGCAGGTATGGCAAATATTATCCTAATTGACTTTAGCATCGCCACAGGCGAAAAGGTCTCATCATAATCAACCCCTTGAGTTTGAGTGAAACCTTTTGCTACAAGTCTCACTTTACAAGTATCCAAGTTACCATGCATATCGGTTTTCTTCTTGAAAACCCACTTACTTCCAGCTACTTTGGAGTTAAGAGGTAGCACAACCAATTTCCATACTTGGTTGTTATACATGGATGCATCTTTACGTTCATGGCTTCAAGCCACTTGTCATAATCGAATTTTGACATTGCATCATGGTATGTGGTTGATTCACCTGAGTTTACCACGTAGCATTCATCCATGAAAAATCCATATCTTTCAGGTGGACTACTGATTCTACCAGATCTGCGAACGTATTGTGTGTAATGATCAATCACTTGATCATTTTCAACAACCTCTTGTTGAGTGCTAGTATTAACCAAACGTGTATTGGCATGTGGTTCTTGATCCTCATCAAGTTCCACTGTTCTACTAATTCCTTCCACAAGGAACTTAGCTTCCAAGAACTCAGCCTTTCGAGCAACACATACCTTTTGCTCTGTTGGATTGTAGAAATAATATCCTATATCATCTTTAGGATATCCTACAAATATACACTTAGTGGATCGTACTTCCAATTTTTTTGGGGTGTATAGCTTCACATAAGCTTCACAACCCATACCTTTAAATATAATAATGATGGAACCCTTCCATGCCATATTTCAAAAGGTGTCTTATCCACTTTCTTGGTTTGGGTCATATGGGCCGCGGAGAGCAAAAGCGTAACCCCAAAATGATAGAGTTAATGCGCTCCTAGCCATCATAGATCGAACCATATCCAAATAGAGTTCGATTCCTCCTCTATCGGAACAAAGAACTTTGATTGAGTTGATTTAGTATTTTACCTTTTGAAGGCTTTGAACATTTCAAAACTTCAACTTTGTGTCTCAGCAAGTACACATAACCATAACTACTATAGTCGTTGGTAAAAGGTAACGAAGTATCTTTCACCATTCCTAGTCATTGGCTTAAAAGGATCACATACATCCGAATGTATGATACCTAATAAATCTTTTGCCCTTTCCCATTAAAGGGTTTCTTAGTCATCTTACTTTGTAAACAAGATTCACATGTATCAAATGAACCAACTTCATTTGTCTCCAAAAGACCATTCTTTTGAAGTGTTTACATGCGATTTTCATTTATATGACCAAGGAGATAATGCCAAAGATAGGTCTCACTCAAATCCATTTTGAGTTTCTTGGTGATTGCTTGGTACATTTAACTATCAAATGACGTATTATCATGAACCAATTCATAAATACCATTTGAAAGCATAGATTTAAAGTAAAATATGTCAGTTATCGAAATATAAATATCATTGTTTACAAACTTTAAATCAAAACCATATTGTCTTATATGGGAAACTTGAATAATGTTCCTAGTCAAACTAGGAGCACACTATATATTTTTAAAACAATTTCCAAACCATTTGGAAGTTTCAAAACATTGTCTCCTTTCTTGTAATGCTTATTTCTTTTGAACTCTTGCAACAAATTGCAAACATGAGTTCCACATCCAGTATCTAATACCCATGTTTTTGAAGAAATAACATTAAGGTCAATATGTGTCATTAAGATTGTACTTGAGGTTTGCCCTGCATTCCTCTTAGTTTTTCAACTCTTTGAGATAGGTTGGACAATTCCTTTTCAAATGCCCTATCTCACTATATTCAAAGTATGGATCATGCGTGGCAACCTTTGCCTTCTTCTCTTTTGGTTTCGGTGGTTTCGCTTTAGTCTTTCCTTTCTTTTTCCCTTTGAATTTCCCGTTTCCATTTTCAACATTTGCTTTGGTGTCGGGGTGATGCCCTTTCTAGTTGCCACCCTTATTGATCGTTAGAATGGATAAAGCCCTTTTATCCATATTGAGCCTTTCTAGGTGATCAATGTGGCTTTACATCTTAAAGACATAAGATGAGACCGATTGGGTTTCCTCTATTCGACATACATGAAGTGCTCGAACCGTTTCGAAGCGTTCTACCCCGAGGAACATTTCCTACAATTTGGGTAATCATGTTGTATGCTTATGATGTTCAAAATTCTTTCGAATCTTGGGAATCATAATTCCTAACATGAGGCAAGAGGCTTGCATAGTATCCTCAAAATACTTAATCCAATCGTTATAGGCATCCTTATCTTCCATAAGAGGTTCATCGGGATTAGGATCGTTTTCAGTGATAGGTTACGGACGGTTTGGGTAATATTGTTAGCGGCCATCTACAAAATTTAACAAGGTTCAATTTTAGTATTTTTGATATTATTAAATTTTAATCATTAATACCCTTTTATGTCTAATAATTAAAATCTAGAATCCAACATTACATTTAAATATTGGTTAGGTGACCTTTATCCCTCTATTTAAATTAACAAGGTAGTCAACGTTTGACAATTGCAACCCTTTGCAACTTCTAGCCATATGGGATCGGTTAAACATCTTTATGTTTAGTTGGCATGTTTAATCCCATCAACACCTTTGTTCCCCATGCTTCGGTGACCCTAAGTTCATGGTTGCCAAATCAAGTCGTCCAACTTACACACACGTGTGAGTTTATACACATAAGTGGTTAGGTGACCTTTATCCCACAAACATGGTAAACCCACCTCGAACATACAAGTTTCCTCAAATGTGGTTAGGTGACCTTTATCCCACAAAAGAGTTCCCAAGTGATTCGAGTGTTGTATAAAAGGATGGTGTTTGACTTGTTTTATAAAAGGGATTTTGAGTTTTCAAAATTCTAGTTTAGAAAACTTTATGTACCATATATTTGCATGCATTCAAATCCTTGGTACTTTTGTGAAAACAACTTTTCAAGGTTCCTTTTAATAAAACCCATTTTATTATAAAATCATTAATTTTTAATAACCTTTTATTAACCATTTTTATGATTTTTAAGAACCAATTTAAAGCTTGTTGTCGATTAATGGTTTGTTAAGCATGCATATCCAAATATCATCAAAACAATATAAATAAGCAACCACACAAGCACAACACACATAACAATAGGTGCATAACCATAGCCAACTATTTTGACCATACTTGTTAGCCGAAACAAGTGTGTCAAAAGGTCCTTCCTAAAGGGTGAATATTGACACAAATAATGTGTCGTTGAACTCCCACTTGATTCCGCATCCAAATGCTTCAAGTCTTCTTCTTGTGTTGTGATTTCTTCACATTCTTTGGTCTTCCAAATGTCTTTTATATTCAGCTCCAAACTCCTTTGGACTTCAAAAATGTGTTTTGGTTATCGGGCTAAAATCCTGTTAAGAACTATGAAGTCCTTTAGGCCCGAAATTAGCCAAAACCAAAATCACATTTTTTGTGTGCATCTTCTTTTACAAAAATTTATCCTAATACATTTTTCTAGTAAAAACAAAATGCACCTAATCTATTTATTTACATGCCAAATGAAAATAAATAAATTACATAACTTTACAAATGGAAGAACAAAATTAATAATTATTACAACCTTTGAAATAATTAAACATAAATCACAAACACAAATATTCAACATATTCTCATAAGGTCATGGTTAGGTTATGAACACCATATATATATATATATATCCAAATATATAGAATTCAAGAAGCAAAATGGTTTCCTTTTTTTACAACCTACTTTTCGGTCAAGAATGAAAAAACTGAAAAAGTGGGTTTTTGTCCAAACAAACAAATCATCCAAATGACATAATTTTTCAAGATATATTTATGCATGTAAGAATATAATCTTGAAAAACAAAGGGATAACCATGGTGAAAATTTAGGCCATAGGGTTTTACCCAAACCCGAAAACCGAAAATTCCATATCCTATGAAGCATGCACTCATATAAGCGGCTCTAGATACCATTGTTGGGATTTTCACATGTTTATCAAAGTATTTTATCCATATAAATAAACACGCAGCGGAATAAATATTTAAAAACATGTTACTTTACAAGATTTAAAACCATTTTAAATGCAAAACCCAATCCCGGATCCATATACGAACATGCATGCTATCAAAATAAAACACAACCATAGGGTGTTTAGAATACTACCTTCCAAGGAGTAAAGGATATGAAGAAGATGATGCTTCTTGAACGGTTGCCTTCAAGTGTAGAAGACCTCAAGCTTGTATACCCCAAGCCTTCCAACAAACACCTTATGTTTAGCTAGGATTTCTACACTTATGAACTCCCTATTGAAACCCTCTTGAAACCATCATATGGCCGAAAATATGAGAGGAGGTTGTAGAGTTCTTGCACTTGATTTATGAACTTGAAAAAGCCTACTAGATCAACCATACATGACCCGATTTTTTTAGAGAGTCTCACACTTGATTTCTCAAAAGAAAAACTCTCTTGATAGGCATGTTATGGCCGAAATTTTAGAGCCATTTCTCTAGAGCTTCTTCAAGTTCATCTCTTCCATCTCTTCTATTTTTGTCATACAAAAATGTTAATAAAATAGTGAGAGAATGTGCCACCCAATTCACCCAATGAGAGGGCCTCTAACACATGCACCTTGCATGTAATTTGATTGGACCATTCTCTTGCCCAACCAAGTTTCCACTAACACATGCAAATGCATGGTTTTTTATTGGATCAAAATAATCTTGGGAAGACACCAAGGGGGGGGCGGCCCACTTTATATTTTTTATAAAAAATTCAATTTCTTTTATAAAATAATTTAAGTCTTGATTAATTTTATAACTTTTATAAAATTATAACATCTCATGTTATAAGACTTATACAACTTTTATTATGTTATTTAACCCATTAAATAACAAAATAAAATATTCTCTCAAAAAAATTATCCATATAATTTATTAGGTTGTCAAGTGCAATTATTTAGAAAACCGATTTCTAAATATTCTAAGTGTTAGTATTTATTTGTTTGATCATATCTTAAATAAATAATATAAGTGTTTGTCTAGCTTGTATTTGGGTATGACTCGACTTGGATCATAATGTACTAGCCACATCAATTTAATATGTGTCTTGGGCATACAGAGTCCAACACTTTGGCTGTTAATATTTATGGCACAACTATCACTATCACTTTCACCTATAAATATTAACAACCTGAAAAAGACTTTCGTCACCAAACAAATCTTCTCTTCAAAAGCTCTTCATCAGAAATTTCTATTTTACAACGGGTCGGCCAAAAATGATGAAAGTAACACAATTCCCTCTCCCGCTTCACAGACATCATAATCTTAGACTTAGGTCTAACTTGGAAGGACCTACATGGGAAGACTATAGGTATGTGTATAACATGATCATGCAAAGTTCCTTGGGCTTCGCTGTATCTACACATGTCACCATCTATCTAGAACTTCTTCAAGAATTCTGGTGGAACTCTGAAATCATTTTCAGTGGCACTTCCATGTGGATTGAGAGTAAGGTTATGGGGGTCAAAATTACCCTAAAGGAGGAAACTCTTAGAAATGTCCTCCGGCTGGGTAATGGTCAAGAAAACACCTTCCTGGATAAGGCAGATGTGCAACAGAACTTGATAGAAATGGGCTATCATACAAACAACGTGTCAAGGCATGTTAGCAAATCTGGTTTTATACTCATGAGAGACCTAGAAGCAAACATTCATGACCGTCAACCTTTTCTGATCTACCCTCGATTCGTAACCAAGGTGATTACTAGTCAGCTGGTCTTCGGAGGAGTGAGAAGCTGGTATCCAAGGGCCGAGCTTGCACTTCAAGAAAATATAAGTGATCCTACACTGGTCCCATCAACGAATCACTCTGGTCGAATAACCAATCTCTGGTTATATGTGAAGTGCATGTACAACGTGCTGGAGGAGGAGTAGTTGTTGTTTACTTGTTTTATCTGGTTTTTTTTTTCTTCATGATTAATGATATTTTCTTTTCTTCATTTCTTTTCCACTTAAAAAAAACACAAAAACATGACATTAGATTTAGGGGGAACTAAAACAACATGTCTGATAAAAACAATGAAAATCTGGTAAAACTCAAATGAAATCTGATAGATTTAGAGAAGCTCAGAAAATCTGATGATCAATCAGAAAATATGGTAATTTTTCAGAAAAAACCATTAAGTCATCAGAATCTGTCCATACACCAGAAAATTCTCAAAATAACCCGAAAATCTGATAATATATCAGAAAATCAATTTTTTATCAGAAAAATCTTTTGACAACCAGGAAGTCTGACAAATCAACAGAAAGAAACATCGGAAAACACTGCCTTTAACCAGATTCAAAGAGACTTATAACCATCAATTTTTTTTAAAAATAAGTTTCTTTCAAAATATTTTTTTCTGAGGACTGGAACAAGCTGTATGAAAAACACTTCTTGAAAATCAGAACAAAGGTGTGGAGTTCAGAACTGCAATGTAAGTTAAAATCTCGAAACTCTACTTATTCCCTCTCATCTTAAAAAAAATGCTAATTCAATCTCTGTAAATGAATCAAATGCATTCTGATGAAATATGAAGAAAATCCAACTCTCAAAAGTTTTATTCAAAGATTTTCTGATATATATCATCAAAAGGAAAACTTGGGAAGATACACAACCTCAGGAAAGGTTTCTATTGGACCTTTTTGAAACAAAAGGGGTCCCACAAGAAGAAAATGTGCAAGTTGGACATTAGTGTTTATCTACAAAATCTTTGGAATCTCTGATTTTCATCAAAAGATTTATATTAAATAAGAGATAATCCAAAGGTTTTTCAAAAAACGGTTGTTTCCTAAACAGATTAAAACATCATTAAGATGTCATTAACCACCTTGAATACAAACAACCCACGAAAAATGCTCAAAAATCTCTGTCTCGATACACTATAAATACCTCATTAAAAAACAGAGACTTCCATCTTCAACCTTCAAACTCAAAACCCTAAAAACCCTTTTCCAAAACAAAAACCCAAATTCTCGATGGCTGCTATCAACATCAACATGCCACCAATCGAACACTCTGTTCCTTTATCACCGAAGCTGAATTTGTTCCATTAAAGAGCAAAAATGAAGCAATGAGCGCTAACATTGAAGAATATGATATAAAGTGTCAAATTCTCATTGAATTTCTGATAAGATGCCCGATAGCTCAAGCTCTCACAAAGACCAGAGAGGTACCAGAAAAACTCATACAACAAGTTGTAAAAACTCTCAAAGTCTCAAATCAAATCGAGCTAACAGCACACGTATGGGGAAATATCATTATTATAATCTCACCGGAGAAAATAAGGGAAAGTTTGGAACTACCCTTAAACCAAAGCTATGAAGAAGCACCAGAAAAAGAAGATATGTTCTCACAACTTGATGTTGTAATGGGTTACAAGACAAAGATTTCAAAAATCAATGAATTCAAGAGGAATAAGCTACCTGCCTTCTGGCAAGTTTTAATGGAAATTCTGAACAGGTGTCTATCATCAAAGATTGGAGGTACAGATCAGATAAATATGAATATTCTAACAATCATGTTCAGTCTCATTCATGGGTTGAACATTGATTTTGGAACAGAAATATTTAATCTAACCAGAAGATCAATTCTGACTAATGCTAGAAGGATAGATTCACATCTACCTTTTCCCAGATTTCTGTCAATCATAATTTCTGATGCATTTTCTGAAAGGAACCTAGAAATTCCAGCATCAGAAAATATGTGGAGTACCGAAATTATGAAACCTTGGACTGCTGTAGGGTCTTGGAAGTCAGAGTATGATGTGGGTGTTCTGTTAGAAAAAGTGATGAATCTGATACCAGAAGATTCACCATACAGAGCAGAATACCTGAAGATGTTAAGCAAAAAGGCAGAAAACAGATAAGTTTTTGAAAGTGTGTCCCCCATGGAGCATGATGCACAAGAGTCAAGCATACCAAGAATGAAGCAGCAGGGTGAATCAGATCCTCACCCAGCTGATGAAGATGTGAACATGAGTCTTGTGGCAGAAGAACATCATGCTGAAATCTCACATATGGGAGAAACAGGTGCACAACACTCTAAACTAAACTTATTTAATGTTTCTGAGAGTGATTCTGATGATTCAATTCAAGGAAAATATGAAATTTTACATAGAGGCACTGTTTCTACAAAACAAAATGTGAGTGGAACCAAAGACCCATTTTCTGAATCCGATTCTGAAGAAGAAAATGTGGTGGCAACAGGTGGAGATCAGTCTACTGATCAAGGAAACCTGGATGAGAAAACTAAGAGTTTCTCAACAACTCATGGAGAACCTGAAAAGGTTCAAGGATATGAGGAAAACCAGAACTTGAATGTGTTTCAATTTTCTGGTGAGGGTACAGAGAATATGGAATATTTCAATCCTCTTAACCTCAGAACAGTAGAGAATGTGTTTTCTGCTGGTGTTAAAGGTAGAACATTTGTTGTTCCTCCTATTTATCAAGGACACCAATCTATGTCCACTAAACAACTTCACAAGGAACATGAAGACACAGTTGCTGTTCGTACTGAGAAAATAGCCACAGAAGGAAAACTGGATCTGATTGTGACAATCATGTAACTTTGAGGTAAAAACCCATTTGTTTCACTTTTATAAATCAAGTCAGATTCTTATTTGATTTGATGAACTAATATTATATTTTATCCATATCGCGTTGAACCAATCCGAATTGTTTGAAACGTAATCTGATTAATATATACTAAGTTGATTATTATTAGTTGTACTAAAAAGAAGAAAAAAAACCCTTTAATCATAGCATACACCAATATGCCACAAGTTAAACATAACCTTCACTTCTCCTTTTCCTTTCTTTTCTTTTGGTTTCGATCCAATTAAACAAGCCTATAATCCAACCCAACATCACCATTCGGCCCACCCCTCCAAACCGCCATATTTACATGTATATGATTATACGTATCATGCATGCATCAGATATCAAACCCTAACCTCCCACTCCTAAGCTTACGGCAGCCATCATCAGTCCTCCCCACTTCAAACTTGAGGCAACCATCATCATCACCCTCTTTTCCAGCCAAAACGCAGTCTCCTATCGCCGGTAAGACTTTCACCCTCTTCTGTAACTCATTAATCAACACTTTCGTCGTAGTTTCTTCGTCACGGTTTCGGTTCGAGTTGTGATTTCATGTTCATATAAGGCCATGCTTAACTGTTTAGGTGTTCACAAACTTGATCTAATGGGTGTTGTATGTATGCATTTATATATGTGAATAACTGTAGACTTGAGGGTTATGACAGTATGTGTGTGGTGTCATATATGAACGTTTATGTGTCTTTAATTGAGTGTTTTTCATGCAACAATTAATAGCCATACATTTACAGTGATGCATGGAAGTTTTGGTTCGATTTAGGTTAAAAACACGAACTCGTATTCGATCGTGCGTTACATCATGATTAACTGTTTATCTTACGAAGCACTTATATACATGATCGTAATGCCACAACTAACTATTCAGGAGTATGAGTGCTTATATACTTGATTGTATAAGATTTCCAGTTTGAATTCATTTTAAATACATGAAAATCGCATGCGAATCGGTGTGTTAGTTGTAAACAGGAAGGGATATGAGATTGTGTATTATGATTGTGATTTTATGTGAAGGTCCGATGTGCTAGCTGCCATGATAGGGCTATGTGTGGGTTACCTCTAGCGATAAAGTTGAATGTGTTGAATGTTGATATGCTATTCAATACTGATTTCATGATAACGACATTTTGAACAATCATAGGATACATGAAAAATGACTTAAAACAAGTAATGTTTCGTTCAGCGATTTTCTGCAGAAAATACGCCAACTTCGGCAGTATTTTTTGTTGGGTAATCTTGATGTTGCGGGTTATTTATGGGTGAAGACGGTATAGCCGGTTTGAGAGTCGTGTTCGGTGTTGGTGCATATGTCTGTTGACTTCATCTTGTATCGAATCTTGTAAATAGATTGATAGATCAAGACACGTAGTTCAAGAGAATAGGAAAACATGTCTGAATCTCCTATAAATAGTGGTCTTGAGATTTCATTTGTAACTTTCTGATTCCGGTAGCGAAGCTCTGCCGAAGTGTCGCCAGCTCTTGTAACGTTATGAAATTCATCAAATCGACATTTAATCTACTTCTAAGTGCATATCAAGCTGAATGAAGATCAAATCAATGAATTCCGCTTCTGATTTGGTCAAGAACACTTCTGATCGACTCGTTTAGATCGATTCCCCGATCCTACAAGTGGTATCAGAGCTCAGGAGGAAGAGTTCTTACCATTTCTGCTTGTTTTCTTCAAAAGCATCTCACTTCTACTCATTTTCTACATTTTTTCTTCAAATTTTCAATGAATTTACGGTAAAAAATGATCTGATTTTGTGATATAACACGTAAAATAGAGTTTTAATCAATCCTTGAACAAATCAGACCTAAATTCAACCTAAAACCTATTAAAATTGACCAAACCGCGTGAAAAACACAGCCGATCGTTTGACAGTTTACCAGATCGCACGAGCTGATCAGTCAGATCATTTGAAACTTCGTTCCAGATCATGCGAACTGATTCAGGTCGTTTGAACCTGATCCAGTTCGTGTGAAAAGACATCAGGTCGTGTGTGTGACAACTCGAGTTTCCAAGATTTCCATCTTCGCATTAATTGCACATTAATTGTTTATGTTGTTTGTTACCCGACTTGTTTGTTTCACAACGCTTACATTTGTAAAACGTTAAATAGTTTTACGATTGATATTTTATAATTGGGGTGCATATTATATTTGAGTATATGATAATAGTGTAATTTGTGTTAATTGGGATTGTATAGTTTATTACGGATCTTTGGCCAACACCCCTGCTCATATGAAAACAACCCCCCCTGATGAAAACACATGGTGTTTTCGTCCATATGTGCTGGCGAAAACAACAAATGGGCTTTAGGCCCAGTGGGGAATTATATATTTATTTTATCACAACCTTCACGGAGAAGTTTCTCATTTGGCAAACCCTAACCACATTGTTTCTCTCTCCTTTTGAAACCCGACGGCAGCCTTGAACATATACATCACTTGGTTTTGTTGTCTCTTTGGTTTAGGTTAGTAATCGGCCATTGTTGTTGTTTGTTTGATCGAAATCACCATAGATTGTTTATTTAACATTCTGTATTACTGCTATCATGAGATATGTATGAGCATACGATTGAACATCGATTGTTTAATAAATGGGTTAAAATCTCTGTTATTAACTGGTCTTCGTTAATCTCTGTGGTTAAGTGCATCGATTATAAGCTATTGATTTGGTGGGTTCGTAATGTGGGTATGAAATATAGAAACTGTTCTTGTTGCTGTTCTTGTTAAAAATCTTTTGTGCTGATGTCGATTCTTCTGATTGAACGATTGCTGGTTGAAATAGTAAACTGTTAATGAGATAGGATTGCTGGGTATGCGTAACCTGCTGTTGTTGATGATGATGATACTAACGAAAACACCCCCCACCTCACGAAATCCACACACCAACGAAATCACCCAAGGTGATTTCGGCACTCAAGTGTTTTCGGCCCATAAAGGATTTCGGCCCAATGTCTCCGGCCCAATGAGGGTTTTCGACACTTAAGGGATTTCGGCCAAGGGATTTCGATATATATATAGTGTTTTCGGCTCAGGTGCTGTTATTAACCTGTTGGTTTATTAAACTCAGTTAGTTGTTAATTAAGTTAATTAAGTTAACTTTAAGGAAATAAGTAACTTAGTTAAGTGGGTAACCTTAATAATTGATAACACTGTTAGTTGACAAACCATATTAAGTTGTTATCTGAGTTAAGTATGTAACCCTGATGATTTGTGTTAACTCTATTGGTAATTAACTGAGTTACCTGATTTACTCTGTTAATTTATTATTCCAATTAAGTGGATTGATTCTGTTATTCAATGAACTTTGTTAACTTTATTCACTCAGTTGACTTGCTAGTTCTGCTAGGTGCCAACTCTGTTAAGTGTATGATTTGATAATTATATTAGAATAAACTGTAAAAGATATTGATGTGGCTCATGAACTGTATGGATGCAATTAACTAATTGTGTTGCATGATATTAATTGTCAAACACACTCTGTGATACTAGTTACATGTGAAATATTACGAACGTGAACTGATTGAGTATACGTGCACTATAGGACTTGACTGATTTATTGTGAGCACTTAACTTAGCATACCGAGCAAACCAAGGTGAGTTCACACTCTTACCAAGGCATGGGATTCCCGGGGTTGGGAATGGGATTGAATGATTTCATGTACTTACTTCGCTACTAGAATACGTACCACTGTCCTCAGGTTGGGAAGGACACCTATAGATACAGCTAGACTAGTAATACACGGGAAGCCCCCACTACTCCTCGCACACATGCCTGGGTTGGCCGCGATACAATTACTAAACTTCGCAAACATGCCTGGAGGGCCGCGATACAAATATAACTAGTCTAGAAAACATGGGAAACCCCCACTAAACTTCGCAAACATGCCTAGAGGGCCGCGATACCATTACATACGATACATGATTACTAAACGAACTTATGATTTACGATACGAACACTATAATTGAACAACCAACTGTGAACTCGCTCAACTAGATGTTGACTCTCTGTTACATGCCTTGCAGGACCATAGGTACTCTTGGAGCTTGCACGGGAGGCGCGGTCGTTGTGGGCACGGATTTTGGATGTTATGATACACTCTTTTGTGACACTTCAACTTAATACTTATGTTGGGTTTTTACATTATTGCTTCCGCTACACACTTGTTTATGTTTGGTTTTGAAAACACCTATCGTATTGATGAATGACTTTTACTATTTACTTATATGTTCAATATGATTGGTGGCTTGATCCTGGTCAGTCACACCTCCAAGCGGTGGTACTCCGCGTGTGGATTTTGGGGGTGTGACAGATTGGTATCAGAGCCATTGGTTATAGAGAACTCGGTTTTAATAAGGGGAAAACATTTTTATTAAAACCAGACTATAACCAGTACAGTGCTCAACGATCCACAACGACGCCTCGCTCCACGTGCAAGACTCAACATCCTAGGTAATATGGTATATGTTTTATTGCCTACTTGCTAGAATTACATAGAACTTTGCTCATGGTATGCTTAGATACACATAACTCCTATTGCTTGAGAATACTTGTGTGCTCACTCTCTTTTGTCATTGCACTATTCGCGAACCTCTCTTACTTATGTTACCTTTGCTATAAAGATTATGGCTGGACGCATTAACATGACACAAGCCCAGTTGACGGCTCTTATTAATGAACGAGTTGCTGCGGCACTTGCAGCCGCACAAGCAGGAGGTCAACACGCTCAGCCACCTGTTTGCACCTTCAAAACTTTCATGGACTGTCGTCCTACTACTTTTAGTGGCACGGAAGGAGCAGTTGGACTTCTCCATTGGTTTGAAAAGCTCGAGTCCTTATTTGAAATGTGTGAATGCCCTGAGGCACGCAGGGTGAAGTACGCCACTGGTACTCTAGAAGGCATTGCGCTGACTTGGTGGAATGCGCAAGTTCAGATGTTAGGGTTGGTTGTTGCTAACACCACACCCTGGAATGATTTTAAGGAATTGATCAAAGAGGAATACTGTAGCCGTGATGACATTCATAAGCTGGAGGTAGAGTTTTACCACTTGAAAATGACAGGGTCAGAAATCGAAGCGTACACCAGAAGATCGAATGAGTTGGCTATTCTTTGTCCTACTATGGTAGACCCTCCCATTAAGCGTATTGAACTGTATCTCAAGGGTCTGGTATGGGAAATTCAAAGTCACATAACCTCAGCGAATCTTGGCACCATTCAACAGATTGTCAAGTTAGCTCATCGCCTCACCGATCAGGCAGTGGAACAGAACAAGCTGCCTAAACGTATCAGCGCTACCACTACCGCTACCACTCCAGCTACTCCTGCTACTCCCAGTGACAACAAGAGGAAATGGGAAGGGGATTCCAGCAAGGGTTCAGCTACCATACAGTCTCAAGCACAACAGCAGCGCAAGACTAGTGATTACAAGAGTCCGAGTCAGCAATCGTCTGGTGGTCAGGGGCAGAGTGGATATCGGGGAATTCACCCTCTGTGTAACAGGTGCAACAGACACCACAGTGGTCAGTGTCGTAAAGGCCGCTGTCAGAGATGTCTAAGGGTAGGTCATGAAGCTAAAGATTGCAGGAGCTCAAGGCCTGCGAATCAGAACTAGCAACAACAGCCACCAGCTCCACGAAACCAGCCACAGCAACAACAACAAGGAAATAGGGCATGCTTTCAGTGTGGGGCTGAAGGTCACTTCAAGCGGAACTGCCCCCAGTTAAACCAGAATCAGAATAACAACAACAATAATCAGGGCAATGAGAACAACAATGGGGGAAACAACAACGGCAATGGTTCTAGGGGTCGTGCATTTGTGATTGGTCAGGGTGATGCAAGGAACGATCCTCATGTGGTTATGGGTAAGTTTCTTCTCGACGACTTTTATGTTACTGTATTATTTGATTCGGGTGCGGATACCAGTTATATGTCTCTGAAAGTTAGTCAAATGCTTAAACGCGCACCAACACTTTTGAACACCAAACATGTCGTAGAGTTAGCTAACGGTAAAAGTCTAGAGGCCACACACATAGTTCAGGGTTGTAATCTTGTCCTCGCCGGTCAGACTTTCTCTATCGATCTCATTCCTATAACTCTGAGTAGTTTCGACATCGTCATTGGTATGGATTGGTTATCTCAGCAACAAGCAGAGATCCTATGCAAGGAGAAGATCATTCGCATTCCCCGTACTGGAAAAGAACCTCTCGAGGTTCAAGGCGACAAGAGTGGTGTCGTGAGTGGCATCATCTCCTTCTTAAAGGCATAGAAGTGTTTGCGAAAGGGCCACACAGCTATTTTAGCACTCGTTACAGATACATCAACGAAAGAAAAGAAGTTAGAGGACATTCCTGTTGTACGCGACTTTCCTCAAGTGTTTCCTGAAGAGTTACCTGGGTTACCGCCTCATCGTCAGATCGAATTTCAGTTCGAGCTAGCTCCAGGAGCAGCACCTATAGCTCGAGCACCTTATCGCTTAGCTCCAAATGAACTAGAAGAACTGTCTAAGCAATTGCAAGAACTCTTGGAAAAGGGTTTCATATGTCCTAGCTCTTCGCCCTGGGGAGCTCCAGTATTATTTGTGAAGAATAAAGACGGTACCTTTCGTATGTGCATAGATTACCGCGAACTGAACAAGGTGACCGTGAAGAATCGCTATCCTCTTCCGCGCATCGACGACTTATTTGACCAATTGCAAGGGTCGAGCTATTACTCGAAGATTGATCTGAGGTCAGGTTACCATTAATTGAGAGTCCGGGATGAGGACGTCTCCAAAACAGCATTCAGAACTCGCTACGGCCATTACGAGTTTTTGGTCATGCCATTCGGGCTAACGAACGCGCCTGCGGTTTTCATGGATCTTATGAACAGGGTGTGCAAACCTTATCTTGACAAGTTTGTTATTGTTTTCATCGACGACATCTTGATTTATTCGAAGAATCGGGAGGAACATGAGCAGCATTTACGACTTATTCTGGAACTCCTTCGAACGGAACAGCTATACGCTAAGTTTTCAAAATGCGACTTCTGGCTTCGTGAAGTCCACTTCTTAGGCCACGTGGTAAACAAGGATGGGATTCATGTCGATCCATCCAAGGTAGATTCGATCAAGAACTGGCCTGCACCTCGCACACCAACCGAAATACGCCAATTCTTGGGTTTAGCGGGTTATTACAGACGGTTCATCAAAGACTTCTCAAAGATTGCGCAGCCGCTTACACTACTGACACAGAAAGGTGTTGCTTACCGTTGGGGTAATACACAGGAAACAGCGTTTCAGCACTTAAAGGATAGACTCTGTAGCGCACCTATCCTCTCATTGCCTGAAGGCACGAATGATTTTGTAGTCTACTGCGACGCATCCATCCAAGGTCTTGGATGTGTGTTGATGCAACGGGATAAAGTTATTGCTTATGCTTCACGCCAACTTAAGATTCACGAACGGAATTACACTACACATGATTTAGAGCTGGGAGCTGTTGTTTTTGCGCTCAAGATATGGCGACATTACCTGTACGGCACCAAGTGCACCATCTACACCGATCACAGGAGTCTTGAGCATATCTTCAAGCAGAAAGAGTTGAACATGCGACAACGTCGATGGGTCGAGTTACTGAACGATTACGAATGTGCTATAAAGTACCATCCGGGCAAAGCCAATGTGGTGGCCGACGCCCTCAGTCGAAAGGATACTACACCTAGGCGTGTACGAGCATTGCAACTCACTATTCAGTCTAGTCTTCCTTCACAGATACAAGATGCTCAGGTAGAAGCATTGAAACCAGAAAACGTCAGGGCTGAAGCCCTACGCGGCTCAAGGCAAAGGTTAGAACAAAAGCCAGACGGAGCCTACTATGTAACAGGACGCATCTGGGTCCCACTCTATGGCAACTTACGCAAGCTTGTGATGGATGAAGCTCATAAGTCTCGCTACTCAGTACATCTTGGTTCGGATAAGATGTACCACGACTTGAAAGCTACATATTGGTGGCCTAGCATGAAAGCTCACATAGCCACTTACGTTAGCAAGTGTTTGACTTGTGCGAGAGTCAAAGCGGAATATCAGAAACCATCAGGCCCACTCCAACAGCCTGAGATACCACAATGGAAATGGGAACAAATTTCCATGGATTTTGTTACTGGCCTACCTAGATCTCAGCGCAGGAATGACACTATTTGGGTGATCGTGGATCGACTCACTAAGTCTGCACACTTCCTGGCTATTAAGGAAACAGACAAGTTCTCTACCTTAGCAGACACCTACTTAAAAGAAGTGGTTTCAAGGCACGAGGTGCCAACCTCTATTATCTCTGATCGTGATGCACGTTTTACTTCAGAACTGTGGCAAGCAATGCACAAATCTTTTGGCTCTCGATTAGATATGAGCACAGCCTATCACCCTCAGACAGATGGGCAATCTGAGCGCACGATTCAAACTTTAGAAGACATGCTACGGGCGTGCGTAATTGACTTTGGCAATGGCTGGGAAAAACATCTGCCACTTGTGGAATTTTTGTACAACAACAACTACCACACCAGCATTAAAGCTGCTCCATTTGAGGCATTGTACGGGCGTAAATGCCGATCACCTCTTTGTTGGGCAGAGGTGGGTGACACTCAGATCACAGGTCCAGAAATGGTAGTTGATACTACTGAAAAGATTGCTCAAATACGACAACGCATGGCGGCAGCTCGTGACCGTCAGAAAGCATACGCAGATAAAGACAGGAAACTACTCGAGTTCCAGGTTGGGGATCGAGTGCTACTCAAAGTTTCACCCTGGAAGGGTGTTGTTCGTTTTGGCAAACGAGGCAAGCTCAATTCACGATATGTTGGACCATTCGAAGTCATAGAGAAAATAGGCAAAGTGGCCTACAGACTGAACTTACCAGCTGAACTCAGTGCGGTTCACAACGTTTTCCACGTGTCGAATCTGAAGAAGTGTCTGTCAGATGAGACCCTCATAGTTCCTTTGAAGGAGCTCACTATCGACGAACAGTTTCATTTCGTCGAAGAACCAGTTGAAATTACGGACCGGGATGTTAAGGTCCTCAAGAACACCAGAATACCTCTTGTTCGAGTTCGTTGGAACTCCCGTCGTGGCCCAGAGTATACCTGGGAACGAGAAGACCAAATGGAACTCAAATATCCCCAGTTGTTCGAAAACAATGCAACTACTACTGAGGCTGAAGCTACTACAAAATTTCGGGATGAAATTCCAAATCAACAGGGGAATGATGTGACACCCCAGGAAAACCAGTAAACTACACAACACAACACAACTAGCTTCCTCAGTAACCATGTGCTAAATTTCGGGACGAAATTTCTTTCAAGTTGGGGATAATGTGACAACTCGAGTTTCCAAGATTTCCATCTTCGCATTAATTGCACATTAATTGTTTATGTTGTTTGTTACTCGACTTGTTTGTTTCACAACGCTTACATTTGTAAAATGTTAAATAGTTTTGCGATTGATATTTTATAATTGGGGTGCATATTATATTTGAGTATATGATAATAGTGTAATTTGTGTTAATTGGGATTGTATAGTTTATTATGGATCTTTGGCCAACACCCCTGCTCATATGAAAACACCCCCCCCCCCCCTGATGAAAACACATGGTGTTTTTGTCCATATGTGCTGGCGAAAACAGCAAATGGGCTTTAGGCCCAGTGGGGAATTATATATTTATTTTATCACAACCTTCACGGAGAAGTTTCTCATTTGGCAAACCCTAACCACATTGTTTCTCTCTCCTTTTGAAACCCAACGGCAGCCTTGAACATATACATCACTTGGTTTTGTTGTCTCTTTGGTTTAGGTTAGTAATCGGCCATTGTTGTTGTTTGTTTGATCGAAATCACCATAGATTGTTTATTTAACATTCTGTATTACTGCTATCATGAGATATGTATGAGCATACGATTTAACATCGATTGTTTAATAAATGGGTTAAAATCTCTGTTATTAACTGGTCTTCGTTAATCTCTGTGGTTAAGTGCATCGATTATAAGCTATTGATTTGGTGGGTTCGTAATGTGGGTATGAAATATAGAAACTGTTCTTGTTGCTGTTCTTGTTAAAAATCTTTTGTGCTGATGTCGATTCTTCTGATTGAACGATTGCTGGTTGAAATAGTAAACTGTTAATGAGATAGGATTGCTGGGTATGCGTAACCTGCTGTTGTTGATGATGATGATACTAACGAAAACACCCCCCACCTCACGAAATCCACACACCAACGAAATCACCCAAGGTGATTTCGGCACTCAAGTGTTTTCGGCCCATAAAGGATTTCGGCCCAATGTCTCCGGCCCAATGAGGGTTTTCGACACTTAAGGGATTTCGGCCAAGGGATTTCGATATATATATAGTGTTTTCGGCTCAGGTGCTGTTATTAACCTGTTGGTTTATTAAACTCAGTTATTTGTTAATTAAGTTAATTAAGTTAACTTTAAGGAAATAAGTAACTTAGTTAAGTGGGTAACCTTAATAATTGATAACACTGTTAGTTGACAAACCATATTAAGTTGTTATCTGAGTTAAGTATGTAACCCTGATGATTTGTGTTAACTCTATTGGTAATTAACTGAGTTACCTGATTTACTCTGTTAATTTATTATTCCAATTAAGTGGATTGATTCTGTTATTCAATGAACTTTGTTAACTTTATTCACTCAGTTGACTTGCTAGTTCTGCTAGGTGCCAACTCTGTTAAGTGTATGATTTGATAATTATATTAGAATAAACTGTAAAAGATATTGATGTGGCTCATGAACTGTATGGATGCAATTAACTAATTGTGTTGCATGATATTAATTGTCAAACACACTCTGTGATACTAGTTACATGTGAAATATTACGAACGTGAACTGATTGAGTATACGTGCACTATAGGACTTGACTGATTTATTGTGAGCACTTAACTTAGCATACCGAGCAAACCAAGGTGAGTTCACACTCTTACCAAGGCATGGGATTCCCGGGGTTGGGAATGGGATTGAATGATTTCATGTACTTACTTCGCTACTAGAATACGTACCACTGTCCTCAGGTTGGGAAGGACACCTATAGATACAGCTAGACTAGTAATACATGGGAAGCCCCCACTACTCTTCGCACACATGCCTGGGTTGGCCGCGATACAATTACTAAACTTCGCAAACATGCCTGGAGGGCCGCGATACAAATATAACTAGTCTAGAAAACATGGGAAACCCCCACTAAACTTCGCAAACATGCCTAGAGGGCCGCGATACCATTACATACGATACATGATTACTAAACGAACTTATGATTTACGATACGAACACTATAATTGAACAACCAACTGTGAACTCGCTCAACTAGATGTTGACTCTCTGTTACATGCCTTGCAGGACCATAGGTACTCTTGGAGCTTGCACGGGAGGCGCGGTCGTTGTGGGCACGGATTTTGGATGTTATGATACACTCTTTTGTGACACTTCAACTTAATACTTATGTTGGGTTTTTACATTATTGCTTCCGCTACACACTTGTTTATGTTTGGTTTTGAAAACACCTATCGTATTGATGAATGACTTTTACTATTTACTTATATGTTCAATATGATTGGTGGCTTGATCCTGGTCAGTCACACCTCCAAGCGGTGGTACTCCGCGTGTGGATTTTGGGGGTGTGACAGTGTGAAAATCTTTATCAGGTCGTGCGAAGTGACCTGGTCGCGTGAAAGTTTGTAAGGTCGTTTGAGATTGAATTCCAGACCGCACGAGGTCTTCAGGTCGTGTGAAACAGTTTCAGGTTGTTTGAAATTAATCAGTTCGTTTGAAAAAGATATCCAGATCGTTTATAACAGGTTCAGTTCGTACGAGTTGAATATTTCCAGTTCGTTTCAAATCCTCAGATCGTTTGAGAAGTCTGTTTTTGTGAACTCTCAATACTAAAACATGGACAACGAATTTTATAATGCCTTTACTACTGCCCCAGGTACTCCTGTTACCGTTGCTCAGAGTGTAACTATGGAAAATGAAATGGGAACATTACAGAAACCTTTAAGGTCTTTGGAGTATATTGAAACAAAGTACGTTCAACCTCGTAATAATGTGGGAGTTACAAAGAATATTTCTGAATTTACGAAAAAAGAGAGAGAAATGTACAAAGCATAAAAAATGATGATCAGTTTGCTTCAACAAGCTGTGAAAGAAGACATTTTCATATTACTTCAACATGATGATAGTGAACGTTCGATTTGGGAAGCACTTCGTACAAAATTCGAAGGAAGTACTGAGATGATCAAGAATAAAAAGTCATTATTAAAGAAAGAATTCGAATTGTTTTCAAGTTTGCCGGGTGAAACTACAAAGACTCTTATCGAGAGATATTGTCATCTAGTGCGTTCAATGTCACGATTGGATATCACTAAAGATCGTGAGGAATGGGGTACATATCTTGTGATTTTGAAGAATACCGGAGAGTATGATAGATTGACAATTGCTCAATTCATTAAAAAACTTGAAGGACAAGATCTTGAACAACAAAAGATTGCTAGAATGAACAATTTAAGTGGTTAACAAGATATCAATATGTATTTCAAAGGTAATGTTCAAAATGTTGAAGCAAGTCCAAAGATCCAAACCGCTTTCAGCGCAGAAAACTCATCCGGATCACTCAATCAAATTTCAACCAACAACAGTGGATTTTCTTCATATCCGAGTGCTAATCCTAATGTTTAAACTTCAAGTTATCGATCTCAAAGCTCAAACAATGGTAATGGTCATGTGCTACAATGCAACATCGCGTTGCATCTTCAGAACCGTCAGAATTTCTCTGAAGAAGTCGCTAAAGGTCATATGGCATTACTAGTTACCGTGTTAGAATCATATGAGAGTTTGGTTGCGGGAAGAATCGGAAATCCTATGTTAACAAAAGAGGATTATAATCAGATTGATGCTGAGGAATTGGAGTTAATGGATATTAAGTGGTGTTTAGCGAGCGTGTTGAGGAGAGCTGAGAAATTTAAGCAGATTACTGGAAGAGATGACTTATGTGATGCTAATGTTTCTATTTTAGGTTTTGATAAGTCTAAAGTTACTTGTTTTCGGTGCAGGGAAAAAGGACATTTCTAGAGGGAATGTACCAACCGAGAAGCAGGAGGAGCTCAGAATCCGTTCGGGAACAATGATTATTATCAGAAAGCAATATATCATCAGGTTGCTCAACAACCGTCATCATCTCGTGCTACTCCGATTGAAGATGGAAAGAAGAGAGCTTGTATTACTATGCCTCCAGATCAAGAAGATTAAAGATTGCAAGAGGGATTTACCTGGGACAAATATATTCCGGCTGAAAGTAATTCAAAGTTTAGAGCATTTGTTGCACATATCATTCAAGATCCAGAGTTGATGAAAGAATGGATGGATGTCTTTGCAAATGATGAGAAAAGTCAAGATGAAGCGTCTGTTTCTTCAGAAGATAGTTAAGAAAAGACACAAGTCTTTGATCAATCATCAACTGATAGCAGTGATGTTGAGGAAGAAATTCATCAAATTAAAATTGGTAGAACTCATTTATCTACTGAAAGTTTCAAATTTTATTTTGCAGATAATTTGGAGAAGCTAAAGGAGAGACGAGCAGCAAAAGAAAAGAAAGAGGTAAAATGTGAAAATATTGCTCAGGAAGAGAAGGATGAACAGAATAAAGAGGTTAAAGTGATTGAAAAGATTGTAGAGGTCACAAAACCTTGTCTAAAATGTTTGGAACCATGCAAACATTGTGAAGAGAAAGATAAGAAGTATAGTGAGCTTGACGAGATGAAAGAAAAATTATTGTTTGATGTTAAGTACGTGAAAGAATCTTATGATGTGTTGAACAGAATAGTAAACCAGTTGGAAAAGACAAATTCAGAAAGGGAAGATGCTTTGACAATGATGAATGCAGTGATGATGTCTAAGCAGAAGGCCATCAATCATTATATTGAAGAATGTGCAGAGTTGAAGCAGGAATTGGAGACTGAAAAGATCGAGAATGAAAGAATCAGACGATTGCTAATGAGTTACTCAAGTTCTGATTACTTAATTGACAGAATATATCCGACAGTAGCAGGTTTTGAAGCTTTTCAAGATAAGAAGTCGGAAGATACGGATACTTGTAAGAAACAAAGTGCAAATTATAACAAGTGTCCGCCTCCGATCTGGGAAGGTTATTCTCGTCTGACACTGATCATGAGTCTGAGTTAATAAAGAAAGTGGTCGATCAGGTGTTGGAAAAGGATGAGGAGTCAGAGTCAAAGTCTGAATCTGAGAGCTCAAGTTCATCAGTTGACAGTTCGAAATCATCGGTCAAAAGGGTTTATAATAAAGATTTTCTGATATCAAAAAATAATTTGAATGACGAAACAATCAAAGTGGCATATACTTTGAATGATTCAGACAAATTATATTCTGATGAGGAATTTCCAATTAAAAATGTGAAAATTGAAAATATTAAACCAGTTTTTAAATTGATAGAAATAAAATTTTCAGAAATAAAAGATAAAATGGGATTTTCAAAACCTAAATATACTTCTAGAGTTCAACAACGTTTAAACAAGAAGAAAGGTTTTGGTCCAGGTCATCAAAAGAAACCGAATCACAAAAGCAATTTAAAAAAGAAGGGGTTGGGTTTTAATGTTGAAAATAATCAAAATATTAAAGATTTTAAATCAAAAACTGTGTTTGTTTCAGGTGCTTCTTCAGAGGAAGAAAAGAAAAAAGCTTTCTGGAAACAGTCTAACAAGGAGTTTCTTGAAGAAAAACAGAAACATGAGAAGAATGAAGCTAATCAGAAAAAGGAGACAAGAACCTGTTATCGATGCAAAAAAGTTGGTCACATTGCCTGGAATTGTCCAAATGCAACCAACACAAAACAGGGAGTGTCCTATAAACTCAAAGAAAAAGTTGTTGATAGAACTGAACCACCAACTGAAAAATTCAAAGTGTTTAAAAATTCAACATATGAAGTTGGTGTGAGTTCTAAAAGGTTTTACAAAAGAAGAGTGAATCTTAACAACCAAACATGGGTTGTTAAGAAATCAGATGTTAAATCTGGCGGTGAATCTGACTCTTCAAAGTCAGATGAGCCACAAGATGAGCTAAAAGGAGAAAATTCAGTTCCACCAATGGATGATGTCAGCTTTCCACCATTGCGAACTGAAAATTTAAAACAAAAAGTTGGAAAAGTAGAGATTTCGAATCAATTCTATTCTAAAAAGAAAGAATTTGATATCGAAAAGGCTTTCAATGGCAAAGTGAAACATATATTTGGTCAAATGGTCGATGGTATGGCCAAAGGGGTAAACGAATTTTATGAAGCAAAAAGAAATGTTCAAAGACCAAGTGAAATTGAACAGGATGCACCCAAAGCTGGTCAGGCTCGGGTGTCTGTATTCCATGCTTAGAAATCCTGACTTGCCGGAACTCCCAGGTTGGTAATTGGGGAGTAGGAATCACCATCTTTCTTGAGAAATTCACAACTGTGATATTTCGACTTACAAGTGGTATTGTTGATAAGAACTTACAAGTGTCATATTTCTTGAAAAATGTGTTTGTGAAAAACCTACAAGTGTTAGATTTTACAAGTGGTTAAAAGAAAAGGAAAAGTGATTGTTTTTACAAGTGGTTAATCAAGGTCATTAAATTGAACTTGATTTAACTTTCATAAAAGTGGTTGAGAAAACAATGTGATGAAATCCCATGTTTGTGAAATGATAAACAAAACTAATTTCCGGAAAAACCATTTTGATTAAAACAAACTTAAGTGTTTTGAAATCATAATGGGAAAATAGTTTGTTGTCAGGGGGAGTTCTGATTGTTTACGCCAAGTGGATGGAGAATTGAAGCAATTCACATTAGTTTGTCATCTTATTTGTACAGTTTATTGCGTTTATTTTCAAATTTTCCCAGAAAATAAAAAATTGAAACATATTTTTGATTTTCGGGGGAGTAAAAAATTTTAGAAATTTTGAAAATTTGAAAAATCCAAAATCATGATAAAATCTAAAAACAAAAACATCGAAAAATTAAAATGAGTTTTGTTGTGAAAAAGAGGAAATGATAGTACATCAGTAGACAATCACAGTACGCTAAAGAATTGGAAAGTTTAAATGTGATAAACGGTCTCACTGAGGATATGCCAGTAGATTTTTACACGCTTAGTAGATTGTGTTCGAGATATAAACCTAAATATCAAATACTTACTTATTTCGTGGGGAACATCTCTCGGATATATAGGTAACCCCTGAAATCTTGTTTGAAGGGCTTTCTAGTTCTGACATACTAGGTCTTTGTGCGTGATGATATCTGGGTATTATACCAGGACTTCTGATTTTGCGGGAGCAATAGCCTATTCCTCATATAATACTCTGCACTGCTTTAATCATAAAGCCCACCCTCAGCATAAAAAAATGATGAAACATTGAAAAATGCTAATCATGTGATGTTGAAGAAAAGATTCTCTAAAGGGAACACACCTAAAGTCGAGCCATCATCTCTCTGATTGAACGGAAGTTCTAGCCTGAGCTCTCATGGCCTCGCATTTACCAATTTACAGATATCATTAGTGTAAATTCACCTATAAGACTGAATATAGGTGTCTGGATACGGGAGTATATTCTGAGGTGGGACACGCGAATAAGTTTATGTCCATTAAAACACTAATCTCGTATCTCGAAACAGGTGAACTTTGTGTGAAAATTTAAGTGGATCAGTATACTGACAATCTAAGTGAATCATTTTGAACTTAAAGTGTTTAAAGCTCAATGGTGCTAGTGATTTTTCAAAAACTGATATGATCCTCTTACGCAAACTCACAAAAATATTGTCTGTAAATATTTCTTTACTGCTTTTCATTAAAGAAAAAACCCAAAAAGAATATGTTTTAGCATAAAATTTTGAAAATTCAAAAAGATTTTATTTCATATTATTTTCGGCAACTGATGTTGAAAAGCTGATTTTCAAAATTCCAAGTGCTAAACATGATGAACAACAACAGTTTGGGAGAGTTTGTTTGAAAAGAGAAATGATTTTAAAATGTTTAAATGATTCATTAATTTGAAACCAAAAATTTGTGTGTTACGGATACAAAGTGGTTAAGCAGAGATTAAAATTGTTATAAGATAATCTACAAGTGGTTTCTAAAATTGTTAAATTTTAAACAAGTGAGAGATTTACTTTTGGGTAGAGTATATGCAGGTTAGAAGCTTTGAAAGAGCTAGGTTTCGATTCCTGAGGATTTTCGTATGCATATTAAAGCCAGATTTCTGATCTTGTTGCTACGGAAAGCCAGGAAACGTTCCTGAATCTGTGAAATCTGTAAAGCCAGGTTTTCGATCCAGAGCCTGTAGATAGAAGATTCCAGACTGCGATCCCAGTTGCACTTAAGGGGGAGTTTGTTAGCAAAGGGGGAGTCTGAAGACGTAAGAGCAAGATGCAGATCTTGCAATAAAGCTCGAGATAGAAGCTACTGATGCTGAAGAACTTAATGAATCAAGAGACCTGATCAAGAGAATTAGAAAGTGGATAGAGCCAGGTTGAGATTCTGAGAGAAGAAGATAGAGTTTGATGAGGATGCTTACAGAGAAAGACATTTTGGAGAGAGCGAGAAGACTTATCAAGACTGAAGACTCGACACATTGAAGACTCGTCATCATCCAAGGGGGAGTTTGTTGGTGCATATGTCTGTTGACTTCGTCTTGTATCGAGTCTTGTAAATAGATTGATAGATCAAGACACGTAGTTCAAGAGAATAGGAAAACAGGTCTCAACTAGTCCACCTCGAGCGAAGTGGCAGTTCGTGCGAACTGGCAGCACCAGTTCGTGTGACCTGAATCTCCTATAAATAGTGGTCTTGAGATTTCATTTGTAACTTTCTGATTCTGGTAGCGAAGCTCTGCCGAAGTGTCGCCAGCTCTTGTAACGTTGTGAAATCAATCAAATCGACATTTAATCTACTTCTAAGTGCATATCAAACTGAATGAAGATCAAATCAATGAATTCCGCCTCTGATTTGGTCAAGAACTCTTCTGATCGACTAGTTTAGATCGATTCCCCGATCCTACATTCGGGGGAAACAGGGGTGCAGCCCTCTAAACTGTAACGGCTGAAGGGAACGAAGAAAGGTGAGATGAAAGAAAGAGTTCGTAGACCGATGCCGGCGAGTAGAACAAAGCCATATTTGATCGGTGGCTTGAAAGAAAGACCGAAGAACTCGCCAGGAAGACCGTAGGTGTAAGCCAAAGACCAAAAGATTACATCAGCGAAGACCGAAGACCGTGACTGCTGCCGGAAAGAGAGTTCTGGTGGGAAATAGAGAAGACCGCTACAGACCGATGCTGGATCAGACCCGGTAAGACAAAGACCGTTTCCAGAAATTAATTTTTGGAGTGAGATCGAGACCCAGACGACCGATTTGTGGCCGCAAGAGACCGGTGGTAACTAGACCGAGACTGTGGGTGTGACAATGACCGAAGGTTTGCACCAAGATAGACCGAGAAAGACCGTAGATCGAACGAAGCTTTTAATGAAGAAAGATTAGACCGCAAGGCCGAAATTGTGAACAAATACCGTGAGCTCACATTGGACCGAGTCATGAACGAGAGACCGAAAGAGTTCACGTTAGAAAGAAAGAGAAGACCGAAACTAGAGCGAACCTACGAGGTTTGTGTAGCAAGTATGTCATGTGTGGCTCGTAGCAAGAAAGAACGAGTTCGAATCAAGCAAGAAAACCGGCTCCGGTTTTAGCATGAAAAGCAAGAACGAATGCAGGCAAGAATCGAGCAAATAGAAAGAACCGAATCAAGATTAAGGGGGTGAATGTTGGGTTTAATCTTGATGGGTTCGGGTCGACGGGTACGGGTCGGATCTGAACTGGGTCGGATATAAATGGTTTGAAAGATTGTTGGAGATTTAGTCATGTCTTGACCGAGTTTGTGGGATGAAAGTGACGTTGGAGTAGTCCTATTAGTCAACAAGTAGTGGGCTTTATTATATTTAACATGTGTTTGTTTTGCTCATTATAAATAGGGCAGTAGCTTAGTTATAAAATACATCCTTTGATTTCAATTAATAAAAAGCTGAAGTTCTTGAAAACCATTTTCCCTTACGTATAGTTATGTGTGTGTTTACTGTGTGTTCATAGTGTGTGAGTGTGGGGCCTGAACCAACATTTTTCGGGACATAAACTTATTGAAACTCTACGTTTTCGCAGCCTAAAACCAAGTATCTGGAAGTAGCTTTCAAACCGTAGTGATTTCATATTTTTTGGACAGGTTTAAGTATTTTTAGCGGATTAAATCGTAAAACTGCTCTAAGCTGTCATTTTCTGCAGAAAATGCAGCTCACGTTTTGTGCCATAACATGATATATGTTTATGGTTTAGGCTTGAAACTTTTACTGTAGATGCTCTTAAGTGTCCGCGCAAACCTCCAACTGCAATTTCGTCAATCAGACTTACAATGAATTTTATATGAATTTTTCCGTGGACTGCAGTCAGAAAGTGACGAATCTGATTGCAGCCCGGTAAATGAATTGTTTAAAATAATTGGTAATGAATTGGATCACGAGATTTTGACACAATAATATTTGGATCTTTTAACACATTCTGAATTTTTTTAGGAATTTTGTTGTACACGAACTATTTCGGATAACAATCCGAAAACTGCCGAAAATGCACTATATGGCTGAATATTTATTGAAGAGTATATTAAGTCTTTTGTGACACTTGTGTTGTCGCTAAGCTATGTCGTGATAAATGCATGCATGATATTTAGTATTGTATGATGTAATGTGCAACGTGCTAGATACGTGTAGGATTCGTGTTTTCGCATGAGCACACCCACTAACCCTTAAACGGTAATCATGTTAGGACGTGATTGACTAGTTCCACCTCACGTATTTCTTTCCATAACTTAGTCTACGGAGCTAATCTAAGGTGAGTTCACACTTTCTACAAGGCATGGGATTCCCGGTGGTTGGGAATGAGTAAAGGGTTAAATCAGAAACTGCATGATCTCCTGGTTTGGAACACGTACTACATCCTCTTTATTGAAGGGTTATAGCATTGTTACGGGTAAAGGATGAAATCGAAAACTACGTGATCTCCTAGTTTGGAACACGTACTACATCCTCTTTATTGAAGGGTGATAACATTGTTACTAGACCAAAAACTCTATCATGAAGTCCCTAATTTTTATATCGACTTAATCGCCGGGCCAATGGCGAGCTGGTCATTAGTTAAATAGCGCTATTAGGTTTGACAAGCCTCACACCGTGCCGCAGAGGACGGGCGTGGACTAATGGATCTGGGCACGTCAATGATGATAGACATTAACGCTAGGGCACCAACTTACTTCAGTCAGTAGTCGATATGGTAACGGGTCTAGTGGATAACATGGGGTAGCCCCCACTGGTTATGGTTTGGGAAACAAGGAATTGGTTAACACATGGTTTTTGAAAGAACTTATGGTTTTTGGAACAACTTTAAAATGGACAACCAACTATGAACTCGCTCAACTTTGTTGTTGATTCGTTGTTACATGCCTTGCAGGCCTTTAGGTGCATATTGTTGGAATTTGCTGTCTGGGAGGCTGGAGTGGTCATGGGTCGAGATACATGGAATCGCAACACAAGACTAATGGTTTTTACATGTGGTTTATAAACACGTAACGAATGAATTATGCTTTCGCTGTATACTGTGAATTATTTGTAACGTTGTAACACTTAATGTTAATAAATGAAAGTTTTATTTAACTATACCTATGAGTTCAATGTGATTGGTGGCTGGATCCTGGTACGTCACACGCCTCGCGGGGGTTTCTGCATGTGGTACTTTGTGGGTGTGACAGATATTGGGTAAAGGATTAAATCGGAAACTGCGTGATCTCCTGGTTTGGAACACGTACTACATCCTCTTTATTGAAGGGTGATAACATTGTTACGGGTAAAGGATGAAATCGGAAACTACGTGGTCTCCTTGTTTGGAACACGTACTACATCCTCTTTATTGAAGGGTGATAACATTGTTACTAGATCAAAAACTCTATCATGAAGTCCCTCATTTTTATATCGACTTAATCACCGGGCCAATGGCGAGTGGGTCATTAGTTAAATAGTGCTATTAGGTTTGACAAGCCTCACACCAGGCCGCAGTGGACGGGCGTGGAATAATGGATCTGGGCACGTCAATGATGATAGACATTGACGCTAGGGCACCAACTTACTTCAGTCAGTAGTTGACATGGTAACGGGTCTAGTGGATAACATGGGGTAGCCCCCACTGGTTATGGTTTGGGAAACAAGGAATTGGTTAACACATGGTTTTTGAAAGAACTTATGGTTTTTGGAACAACTTTAAAATGGACAACCAACTGTGAACTCGCTCAACTTTGTTGTTGATTCGTTGTTACATGTCTTGCAGGCCTTTAGGTGCATATTGTTGGAACTTGATGTCTGGGAGGCTGGAGTGGTCATGGGTCGAGATACATGGAATCGCAACACAAGACTAATGGTTTTTACATGTGGTTTATAAACACGTAACGAATGAATTATGCTTCCGCTGTATACTGCGAATTATTTGTAACGTTGTAACACTTAATGTTAATAAATGAAAGTTTTATTTAAATATACCTATGAGTTCAATGTGATTGGTGGCTGGATCCTGGTACGTCACACGCCTCGTGGGGGTTTCCGCATGTGGTACTTTGGGGGTGTGACAGATTGGTATCAGAGCCATTGGTTATAGTGAACTTGGTTTTAAAAAGGGGAAAAACGTTTTTATAAAACCAGACTATAACCGAACAGTTCTGAAAACGTGAATACGACCATGACCCTCAGCTCTAGATTGCAAGGTTCATCTCTCTTACTTGTTGCATACATTACGTGACTAGTACACATTTGTTTATGACGAAACATGCGAACACACACTCGTCACTATAGCATGATGGCATGGATTGCTTGCTTACCTTATGATGCATTGATAGTAGGCCATAGTCTTTGGATTTTTGTGATCTTATTACTTTAACGACCTCTGTTTCACATCTGAGTTTGAGGAACCATTTGACATGAGTTAGGAGGAACTGAGATGAGCATGCAAATCACAATATTATTATGGGTTCACACATAATAATAATGTGGGGTGCATGTGAGTCCCAGTGAGGCTAACAAGTGGAAAAGGGGTTCTGTTCTGTTATTTGATCGATGTGAAACATAGCAAACCTATAGGGGTCATAGCAGTGATTGTCCCCTACTCGAACGTGAACTTTTCATTCATCTCTGGATCCTTTCGAATCACGATGCTATCGATTATTACCTGAACACCCATCTGAACACTTCGTGAACCGTGTAGAATGTTAGGTGCTTATACGAATGTCCCTGAGTTGGATGTCGCAGCGTCAAATGATTGATCGATACCTTTCTTACTCCTCTTCGTTTGCTGGAACTCATGTATTGACGTCATAGATCCTGATGTGTGATCACTTCTGCAACACTCCCGCAACATACTGGGTATTACTCAAACAACTTGCAACATCAAGACAGGAGGTTGAGCGTGGTACTTTACCGACCCTAGTACTTTGACGACCCTGATTAGCGGCAACGAGCACCGGCGAATTGGCTTCAATCGAATCCTTGACCCTTGTCAGCGACTCATGGGAGTCAACTCTTATGAATCAATCGGGAAATAAGCAATGACAATCGACTATAACGTGGAACGTGTAACTGCCAGCACAGTGAGTAGCGCCTTAGAACGTGGCACGAAATGTGAAAAGATGGACTCTGTTGGTTGAAGATCATAGGGCTTCGTTTCAAACAACGACATTAGACGCAACAGTCATGACAACATAAAGGTACTCGTAATCGTAGCCTACAGTACGGAGATGGAGGTGACTACGACATGGATTGGCCGTTGTCAAATCAAGACAACAACAACCAAGGGAACGACGACAGTACTGGAAGTTCTTGTAACAACAAACACTGGAAATGATACTCATGGAAGGGCATTTAGGATTGGCGTGGGCGACACCAGGATTTTAGCAACATGGTAGCCAACATGAGTAGCTAATCGCTTTGTCACTATTTTGCTTAACCCTGATGCTTCTTGAAACCGAACCTGTTGTGGTATCGGCTGATGGCAAGTTAACTGAAACCTCATATGATTGTTGGGATGCAAACTCGACCTTGTGGGATAAGTGTTCGACGTCGACCTTCCTTCTACTACCCTTGACAGCTTTGATGCAGTGGTTAGGGTGGATTGGTTATCAGATATCGCGCAGCTATACCCTGTGAGAAGAAAATTTTGCGTATCCTTCTTCCTAGTGTAGAATCGTTAACTGTTCTAAAAACGTCAGAGTGAGGGTTAGCGCCATTCCAGCTATGAAGGCCCAGAAGTGTCTACGAAAGGATTATTCCGCTATGTTAGCACTCATTACTGATGTTAAGGCTAAGGAAAAGAGGATCAAGGATCCACCAATTGTTCATGATTTCCTTCTAAGTGCTACCAGAAGAACTATCAAGTTTACCTTCACATCGCCATATGGAATATCAGATGGGTATCATGTCAGAAGCAACCCTTGTTACTAGTATTCCATATTATCTTGCAGCCGGAATGTTGCAGGAACTGCCTAATCAATTTCAGGAACTATTGGACATGAGTTTTATCGGATCTAGTTTTCGCTTTGGGGAGCCCCAGTTATACCCGTGAAGATAAGCCTTTACGTATGTGTACCGATTATCGAGAACGTAACAAGGTAACAGTTAGGAACCGCCTGTCTCGACCATGTATTGGCCACCTGTCGACCAGTTGCGAGGGACCAGCTTCCATTCGGGGATTGGCTAGTGAACGAACTATCATCAGATGGAAGTCCAAGAGGAGAATGCTCTTAGAACGGCATGTCGAATGCAATGCAGCCATTTTTACTTTTTACACCATGATCATTAAGTTGATCAACACACTAGCAGCTTCAGGGATCACATGTATCGACCGTATTTGTTGACAATGTTCTGAATCATGACCAGGAGAAAGGAACACCATGGGTGGCATTTGTATCTTATTTTAGAACTTCTGAGGGAGGAGCCACTCCGCGCAAAGTCTTGTTAAATGTAATTTCTGGGTTAGAGAGGTACCTTTTGGATATATAATCAACGAAGTGGGAATACACATGGATCTCGCTAAGACCCATTTTGGTTAAAACCGATCGACACCAAAGATTTCTGTGGGGATACAATAATTCCTTGGTTTCGCTAAATACTATCGAAGATTCATCGAGGGATTTTCGGAAATTTCACTGCTGCAACCTCTTTAGCACAGCAGGGTGCTGTGTTCGTGGAAGACAAACATGGGGATGTCTTTTTAGCTTTCGAATCACAAATCAGCAATACACTGAGCATCGTCTTTATCCGAAAGTACCGATGATTTAGTGGTGTACCATGATGGTTTGAATCAGAGTCCCAGTCACACGCCGATGCAACATGAGAAGGTGATGACTTACGTAATGAAATTATGAAGAGGAACTGCACGCCACATAACCTGCGGTGGGAACCGTGGTTCTCGGATGTAAATTGGAGGCAATACTTGAACGGTACCAAATGCATTACCTAGACCGATCACAAGGGCCTCCCGTGTATCAATGTTCGAAAGAGCTAAAGCATGCAATGACATCGCTGGATGGAACTTCTGAATGAGTACGACTGTGAAACCTGAACGTACACGAGCTCTGCAGCTCACTATCGATTCTAACTTACTTGATCAGACTCGCTCTGTTCAAACTGGAGAACTAAAGGAAGAGGATTTTCAAGTTGAACCCATGCGGGGCATGGAGAAGCAACCTTTGACCGGTCAGACGATACTCGTTACCTAATGGAACGAATGTGGGTCTCATTATATGGCAACTGTAGGGAACTCATGTTGAGCAAAGCACACCGGCTTCGATATTCTAGTCGTCTGGGTTTTGATGAGAGACATTAGGATTTATAAACCTTGTACTGGTAATCGGGCATGAAGGCCCACCTAGCTAGGTATGG
The DNA here is from genome assembly GCA_030545235.1 of Helianthus tuberosus. Lineage (NCBI taxonomy): Eukaryota > Viridiplantae > Streptophyta > Magnoliopsida > Asterales > Asteraceae > Helianthus > Helianthus tuberosus. The sequence goes on from CM060394.1 coordinate 139,084,394, forward strand.
GAATGATGTTTGACTTGTGTGAAAGTCAAGGTGAAGTGTTAGCAACCAGAAACACCTATATGGAAAGCGAAAACAGACTACCATGGATTTGGTCGCTAGTCTACTTACAACTCGAAACGGAAACAATATCACTTGGGTGATCGTTGATTGTCTCACGTAACCAGCACACTTTCTAGCCATCAAAGAAACGTATAAGTTTTCTACACTTGCAGTCATCTACCTGAAAGAAGTGGTTGCTAGGCACGGGGTGCCAACCTCCATTATCTCTTATCGCGACCCATGATTTGCATCTGATTTATGGCAAGCGATACACAAATCCTTTGGCTCACGTCTAGACATGAGCACAACATATCATCCACAGATGGATAGGCAGACTGAACGCACCATCCAGACTCTTGAAGACATGCTTCGGGTATATGTAATCGACTTTGGTAATGGCTGGGAAAGGCACCTACCTCTGGTGGAGTTTTCATATAACAACAGTTACCACACCAGTATCCAGGTTGCTCCGTTTGAGGCTTTGTATGGACGGAAATGCCGATCACCTCTATGCTGGGCAGAAGTTGGCGATAGCCAAATCACTGGCCCAGAACTCGTCGTCGACACAACGGAAAAGATTGCCTGGATACGGCAACGAATGGCGGCAGCTCGTGACCGTCAGAAAAGTTACGCTGATAAGCGTAGGAAACCGCTCGAGTTCCAGGTTGGGGATCGAGTGCTACTTAAAGTCTCACCTTGAAAAGGTGTGGTTCGTTTTGGCAAACGGGGAAAGCTTAATCCACGTTATGTCGGACCTTTCGAAATCACTGAGAAAATCGGCAAAGTGGCGTACAGATTGAATCTGCATGAAGAGCTCAGTGGTGTTCACAATGTATTCCATGTGTCAAACCTGAAGAAGTGTCTGTCAGATGAGATTCTCATGGTTCATTTCAAGGAGCTCACTATCGACGATCAGTTGCGATTTATCGAGGAACCAGTGGAAATCTTGGACTGGGAGGTCAAGATTCTCAAACGCACCAGGATACCCATTGTTCGAGTTTGTTGGAACTCCCGTCGTGGCCCAGAGTTTACCTGGAAAGAGAATACCAAATGAAACACAAGTATCCCCAGTTTTTCGAGAAAAGTGAAACCACTACTGAGGCTGAAGCTACTGCGGAATTTCGGGACGAAATTCCAAACCAACGGGCGGATGATGCGACACCCCAGGAAAACCAGGAAACTACGCAACCTAATTAGCTTCCTCAGTAACTACGTGCTAAATTTTGGGACGAAATTTCTTTCAACTTGGGGATGATGTGACAACCCGTAACTTTGAGGTAAAAACCCGTTTATTTCACTTTTATAAATCAAGTCAGATACTTATTTGATTTGATGAACTAATATTATATTTTATCCATATCGTGTTGAACCAATCCGAATCGTTTGAACCGTAATCTGATTAATATATACTAAGTTGATTATTATTAGTTGTGCTAAAAAAAAAGAAAAAAAAAAACCCTTTAATCATAGCATACACCAATATGCCACAAGTTAAACATAACCTTCACTTATCCTTTTCCTTTCTTTTCTGTTGGTTTCGATCCAATTAAATAAGCCTATAATCCAACCCAACATCACCATTCGGCCCACCCCTCCAAACCACCATATTTACATGTATATGATTATACGTATCATGCATGCAATCGGATATCAAACCCTAACCTCCCACTCCTAAGCTTACGGTAGCCATCATCAGTCCTCCCCACTTCAAACTTGAGGCAGCCATCATCGTCACCCTCTTTTCCAGCCAAAACACAGTCTCCTATCCCCGGTAAGACTTTCACCCTCTTCTGTAACTCATTAATCAACACTTTCGTCGTAGTTTCTTCGTCGCGGTTTCGGTTCGAGTTGTGATTTCATGTTCATATAAGGCCATTCTTAACTGTTTAGGTGTTCACAAACTTGATCTAATGGGTGTTGTATGTATGCATTTATATATGTGAATAACTGTAGACTTGAGGGTTATGACAGTATGTGTGTGGTGTTATATTTGAACGTTTATGTGTCTTTAATTGAGTGTTTTTCATGCAACAATTAATAGCCATACATTTACAGTGATGCATGGAAGTTTTGGTTCGATTTAGGTTAAAAAACACGAACTCGTATACGATCGTGCGTTACATCATAATTAACTGTTTATCTTACGAAGCACTTATATACATGATCGTAATGCCACAACTAACTATTCAGGAGTATGAGTGCTTTTATACTTAATTGTATAAGATTTCCGGTTTGAATTTGTTAGTGCATGCGTCTGTCGACTTCGTCTTGTATCGAGTCTTGTATAGAACTAGTTAGATCAGGGCACGGATTTCGAGAAAGTGGACTTTTTGGTAATTCCGCTTGAAATGACATTGTGTCATTTCAAACGGAATCAACACATCTAATTCCGCTTGAGTCAACATGTTGATTTTGCTTGAGACGTTTCAAGCGGAATCAGATTTCGCTTGGGACATTTTCAAGCGGAATCATGAGGTCTATATATAGGTGATTCCTTGTGTAATTTGAAGGGGAATTAGCAGAGTGTTTTCCGACGGCGAAGCTCTGTCGAAGTGTCTACTGAATTGTAAAAGTTCCAGAATCAATACATGGACAGTTAAAAGTGAATTGGGTGCTGAATTGAACTATATACGTCTGTTTTCGCCTTTCGTATTGAGATAAAGTCTTCTGAACGACTCGTTCGGGTTCGTATACGATCCTACAAGTGGTATCAGAGCTCAGGAGGAAGAGTTCATACCATTTCAGCTGCATTTTCTATTTTCTACACCTTCTTTTTCAAAATTAAATTTTTTTCACGGTTAAAATCAGCTCAATTTCTCACATATCACGCGCACTTATGTTTTAACAAATCCTGGAAAGTTTCAGAGTTAAAATCAAACTAAAACTGGTTTAATTTGTAATTCCGCTTGAATTTATGTTCGACATGATGACATCAGCTTGATTTCGCTTGAAAAATCTAGCTGATTCCGCTTGAAAACTGGTATTCCGCTTGAGAAGTTGGTTGATTTCGCTTGAAAACAATATTCCGCTTGAAAAGCGTATTGATTCCGCTTGTAATCACCTATTCCGCTTCAACCGGTATTTCGCTTGAACAGTCTTGTTGATTTCGCTTAAAGAGTGATTCCGCTTCAAGGAGATTTCGCTTGAAATTTGTTGATTTCGCTTGAACTTGTTATCCCGCTTGAAGAAGGGATTTCGCTTGAAAACAGTTTTGTGAAACTTTTTGAAAATCGAATCATGGAAGAGGAATTTAACAACGCATTCGCTACTCCGGTTACCCCGATTACTCTTGCACAGAACACGATGTTGGAAAATGAAACGGGGACTATGCAGAAACCACCTAAACTCATGAACATTGAGGAGTATAAGGGTTGGGAAGGACTTTTTGAGAACTGGGTACAAGCAAAATACTTAGATGCTTGGGAATGTGTTGAAACAAAATATGTTCGACCGATGACTGATGATGAGGAGATTATTGCTATTAAAGATCTGAGTGCTGAAAATAGAAAGAAATACAAAGATGAGAAAATGATGCTAAGTCTACTACAACAAGCTGTGAAAGAAGATATCTTGGTTCTACTGCAACACAATGGAACTTCGTATTCAATATGGAAAGCATTAAAATCAAAGTTTCATGGAAGCCAAGAGATGGTCAAGAACAAAAAATCGCTTTTGAAGAAAGAATTTGATCTGTTTCGTGGGTTGAAAAATGAAAGCACAAAGCAAATCATTGAAAGATACTGCAATTTGTTAGAAAACATGAAGAGATTGATCATCGACAAAGATAATGAAGAGTTGATAGAAAAATTGGCAGATGCATTGCCACACGAGACTTGGGGCACATATCTTATGATGCTAAGGAACAAAAAAGGGCTTAGCAGTTTGACACTGAGAAAATTTATTGAAAAGATTGAGGCTCAGGAGATGGAACAGAGAAAGGTTTTAAGAATGAAAGATTTTAACGGTGAACAAGACATTGGTCTTTACTACAAAGGTGGTGTCAGTGATAAATCCACCAACATGTCACCGAAGGTTGAGACAGCTTTCAATGCTAAGAGTTCATCTGGAAGTTCCTCCAAAGGATCAAACAGCAACATAAGTTTTTCATCATATCCATCATTTGATCCAAACATTTCAGCAACAAAGAATGGCAAGAAGCTACAATGCAACATTGTACTGAATCTGGAAAATGATGAGGATTATTCAGCAGAAGTTGCTAAGAGTCACATGTCTTTGTTGGGAACTGTGTTGGAATCCTATTGTAGTTTTGTTGCAGGACGGATCGGGAATCCTATGTTAGCAAAAGAGGATTACGATCAGATTGATGCTGAGGAAATGGAATTAATGGATATAAAATGGTGTTTAGCTAGTGTGTTGAGACGAGCTGAGAAATTTAAGCAGATCACAAGAAGAGATGACTTACGTGAAGCTAATGTTTCTACTTTGGGTTTTGATAAATCTAAAGTTACTTGTTTCGTTGCAGGGAAAAAGGACACTTCAAGAGGGAGTGCACTAATCGCGAAGCAAGTGGAGCTCAAAATCCGTTCAACAACAACAATGATTACTACCGGAAGGCCATTTATCATCAAGTATCTCAACAACAACAAGAACCACAAGTGGCACATGGTAGGAAAGTAATCGAGGAATCTTCAAAGAGAGCTTGTATGGTGAATCAGGATGATAAAAAATCAACGGAAGGTTTCAGTTGGGACAAATATATCTCAGCTGATAATAAAGCATGCCTGATAAACCAAGATGATGAAAAGTTACCAGAAGGATTTAATTTGGAAGGTGTTAGTTGGGATGATTATGATCCAAACAAAACTACAAATCACAAATCTTATGTCGCTCGAATCGAAGAAGATAGTGATGATGATAGAGAGTATCATGCAAGAAGATTGGCAGCTCATTTTAAAATGATGGAAGAGAGTGACAATGAAGATGAAAAAGCTAAAAAGAAAAAGAAAAAGGTCAAAACACCAGTCAGCAGTGATGATGAAGATGTTCCTGTGATAAGGCAAAAGGTGAAAGACATTCCAAAGTTCAAAGTTTATGCAGAAGCTAACGTTAAAAAGATTCCGGTGATTTGTGAAAACTGTGAGATTATAAAGAAGAAAAACAGTGAGTTGATGAACAACATGAACAGGCTGAAGGAATCTTACGATGTTCTGAACAAGGCCATGAATCAGTACAATCAATCAAGCGAAGAACAAGCAACAGCAATGAAAACACTTCAAGGAGCTTTCATGATAAAGCAGAAAAGTGTGAACAACTATATTGAGAAGTGTGCTGTGTTGGAA